>JAMYCR010000007.1:18087779-18776643 GCA_028830335.1 Eucera pruinosa
TATCTTTATATGTATTGCACTTCTATCATTGATTCCTACGCGTTACGTTACAATTCTTTCCTTTTTTTACATTCTTTATATAAACTTTCGAGTGCGGACCATGGAGAGAATTTCCTAGCTTCTAGCGACAGCGTGTGTACACGTTGCGGAAAAGTGGTCATATCTCGGCTTCTGCACGTCCGATTCCGATCGGCGAGTAGTCAAAATAAAGGGCGCGAATCCCCCTACAAGACGCACCCGCTTTCATCGCAGTAGCACTTCCGGTTCGGATTTTATCAGCAATTCGTTCGCGTCGCGAGCTTAGATTCCGATATCTAAGCATTTTTCTAATCACATCGAGATCGGAGTCTTGACGCGTCACACGAAATTTCGTATTTTTCACGAACCGAGGCACTTATACGATTGAAACCTTGGATTATTATCCATTCCACTCCGTACACGTAATGCCACGTAAATGTGCAAAGCGTACATTAATACGTTCGGCAGTATAATGTATCTCTTTATCGAAAGCTAACACCGTACTACTACAAATGTGTTTTTTATTTACACGAAATGTATAACGTATTGTATTCATCGTTACAACAAATTTCTACGAGCGCAAAATAGCGCCCTTCTTTGAAACTGCTCTTCTCTTCAGACGACGATATCTCGGCAACCTTAAGTCGAATTGATGTGAACCGAAAAGTGGTTTAAAGGGGACGGTTCACCGATTATGGTAGTGCAGGGATTTTGAAAATGTTCATGCAGTTTCAAAATGGCGGCGAGTTAAAGTTTGAAACGTTTTAATAGATGTTTTGGGGTTGTTCAGGAACGAGTAAAACGTGCGCTTCTCTTTCGATAATCATATTTTTTCAATAATAAGTAGAATTTAAATGAAACAAAAAAGATTTTAAAGAGAAAGTTTCCCTATTTTTTATACGCTAAGGTGAATGCAAGAATTATAATAACTATGAGTACTACAGAGGGCGTATGAAACACTCGGATTTTTTTCGAGGTCGGTATTTCAGAGCTTGTGACACGAAGTCCCATAAGATGAGTGGTCTATTCTGTACCTCGTCTGTGCCGCAACCTCTATGAACAAATGGCTTACTGGATAACATTCCTTGGACCTCCCCCTTTAATTTAAGCCGAGAGCCATTGAAAGCGACCCACTGAAAGCCTACTATACCTCGTCTGTGCCGAAGACAAACAAAATGCATCGGATGATAGGTTTATTATGCAGCTTGTCTGTGCTCTTATCGAGAAGCGAACCGACGGGGTTTATCGCGCGCGTTGCATACCCTAGAGTTTGCTCTTTCCTTCGGCAGAGCGCGTACAAGGACAAACGTGAAATGACGCGCCTCCGCTAGTTACGTTCCGTGAATTTTGCGTCGACTGCAAGAACGCGTGAATTGTCGTCGAGCGAAAAATGTTTCGTCGCGAAGCAGCGGAGAAGTCGGCGGTCGATCCGCGTTGGGTGTAACGCGGATATGCCGCTCTCGGTCGAACCCTTAGCTTCTCGTGGTTAAATTCCCAACTCTAACCTCACGATGTGGAAGCTCGTCAACTTTGCGGTGCTTCTTTGTTGTTGCAGCCGAAGGGTATCTACTACTTCGTCTTGCTATTCGGATTCGTGCAAAGCAATGGTAATTTCTGCTGCCCGAAAGACGCGTTCGCGCACCTCCCGACGCAACCGAATCATTCGCTTGCGTTCCAAATTTGTCTTATTGAATCGTATACTTGTTTTCGCAGACAAATCCAGCCCCGACGGCTGGGTTTCAGTGCGTGCTGACGCCGCTTCAGAAAGGCGAAGGTACGATACATTTTGTCGAACACCGATGAAGCGCTTAATCGTAAGTCGGAAGTTACGCGGCGAGAATCAGGTATGCGAATCACTTGTATTTGTCGGTAGATTGCGCGAACTATTCATTCGATGGCTACAGTCGTTACCCGGCCGACGCCGATTCGGCCAAGTTCGATTTACGCGCGTACGTCCACGTCGATCAGCCTGCCAAGTACATAGTGACTGCGTTTAACTTAAGCGTCAGCGACGCAAATTTTCGCGGTAAGAGTTGCCGAGTAATAAGTGGCTTCCTTCGATCGCTTGCACTTCGTCTTTCCTGTTAAATAGGTTTGGTTACGCGTTACCAAAACTTATTCGACAAAAGTGAGTCGGCTTGTAGATACATAAGGCTTTATGGAAACGAAACTAATCCAGCTCCCAGGGAACTGTATGTTTCCTGCCCGTCCTTTCCCAACTCTTACGAAAGCAAATACTATCAGCTAGACTACTTGGTAATGGGGGAGAAGCGCAACTATAGCAAACGGTACATATTCAAGGTACCATTGCACAGATACTTAGGTGAGCACCCAAGACGAATTTCGTTCGCTTCGGAAAACTGTATGAGGGTGCGTTTGTTTTGCATTGATCGGCCGCTTTAAATCTGCCCCATTGTTAGGAGATGGAGTGAGCTTAAAAGAGTTCGAGCCATTCGTGTACATAGACGTGTCTTATGCACCCATTCACACGTTGCATATTCAACCGCTGCCGAAAAGTTATAACGTGTCCAAGTACAAAATTTGGTTGATAAACAACGACACGAAATTCGTGGAAGTGTACGACGTGGCGAGCGGGCAAAATTTTCAGTACAATTTCTCCGCGAACGCGGCGGGGGTGTATTACTTCGAAGTCGCAGCTGTGAACGAGGAATGCGGGGATTACGGATGCAAGAACAACACCATGCCTTTTATTTGTATACGTAAGCCAGTATCGCGTACGCGCGATTTTTACATTTTCGCGATTAACGCGTTGAATGCCGGACGAAGTTTCCGCGCGATACCCACCGCGTCATTGTTTAACTTCTCTACGATATTTCCGATACCACGCATCCTCCCTGTATCATTAACGTCACCCAAAAATTTAAACGCGCGATTGGTTCATACTCCGAACGGCGGGCCGTCGGGAGATTACGCGCACAACGACGTTGGGACGTTTTCGATCCCAAGATTGTGCGCGTAGCTCGCTTCTGCGAACCGCGATGCAATAGTAGTGATCAACGATAGACACGAAAATCGAAATAAACGCATACGAATAAAGTAGCTGGACATCTCGAGTAACATTCGACGGTCGACGGATCCGGGCAGTACCGGACGAATGTTAACCATTTCGATATCAACGCCGACTATTACACCTTGCAATTGTTCCTGTTAACTCTAATTCTACTAAAGTTACGTTCTATGCTGCGTAACGTGCGTTATTTTGTAAGATTACTATGTTTAGCTTTGGTAAGACGATTAGAAACTGTGGGTGAACGCGCGACGCGTACTCACGCGTAGTAGACTTTTGGATGATGCCAATGCTCGGGAGCTTGTTAATCGGATTTTTGTCTGTCGACGTTTATTTGTTTCTGGACGCGATATTCCGGCATTGAACGCGTGAATCGCCGCGACAAAGCTGCGCCGCGTCATGGAAGGGTGGATTTGTATTTTGCAGTGGAACCGCCTCACCGCCTCCTCATCATGATTATCAGCACTGCGTGGATACCACCAGTGATAGTGTATCTCCTCTACCATCTCTACAGACTGTACAGAAAGGGTAACATTGTAATGTTAATTATCGCAACGGATAGCTTGCCTGTAATTAAGATTGTTCCTGTGACCAAGCGTGTTTGTAGATGCATTGAAAAGGAGGAAAATGCCGCAATGTTTATTGGTGTACTCGCCGACGCGTTTGACGCATAAAAACGTAATGATCGAGCTAGCGAAATACTTAAGAGTTTGTAAGGTTAACGCGTTAATGGACATGCTCGACTGTGTGGAGGACACCATGGGCAAAGTTAGTGCCACAACTTGTATTTTCTACTCTCGTTCCCTTCGAAACGGCCGCGTGCCTTCGCGAAACGACACTCACGCTGCGATTTGTTACGTTTGCAACGCAGGACGCAGAATGCTGGTGCGACTCCGCGTTTCGAAACGCGGACGTCGTTCTGATCGTCAGCTCTCCGCCGCCGAGAATGCCCGCGGAGTCGTCCACTGTTTACCGAAATACCGCTAACTACCTTCTCAACTTGGTCGAGGAGAACCAGTCGCAAAGGGGGAAGCGATTCTACGCGGTGCAGTTGCCGTACTGCGCGTTGGATGACGTGCCGGAGCAGAGCAGGCACCTCAGGAGAATTTCCCTGCCTAAAGAGTTGCCCGAGCTCGTCAAAGTTATCCACGAAACGAAGCGCGGCAAGTGCGCTTACTCCGCCTCCGATAAGGAGTTCTTGGACAGCGTGGAGCTGGCCAAAGGCGACGTATCGGGGGAGGATTCGAGCATCGCGAAAGACGATCGCGAAACCGGTCAGTCAGTTCTCCTCCGCTTCTTTCACCCGTTAAGGACCAACGTTGCACCGACGCAACATTTCATTCTAAGCATCTTCGAATTCGATAAAATCTTAGAAGCGAAGCGGAAGAAGAAATTGCCGCGCAAAATCCCTCGAGTGTGCTTTTCCAATGTCAATGCGTCCTAAACAAAGCGATTCAACGCGACAGCAGCTCGACTTACTCGTAACAAAAAAAATTGCAAATGAAATGTCGCGTAGATGCACGGCGGTTCTTAATGAATTAACTCGAATGTTGTTTCTCATAGCTCACGCGTTCGTGTTTCAGCGAATCTTTTGAAGGCGAAAAGCAGGGGAGTCGCGTCCCAGTCGTACACCACGGATATCGACGAACTGAATTTGCTGGGAGACAGCGGCCGGATGAAAGAGGAAGCGTGTCCCCGTAAATGTTTGCTGAACGTCAGCTACACGTTCCACGTCGACGAATTAAACTTGTGATTTCGTTTCAAGTATCGTCCCGTGATCGGAGTATTCGCGAACAAACTTATCTTGCGTAAGGTAGATCATTTCCTTTTAACAATTGTAACTAACACATTTTTTTTATACCTGTACGGATTTAATTTAATAAACGCCATCTCTTTTTCTTACCATATACACCTCCTCGTTTTCACGTATACCGATTCACTCTCTCGTCTCGCTTACAGTCGCCCGTTTTCATTGTTTCACGACGCTCACGAATGTGTTACGAATGCGTTATATATTTCCTTGCGCGTGCATATTAACGCTGGTAAGACGATAACAATTAAATACGCGGCGCGTACCCGTGCCGAAACGTACGCCTATGCTCGTAACGCAAAACGACGCGAGTCGCGCTTTTAGTAAATCGCAAGACGGCCGATTCGACCTCTCGAAAGCTATAAAAAAAAAGAAAGAAATACGACTCGCGTGGCTTTGGCTCGCAAGCCGAGACGCAGCGGATCGTTTGAGAGTAAGCAAGTGTACAGTGCCGTACAACTAAATTTGTACTCGAATGCTTGCGTTATAAACGACAAGTGGTAACTACCTAAGTAATATAATGAAATGGAATGCTCTGCTTTGTACGTACGCATATATAGGAGAAAGGAGACGAATTTATTTACTGAGGTATGGAAAAGCAGTCTTATTCGATATCGATACGGTTACATTGACCAACGCTTGCGATACTTGCACTCTCTCTTCTCTCTCTCTCTCTCTTTCCGTGCGCGTCAACGGTTTCGAATATTTGCAAAATACGTTGAAAGCTGGAAGCTTTTGCAGTGAAAAATCAATTGGAAGCTTAATCGTAGGATAGTTTTAATTTCGACGTCGCTCGTCGCGATCGCTCTCTCTCTCTCTTTCAACGTTCGAAAATTGGAAGATAGTCAATGGGAAAGGCGCGAAGACCTGTTGGAGCGAGTCTCGTCGGGAGGAAGCCGCTCGTTTCTTTCGATTCGATTCTCTCGGAACGCGTAGGAAAAATTCCGACGAAATCGCGCGAGATTTTCACGATTTCGGCTGCGAAATATGCACCGCGAAAACGTCAGAGGACACCGGGAGAAGCTCTTCGCGGATAATAGCTGGCGTCTCTTCCGTGGTTGCTTAAAAAAATGCAGGGCAACGTCGATTGCCGCGCTCGCTTCGATATCGCTTCTTATCTGTCCACGCGTATCGATCTATCTGCATGCGAACGCCGCGTCTTTCCTTCAAAACAAAAACCGTGCTTCGCCGTATGTCGTACGCGTTACGCGATACGCGCTGCAAAAGCGAGAAAGGAACGCCGTTAAAGTTGTTGCTCGCTCGAACCTCTGAACGCGGCCATTCTCGATTCCACGCGTCCTCGCACGCATGGTTGCTCTCGGATGGAGAAAAACGCAAGCGTTATATCCCGTCTGATCGGCGAAATCGTTGGCTCTCATCCTCCGATTTCCCTTGCTCAATTAGCTCGATCCTTGTCGGTCGCGTTCCCAAACACCAGCAGCTCCTCCGCTTCTGCCTCGGTTTCCGTTTCCGCCTCCGCCTCGGAAGTCTTCTTTCCCTGCATGTCGATGTACGATTGAGATCGCTGATTGATCGGCGTTACCAGATCGTTCTCGCTGCTGCTGGTAACGCTGGTGTTTCTGAACTTGATCGGGCTCTCGTAGTGATTGACGCGGAAGCTGGGCGATCGATCGCCGAGATCGTTCACGTACAACTTGACGGCCTCGCCGGGGAACGATGCGATCGGCACCTGCCAGAGGGTGTGCAGCTTGTCGATCTTGTCGCACTTGGTCACCGTGTCCGAGGACGGCTTCTCCAGGTAGTTGACAACGTCCGTTCTCAAGGCACCGATTTCGGCATCGCCGCCGCTGGCGTCGTTCCCGGAACCTGTGCGGCAGAGGTCGAGAAATCGTTCGAGAGAAACGAAACGAATCGGTTGCTCGCGCGTTCGAGACGAGTGGCTACGAAATACGCACTGCACGGGCTGTCCAAGGCGTGAAGGGAGGCGAAGTAGGCCTGATTGTGAACGGTTCTCGGGTTCAAGTCCAGGTACTCCACGCTGTCCTCCAGCATCTTCTCCCAATGGCTGGTCAGCTCTCTGAACGACGGCCTCATGGCGGGTTCCTGGTGCCAGCAGGACATCATCAGCTTGTACCTGCGGCCAAACGATAAGCTCGCGACACGTGCAAAGCTGGGTAAAGGTACGCGGTTTGTCGTTTGCGACACGATTTACGCGGCGGGCTTCAATCGCGGAGATACGGGAGAGTTTAAAAGAATGCCGGTTGCTGTTAAAAAAGTCAAAGCATCTGCAAAGTTCCTTGGTCTTTCTACTACGATTTTTTTTATCATCTACGTGTGCTGGTATGAACCGATCGCCGATTTCGTATCGCGTCGCGGACGAGTCAAGTCGTTTAAATAGGGTAGGCCATACTCGTTGAATAGCCTGCCACTTTATACCGGAAAGCCGAAATTATGATTCGAGTTGAATTATACGCTGTTTAAATATACGCGTTTCCGTTGAATCTGGGCCACGATTCATAGCACGAGTGCGACTCCGTTCCAGCGCGGCAACGGATTAATGCAGCTTTGCGTTCCTAGAGCAGCTTTACTCGTCCTAACGCGGAAAAGCTGCGTCTTACGAAATGTTCCAGAGGGAACGTTCAACGTGATTAACCATAGGATGAGCGGACGATCGATCGCGTTACGTAAAATTTCGAATATGAGACGAGTAGGAATATTTAGCAGCTTAAGAGAAGGTCGAGGAGGGTAGCGATCAGGGTGGCGGACGTACAATTGTTGGGAGCAATTCGCCGGTCTCTCCATGCGGTATCCGGCTTTGAGGAGATTGTAGAGATTGTGCACGTCTATGCCGGGATAGGGAGATGCGCCCAAAGTGACCAGCTCCCACAGAAGGACACCGAAGCTCCAAACGTCCGACTTGCTGGTGTACACGTGATCCGCTAGGGATTCCGGCGCCATCCATTTCACCGGCACTGCGAAAGCAAAATCGTAAAGTATGCTGGATTAAACGAGCGGTTGGCGAAGGTAGCGGTGGCGGCCGTTAAAACTTCGCAGGGTACTCGCAAATCCTCCTCGAATTACGACCGTCCGGCCATATGGGAGGAAAATGCAGCCGCAAACGGATTCGCCCCGAATCGATCGCAGGTCCCCGTAAATACGTGACCGCGTTTTGCCGAAAAGTGCAACACCAACCTCGTCCTTTGCTACGCTTCAGATACGCGTCGTCTTCGTATACGTCGCGCGTCAGCCCGAAGTCCGAGATCTTGCACACCTTCTCGGTCGCAAGCAGCACGTTTCTCGCGGCGAGGTCCCTGTGAACCAGCTGGCCAACCAAATCCCTCCGTTAAACGTCGACTTTGATCGAGAAATCGATGACTATCGCGACATTGCTTCAACTTATTTACTCGGAATGCATCGCTAGCACGAAAAGTTAGCTAGGAAAGATGCTAACACGATGCACGGACGTTAATATACTTGTTAATATAATTCAAAACGAAAGGTATATTTTCGGAGTATCGAAGAAACAGCTGTTAGTTGCCCTAATATCGACTAACGCTTTGCCGTAGTTGGCTTTGGAAGACTCGCAGGAATGCAGGAAAAGGGATTTACGCGATTATCGGGGGGGTTGAACCGATTACCTTGATGTCGGCGAGGTAGGCCATCCCCTTGCTGATCTGCCAAGCAAACGAGAGGATATCGCGAGGCGTTACAGTGTAGGCGGACATGCCTTCCGCGTCGCCGACCACCGCATCGAGCAGCAACGAGCATCCCCCGACTCTTCCCTCGGATTCCAGATGTCTGCTTCGCCTCAAGTAATTCCTGCAAATTTTTCGCATCCTCTGCTCGCAATATGAAACGGGGAACGTCGCGAAACGCGCGGCGACGCGCTCCGACGGTCGCCGTCTCGTTTAGACGCGCCTATCTTACGTCTTTTCCGTGCCGCGCGTCTCGCGAAACTGCGAAAGTGCGAAAATGCGAAAATGCGAAAATGGAAATGCGAGACGGCAGAAGAATTCAATTAACGCGGGACGCGGGGCGATTATTGCCCGCAGGAGGCCGGCGGAATTTCGCAATGCGGAATTCCACGGCTGCGCGGCGGACGCGTACTCACCGCAGCGAGCCGAACTCCGCGAACTCGATGATCAGGTAGACGGGAGCCCCTGGAGTGGTGCAAGCACCCAACAGTCTGATCACGTTTGGGTGCTGAGCTTCCTTCAGCAGCTGGTATTCGGACAGCAGATCGGCCAACTCGGAGGCGCACGCGTTCTCCTTCAATGTTTTCACCGCGACAGTGGTCGGGCCGGGAAATCCAGCGATATCGATGGCTTTTGCTCGCAACACCCGGCCGAATTCTCCTTCGCCGAGCACTTGCTCGATGGTCAATCGCGCGCGGGGAAATTCCCACTTCGGATCCGGCTACCGAAACGCTCCGCGTTAGCTACTTTCATCCAAACTCGACCAGCTACTACACCGAGGCGAATCGGATCCAAATTTCGTCGTTCGTCGACAAGTCGCCAATTAGGACTCAAGTTGCGGAAAAGTAAGACGAAGGAAAACGAAGGGGAGATATTCGAAGCGTCTATCGCTCGTTTAACGTTAACGTTGATGGATTCGCGCAACAAAGATGCAGAAGAGGAGACGCAACGAAGCGATCAACGTAGCTTACAACGAATCCGATATTGCTCGACAAAACAAGAATTCAATCGACGGCACAATTGACAGGCTGTCGGACGAAGCGCGGGAGAAGGGGATAAGATAATGCAAACGCGTAGAATGCTCCTTTTTCTATGCCAGGCTATACAGCAAAAATATTATTGCTACTATTTATTTCACGATACGAGCTTCGATTCGCCTCGATCTATCATACACGAAGCCCGTCAACTCGAAAGCGGCGCGAGTCCACCGCCCAACGCTTTCAGAGGAACAACGTTTCCTTTGTTTGTCTTCTTTAATTCCCGCTTAATCTGCCGAGATATCATTGGAGATTAAATTTCGCGCTACTCGAAATGCTGAATTTAAAGAGAGAATTGCATCTGCAACTCGGAAGCACAACGTCGGTAAGCGATCTCGCTTCGCTTTGGAATTCGTGGGTACGTCTCCATTGTCGCGAAAGGCTATTGCCTTCCCGTTGCCGTTTCGCGGGAACTCGTTTGAATTGCAAGAACAGCGGAGGATGAGAAGAAGAGCGTTACTCACCGGGCACGCCTTCGGAAGAAGGAGATGGCGATTGGCAGCGGTGAAGGTGTCCAAGCCGATGAGCAGGCCGTCGCCACGGTCGATGTAATCGGAGGGTAGGATTCCAACACCGTTCGAATCGCCGTCAACCCTTCGCTTTCCCTCTCGCCGTGCTTCCTTCGCAGCCAATCTGAAACGAACAGTTTTCCTCCAGCGCGGTGCGTACCAGTAGAAGGCGACGCGACGTCGGCTCGAAAGTTTTCGCCGGCTCGCATTCGGTGCGGCGGCTCGTCGCGAATCTTCCTTCGAAATATCGGCCCCGAGCTCGTCGACAAACGGGACGTTCGCCCCGACGAAATTCGATAAGCGTCTATCTATCGGGCGAGCGTCGCGGAAGTATCTTTTCCAAATAGCACGAGTTGTCGTTGCTTGGACGGGTGATCGAACGATCGACGCGACTGGGGCACAAGGGCCGCGTTTCAGCGTTATCTAAAATTTGACCAGCTGCAATTCTGCAGCTGCCGCGCAAGCTTACGCAAGTATCGGGGCAAAGCTTTCGTTGGAATTCGATTCGATCGGCGATGGATATCGAGGTACTTTTTCACGGGCGTGCTCGTTCGCTTAATCCCAAAAGAGCGATCACTTACCGATACCTCGACGTAACTAAGGAGCCCGCGATGGCGATCAATACGAAAAAGCTACCTCCGATCACGCCTGTCATGCAGAACGGTCCGCAGGTTCCGTGAGCTGCTGCGAGAAGAAGGAGAGTAGGTTTTAGGAAACGGGGCAACCGAGATAGCGGGCCGCGAAATCTGGCAACGATCGAGAAACCTTTTCGGGCTCCGGCAATCAAATTCTCCTTCTCTTCGTCCCGCGATTTCCCCTCTCTCGCTTCCTTCGCTCCTTTGCCGGCTTTCCCGGCATTATCGTCCGCGACACGAAAGCTGTCCACGTTGCAGGTGCACTGCAGCTCGTCGCTGCACACGCAAGTCCCAGAGCTGCTTTTAATCCCGCGTCCGTTCTCGTTCATCTCGGCGAAATGCGCGTTCGCTGAAAAGTTACATTTTTCCGATGCCAGTGTTCCTTGCGCTTGGTTGCGGGCGACGTTCGGAGGATCGTAGGAGATATATGTAACGTATGTTTGGAGACGGGGAAGACACGGGGCTTACGTTCGACGATGCAATCCTGGGGGCAAATGCGAGGATTCAACTGCTCGAGATCGTCGCACTGGTTGTCGGGGCAGTGAGACAAATCCGGGGAGCAGGTCGGATAGTGGTCGGACATCACGGAAACTTCGTTCGAGCGTTTCTTCCATCTCCACGCGCACTGTCCGAAATAGTTGCCCTTGCTGCAAGTCGAAACGGTTAACTCGGAGCAGAGGCGAATCCGCTCCACCGAGAGGGGCGAAATTGAAGCTTTTCAAAGAAATGACGAGAAGCGGGAAAGTTCGCGTTCGAGTAGGTTGCCGGAACGACGAACAATGGCAGGGGTGTCACCTGTAAACTCCGCTGGCAATTCCGCAGCTTGACTCGCATTCCTCGGGTGTTTCCGCTCTCGCGCAAGGGTGCTCTCGAGCGTTCTTCGTCTGAGCGCACGCGTCCGTCTTCGACGCTGAGACGGAGCTCAGGTTGATCCTTATGGTCTTGGAAGATATCTTTTCGAGATCTCTTCCGCTCCACTTGACTTTGAGCCTGCGAAGCCGGCCGACGCATCGTTAAATCGCTGGCCACGCAAACGAAGCTGGTGAATCGCGAGCCGCGATGCTGACTTACGTCAAGTTCGGGGGCTCCGTCTTGAGAAGATCCTCGTCGGCCACGTAGACAATGCCTCCTTTAGGGGTGATGGCGAACGCGCTCGAGCCGTTAAGGCTGAAGGTGGTCATGGGATAGGGCTCGATGGACGGTTTCGCGACTCGCGAAAAGCGGGCCGCGAGTCTCGCCACTTTTACGCTCGAGGGATAGGAGAAGAGCTGCTGCTTGTTCAAGGAAACGGGTGGCAGGGTGGTGGTCGTCGTTCGGTGCTCCGGTCCGTACAAAGTCAGCGTGATGTTCAGCTAACAAATCGAACGATTGACTCGTTAGCTCGCGAATTTCTTCGCTCGATTGACAAATGCAGGGCACGCACGCGTGCAAGCATTTATCGCGATACAATTTTCGACCGATGCGATGGTCGGGGGTAGCTGGCGGGACGACAAACAGAAGCGGCTGCTTTTGACAGGGGTGGTTCGGGGAATGAAAAATTTCGAAGCCGCGAGGGAGAAAACGTGGAGGACAGAGCGGTTCGATTCGGCGAATTTTCGACTAGCTTTTCGTGGGCGAACTGGAACGGGTTGAACGCGGCTCGGGGAAAACGTTTAAATCGGAGGTGTTCAGTCGAGAGATAATAGGGATCTTCCGCCCACGCGACCACCGCCGTGCAATTTCTCCACGCGAAACCGTTCTCATTAATTCTCGCTTAACCGGCTCCTCGAAACCGCACCCAGCCAACGCTTTCGCAGTCTTTGCCGTCTAATTGTTTAACGAGTCGCGATTATACCAGTCAAACCGAACCGGTAAACGCTACAACCCGCCGCTTAATTGCCCTCTCCTCCTCTTTCCTATCCGACGCCTTTCCGAATCGCAGCTCTCTCTTCCAAGAGAGGTACACGCCCGGAGGACTCGCAACACGTTTCCACGGATTTTTTTCTTTCGAAGCCCGATAAGAAAAGGTTCGACAAAAACGCGTAACGGATCGCGTGCGAGATTGCGGCGTTTTTCACGGTCGGTACCAGCTGACGTTCTCTTCTCGCCGCAGACTATATTCGCGAGTTACTTCGTTCGTTACGCGACCCCGCGCGATCCGTTCTCGATAAGGTTGCTGGTTTCGTTCGCGCGAAATATCGCACCGATTCCTACCGTCCCGTTTCGACGAACGAAGACGATGAAAAGTAGCCGAGATAGCGGAAACTCACCGTATCTTCGCCGTGACCCGGAACCAGAGACTCGTCCTTTACTTGAAGGGTTACGCGATAAGGGGACTTTGGTAGAAGAGTGGTTTTCGCGGAAATTTCTGCAACAGAGGGGAATATCTGGAATATCCTCGGCATTAGCCGGAAGTTACGCGTCGCCCAGAGATTTGTAGCTCGGCGCGAGAAAAAGGAACCTCCTCCCGGAACAGTTGAAAGAGGACAAAACGAAGTCGCAGAGACGGACTAACTTGTAAGTATGGCGGTGTAGGGCGGAGTGGCGTGCCCCTTGGGATCCTCGATCGGCAGAGTGCTGTATTCCACCTTCAGAGCGTCGTGAGTGTCTCCGAGCATGCGAATCGTGTAGCGGTTGCTGCTCTCCGCGTCCACGTCCTTCAGGATCAGCTTGTTTTCGTCCACCAGCGTGGCTCCCTATCGTTGGCGGCGAGACGAACAGCTTAGCGATCCGATCGTTTTGGGCGGCGTTAAGAGTTGAGCGGATCGCGGGAAAAGTTGGATGGAGCGCGACTATCGAGGGAAGGAAGAGGAGAAAAGGAGAAAGGGGGAAAGGGAGGACAGGCGGCGATAGCGAAAAAGAGATCCGAGCTTAAT
Organism: Eucera pruinosa; assembly: GCA_028830335.1. Classification (NCBI taxonomy): domain Eukaryota; kingdom Metazoa; phylum Arthropoda; class Insecta; order Hymenoptera; family Apidae; genus Eucera; species Eucera pruinosa. The sequence goes on from JAMYCR010000007.1 coordinate 18,101,328, forward strand.
CAAGATCAGCCCCCGAAGGGTTTTCCTTCGTTGTCGAGCGCCTATCCTTTCCTCGTTCTTCGAGACAGTTTCGTCGGGGTTCCACGACTCCGCGTCTTTTCACAGCCGGGCTGTGCCGCGTCGCGTCGCTGGAAACAATGCCGCGCGATCGCGAGAACAATGCGCCCCTGATTAAGCCCGATTCTCGAACCATCGCCCCGGTGCAAGTGAAAAACGGCTGATCGCGATTCGCTGGTTGCTAACTCGTTTACGAGCTCCGCGCGGCCCTTCGCTTACCGCGGTGAATTCCCCCAGCGTTATCTCCAGCGAGGTGTTCCTTTGCGCCGTCGGCGGATTGTCGTCCTGATCCAGAACGTCCACGTGAAGCACGCTGATCGGCGCGTACTGGATCCCGGTCGTTTCCTCCCAAATCACGCAGCGAACTTTAACGCTCAACTTCGGCCCAGGCCCTCCCGGTGCCGGTCCGAACGAGTCTCGGTCTAGCGACGCGTTCGCGTATAGCGTGTCGTTTGAAACGTACAAGTATTCCGTACCTAAAAATCATCCCACGTTTCTACTTTTCTCTCCCCTTCCGAAAACGCTTCGTTCGGTTTCCCGGAAATCCCGGGAGACGCGAGCTCGCCGCGGTTGAGAGATTTATCGCGCCTCTCCGACGAGATTGCGTTCAGCTTTAACAGCAACTCCGCGTCTACGAAACGCGCGCTTCCCTACCGCCGAGCAAACCTTCGATCACCGCTAGGAATTGTAAATTTGCCGACTCTTTCGTTTACCGGTAATTCGATAAGCTTCCAATCGCAACCGGTTTCCCGGTATTTGTTGCAGCATGGAAAATATCAAAGTAAACCTTGCAAGCGATGCCTTTTAACGAGATCGCTTTGCTGCGAAATTGCAAACCGCAATGTTTCGCGTTTCTCTCGTCGAAATTAAAGAAACGCGTATAAATTCGCATGATACGCGTATACCGTGTGTATTTGCTTCATCTAATTGGCGGCAGAAAAGAGGCACGCGATTTGAACGTGCGTCGCGTTACGGTAAAAATCGATCTCGAGAACTCGCACTTGCCGTTCAGAAGGTTGTACTCGATGACTCGAAAGTCGGGGCAAATCTCGCGGTAAACGTCGGGCCCAAACGTGCCGATCATCGCCGCTGGCTGGTTCTCGTAAATCCTGTACCTGGAGGCGTTCCAAAAGCACATGTCCTGCAATTCAACATCACCAGCTCGCATACGTTTCTCGTGGTTCGCGCGGCCTTTCGCCGGCCAATCGAACGCGGATCTTCGATTACCTGGACGAATTCCGTGCAATTGATCCGCGTTCCGTTGATCCGCAACGGTTTCACTTTGATCTCGAGCGCGGCCTCGTTGCTGGCGTCTTCCTTTGCCATGACCAGGATAGCGGCGTGTCCGGATGTTCCTTCGCAAGCAATGAAACGCGGTAACGATTCCGTTTGACGCGCCGCGACGCGAAAGCTTAGATACCTTGCAGTTTGGGGGGACCGTGCAGGAGCAGGCCGTTCGTTTCGGATTCTATGGAAACGATCGACTCGCGAGGCACGGTGACGCGGTATTTCGCGCGATTCGGTTCCGTCGAGTCGTTGCGAAATGTCCTCAGCTCGAGCAACTTCAACGTCCTCGGGAACTGTCCGTCGGATCGCGGAAAGTACGGTATCCTCACCGTTAGATCCGATTGAGGAAAGTAGAGCTCTGAAACAGAGAAACGTTGCGTCGCGATAATTCTGCCTAACGATCTGCTATTCAACGATCCAACATTCGCGGCTGGAACGATCCCGTGGTAAGAGCAAGCGTGGCGTATTTTCGATCGCCGGACTAAAATAAGCAACCTGCTCGCGGTATCGTAAAGTTCAACGGTGAGGGTTCACGCACGGTCAACTTCGTGGAAGCAACCTGTGTCAAGGTGAGCGTTTAATCGATACACAGCAGGTAGTTAAAGTTGTTACGCCGGACGAACGCGCGCGCTCGCTAGCTCGTTCTTTCGCTCGAAGGATCCCGGCTAACATCCGACTCCATTTTTTCGCGGAACCACCTTTCGTTCCGTTTCTCCTAAACTCGCCGCTCATGGTTTCGACGATCCAACCCTCTCCCCTCTAACAGAGTTTCCTCCTTCGTCTAACGACCACCTTTGCACGATCGATGCGATATTTCGATCGCCAGCTTGACATTTCGAGCTGCTAACGCGTCACGAGTGCACGTAGCCTGGGGACTTTAAAAGTTAATGCACATTCTTACGTAAACGTATTCCTGACGGAGTTAACGATCCGGCTATGGTCGAGCTAATTGCGATAACGTTTAGCGTTTAGACCTTCTCCGTACAGATCTGGATTTCCGTACTCCGATTCGGGAAATAGAATTCTCGCGCTCGCAAGCATCTACGCAGATGGTATTGACTTTTTCGCGTCCGATGCAGAGATATTCGAAAGGGAAGGCTACATAGTTCTGTTTATCGGTCGCTCGGTTTTAGCCTTACTTAGTTAGACGGGCTTAACCCATCCGGGATCGACGCGTTTTTCCACGGAATTTCATTTGCAATTTTCACCAAACAATTTCCATCGTTGGATTCCGTTCTTTCCCAACCCGTTTACGAGAAGGCATTCCCAGAGAGAGAGAGAGAGAGTTGCGAAACAATTCTTTCGTTCCTATTTCTCTTTCCGCGTAGGTTGCACAGGGTTACGAGATTTGTATGAAATCGCAAACGAAATATTGCGTTGACGCAACGTTGCGTTGTGGTCATTAACGCGTCAAACGTCGCCGAATTTCGTAACTACTTTCCTCTTGCGTTTTCACGGTTTTCTCCGTCTACGTAGGCGCGAAAAGGGCAAATGCCCGTTCACGGAATGAAAGTAATCATTGGCGAGCATTGGCGTATCGCGCGGAGGAATTTTCATGGAGATTGGTTGGGACGATTAAAAGCGGCAGGAGAACGCGAGCATGGCGCGATACATCGCAGAAGGGTTAGGGTAAGAAGATATTTGGGTAGGAAAGTCCGATAGGTAGGGTGCGCGAGGGTAAGGCTAGGGCTAGGGCTAGGGTTAGGGTTAGGGCGAGGGCGAGGGAAAGAGCGTGCAGCCGCGATGCGACGGTCACGCGAAAGTCGAGTTAAACGCGCAAACTATCTGAACGCGTTACGCGGCCGCCTCTCTCCAACTACGTTTAATCCGATCTCGCCGCCGCGCCGCGATGTCCGACGACTAAGCCGATACGCGAGCAAAGTTCTTCGCGTGTCGAGCGGCGCCAGGCTATTTGCATATTTGCCAGCAGACCTGCCTCCGATCAATCTCGGCGCTCGCGTATCGAACTTTTTGTTCGCAATCTAATATCGCAGTGGCGATCTTTCGATTCGCGTGAAACGTAAACGCAAACCGGGTTTGCCAGCGTTGCCCGTAAACCCGTTTTACGAACGCTGTCAGCCGTTCACGCAGAAACGGCCGAGAAACGTTCCGACGGAAAATTTCGCCGGCGATCAGTCGAGGGGACGGCAAGAAGCGTGGCGACGAGCGACGAGGGGGGTGAAAGAGGAATCGGATGGGAAAAGGAGAGATGCAGAGGCGCGAGATCGTTGCAGCTAGAAACCCTATTCGCACATCGAGGTACGATTCCCGAAAACAGAGACCGTGAATACGATACGCGCAGCCATACAACTCGGCACAGCCCTCTTTCTCGGTTGCCGATCTCCAAGAACCCGCCGCGTTCGAGTTCGATTCGGAGTTCGAGTTCGCGTGGAGCGAGGCCAGACGGGGTCCGCTACACCCTTCCTTCCATGGATCCCGATACACGCGCCCCGTGTCCCCTGTAAACTGATTCGCCGCCATCGTCCACGCAACTCCTGTCCACGCTGCTAACCTACCGCCACCAGACGTATAATTTACTTCGCACCGCCTTCCTCCCCCATTTTCCTATCTTCTCCTACTATCGGTCATCAGAATTTTTCGACTCGGCTCGGCTCGCGTCCTCTTTTCGGAGTCGTCTCCTCGGCCATCCGACGCCGAATTACGCGCGTCCTTCGGCCTTATTCCCGGCCAATCGTAAAGCAATCGTCCCGTATCGTTTCGTTCTCTTCGCCCACGCCGTCTCTCGTCTCTTCCATCCCTCTAATATCGAGCTCCACAGCGCGTACTCACCCCACTGTCACGCGTCGCTTTCCAAACCCGAGCAACTCTACGGGAGTACAGTCCTTCGATTTGCAGAGCAAGATCGAACAAGCTTATCGATCAAAGCGACACGCGAACAGTTGATTAAACTTGTTTCCAAATTCAGAACGAAGCGATGCTAAAAGCGATAGAGAAGCAGAACGAGCATACGTCGCACCCCAATGCAAGCTGCTTTCGCTCCTGCCGCCTAGCCGACGGATAGACGTCGCGGCAACGCTCAACGAACGCACGACTTCTTCACGGACGATCGCGCTCTTTTGCTCGCCTCTCCGATCGAATGCAACGAAGAAGGAAGACAGATGCAGGATCGAGGCTTATCCGGCAAGGCTGGGCGACGCGTCGCACGTGGACGGAGGCGACGCGACCGCGCGCACGTGTACAAATACTCGTATCCCGGAGTCGAAGACGAAGAAATAAGTTTCCGATTGTCGTGTGACACTTGCGCGTGGACGGGCGCCAACACCTGCGCGCATGTGCCATCGATAAATAGCCTCGCGCGTTTTCCTTTCCTCTTTCTCCCTTAAATTATCTTCCACTCTGGCTTTCCTCCCTTTTCCCCTTTTCGATCGCCAACCAACCACCCAGCCGAATTCGGAAATAGCTTCACTATATTTAGGTCATTTCAACACCCCAACCACGGCAGAAAGGTATTGCTTTTCCGTCCAACTTTTAAACCTCCCAGCAACCATCTTACGACCTCCTTAAAATCTTCCCCGATATTTATTGGCTCTTCCGAAAGAGAAATAGGCGGGGAGAGGAAGCGGGGCGCGCATTTGCTTAAAACTAGCCGTCGTCGGTTCGTCTTCGCGCGTGCCGCTCGTTTGCTCTCGAAAAAGAAACACGCCGCGCTCTTTTCAGGAACGGCTCCCTGTCGTCGCGCAGCGGCTACTTGTTGCGGAAGAGGTTCCCGATGAAAATCTCTCGAAGCGGACGGAAAATCGCTCCCACGAGTCAAGGCTGCCTCTCCGTTGAGTTACGCTCGAACGTAACGGGCGAAATATGGATTGCGCGGTTGCCCGGCTGTGCACGGGAACGCGATATCGACCGGCCGTTTAATTTACCCCTTTCGACCTCTTCCGCGTTCCTCGTGGTCTTCGATGAGTTTACCCTGAAGCCGCAGCGCAAGCATATCGTGGCAGCTTTACTGCCAATAAGACGTCCAGCGCTTAATCAAAGTTCCGGTAAACATGGCCTACTTTTTAAAAGGAGCGCGTGCTTCTTCGCGGCTCTTTCCGATTCCCCTCTGTTCGACCGCGAAATCCGCCTAGGAAACGTTTGTAAAAAATAAAAAATAGTTTGCCAGCGGCAAATGCCACCGTTCGATCGACGCCAACGTGGAAACTTAATCTATATTCCTTTTTGCCACTCTGGCCGTTCCAAGATATCTCGTTTCGCATCCCTCGCCGATCGTTCGTATTCCACGGCCGGACGAAAATGAATTCCCCGTATTCGCCTCGCTTTTCCGGCAAAAATTTCATTTGGAAATAGAGCAGCGCGACGGATGGCTTGTTTCCATGCATCGCTAATCAACGTCGCTGCAACAAACGCGCGACGCCGCGTTTTTTTTTACGTCCGACAGATTTCACTGGAATTCCTCGCTGCTTTAGTTTTTTTTACAATCGCAAAAATTTTACGAGACAGGCCGAGACTGTTACGACGCGCGCAAATCGACCGGGGCTAATCGCGTTTGAAAGAAACGGATGGAACGGACAGAATGTTCAAAGCCGTTGTTGTAACGCCGGCAACGAGTTAATTAAATGGCGCTTTTGCGCAGACATATTTGTATTAGCGCGATTCGATCGCGGTGCTGCTTCGTATGCAAGAGGAACACACGCAGAGAGCTGCTAAGCGACGTTCGGCAGAGCTAACAACCGTGTACCGTTTCACGCCTATGTACCTCGCGTCTGTTTGCTCGGTATACATCTCGCGCGCTATAATGCTGCGGATGCAACGTAGCAAACGATACAGCGTACACCCAACTGCGGTGACTAATTTTTCTTTTCACCGCCTCTGCCGTCTATCGATCGCCTATCAATCGAGCTCGCCGACTCGCGCCTCCGCGTACAAAATTCCACGCAACGGATAACCTGGCCCCGTTGCAGTTTTCAATTTATTCGTTCCTCCAGAGGCGAAGGACGAGGTCAACGATAACGACGTTTCATTAACTCCGCTGCTGCGGTCTACGAGAGATCTGCAAGCCAAATCGTACGCCCGTTACTTTGGAAAATGTTTCCTTATTGCAAAGCTAACGTTCGCGCAGAATTGAGGGGCTCGGCGCGAAAAGCGGTCAGCTTTGGGGTTTCTCTTGCGATGCGAAAATGTTTCGAGCAACAGGAGTCGACCACGTTTCGTAGCCTCTCGATCGAAGCTAAGAGTTGCGCTTATCGGTATCCAATCGTCTCGTATACCTCCAACAATCGGGTAATGTTTTAAAAGAGAGGAAATTCCGATCGAGGGTTAAAAGTGACCTAATAATCGTAGCAGAATTAAATCGCATCGAAAGCGCAACGAAGTCTCGACCGCTTATCAATCATCAACGCTAAACTAATTTCATTCTCATTAGCAAGTATCGATTGCACGTATTACCGTGTCCGTATTCGCGTTGGCGGAGGGCGCGTAATTGGGAAGCGATATCGGAAAAGCAGTCGACCGTTTATTCGCTTCCTGCGAATTCGCAGTAGCGTTGCTCGACCATTGGTCCGGCAGACCGCTCTTGGTCCTCGGTGCCGCTAATCGCAGTAGAGTTTACTTTTTGCAAGCATCTGTTTCTACTCATTCGACGCAGTCACAGTTGCGCTCCAAAGGCGAACGCTACGAGTCTCCTGATCCATCGGAATTGCATCTAATTAAGGCGAATAATAAGCCGGGGCGTTGTCGCAACCCATAGACAGTATTCGAGCATCCGAAAGGAAACTATTTCGAGCGGCCAGCCGTCTTCTCCCTGCAACCTTAGCTTCTCGTCGTTTAGACTTTCAAATTAGCCTATTTGCTCGTTAACCGTGCTATTGAGCGGGACGCTTGGGTAGAACGAAAAACGCGGAGAAAGGTGTCGACAAAAACCACGCCGCTCGCCGGCGGGAAACGAACGAAAGAGAATCGTCATGGGAAAGAAGATTCGTTGTAATTTTAACGGCGTGCATGCTCGTGCCGTTCCTATTCGTTAGGGACTCGCGACACGTATCGAGAAGTAGCTTGGTTCGCGGCCACGCGTTTTAAAGTCGGACATTTACCGCCGCTTGGATTGCACGCAAAGTCGAGACTGCAATAGCGGACTCGACGAAGCGGCTGCTGTCTTGCTCTAGTATTTGGGTTATGGGGTGTGGCAAGACGAACAGCCCCCTGGGATCGCCGCTGTCGGTTCACCTACATATGCCTAATGCTTTTTTTCCTAGCAAACCTTAGATTAAATTACAACGTTAACGAATTACACGGGAAAGAGAGCAAGGTAACGCGGAAATTTGCGACACCTTTGCGTCGCGATTCCGTTTCGGCATCGTCGCCTGCCTCTCGTTACCCGTTAGCGTTTTGATAACGTACGATAGGAAAGTTGGCGAATTTTTGCCGTAAATCGTTTACTCGAAGGCATAACGGCGTACGCGGTTAGTCGCAAAAGTGTACGCGTACTTTTCATACGAATATTTAAAAAACAATGCGGCACTTTCGATTATTAATTAGACGTACGCAAATTGTCGGAGAACGCTCCGCTTACGAAATGTCTTCTAGGAATTTATATTACGTTTCGTCAAATTTCACGCCATTTTTCTTATTCCGCGATACGTCCTAAGGTACGTGTCTACCGTAGGCCAGTGAAACGAAGGCGCAGAAGGCAATCCATAGCCAAACATCGCTCGGCTCGCGTCACCTATCTCTAGTTTGTCACGCGCTAGCATAACCATCGAACGATCGCTCGGCCAATTAGGGAAAACGCACGCGTGCCATATTTCTACGCGCACCCTCAAGATTCATCTGCCCCGCTACAGAGCCACTCGGCAGCTGTGCCGTCTCCTAATCGGCCTACGGTATGCGTACGCGAGCAACAAAATTTTGTCAAACGAGGCAACGATTGTTCGCCGTGCATCGCGAGCAAACAGAGGGTCGCGTAAACGATCGACGAGCGACTCGTCCGCGATGCACCGCGGGGAGAATTCGCGACGATCGCGAGGGACAAAAGCTTAGGGTAGCGCGTGCAGTCGACTAAAAGTCGAAAGGATTTTCGGTGGGCCGCGAAGGAATCGAAGATAACGAGTCGAAGCGAGCGGAGCGGAGCAGCGTAATCGGCTTGCAGCGAACGGGAGTACGCGACGCGAGGCTAGCGTGCACGATACAAATAGTAAATACAAAGGTACGTCAGTGGATATTTGCTTAAGCTGCTCGGAGGTGGAGAGCGGGGAGACGTTTGCGAGGCAGCGAAACGTTCGATCTTGGTGCGATCAAAGCTCCAGAAAGAGAGAGTGAGCTCGCAAACGTTTCGAGGAACATTGGCAGCTTCCTTGTGATCGTTAACGCGGACGTGCTTCCAGGGAACTGTTGTTCGTTGCCATGCTAGTCGAGTGGCCGGCGCTAGAGAGGACAGCGATAAATTTCGAATTCGAGTAACACACTGCTTCGCTGCTTCGACAAACGCTTCCCAACGTTAATAGCCAGCGATCGATTCCCCCTGATCCGATGAATCGTAAGTGCGTCTACCTACGATGCGCAAATTCTCTCCTTTCTTCCCTCCCTCGCTCCTTCTTTTTTCCTAGCCGTTTCAACTCCATCTAAGCCCCCTCCCGTCGGCTACACTGATTACGAATAGATAGCAGCAGAAAGGGCGAGGGTTGCTTTTAAGGCCTGGGTTGATTAACGATTTCGATGCTGCACGCGATGTTTGAGGTTCGTATTTCATTTCTTGCCGGCGACTTCGGCGCTCGGTTGGGCCGTCTTTTTGCATCGTCCGGTGGTGCTCGCACGATCTACGAGCCTCGGCAACGTCCTGTGTAAATACAACAACGAGCGGGCAATGTTCTCCGCGGCGAAGAGAATCGGCCTCGCGATGCTTTAGACTAAACGCGGTGAAATGCGGGGCGCGTATTCAGGTGGTGTTGCGTTCGCGTTCGCGTTCGAAATGAGACTGATCTCGGGACGCGGGGCTGGTTAATTATTCAGCCGGCTGTACGCTGCGCTGGCCAGCGTACGCGAGGGCATGCATTCGGACTGCGAATCGAACGTTAATCGGCCGCGGGCCGCGGGCCGCGTGCAACGGTCTCGGCCTCGGAATTAACGCTTCTCTTCTTATCTACGCAGCGCGTTTTACCCGACTCGCATTTCGAGCGCGTCTCAAACCACGCCGGTGTTTAGTTAGGTATCCGTGTATCAATAAAACCCGGGACGTGACCGAGGATTTGCACCGCTAACGGAGTGCCGTTCTTGCGAATCTTTTACGAGCGCGGCTTTACTGCTCCTCGAGCGGATCTTTCTCTCGACGAAGACGCGAACTTGTTCGGCTTGTGGCGCGCATTCGCGTATTTGGTTTCGTTAATCTGTTTTGGAATATTAGCGAGACGGAGTGTGCTCCGAGTACAGCGAAATGCAAAACGGATTTAAGAAGCACGCGTTAAAACGCTAATAGATGTAGAGCTTGAAAGTGTCGACGGAGCTAAAGAGGTCGGCTTATCCATTGTACTCGTTCATGCGGCGAATGACACGGTTAATGAAATTCTAACTAGACTGAGGATCTTTGCGCATCTGTACGAAAGGCGGGTGTTAAAAAATGCCCATTTTTGGCATCGCCTGGAAATGAAAAATTCATGTAGGATCTTTTAGAGTGTCTCCCAAGGAACAAAAGATGTCCTTATCACTTTCCCGAGAAACGATGGGAAAGTTGTCAAAAATACAATTTACACAAATCTTTTCCATTTTGCATTCACTGTTATATAGAATTTGTGAAAACGATCTGACACTTATTTGACACGCGCACCGTTCGAAGCTACAAACCAAACTAATGAAATAAAAGCTAAAACTTACGGAGCGAAGCTTTACTCTTGAGTTCAATGTAAACCGCAACATACGATCCTCACCATAAACACATCCCCGATACGTCGCGACGATGAGAGGTTGAGATGTAAGCAAGAGTTAGATCCCAGAGCCAAAAAAGAAAACAGATCTGATTATTTTAGTTACAATATCTATGTCCTTTGATTCTTCACAATTTCCATTTATTCCTATGTAGCAATGATTATATACTTCCAGTTTGTTCGATTCCTACCCTTAATTCATTTGTCCGTTGATTTATTAGTCGGTCAGATTTGTTAGTTTTAATTAATGATTCTTATTAATCATTTCTAAGACGCTTGGATACTGTCGGTTAAGATAGTTTGAACCGGGTGATATTTTCTTTGCAGATCGTGGCTTTCGGTACTCTGTGGTGGAAACTTGGAAACCATTAACAGTTGAACAAGTTAATTAATCGAAATTCATTACAAAATATCAATATACCGTCGAAGTAATCGCAGGACGTATAAAAAGTCGTTAAATATTTCGAGGATAGTTCGATATCCGAAGAAGAAGCCGACAAAATGTAAACTATACGTAAGTTCGATTATCATCAATATTCACACTTAGAACGCATTTTTCACAACTTTCCCAACGATTCTCGGGAAAGTGATAAGGACATTTTTTGTTCCTTAAGATACACTCTAAAAGATTGTGCATGATTTTTTCATTTCCAGGAGATGCCAAAAATGGGAATTTTTTAACATCCTCTTTTAAACGCGCGAAGAGCCGCAGCGTACGCGCAACGCGTAAAGATACGTAAGATATTCAACGTCGAACGCGTGTAATGTATCAAAGGAGAATAGATACTACGGTTCTCAACAGGAGAAGCAAATCTCCGTGTTGAGGTTTCATTTGCTTAATTCTGGTTGCAAAGATATATGTTTACATAAAAATTCGCAGCCTATGTGTAACCGTGCACAGGATTGGGATTTTCCTGCGTCAACGAAACGAGACGTGCTTTTGAAATACGGAGAAGGTACTCGAATATTGCGCGAATCGCGCGTGCAGCGTAGCTCGGGAATTCGATCGCTCGATATACGTTTCGATCGCACGCATGCTCGGTGAATCCGCCGCGGCTCTCGCGTGTTTCTCCGCCATTAAATTATCGCTTTGCATGTTTATACACCGCGCTAGCACACGCTTGGGATCTGGTAATTAATCGAGAATGCGTATCAAGCAGCACAATGTCGCGTTAATGAATTTACCCGTAAACAGCGCTTTTAAACAGCGCCGCGTAATCACATTTCTAAGCCTGCTGCAAAGCGTGTCCAGTGTCCAGTTTTCGGCTGGCGTATTTTTTCGCGCGGCCGCTCGCGAGCTCGTCGATCGATCGGTGGATCGCGAGCCGAGCTACGTGCGGAACGCGCGTGTACCTCTTTCGCTTCCTCTTGCCTAGCTTCTAGTCCGACAAGTTTGCGGTCGCTGCATCGATCGAGATTCGTTGCGTTTGAAAAGGGAGAATATAAAAGTCGTAAGAGGGAGAGTTCCGCGTACTACACGAGTAAACTCGACCGAAGGGCAGTATCGATTTTTCGGCTGCATTGGAATCACGTGAGGGCCACGGTTGCACGCGACATCGCGATATCGCGATATCGCGTTCCCTTTCCTCGATTACGGTCAAGTGCAAATGTCATCGGATTCGATGTTCGCGTGACGGCATTTCTTTCCAAATTTATTCCTCCGAATCATCCCCCGATTCGCATTGAGACGCAACCTCTCGTAGTGGATGCGATTTCGTGCGAGCTACGTTCACGCTTGCCGCTCTCGTCTAATAAAGCAGATGAAACGTATTCGTCGGGAAGCAGTTTACACGACAACGCGTTCACTGTAACCGCCGGCTAACCGGCGTGCACTCGTAAAGTAAAATCCACTGTTAGAGTCATACGCGGCGGCTGGACGCGTAGCATTCACCTTTTCGGCTGCTAACAATAAGTAGAAATCAATTCAACGCTTTTGCATTAAATCGGCCAACTCGAAATCTCTATCGTACTTCGAAATAGGAGATTCCGAGATATTTGACGGTGCTTAAAAACATATGAATTCGCGTAAACATCCGCAGCGTACACATGAGAAACTTAGCGTTCCGAATCTTATAGGAAGTTCTAGTTTTGCGCTTCGGCTCGTCGATAGGTGCGATCGTGTTTTGATCCGCTTTTTGCGCAGCTTTTTCCCAGGCGCTGGGAATCGCGGCAAGTCGGTCAGTCTCGGTCTTCAAATCGGGATCATGGCACACGCGAATTTTAGCATACAATGCTGCGGCGCATTAATTCGACGCGGATTTAGTAGCATGACTTTGCGCGATCGACAGCCGCCGGCGGCCAGTAGAAACGCGTGCCTCTCGTTGCTCGCAGCTACGTTTATTACCGCGCATCGTTCGACGGTGGACAGTGGACGCGCGTCCACGGTCAACGATGACAAAAATATCGCGCGATAATAAGATGAACGGTCACTTACCGGAGGCAGGTGTCCCTACGGGTAGTAGCAATAACAATAGTAGCGGCATCATGGTCTGAATCGGTGGATCGATGCACCGTGCACGATACACGGTACACGGTACACGATACACGATACACGACTTTTCACTTTTTATCGATCACAAACGGTATCGCGGCGAGCACATCTTCAGAACGGTTCGGCTCAATTAACCTCCGCGTTACAATACCGTTTCGCCACACGGTCAGTTTTTCGCTTCCTTTTTTTTTTTTAATTAGCGACAGATGCGCGCGTTTCACAGCCACGCGAGTTAGAAGCGTTCGATTAGAGCGAAACGCGAAACAGGCCAGCCTCGCTCCCCTGAGAAATTAGGCATGCTGGACTAGTAAAAGGCCGCACGAAACCACGGACGACCGTTTCACGCGTGCTTTCGGGAACACCGACTGACGTTTAAGGGTTGCCCTCGTTCGAGGATGGCGGAAAGAATCGGAAGAATAGGAAGAATCCTCGAGGAGTTGTACCACTTTTCGTTTACGCGTGAAAGGTGCTCGTCGATGTTTCGGTTAGCCGCGAGTAGCCCGTGGATGTCGCGAGAAACCGCAATCGTCCGATGGTCGTACGAAACGGAACGAATCTGCGTTTCATTCTGTCGGCAGGCGAAGTTACCAGTCGGTTGTGCGCGGCGTTTGTTTTCGACGAAGGACAAGCGAACGACGGCAGAAGGATAGGTAAGGTGAAAACGGTAATGGAAAGTTTGGGGGGACGCGTCGCGACGCCGAGGCGCACCAGGCATTACTGAGAACGCAGAGGGACAGCCGGCGTTATCAGACAATTTGAGGCGTGTGCGCGTGCGCTCGACCGTACGCACGTGTGTTCACCCCCCAAGGAATCGAGACAAACCGAGCGAGGGAGCCGCTCGGGGAATAGGTGCGACCCTTCCATGCTTTCCATGCCTTCCATGTCCTCCGTCCTTCTCTACACGCCTAGTGTCCGTTCTAATTATTCCTTTCCGCACCTTCCTACCTTCCCAATTTCTTTCGCTTCCCCCCTTCTTCGTGCTTTTCGCCAAATTTCAATCGCCAGCAGTGCTAGGGAAAAGTTTGAAAAAAAACGGGCTTCTCAATTCTATAGCTTTTGCACGGGCTACCATTTCGTTGCCGGTGGCATAAATCGTGTTCCGTGCGTAACGCAAACTTGTCGATAGACTGCGAATTTACATGTCTCTGCAAGCCGAATCGAAGAAATGAGGGGACCCCTTTTCGTAAGCTTGCCGCAACGTAGAATCGCTTGCACGTTACAGTCGCAGCGCAGGGTCGGTTTAATCAACCCTAAAAGGGTTAGCTGGCTGGAGAAGAGGAAGGAGTAGGGATCGTCGCGAGCCACAGGTACGGGATTACCTCACGGATCGAAGCAAAAACAACTCGTGTGCACTGCGAGGGATTTTAACGAGGAAACGATCGCAGGACATTCCCGGCGTTATCCTTTTCTCGAAGACTCGAGGAGTTTGCGTGCTCGCCGCTATATACGATAATGTTGGTCAACGAACCCTGCTGACGATAGCGACGGATCAATTGAAATGCACCCTTCGCCTCCTGTGTGTCTCGTGCCATTATCGTTTCAAAGGGGAAAACCTATTCTTCTCGCCGAAATGTTGCTTCCCGGCCATCGAAATAGATTAAGCGAAGTCAAAGTGACGATACAAGAAAATTCATGCATCGTTCTGTCAAATATGTTACCGCTTCCTCCCCTCGAACGAAAGCATCGGCGAGCAATCATTTTCAAAGAAGGGGAAAGTTAAGCAAAACGGGATATCGTATGCGTAATTTTTGCGCGCGCCTTAGTTCTTGTTTTTTGGTAGAAATCTCTAACGGTTTTCGATTGCTTTCAATGAGTACGCCGCGAATGTTTATGCTGTTAATTTATGGGAAACTTGAATGCGCAAAAAGGAGGAGAATAGCCACGGCGTGCAAGAGTAAGCGAAACGCTCGGAACAAAGAGCTCGTGACGTTTAGAAGGGGTAATGTCTACGGTTTTGTTGGCCGTAAAATTAATTTCCTTCCCCGAATGGACGATTAAAGTAACGTTCAGTAACGTCGGCGAACCGAGTTTGCCTCGTTAACGTTGCGATCTCCGACGAAAAGGAGACTGCTGTGTTAATGCGGTACGTCGATCGGGAAACGGGGATGATTATGAGTCAGAGGAGGATTCGTCCTGTTCATCTCGAAACAGTCACGGCTCCCTGTCCTCGGTATCTTCCCTCGCTGCGTCATCCTCGATAAATTTTCCTCTCGCTAAGCTACCGAATTCATAAATCGTATCTTCGCCGAATCCTTCGTCTCAGTCTTCTTCTAAACGCGAATCGAAGGTCGATTTTGCAGCGTCCTTTTGACGTACATTGCAAAATCGTCGGACGAAGCGTGGCTTAAATGCAGAATGGCTTTGAAAGGAAACGGAGACTATTCCTAAGCCTCCGAGCTTTAATTTCAGCCCACGCGTATCGATAGGGGATGTCTGGAAGCCGAGATATTAGCATAAATATGCGGCGTTACGGAGGATGCTAGCATATCAGCTTCTAGACGTCTTTTGTAAGCAAATCTTGGCTCGAATTAAAGGGGTAGGTCTCAGGAATGCAACTCGGTCGGTCGTTTCCCCGTAAACGTTGCTGCTTCTTTGTTACAAACAAATATTCACTTCGGTTGCGAGTAACGTGGAAATTGCAAATGTCATTCGACTTTAAAAATACGCGTACGCGTATTGCTGAAATTCTTCCCTTCGATTTGAGTCCCAAACACGTACGCAAAAGTTATTTAGAAGCCAAGATATTTGCATCTTTGCTTGACGAGAATTGTTTGACAATGTTGGCGATTAGCTCCACGTTTGCATAGTGAGGTGGTCAGGCTTTTGCAGCTTGTGAATTGGCCAAACTTCGAGCAACGTTGATATTCTCGGCTTCTAGACATCTTTTGTTAACCAAATCGAATTTAAATTAACGCTTACCCGTTTTCATTTCAATTCGAAGCGAAGATATTTATATTTTTATATTTCTACAATTTAAATTTCGACTCGGCACCAGGTGGCACCGAGCAACGAGAAATGCGCGGGCCTTTTTTGATGCGCGCGCAGTTTGGCGTATTTACTGCGTAGAAAATGCATCGTCCGGCGACTCGCTGCTCGTTATTTAGGTGAAATTAATAGTATTTAACTTCTATTCTTGTTAGAACTATATCAGAATCGTAGATGATTAGCTTGGGGTTACTTTCGCGTAAAAATATATAGCGGGCAAACGGTTTTTGTTTCAAAAATCTATCGAGGAATGTCTCGCGACCGGCGTATCGATGTACTCGTGTTCTTCGTCTAATTTTTTCCCGACAAAACGAAACGATACTTGATGAATTTCCACCCAATTATTAACCCTTTGAGGGCGGGACTTAACTAGTTTTTGTCTAACTATTAACAGCGGGGTCTATTAATAATATTAACTTGAATTTCTTGCTTTAAAAAGTGACTCGATCAAGAAAGCTTGGATGGCTATCTGTGACACGGATTCGCAAAGGTTAATTTCGATCGATTTTCATCCTAGATTACTATCGATATGAACAATTAGGTAAAGGCTTTTAAGTATTGTACTGATCGGTTGTCGAATTATGTTACATTTGAGTCTAAGAATATGAAATTCAAGTAACAATTTATCCGCATTGGTGTATGCATTTACACGACATGCATGAACTTTGTCGAGTACAACAATCGATTATGGGGCAGCCATGTTGGACTATCGAATCGACAATCGATCTCGTTTGTTCAGTTGCCGCGCAGTTGCATCGGTAGCGTCTTCTCGGATCGCGAGCGTTCAATTTCGTCGCGTAGAATTGTTTTATATAAGTAAATTGTAGGCGTAATGTTTATTTCGTGTTACGTACAAGTGAATTGCAACAATGTGGTTTGTTCCAATGTACGGATCGCAGCGTTTAACTCGAAGTGTGACGTAAACGACGCGACGAGAGAAAGACGGTTAGGTTCGCGAGGATATTTGTCGTTTAGGTATGTCTACGCTACTTATACTCCTCAATTAACAATCAAGTTAATCCACATCTTCGGTTCTCTTGCCTTTCATCACTCGTTACGAAACTAAGTAACTTTTCAAAGAAAAAAAGTTATCTATATCCTAAAATATACACGAGCGGTATACGTTCTATACGCGTGCATCTTTCGTTTACACGAAGAGTAGCTGATAGTCGATCGATCGATCGATTTAGAAGATTAATTAAACAACGGGTGATTAAATGCGTCGCAAATATTCACGGCAAATATATTAGTTTTAATCGTGTACGGTGAAATAGAGCCGAAAACCAATGTCAAGCGAGCTTGAAGGCCGCAGCACAATGAGACGCAGATTCGAAGTATCCCCACTCTCGACATCCGGTTCGCGTGCGGTGACGTCACTAGTTCGAGCAACAGTCTCCACTCGACTTTCGGCAGGGGTACACGTGTCTATATTTGGGGTGCGTAACTTTTGTATGTACTT
Organism: Eucera pruinosa; assembly: GCA_028830335.1. Taxonomy (NCBI): domain Eukaryota; kingdom Metazoa; phylum Arthropoda; class Insecta; order Hymenoptera; family Apidae; genus Eucera; species Eucera pruinosa. The sequence goes on from JAMYCR010000007.1 coordinate 18,118,480, forward strand.
ACCATTGCCTTTCTGCCACGATTTTAGCATCATTATCTTACTTTATTTCATTTTGATATACAATTATCGATATAAAACACTTAATATACGATACGGTACGGAATAAATTTAAGCGGCTCGCATTAAATCACTAGCAATTTCACGCCCAAAGCAATTGTTTTTATTTATTTATTTATACGGGAGAAATCTATTAATCTTTATTTTACTAGTAGCGTCCTTTTGTTAATACGTATTTTGTTAATAGCTCCTTCTACGTTCTCGTTGCTAATTCTCGCGGTTCTGTTCTCCATTTTTCTATTTGGTTACCATTTTCTACTTAATGCGAAGTTAATTAACACTAATTGGTTTTCTTTTAACATGTTTGCTTTAATTATGCTTTTTACTCTGTTTCAGATTGCTAGTTGAGGCATAGGACGAATCGTGGGGGGTGCAGACGCTTTTGGCAAATCTTCTGCAGATATGGTATAACTTAATTGATTTTAACAATGGTAAACAATTGGTTCATCAATTGTCGCGTAACTTGTTTGTCAAAATTTATTTCTTTATTCATTTGTAAGCGGGCAAAATTGCATCGTTAGCTTACACGGTTTTCATACGCGCGGAGTTTACAAAGTTTTACAAACGGAACATTGAAATGTTGATCGCGAGATAGAAGCGTCGAAAAAGTCGATAAGAGTAGAATATTTATTAACGCGGTAGAAATACGAGCAAACGGTTTTTACTGGATAAATAATAGCTTGTTCGTATCTTTTCGCAAATATCAAGATCATTCGGAAAAGATAGTCCTTTATTTATGTACGTTGCTTTCAAAGTAGAATCCACATCTAATCAATAATTTACGGGTTAGAGTCGCGGGTTTATATTACGCCGTAGTAATTTCTTTTTATTGACTCGAAGTATTTTCGCAATCAATTTTTCGATTGAGGATTACGTTAGAACGTAGCGCGAGAGCAAACGATATTAATACAGTTACGAGTTGCTTACATTAGCATTGAATAAAATTTATGTCGTAGGCCGTGTTAGATTGAACGAAAAATCGTAGCAGGCTTTATATTTTGCTGTGTTTCGATCGTAACTCGCTTTGCAGTCCAATGTACGCGTTTCAAAACAATTTTGACTCCTAGCACGCGGCCGACCTTGCGAGGAAGAAACGTCGCGCGGTGCAACCACTCGAGTGTGTTTACATTCTGAACTTTAATTTGTGAGGGTAGCCCAAAAAAATTGCTAGTCGCGATCGTGTTTACGCGTTCGTCGGTTAGACGTTCTTGAGAATTTAGAAATTCAATAGCGAACATTCGTACGTAATATATTTTACTGTGTTTCATCCATAGTATTCTTATATTATACGTAACGATATAATATAAAAATATTATTGTTGTTAGTATCTTTTCTACTGGATAACAAACGCATCAGCGAGTAATGTACAAACAGTATTTCTTTTGTTAATACGGAAAGGAAAGTTTATGAGTAAAAAAAAGTAATATAATAGAATTAAATTAAATACAAAGTAATTTAAAGTTTACGTTTGCAAAGATACGGTATTTTTCGTAGCAAACGTTCGATAGAAAGAGAAGGAATGATAATAAGAAAAATGTTGTGTTTTATTTCTTGTCACCCTACCCCTCCCTACTAATCTTTTCTTTCAGAGAATTTGTGGCCGCGCGCAATGCGGCTGTAGAGTCAGTGTTTGTTTCGATATTTTACAGTAGTCAATTTTTTAAGAGCACAGCTGCTCTAAGTAGATTTAATTATACTTAATAATTTTTCGCGCGAGTAGAGTCAGTGTTTGCTCGCCAAATATTATTAATACACGTAACGTAGTCTTTTATTTTTCCTTTTTTTTTTTATTGTTTAATATTTATACTCGGGATTAGAGTCACGCTTCGGCTGTTGGCAGATGATCTAGCTGGGCTTCTGAAGCTCGCAATGTAAGTATATTCGCATCTTACTTTAATTTTTCATAATTCAAACATGTAGTAGAAGCTATTCAAAGTTCTTTTCGTTGAAGTACGAAGCAGAATCGTTTAAAAATTTCAAGTTTATCAAGCTTTCGAGTTTATTAATCCGAAACGTCGTGAAAACTTAAAGAATAAATTATAATCTTCTCTGTTCCTTTTCTCTGTTACAGATCTTTCACAGATCTTCTTGTCCTTGGGACCACAGGACATGGCATCACAGCTTCACGGCTTCGCGACATCATTTTCATTGTTTTATGTCCTCAAGGCTTCACGACTTCACGGCATCACGGCTTCGCTTGATTACGATGACAACAGGTTGTCATCCGCCTGGCTGCAGCAGATGACAGCGTAGTCGTCTACTGGTGAGTGGCATGCATTTTGAGTCCCTCCGGGCACCTAATCATGCCGAGGACGAAAGGTCCAAATCGGCACGGGTGACTGGTTGTATACGTAGAATTTTTTGAAACGAGTACAGTGACCACGGGTATTCATTATACCCGTGTATCATTTCTATTGTGTGTATTTTATTTGTTAGATCAGGCTAGGTCTTCTTGTGCATCGCGATTTTAAATATTTCAATATATCAATGAAAGATTTGAGTCGATAGTGTAGTCCGAAAGCATGAAGATTGTTTTAAATATTTTTGCAATGAAAAGTAGAGTCAGTAGAAGCTTTGCATGGATACTTATTGAAGTCGAATATTAGTAAGAGTAAATACGTGATACGATTTCATTTGAGCAACTTGTAATTTACAATTCTTAACGATGAAGACGGACACCATCCGACTTCGTTTCTTTTTATAATAATTATGTTGCTCACGCATAACGAGAATGAATATTAGTATGATTCTTATATGTGTATAATAGATATATACACAAGGATACTTAATAATAATTCAGTATTCGAGTCGTAGTTATTGAAAGAATTAAGTAACATAGTCTTTTACGTTTCCTAATAAGTTCAATTTCATTTAAGCGCCGAAGAGAGTAACTTTCCTTCTTTTCGTATAAAACGAATGTTAAATAAAATGCGCAAGAAGACATTTCGCGATGGGTAGATTTCTAAATCAAAGCCGCAAACTTTAATACAATTTAGATGTTGTAGAAAATGTGCTTTGATGGCGGGATCGCTCAAGGCTTTGCAATTTAGAATTTCAATTTAGAGTCGTCTATTTCATTGTATTGTTCATAATTCCAATATAGAGTCACTTGTTCTACTTCATTATTCTTAACTTTTAAATTAAAGTCATTTGTTCTATTTTATTTGTCTCAACTTTTAAATTAAAGCCACTTGTTCTCGAGTTCATTATTCTTAGCCTCGCGTATTTAAATTCACTTTTGCATTAGAGTTTCTATATTATTAGAGTCTGTTTGCTTTAAACGCATTGGAAAAGTAGAGTCACAGTCCGCTTAGACAATTACGTATGTAAACAAGTTTTTTAGCTAGGATTTTCAGCGTCTGTTCGTGCCGTTTTGCCGGGATCTCGCTCACGTGCCCAGGTGCTACTTGAGCGGGTGAAAAGCACGTGGCACGATGCTTTTTTTTTTATTATTTTGATATTTGATATTTGTGTGACGGATGATTGTGGGTAGCGTATCGTGCGCGACGTATTTTCCACATTGTGTGTGTGTGTGTTAGGCTGTGGAATTGCATCGTTTTTTTATAATTTTAATTAACTTCTCCCCTCAATTTATTGTCTAATATAATGCTACTAAAATCCATTACTAATCATAAACCAAATGGTATCATACATATTACCACGTAGAATTTTCAATAATGACAAGAAACCATTCGTTACAAATACAGCTAAAAATTCCCTGTTGAATTGTCATTCATTTGATAAATGCTCGAAGTATATTTCAAATATCTAGCTGCATGCGCTTTAAATAATATAATACGCAATGGTCGCTACCCACGTCAGACGATTTCAGATTTTTTGTTTACTTTAGAGTGTGTTTGAGATGTATGTTGAACTCGGGTGTCGGAGGCGTCCCGGGACGTTACTCCCTAGTGCAGGCTTGTTGCACCCGGGTGGTATGCGTGTGATCCGCTGGGTGGGGGGTGGGTTGTATGCCTGTGTTTGTGTGCCTGTTTTGCCATTTATTAAATATAGGAGGGCTAGGTAGGTAGGTAGCATACTTTCTGGAATGTGTGTTACGTTTAAGTAGGTAGGGCCGGGCAGGTTGACGCATGGTCTCGGGGTCGCGATTTCATATTTAACGGGGGGTGCGCGCGTCAACCTGTTTCAGGAAATCCGATTTGAACATCGACGGCGAAGCTGATCTGAACCGGGGAATGCCGGTCAGTTTCGGTCTCTGCCAATGTCGATCTTTCGAATCCGGCGATCTGAAATCGCCATCGCGGACGCGGTCGCGTATTGATCCCGAAACGAACGAACTCGAGGTTCGGCCCGTCTGCACGATCGAGGATTCCTGCGATCCTTGGTCGTCGATGCGCCTTCAGTCTTCCGCGTTACACATTTTCATTTCACCTTTATAAGTTACCCTTTGGTTCCGAGAGTAGAGAGGACCTCGAGTTTAGATTTAAGTTTGATCGAGGGGCATGGCGCCCGAAGAGAAAAGAAGAGGCCCGACAAACTGTCGCGAAGAGGGCAGCAACGAATAGCTATCCATTTTTTTTTTATTTATGAAAGAATGGACGGTTATTACTGTTATTACTGTGTTGTCACTGTACTCGTCGTTAGCTTTGCATGCCGTAGTATTTTCACCTTCCACGTTGGGCGATCCGCGGATTTTTAAATAGCGTTGCGAGAAATTAATTACGGGTTGAATTAGCCGTTGCGAGAAATGAATTCCCGGTTGAGTTATAGTCGCGAGGAATGGAAATCGCGAGTTGTTTTATTTTAGAGTTGCGAATTAATTTCGGTTTCACGGTACTTTGTCAGCGTTGCGAGCAAATATCCATCGCGCTTGATTTAGAGTTGCGAGCAAGCCATTGTCGCGTTTTATTTAGCGTAGCGAATTACGAAGTATCGGGATTGTTCTTAATATCCTTTTAGCGTTTCAATCGGTTTCCCTTTAGCGTTGCGATAGTGGTCGCGTTTTCTTTTTCGAAGCAGAACCTTTGACTATAAATACATGCATTTCTTATTAACTTTGTAGCGTTGCGTTTTCCAAGTATCGCGATTACCATGAACAGCTTTTCCATTAAGTTAGTTAAAGCGCTTAGCGTTGCGTTAAGACACCATCGCGTTTTTCAATTAGCGTTGCGATTACGATGAAAAGCCCAACGTCTTCCACTGAGAAAGTGGAAATCAGCTGCTGTTCTCCGAGAATCTTCACCGGCAGCTATGGAATCTGCACTTCCGTAGTAGCGTTGCGCATTAAAAGATAATAGGTGCATCTACGATTAATATTTATTAATCCCGCAGTGGGCGCTCTCGCGTGTTTGCTATTTTCTTCTCCAATTAAAGTCAATTTGAGTAGATTAATATTTCTAACATAGTAAAGCACCTTTCGCGATTGACTTGCAAAGTTTTCTACTCGATAAGTATTGTAAATTCAGTAGAGTAGAGTTGCGAATGAGAAAGAATGCTCCACTTACGGGTTGATCCGGGTTTTGCGAGTGGATAATTATTATTTTTGGGCGGCCCCTCTGGCTGCTCGATTCAGTTTCATTTAGCGCCATTTGTGGCTGTTATTTTATGTTTCTTTTAGCGCTCTTCGGGGCTGCTTTCGTTTCGTATTGCGCGTGTAATGTCTTTAGCGCTCTTCGGGGCTGCTTTCGTTTCATATTGCTTGTGTATTCTTCTTTTTTTTACTATTGTAACTATTAAATAATTATTACTATTAAATACCGTTAACAAGCACAATGGAATGTAGAATTTGAGTAGCACAATTCGTAGAGCAAAATCGTATTCAAACGTTTGAGTAGCACGCCAATAGCACGCGGAATATTAGAATATACTGAACGACGCAAGTCGAGTAGACTTTTGTTTGCTTGCAGTTTCAATAAAAGTTCAACGAACATTTTCGGAGTCTCTAAAAATATGATACGATTGTTCGCTTACAATTGGAATTCCCTTTTTCAAAGTTCGCGACCGAATCTTTGCCTTACTTTGCGGTAGATGTAATCGTCGCAAATCTTCGGGAACCCAATATTTAAAAAAAGTGCAACGGTTCGAGTCGGGTTTGATATCGACGTCTAAGCGTAGGATTAATGAGTAAAGAGGATACATTTTCGCTGCGTATTTCTGTCTCGGTTTCTCCCTGCTACAAGTTCATCGTTTTCCGGGTCGCAAATCTTGCGATTGATTTGAAAATCTGCATTGCCAAAGACGCGTACTTTATCGACGAGATGGTTGCGTCCTTATCGACTCGGGTAGCTCGATTATTCGACGCGGTCTCTGGTTTCACCGTTCGAACGCGGAGGTGCAAAGGATACTCGGATCTTTGCGGGAGTCGGTATTTCAGAAAACGGGGGACAAAATTTCCCGTAAGATGGAACGTCAGTTTCGTTTTCTGTTGTTCGCCTGCGTGTCGTAACGCTAAATAAATAATACACGAGGACTGCTCAATGTGCTGTTAGCTACAAAATATATTCCAAAGTGATTAAAGCTAACAGCAAAGTGCAAGAGACTCTTTGGGATCCAATCCGTATTCTCCCGAGACGCAGAGGGACTTTAAAGAAATTGTAGATCGAATTCTGATTTTGTAAACTGTGTTACGAGATAAAGGGCATCCCTCTCGCGTAACTTTTAGCGAAATTGCGGAAGGAAAAAGAGATGGCTTGCGCTTTGTTGCAAATTTCGCGTCCTGCAAAGGGAGATTCGATACGGAAATCTAAACGCGCGCGACTCTTATCGCTAGACCGTAGATTTTCGGGTATTTATTATTGGAAATTTAAAGGCGCAACAAAATGAAGAATAGAACATATCCGAAGTGCAGTAGAAATTGCGATACCTAGAGGGTGAAGCATCCCGCAATTTAGGTGCCACTTCCCCAATCTTGTTTACAAGCATACAAACTTGCATAAGAATCCGCGATCCATCGATCCCGTAAAATTCCCTCGGAATCGCGAAACGAAATCGCGAATGCGCTCGAAATAAATCACCTCGAAGGAATCCGCGAGCCCACGAATAATTGATGCTAGACTTGGCCCAAGAAAAAAAAAAGAGAGACCGAGAGACCCGGCAATTTGCCAGAGAACAAGCCAGCTATTAAAATGACCATCCGTCTTCGGATGCGCGAAATATTCGTAAATGAACGCGACGCTACGTGCGCGTTTTATTTGCGCGTCAATTATAGCCATTATCCCGATGAGAGTTGAGGAATTTTTTTTATTTAAGAAATACGTAACGCACGTGTTTTACATTTCGCGTGGATAACGCAACAAACGCATCGATTGCACGACAAACGTGGGCGTGCGTGCATTGCGAGCACGCGGAATCTCTCGGTTTCCAGGATACTAAATCATTTTACATCTATGCATCGTAATTACGCGGATAAACGTTTTTCAAAACGCAGCTTCTATTATCGCGGTTCGATCGGGCAAAGCCAATCATCGGGAACGAACATCATTTTTATTAACAAGGCGTTTATTTTTCTTTCGTCACTTTAACAAAAACATTCTTACGTAGATCGTCAATCGCGCGCGCGTTCTCCTTCTCGGTTTCTAGCTTCTCGGTAAAAATGGCGCGAAAATGGAAACGCTCGGTGGTTTGCGCCGGCGTTGAAAATTAATCGAGCATCGCGGAGCGTAGCCTTCGATTCCGATAGAACGATTCGATTGCGTAAAACACGGCGCGGCGTTGCTCGCGAGCAGCAGCGTGCTCGGTTTGCTGCTGTAATCGCATTATCGGCGTTCCATCGGTCGATGCCTGACGCGTTAATTAGATCTCGCTTCGACGCTCGTTTCATATGCATTGTTTATTCATCGAACTGCAGAGAAGAAAAGCTGCGAGCGTGCGTTCGTTTCGCGCGTCGAAGCGTATTGGCAAGCGATTCGTTATCGCGACTATGCGTCGCATCGCGTCGCGGCTCTCGGATCAATTCGATTTCCAAACCAATTAGCTCACCGCCGGAGAACGCGGACGCGGCCGAGATGGAACTTCGTATTTATACCCGGGCACCTGCTAGTAGTTTCGCTATTCGGTATGCGAAAGGGAATAAAATACTTCTCGGAAAAGAGCAAAGGATTCCTCGAATCGTCCGCGAAATATCGCCAGCGACGGCAAATTCGTGGCCAATTGGGAAACTAGGACGTACGAATTGATATCGGGGCGAAGAGGATGGCACGAGAGATTCGCTGCCGCTGCGAATATGTTTCGCATCGATCCGTGAGAATGTTCAGGCGAAAGACGGCAACGACGAGGCGTTGGAACGATGTAGAAAGATATCACAGTTGGGGCGAAAGCGTTGCCGATCGACGACGAGTAAAATCGCGCTCTCCTCTTCGGGGTTGTTTCCTTAGAACGGCAAGCGAACGAAAAGCGATCGCTGCGAGGCGCTCTGCATTTCCCATTCGCTCAGGTGTATTCGCTCAGGTGTATTCGCTCGATAGCCAGTTTTCGTTACGCAACCCCGCTTCAAGCCAGGCTTTTCCCCGACGATTTCACGGGCTTCACTTGGAGCAAGGATATGCAAAAGCAAGCTGAACAAAGAGTAAAGGAGCGCGTTGAACAAGCGCGAAAGAGAAGGCGGCTTACGCGGGTGACTTACCGAGCAGCAAGCAGCCCATCCCTATGAACGCGACCAAACACTCGACGTCGAGCAGCGCGGAAAACGCTACGTTTCCCAAGATAGCTGCTACGTTCCCGACGGTGGTGAGAACGTTGAGGCTGGTGGACCTGCGTTGAAATGGCCAGCCGTTACTCGCGATCGCGGTCGCGATTGCGATTACGATCGAACGCGGCGAGGCGCGACCGAGGGAGACGTGCTTAGCGCGAATTCGACGTTTTTGTTGCCGCGAAACGGAGCCGGAGCCGAAAGCGGATTCGGAAACGGAAACGGAAAGTGAACGCGAGTCTCGGTTAGGAGGGATGCTCGTTTGTTTGGTTATTCGCGGCGGGGGTATTACCTTAATGGGATAGGAATAACGTCGACGTTCGTGGCGGTAACGATATTACCCGTTATTCTTGTCGTCACGATGATAGTGGCTGCCAAGGTGAGCATGAAGGGTGGAGAGTACGCCCAGTTCATTCCGAAACCGCTTATCGCCGACAGCAGGAAAGCGGCAACTGCAATAACAGCGAACGCGTTTAGCTCCTCGGTACTCGCTACGAGTCGCGAACCGGATCGTTAGCGCGAGAGATCGCGAGGGAAATCGCCCTTACGCATTATCGCTTTCTTCCTAAACTTGGAGGTCGTTATCATGCCGGCGAGGAAGGAAAACGTCACGGCCGAAACGGCGATCACTGCGGAGTTTTGATATATCACCGCGTTGATCTTCCACTGGAATAGTCAGAGATTATTAGCATTTCGCGGCGGGCATCGCGCGTACAGCTGCTCACCTTTAAGCAAATGTCGGCAAAATCCGGGCAGTCGATGTACTGCTTGGCCGGCACGGACATCTGACGGTCCAACATATCGCGCATAGTCGGCATTTTATCTTGCGTCCATCTATCGTAGTCGAAGTTGTTGAGGATGATGAAGAGATGAGGCACCCAGAGCCTCATCGTGTTGAATCTGCAGGAACGGAAACGATCGGGGGCGTGATGGAGGATTTCGTGGTGCGAGATTCGCGCGGCGATTCGGCAACTTACCCCAGCATGCTACCGAATTGCAGACAATTGAGGATGGCAACGGGACGTAAATACGGAGAGGAGAATAAAAGTTTGGCGTTGTAGCAGGCTCCTCGTAATTTTTCGGAATTCTCCCTGAATAAGGAGCGTCGCGATAGCGGCGCGTTCTCCCACACCAGCAACGCTTTTATCTGAAAAGCAAGAGGAGAAACGATGCGGGCGAACCTGGAAAACCTGCGGAATCGAAGCAGGAAATTGCGAAACGGCACGAGCACGGCAGCCAACGTTTTCACGAGAACGATGCTGCCCTCGGTTATCTCTAATTCTCACGTGACCTTTTCGCTGCTCGCAAACGTCGGCAGCGATGCGCTCGAAGATTAAATTTCGCGACGCTTTAAACGTTTTCGAGTCGGGTACTCGCGAAGTTGATCAAATATTCTTGCTCGATCGAAGCGTAATCTGCAGCTATAAAACTTTGTACGCGCACTTTAATCCTCTGCGAGTGGAATTTTTTTTCGGCCGTGCGAAAAGAATTACAATTAATTACGCTACCTTTATTTTAATCCACGAGCTAGGAAATAATAGCTGCTAAGAGTGAATCATCGGCTATTAGTGTAATAGACTATGCTAATCGAACATACGTCCGCGGCAATTACAAAATTAGATACCATTAAAAAAATCTACATATACGTAACGCGCGTGTCTCGCTTAGCGTTACGGTTAATGGGCAATTCGAGTGCTCGCGGTAATCTTGTTCGAAACTTAATTATGCTGAGCATGCTATCGGTAAAGTAATCTTTCAATAGTGTTCCGTGTAATCGATTTCGCGAGACGACGCGGCTATGATTTTCGTGCAAATAGCGCGCTGGTCGCCGTCCACCGTCCGGACTAGCTATTTAAAAATCTGACGAATCTTCCACCCTATCGTGGCGAATATGCTCCGCTACGAAAAGAGACGCGAGTAGAGAAGTCTCGTGCCCGTGTCCGCTTCGTCTTCTAACCGATATCTATCCCCCCCTGTCGTTGGCTTTTCGACAAATCTCGCGCGTATCTAAACGCGATCTGGCTTCGATCCGGGCAAAGCGCTACGGCGAGCTGCGAAGTCGAAAAACGGCGGAATCTCACCGGAAACGTGCTGCCCGACTTCCTCGTGTTGATGCAGTACATTCTTCTGAGCAACCTCAGAGCTTCCTCGGGCTTGCCGATCTCCATGAGATACTTTGGACTGTGCGGCAGCGTGCTAGCGGTTAGGATGCCGAAAATTGGCACGATCGAGCAGATCAGCAAGTAAACTCGCCAAGCGGTGTACCGCTTGTTGAACACGTTCACCGCGAATGGCAGCGGGGTGATGATAAACGCGAGAACTGCAAAGGAAAGCGAGAGAGAATCGAATGGAATCGGATCGGAAGAGGAAAGGGGAAGGCGATCCTGCCATGGCTTACCCGCCGGAGCGATGATCGCCATGTTGGTGGCCAACCCTCCCCATCTGGCCACGTTCGCTTTGTATTTGGCCGCGTGAAACTCGGAGATGTAGCCAGTCACCATGGAGAACGGTCCTCCGGCTCTGAAATTGCAGCAAACGAAAAAACGTCGGTTGCTGGGTCGCGACGCGTAGAAGCTACTCAGGGACGATACTCACAGGACGCCGTTGAGGAACTTGATGGCGAGGAACGCGTAGTAGGAGTCGATGGCGGTGGCGAGGACGTTGAGAACGGAGTCTGCCAGGAGGCCGAGGACGAACAGATTTCTCGTGCCGACGTACGGCCTGAGATGATCCCAAAGGAAGCTGGTCAACGCCATGCCTGCGTTAGAAGATTCGTGAAACGCAGCGACGTTTGCGAGAAGAGGAGAGGGAGATGGAAATACTGTACCTAAGAAGGGAATCGCGGCGAGAACGCCTTTGTTAAGGAAAGAGAGTTGGAGCTCGCACTCGGCGGAGGCGAGAATGAAGGCGGTGGTTGTGGTGTCGAAAATGCCGGCCCACGCGACGGGCAACGCCGCCAAAAACAGCAACACGTTGAACGTTCCATAGCCTGGAAACGAGAAGCAGAGAAAGCGTAGACGCGCGATAGAAATGACGAGAAGAGGGAAGAAGGGAGATTTAACCGCGACGATGGACGCGGGCCGTCTGACCTGCCGCTGATATCGCTTTTTCTATGTCCGCCGCTTCGTCCGCGTCGTCGGTTCTCACTGAAAATCACGGCAAACTTGACGGGCGAGCGTATGCAGATCTAGGATTCGCGCGCGTTTCGACTCCGTGGCGAGACGCGACGCAACGCGTTGCGCAACGCGCTTTCCGATTACGCAAGTCGAATCCCGTCAAAATTCTCACCGTTTATCGTCGAAATTTTCCCATTGCTTCCACTGTTCGTCACCATTTTTTCTATCGTACCTCGTATCCAGCGGAGGAGGATTCACCGATCGCCGTGCGTCAGTCGAAGCAGCGCTCCGTTGCTTTCGATTCGCAAGGACGAACCCGATACCGCGAACGGTGCACGATTGGCACCGCGGCCGATGGAAAATCGCCAACTCGGCCTTCCGCTCGCTCTCCTCGCTGATACGCTTTTATCCTCGAGTGGAGCAACTTCCGCCGCGCGGAGATATCGGCTGAATCTCTCTGGGGGAAGCCGAGGCGAGTCGCTCGAGCGAAGGAAAGAAGGCGCGAACGCGTCCTCCGATAGGAACCACAGCACTCTCAGCTAGCGAACGCGTGCCTCACTGGCGAGCATCCCATTCGCGGTGGTGTAACTTGCCAATTAAAACGGGTCAAACGGTTCAATTGTTATGATCCACTCTCTCGACTCGACTCGACTCGACTCGATCGAGTAGCTCTAGTTTAGCGCCGCGTTAAATCGTTCTCCAATATATCGTTGCCCGATGCGCTGCAACGTCCGCGTTGCTGCTTCCTGTTCGCCTTTTAGCGGCGATCAAAGAGCGGCTACCGTAGCCCCGGATTAACCCGAAGAACAATCGCGGCGAGGAATTTTCTCGCGGAAACCGAACACGCTCGAACCGGGAGCACCACGTCAAGCCGTCTACCGTTCACTATCGTTCGCGAAAAAACGCGAGGACCGTCCTGCTCGCGCTCGCTCGATCTATGCAATCTCGAACGCGGATCCAACTATCGCGCGCTATCGAATCCCGCCTTTTTTCCGGATCTGCGGATGTTCCGCGATAAGATAACCGAACGCGTAACGCGCAACTCGGGATCTCGTGGCTTTATCGCGATCGAGAAGGTAGCCCGGAAGAAATCCGACCACGACACACGTGCGTCCTGAGGAAAGGCGAACGGAAAACTAATCGCCGTGCGAGTAGAGATCCGCGATCGATGAAGCGTCGCATCGCGTCGCGAGAGAAGGAGTTTCCTCAGGCCTTGCTCTACTGCCGCTCGTGCCGATTCCATTTTCCACCTTATTCCGATTACCATTGCAAATGCTCGCCGATCGTTCGCCCTGCGCCTTCCGAGCCGATTATTTGTTGCCATCGCGAAACCTATATTCGATATTCTCGTCCGCTTATCCGTTAAATGGAGTCTGCACCCTCGCCGGCAACTTCTACGCGATAGGCTGGATTCTTCGCCGCGGCACGGTCGCTCCCTCGAATCGTCGATACTCGATTCGCTTGGCGTCGATTACGGGCGTCGCGCTTAATTCAGCCCGGATCTTCGCTTAATCCGAGCCTGGTAGAAGTGGGCAAAGAATACGCGGAAGTCGTCGTAACGTTCAGCTGCGTTGCGTTAAATTCTTTGCCGTTCCTCGGATAGCGAAGAATTTCCAGCGCTTCGTAACGCCATTGGCGGTTTTAGTTGGCAAAATTAATGATGGAAGTGATCGATGCCGCGTTACGCGCAAGTTTCTCGAGCACCTGTGGGCGACGATAGCTACGAAAGGATTAACCGAAGAGTTAGATTCCTCTTAGCGTACGCGTAGTTTCGCTTCGTTGCATTCTATCCGGATACCTTTGATTCTGCGTCGATTTACTTCGCCTTCTACTTTTGTTGCGCTCAAAAAAATGTTTAACGTATCCGTTCTTTCTTGTTTGCAATAATGATACGTAGCTATGAAGTATTCTTGGACGCTTCAAGCGTAGTGTTCTTCGCTCTATCGTACGCAAATAGGCATTAAAACTACGCACTTAAGATAGCATTTACGTATGTACTACGAAACATGTAAATAAATATTGAAACAGTCGATAGATATTACATTTAACGCGATACGTAGCCTCGTCGATACGACGCGTATAAAAAGAATTCGTATCGTTCGCCTGCCTGAGCATAAAAAGTATTAAAACTTTTCCGTCCTTCCTTTCTTTCATATACTTAACGTAAGCGAGGAAAATGCTGGACAAATTTAACGCGTACACTCTGCGTAGATTAAGCCACGTAAAATGCGTAAACGGAGTAAGAAAATCTCGTAGGAAATAACGCGAGTCGCAATAATCTCGCTAGTCCGTCTACGTAGAAGTCCTCCTGTCCAAGCTTTCGCAAAAAGAAGGCGCGAGAGAAAAAGAAATCTAGCTGCCCGCAAAGCTTTCCCCGTAAGATACGCGCAAAGGACCGGCTGTGTCCCGAAACAAACTTAATTAATCGATAAATAAGTAAACAAAGCGATATTAGATCCCGGTTAGAGAAAGTTTCGCTCCGCTTTCTCCCCAGATTTCTACGTCTCCAGGCGACCCTTTTCGATCATTCCGGGCTTCGATCGAAGCTTAATCCTTTTAGCCTCTGCGGCTTTCATCGAGATTCCACGGGTAGGTTGTTTGGGAGAAAGACGGATCGGTCCGAGCGAAGGGACGCTTCTCCGGTCGGAGCAGCGGAGCCGTCGCGTCGCTTCTCGAAGCCTGCGAATCGAACGCGGCTGTTTCCGCGTTCAATTCGCGTCGACGCAATCCGATCACGTGCTAGTGAAGTTTTAACGGGAATTAAGACGCGTCTCGGTCACAAGACCTCGGGTCCCGCGGCCGTGAAAAGCATCTCGTGACGAGGGAGAACGATGACGTTATCGCGCGCCACTGTTTTACGATCGGGAATTTTGTCCGAGCAAACGCCGAGCAAAGAACCACCAACCGGATACAATCCGCCACGTGCTCGCGGCGCGAATAATTTTGTCCGATAATTCAGCTGTCGCGCGCGCGACTCCGCTAACACGGACTACAACAGCTTCCGAATCTACGATAGCAGTCTTCGCTGGGAATAAACGTTACTCGCCGAGTGGTTGAAACTCGAGACGCGCGAATAATTGGAGGAAAGTTCGAGGACGCGCATGCGATAGGAGATCTGGGCAGAAATTTCATCCGCTACGCGAACGTACGAACCGATTTCGAGCCCACGGAATTTTACGAGACTTCGCGTTTGCCTCGCGAACGATTAAGTCCGGCGATTTCGAATGCGTTGAGACACGCCAAGAGTTTAAAGTTAAAGGCTCCGAATTCATTGGGACGCGTAACGTTTGTTTACGCGTTTGCGTGCGCTGACTTTCCCGAGGGACCAGGAAAAAACCATAATACGTCCGACGAATTGGAGTTTGTTACGGCAAGCGCAAACTACGGTCTTACGGTTTGTACGATCGACGCGTTCAGTAACGAAATGAGCAAATAATTAACCTTTCCAGTGCCGCTGTGACGCGTATAAGCGCCCGAAGAATTCGCGTTTTACGCGCGCCGTTGACATTTTCCGTCGATTATTATTCAACGCTCCTGACGTCGCGCGGCATTCGCAATCGTCCGCCGCCTAAACAGTACGGGAAAATCGAAAGAGGAGTACGAGTTAAACGCAACGCACCGCGACGTTATAACGAACTCTTTGAACTCGTCGATTAAAATCGCCTGAGATTTAACCCCTTGAAATTTAACCGAAGGTTTAAACGCGCAAAGATTGCACGCTACGTTACGCGCACTCGCGTTGTCCGCTCGCCGTTTCAACGACGATACCATCGATCGATACGAGATTCCTCTTTCGAAAGCTACTCGCAAAGTTGCAAATCTTCGTTCCGCTTGCGTGCTTTCTAGCAGCCGCGCGTGGCAATAATTTCGCTCGTCGCATTCGCACCTAGTCTTCTTTGAGCTCGGCGTTTGAAGGGGCGTCGAGTGGTATATTTCCGCGGCGGTTGATTACTTTCTCGCGGCATTCTTTGGACGGGGGAGCTGGGGAATCAGATGCTCGGAGCGGTGGGCGGACTCGCATGCAAATGCGAGAACCACGAGATTCGGGTGTCGCGTCAAAAGCTAATGGTACAAAGATATAATCCCTTTGCGTGGCTCCTCCCTCGGTTCTCGTCTACCGGCGCGGCGGTGTTTGCTGCCGCGCGACGGGCCTCTAACTCGCAGTTAATTTGCGAAGGGAACGCGGTTTCGTTGGTCGTTGGTTTGCCACGGAATCCCGTCGCTACCCCCTCGCTTGATCCTTGCGTAACGACCGGAGCCACGATTATCGCGCTTACCTTTTTCTTTGATTGCCTCTACTTAAGTGAGAAAGCGGAGTTGCGGAGCGGCGATATTTATTCTGGCCACGTTCTCGGCCAAAGATAAGGGCGTCGGGCACGAATGGAGGGAATGGCTGCTGTCCCCTCGCGGAACGATGCCGTTTCGCTCCCTTTCCGCAAGATCCGTATCGCAGAGGATATCGTGCTTCGTTCCTGCGGTGCGAGACGCGAATCGGCACTCGCGATTGACGTCTTCGGTCTCTAAATTTAACTCGCTACCCCGCATCGCTAGAAACGCATCACTATCGGCTCTCGCGTCCTCCTTTTTGCGTCTGGTTTCTCGGTAAAAGCTTCGCCGCGCTCGACGCCGAAGATGAACCGCGCGTCACGGGAGGACGGGGGCTTGAAAAAGCATTCGAGTGTATTCGAGAAACGAGTGCACAATAAAAAGGGTGCAGCGGAAGAGCTTTGCCCCGTCGCTTTGTTTTTCGCCGGCAGCGTTAATTAAATTGCGTCCGAAGAAAGGGGAAAAGGATGGCTGGTAAGGGTGAAGGGAAAGTTTAAACCTGGCGTTTTGATAGCGGAAGAGCCGCTCGTCGCTCCTTCGTTTCAAGATCTCGGGGCAGGCTTTTGAAAGCCGTCCCGAATGCCGAATGGCGAATACCCAATTCAAAGCATAACCGTGTGCATCGAGAAACGTCGGCGTTTCGGATCCGCTGCAAATAACACGTCCGCTATTGCTCGACGAGTATGGCTGGTCGAGACGCGTTCAACAAGTACGTGTCCCTCGGACGCGTTATCCGCCGTTTAAATATTTTACGAATCTCCTTCTTTCCGTCTGGAACCCGTTCCCTCTGCCTTCCTCGCTGTTTCTCTTCCAAAAGCTTCCATTCCCGGGTCGAGTTTATCGAGACGTCGCGGATCAATAATTCGTCGAAACGCGCGGAGCAAGCTCCGACGGTGGAGAAAATAAAGGCGAGATCGAAACGAGGCAACCGAACTCCGCTGCAAGTAGGTCGAGTAAAAGTTGGACCAGCAGCGCGACGTCTCTCGCCGTTTTTTTTTAAGCGAGCGCGAGTAGTTTGCGAAGAAAGAAAGAAAAGTTGTCGGAGTTGCGATTAATCACGGAGAATACTCCGGCAAACATTTCATTTGCGCGCCCTCGTGTCTCGACCTGGTCGAAGCGTGAGATCCAAAGCGACCGGGGATCGATGGCGAATTTTCCAGCGATTCGCGACTCGCGACGGAAAGGGGACATCGGGGGCGACTGTGTTTCTCTCGTTTACGGTTGGCGGTCGCGGCGAAAAAGCAGTGGAAAGGAGATGACGGAGCATCGAGGGAGAGCTGGTCGTGAATCGTGAGAAGCGAGACGCGAGACGGCGGCGAGAGTAGTGGCACGCGATACAATTGGAACGTTGGGGAGAAACCAAGAGAGACCAAACTGTCGGCAAACTGTATTTACCGTTGCTGCTTGCAACGCGCGGGCTACATTGTGTTCCTCAGCTAACTTTCCTAACGATCTCGTGGTTCTGCTCCTGTTTTCCTTAAATACGACGAAACTCGGAGATAAGCCGAAACCAGTTAAACCGTCGCGTTTCCTTCCCTCCGTTGTTCCCGCCAGCAGTCGTTTAATCCTTTCCAGACGAGCAAAGAGTACGGGCGAGGAGAAGGAGAAACCAGAAACGAGAAACTACCCTCTCTCGAATCTCGAATCTCGAGATTCCCTCGGCGCGTCGGAACCAGAATGCTCTGCGGACTTTCGCCCGCTTCGAAACCTTTTAGCCCCTTAACGCTTCAATTTTTCTTCCACTCGCCGACCAAAGTGACCAAACTTTGCGACGTAAATTCGTACGCGTAAGAGCAGAGGAGCCGGCCAAAATACGGGCTACCGAGAGCTACCCTGTATCGCAAACGGTACCAAATTACGACCGAAGAACAACCAAAGTTGTCCACAAAAATTAGCGACAATCGTTTGCCGTATTAACGCGCTCCATTGCAAACAGCATCACTGTTTATCGTAAACATTCTTTCCACGTTTGCCTCGTTTCTTCAACAACGATCCGTTAGAGCAAGGATCACGTTGCCAAGTGCTGCGCTTACGTTGCATTACACTTTCGATAAATGAAACAGGTTTCGCTTTTGCATCGGAAAGCTAACGCGGTGCAGATGTGCATCGGTTCGTAAAAGTTTAAGTAACTTGAATAAGTTCGGCGACAAACGCCAAAACAAAAACGGTAGCCCATATTAACGGACAATCTCTTCTACTTTTTTGGTACAAAATTCGACGCGAACTCGCGGGAAGACTCGAGAATAGCATCTTTCGCGCAAATGTAGAAAAAAGCAGCGGTTAAAGCAATCTCGCGATATTGGCAAGGTTGCAAGCGGTTCTGGCGCAGCGGCCATTTTTACGGGACCCCTTGGAAAGTTTCCCTCTGCAAGAGGCCAGGCGCTGCGCGACCTAGGAACGGCGATGATTCTCGCGTAGCGCTCAAAGCGAGGCGACGCGACGGGATCCCTAATCGCGCGCCACTCCGACGCGAGACTCGTTTGAAATTCATCGCGCGCAACTCTGCGATATTATCTCTCGAGACAATTAAATTAGCCGGTATCGAAACGAGGTTCGTTGGAGGTAGAGCGGAGGCTGCCGTGGACCGGTCGGTCGCATACAAAGCGGTGGAAATTTCGGCGGCGTTGGAACGGTGTGTGTCGGGGCTCGCGTTCGCCACTCTACTCTCTACTCTGTACTCTGTAGTACACCATACTCCGCAGCGTACGGCTAGGCAAACGCGCCCGACCACCCGCCTGTTCCGCAAAATGCTATCAGCGTTCGCGTTAATTAGATACTCGCTCCAAAGTCCGATAATTGCGCGACGTCGGCTAACTAAATCGCAGTCGTTGCACAGCGCTTTTGTTCCGCGCCGCTTTCGATGGCTGCCGGTAATAATCGATTCGCACCCGTGTTCGTCTGTATCGGATTTTGCTTACATTTTTAGCCGCGAAATAAGCACGAATCGCCCGCGAAGGGAACTAGGAAGTCGATCTTCGCTTGCGCGACGCAACTTGATTCGGTCTATTCTCGTTGCAACGGAGAAACCTTCGACGCGTGCACGCGTTCATTGTCAAAGCACCAGCAGCCTGAATTAACGGACAGGTATAGCAGTTGGAGTGACGTCAGAAATTTTCCGCTAAACCGGTTCTAACGGCTTGCATCGACTTGGCGCGCGGATAAAAAAGAAAAATGTAATCGGCGAACGGTGTTGGAAAGTTTGCGGAATTCTATTCCGTTTAGATAAGATTGCTTGTGATTAAATCTCGTCGATTTCCTTCGCGATCCTTAATCCCCAGCTTAATTAATTCGATTAGATAAAGAGAGGAGAGAAAAAAGAAATTTATCTGCTCGCTCGACGCATTCGGAACCTTTCTAGAGCGCGAAAGAAAATCCTTGTAAACTCCACTAGGAGCACAAGCATACGCGAATGGTACGCAAAATTGCAACGCTTGTAGCAAATAGGCGAAATCGATACGCGAAATTTGACTTGGTTTACGTTTTCAGGCATCGAGCAAGAATAACATGGACAGCTTTTTAGCCTGCGAAATAGGCTCTTCGAAGTGGCATATCGCGAAACGCGATAGCATCCAATTTTTTTACGTAAACGATATACAAAGACGTAAGAGCGTTTTCCTGTTTACGTGCTCCCCACTGTACTTAAACGTGGAACAGAAAAAATGCGAACAGCGGGTTGCGCGAGCGAGCAAGGTATAGGCGCGATAGAGTCTGCAGATTGTTCACTTTATTTAATGTAATTGGTAGTTTAAAGGATCCGCGTGCCTCGGCCTCGAAGCGGAAAGGATCTGCTGGAGCATAGGGGTAAAATGAAAGGGCAACGGTGTTCCGCTGTGCGTAAATGTAACATTTATTTCGGCATAAATTATGACGATAGATACATAGAATAAGTATAAATACAAAATGAATTGACTGTAGACAGGACTGTAGTGAAAATACATCGATGCGTTTGTCGCACCGGTACTCGTACTCTCTCTCTCGTACTCTCGTACTCTCGTACTCGATTCGTTCCGCTTACTCCCGGCAAGTGTGATCGGCGCGACGACTCACCGATTCGCCGTCAATTCTTTTCGCCATGGTTCCACAGAGACAGAGGAAAAGAGAAAGGACAGCTATCCCTGTTGGCGCGTTTCAATCGCGTCGCTCGGCGTCGCCTAACCCCGCGATCGACACGCGCTAACCAGAGCGGTGCTTGTACAAAATACTAATCGTAGTCCGCGTAAGTGTTTGCAACTTTCTGAGCAACGATTTCTCGCGCGGCGAGAATTCCCTCGGCGACGTCTCTCTCTCTCTCTCTCTCTCTCTCTCTTTGCCCTTCCTCGTCCCGAGCCGCAGAAGCTTGGCGATTTTTGATTTCGCGCCGGCCAGAGCCCCTGCTTCCTCTTCTTTTTGATTTGACACTCCGTCGGATGCGGTTTGATTCTGCCGAAGCGACCGTGATCTTTGCGAAACGGCGGCGATATTCGTTGCTTTCGATACCGTGGGGCGGGAGGGTGAAAAATGGGGGGCGAGGGGAAAAGAGCGCACGCGACTTTTTAGCACCGGACGATAGAACGTATCGCGTTCGTGTGACGCGTTACTGGACGTGAAATATCGGATGTCGGATACATACATGTACGGTTGCGTCCAGACCGACGTCGTTCAACGACAAAATCGACCGATATCACCGATCCCCTCGTTTCAAACAATCCAGGAAACGCGCGTGACGTTATCGCGTAGCCCGCGTTGCCAATTTGGACAAAGATCGTCCTAACGATAAGTGGGGTATTTCGTTTCTTTTTTCATCGCGCCGATCGGTGGGTGGATCGAATTCGTCGCAGCGCGACGCAAGCCAGGACGGCAACCTATGCCGGAGGAAAACGCAAGCCCGTGTGGAACGCAACGAATTGGCAAAATATCGCGTCGCTTGTCGCCTAACGCGTCGTCGTATCCTACTTATATTGTACACGTATATAGTATTTACGAACCGTTTCACCGTTAATTAACATCACAGCCATAGCTTTGAATACGAATACGAATACGAATACGTTTCGCTCGCACGTTTAAGATCGATACGATTATTATAGGTAATAAATAATATTCTGTCTGATTCGGTGATGATCGTAAAGACGAGTTGCAGCCTTTCCTACCGTGTTACATCTTTCTCTAAAATGGCTACACATCGATTACAAGGTGTGTCGATCGCCGATAGATTCTCTAGGTACAACTAGGATGCAGAGTGCGTGTACAGATGGAGATGAAGGTGGGGAAGGGTTCGAAGCGTCTAGACTAGAAGAGGCGAGAACGATCTAAGGGGTTAAAGGGTTACAAAGGGTTACAAATGGAGGAAGGTCGGACTAGGCGAGAAGCGGACTAGCTGCTGTTTTTCGCGGGGTCGATCGACGCTACGTTTTCTACGCTACGCTAAAGCGTGCTCGGCGAGAAGCTCCACTATCGCTATCGCGGTTTTTCTGATGCTCTACGAACGGAATCGGAGGTGATTCCGCGTTCGCAGCGAGCAGCCGCTCGGAATCGCGAGCGATTGCGCGCGTCGCGATGCCGCCGATCGATCGCGTTTGCCGGCTAAGAAAAATAAAATTTGCCGTTGGGACGCGATTCGAGAGTCTCGGCAAAGACGCGACCAGCCGGCTCGTGAGTCGCGACGCGCCCGCGAAAAGCGGACGAGCGTCGATCGCTGCGAGCGGAAGTCGAACGGAGGTCGAACGTTGACGACGAAAACGACGGCTGGACGATGAGAATGAGGATGGCGATGACAATGATAACGATAACATGGACTTTCCTACCACCACTACACGTCTAGCACGACACGTCTACCTTTTCGATAAATCTCTCTACGTTAGGAGCATAGACACCTCTAGCCGCTTCCTCGCTTCCGCTGGAATCGCGGGACTCATCGGCGAGGATCGGCGCGGACTCGCGCGGTTCCGAGCGGACGCGGGAAAGTGGGACAGATTAAAAGAGACTGACAATGAGACTAGAGACCCGTTGCGCAGCTGGCCGAGGTGAACCGGTGGCTCTTTCGATGCGACGAAAGCTCGCATCCGCGGGTCGAAGCTACGGCTAAGTAGTTAGGAGGGACCGT
This sequence comes from Eucera pruinosa, assembly GCA_028830335.1. Classification (NCBI taxonomy): domain Eukaryota; kingdom Metazoa; phylum Arthropoda; class Insecta; order Hymenoptera; family Apidae; genus Eucera; species Eucera pruinosa. The sequence goes on from JAMYCR010000007.1 coordinate 18,140,705, forward strand.
GATATCGGACGTATACGTTCACTTAAATCGCTATCTACCGATCGAAGTATCGGCTACTCGAAACAAGCGAACACATCGAGATCTAGTCGATAAGCGAGAACGAGAATATCTACTTTATCTTTTAGAGCGTGCAAACGTTATCTAGCCGGGGACTCGAGAGTCGCTTCCGCATCCGATCTCTCGTCGCGTTTTTATCGCGGTCGAATCTCTAATCGGAAATCGATATTCCGTTGGATCGCGCGAAAGTCGCGCCGCGTGTTCTTTCGACGCAAACGCGACGTTGCGTTGGTTGGTACTTCGAATCGCGGAAGCGACGAGGGGAGAGTTTTGCCACCCTCCTCTCGGGTCTCCCCTAAGGTCGAACGAATCTACAACCGAGTTTCCCTTAATTACCTGCTACTCGGGCTACATCTAACAACTAGAATCCGCTAGAGAATCCGCTAGACGAAGCGCTACGTTTCTACCCCTAACGCTACCAACCTACCACATCGACCGAGTTATCTCCAAACTTTTCATCTAAGTAGCCTCTAAACGAATATTCGTACGCTGCTTTCGTAGCGACTTTTCTATTCGGCGGATTGCGACGCGGCGAGGGTGGGAAACGCAACCGTGGCGGGGCTCATTTTCCATGCAAGACGCTAGAAAGAGAGAGAGAGAGAGAGAGAGAGAGAAGCGGTGCAAACGCGGAGAAAAGGGAAAAAGCGGCCAAGCGGGAAGAAAGTTTGGTCGTCCTCGCCGAATCGCAAAGAACCGTTTTAAACCCTGTAACGCGTAATAGCACTCGACTAAATGGCACGTGGAGGAATCCTATTGGATTGGATCGCTTTCGTTTCGGCTGACGCGAGATTGCCGCCGAATCGGCGAGAGCTATGTTCCACGAACTGAAAGACGAACGGACGCGGGGGGAATCTACGTGTAAATATGTGTGCACATCTACGCTGCGCGAAAAGGGAGAAAACGAAAAGCGGCAAATATAGCCGCGCGGTGCACACGTGTGCAGCGAAAGGGAGAGACGGGCGAAATTGAGTGCAGCAAAACGGAGCGAGAGAGACGGAGACAGGCGAGGGGGTGGGTGGGAAGGGGGGAAGCGTTGTTCGATTTTTCAAAGAAACGTTACCGCTGTAAAGTTGCGAGCGTGGGAACGCGCGCGCATCCACCGAGGTACCGTAAAAACGGGAAATGACTGGATCGCCCGCGTTCCGTTGGCCGGCGAACGCTAATTTGCGATCGATCGTAGCTTACACCTATGCCGTTCGCGTTTGCTATCGGATATATACGTCGTTGAGCAAAGCCGAAGGTACAAAAATTCTCGGACTCTCGCGATATACGAGAAGTGGCGCGCGTATAACGCGGCGCTTTCGCGTCGACCATCGAGCGTCGAGCGCGTTCCAATTGATTCGGATCCGGGGTGCGTCGTGTCGCGGCCATGCCTCTCTTTCTTTACTCGTTAACAAAAATAAGTATCGCGTGGAAGCGGAGCCGCTACACGACGACGATCGGCAAATCTGCACGCGGAGGATTGCTCCCTGGAATCGCGCCACCGGGCTGGCCACCCCTTTCGCCGTTTCCAACTGTCCCGGGAAACCGGAAGCTTGCGGAAGCCGACATCGGGACGCGGACGAGGTACGGAAGAAGTTTAATACGTTGGTCAGGAATACCGACGTCTAAGAGCAGCGTGTTCGGAATTTTCGAAGAAGTATCTTGCCTTTTGTTGCCCGAAGAGGAACGCAACCCGTTCGAAAGTAAACGCAAAGCTTTAGACTTTGGGCGATCGTGATACAGTATTGTCGGACGAACGAAGAGAAAAGCAACGCTGAGCTCTTAACGAATGATTGTCCAATCTTTGAGGATGCACGTGTGCGTTGTTCGCAGCGAAAGAGTTAACGTAAAAGGAAAAGAATAGAATGGAAACGGTAGCGAGGTCTCGAGGAGGATAGATCGGTTCCGTACCTGGTCCGCTATTAGGTGCTAGCGAGTGGTCGCCTAGAGGACGCGATTCGCAGGAAAGCGGCGAGCAAACCGATCGGTGGACGAGAAGCAGCGCGCGCCACGAAACGAAGTACGCATAGGAAAACTTATCGCCTGCGAGATTTACCACAACTTACGTGCTAATACTTTGGAAAATGCTTTCCTCGATCACCGTTACTTTGTATACTCGACTTTGGTATCGTTCGTCGCTAATTAAACCTACTTAATTCGACCTAAGTTAAACGCTATCTTTGGACGTGTTTGGCTTTTGCTTGTTCGTTCGCGCGTTTGATCGCTCGGTACTTTGATTTCTTGTGCGATGCGATGCGATGCGATGCGTTGCGATGCGTTGCGTTGCGATGCGATGCGATGCTATGCGATGCGGTGCGTCCGCGTTTCGAGCGGACCGAAACGGGAAGATGCTCGTGAATATCTCGGCACGTTTATTAGTCGATCGGCCGAATCTCCGACTCGAATGGCCATCCTTCTTTCTGAGAGATCGGTATCATCTGGACGAAGAGTGGAAATTTTCTAGACGAAGACCGGAGAGAGGATGGAAGACGAAGCCCCGGGCGTGTTGTAATTCGGTTAACAGCCGTTTGCGTTGCTCCCGTTACGCGTAGTGTTCGCAATCCCCACACTCGGACAGCGTGGGTGTGGACGGGCACTAGGTGGGATTCGAATCCTCGTAGGCCTTCTCGTAGTCTCGTCGACGTATTACCGCGAAGTGAGTCATCTGGAAGGAGTTGGTCTTCTTGCAGCCGCGCTCCAGCGTGCCTGTCATGCTGTAGCCCATGTTGAAATCGCTCGACGACACGTTCGACGTCAGGTACAACTGCCAAACACGCAAACAAACGGACATTGCTCGCATTCTCGCACCACCCCTCGTTAACGCCGCGCCGCGTCCGCGACAGGCCTGCGTCTCGAACGACATCAAACGGCCTGCTCGCCAAATCGAAGTCAGCAGCAGCTCTTTGGCGCGACGACGCTCGAATCGACAATTGTATCGTCGTTGAATTACGCGCGCGAACGGTATCCGTTAACCCTTTGACCGCGAAAGGCGCGGACGCGCGCTCCAGGTGGCTATCGATGTCTGCGAACGGCGTGCAAATACGTCCTGCAAATTTGTCCTAACGTTTCGTTACTCAAAGATATTCGGAGGATCGTTTAAGACCTTAAACAAGCAGCTACTCTACACGCGGAAACTGTGCGCGTCTTTGATCGTCGAACGCTCGACGCGCGACGGCTACGGAAATATCGAGTCGCTGCGAAATGTTGAAAAAACACCGAATTACGCGCTCTGCTATGGTCGGCGTTGGTCGCACGGGTATCGCGATGCAAGCGTCGTCGCTCGAAAGAGCTGCAGCTGTTGGCGGATGCTGGCTCCATTGGCGAACAAGGGCTGGAGGTGGGGATCCGATAGAGCGGAAAACGGAGATGGTTGGACGTACCTTGAAATCCGGATCGGTGGTCATCCTCTTGAACGAGCCGATGATGTAAAGCGTGCCCGTTCCCGTGTCCACCATTTTTGCCTGAGTGCTATACCTGGGAACAGCGTTAATTCGATGAGCAACGCGATGACCGAACGGGGAACGCGCAACAGGGATGGGATGCGGCAAAGCGGAAAACGCAATTTGGACGGCTGCAAACTTGGCCGGTTTATCGGCGGGGCTTGTAATTTTTTCTCGATTTAAACATCGGGTAACATTCAATTAAGGCTTTTAGCGGCGGCTAGCAAAGCGCGCGCGGGCAATATTTATTCGAAGCAAGCAATTGGCTGGCCGAAGCGGCGCTCTGCGAGCGACGGTGGACTGCGGATGGAGGACGGAGGACGGAGAACCGTGGATGGGCGACGGGCGACGGGTGACGCGCGACATCAGCCAGCGTCGACTAAATTAAAGGAACAAGCGTGCCAGCCGAGAATTTCAGCGATTCTCACGGGTGAACGTTTGCCAGCTGTCGCGTCCCCGACAATGCAATGGCCAGGAAGGCCGCTCGCGAAAAAACACGCTGCCGCGCTCGGCTCTCCGCGTAAGCGCTTTATCATTTGGTAAATCGGTAATGCGATTACCCTTGTACCCATCTTGCGAGCTTTGCGACACGCGTTGCAGCTTTGCGCGGCCTGCAAAACGAGCCGTCCCGTTTCGAGTATCCGGCGCGGCTGCAAAGCGATTTCAAGAGCCGGCGACTAGACCCGTCTGGCTGATCTCGCGAGTGTCTAAAGGCGAGGATAATCAGGAGGATGAGTCGCGAAACGGGAATAAAGCGGGGCGCTATTTGGGCGTGGAGCGGCGTACGCGTACGAGCGAAGCGAGCCAAGAATAATTAATAGAAGAAAAGCAGGGGAAAAAAGGAAGGGGGAGAGGAATTGAAAAGGGAAAAAGTGCAAGAGGAATAGGAAGAGGAAGAGGAAAAGGAAGAGGAAGCGAAAGGGATGGGGTGCGCGAACCTTGGACCGTTTTCGGAAGCGGAAGGGCGGCGAGGAGGACGGAGGACGGAAAGAGAAGAGAAAGAGGGAAGCGGCCCTCCCTGGTGACTCGAGGGGCTTATTCCGGCGAGCGCTTCAGCCGGCGACGATCATTAAAAGTTTAAACGCTCTCCATTGAAGTGCGGCGGATCCAACACTCGGTTTAAAATCCACCGTGGCTGCTGCTTTGACTTTGCCTCCGCTTCTCGCGTCGCTTCACAAAGGAAAGTTCCAAGCTGGAGCACCCTTTCGATGCTCCAGCTGCCCGATCCGCTCCGCTCTTCTTCGCTCCGCTCCGCGCCGCTTTCTACGCGCGCGCGTGCATCCATTGTCCGCCGGCGGTAGTTCAATGATTTCCTCCTACGGTTCGCGGATCCACCCTAGGCGCGATCTATAAACCGTCGCGTCTTCCTCGCTTCGCTTTTGGAATTTCGCGGGACGCGCGAGAAGGGATAGAGGAAGCTCTGGAAACGAAATCGCGAGCTTTGACCGGTGTCGCGTGCGAACGCGGTCCGAGCTTGCAAACATTCGGCGTGTTTGCTTGCCCGTACGAAAGTTGCGAGCGGTCTGAATGGAGGATCCTCTGCTAGACCGCTTGTTTGCCTCGATTTAACGCGGTCTCGGTCTCGGTGCCGCGGGCCACCCACGAAATTGCCACTCGGGATATTTAGGAAAGCCCGCTTGCCTCCTCCGCTTTGCGCCACTGCGACCAATATGTCCGATTCAAGTCCCAGCTTGGCCCTATTTCGTTTCGCTTCGCTTCGTTTGCTTCGTTTCACGGGCCAAGTGCCCTTTTGTGCGAAACTTCCTCCTAACGGTAAGAGAGAAACATCGACGAATTGCTGGCTATGGACGAGAGACGCGCGCGGTGTTGCGAATTAAGCAAAGGCGACGAGAAGGAGGTTGGAGTCGGGCTGCGAGTAATTTAACCCGGTGCCCTACGCTCGTTCTACGAGTTGCGCCGCAGATTCGACAAAAACGCCTACCGCTAAGGATGAAACTTAATTTGAACTGCAACTGTATAGCAAGATCGAAGATTAACGCCGGCGCGAGCGGCTGATGAAATAATCGCAGGGCAAAGGGTTAAGCGGACAGGATTTAGAGGTGTCGGGAGTTTCCAGGGAAGAAGTCAGCTGTCCTAAATCAGTTGCCAGTCGAGCCACTAATCCCACCTATCGAAATCCCCGTAGCGCGCTCGTAGGAATCCCGAGGAGCAAAAGATTTCTATGACGTCTAGAGAAGATATTAAAGCAGATCGACGAGGTTCCTTTCGACCCAGAGGTTCCCCTTTCGACCCCATTTACGTTTTTGCATTGAAAACGTAGGTCCGCTCCTCTGTTCTCCTGCTTTCTAAAGAGAGCAAGTTGACCTTTTGTCTAAGTTGGGCGGAACGGCGAGGAGGGTGAGAGATTGGGTGGGCAATCGCGAAGGCTAAGCGGCGAATCTCTCTCTTTCGAGCTATTCGTTTTATCCGTCCGTCGTTTCGCGTCGGGACGCGAGCAAGAGTCGGCGAAAGTCGGATCGATCGGATCCAGCCGACGTTTTAACGACGAAGCTGCACGCAGGGGAAACGTACGGTCGTCGATTATATCCTCGCGAATCGGCGCATCGCGCGATAAGTGGAAAGTTTTCACGCAACTCGACGCTCCCGGCGAATCGGTTTCCCGATTAATTGGCCCCCTTGACGAGTTTTGAAAGTAATTAGGTGTTCTTGGGCGGACGATCGGTCGAGTCTAGGCGCTTATTCCGCAACTATTTCGCAACTACGTTTCAAGCGGCCCGAAGAACTTTCGATCGGTGCAGTTTGGCTTGTTTTCGCGTTCCGAGCGCGAAACGAGGAGATCTTGCGCCGCGGGCGCAGCGTACCGTAGCGGAGCTCGAGTTAATCGAAGCGCGTCGAAGAGGAAGTGGAAAGGAAAGGGTTGCGAATCGGTGGACGACGCCGGCTCGGATGCAGCGTCGCAGCTGCCTCTCTCTCTCTTTCTCTGGCTCTAACGTAGACGTCGAAATACGTGTCGCAGTGGGTTGAAGTACGTGGAAAATGGGGCGTAAACTCGAGAGAGAATAGTTCGCGAGGAGGAAATAAGAGGATAGTGAAATTTGAAATGCACGCTGGCTGTAATTCTCGGCTAGTAGCGCGGCAAGCAGGCCGTACGTATTCCGACCACGTAACCTAAAAGCACGACGTTCCGTTCGCGGCAGGAATACGATTATGGCAAAACGTCATAACGGTGTACGCGTGCATCGCCTACGTCCGCGTCCTCTTCGGATGACCCCGTTAACGCGTCGCCGCTTCGACGCCTCTCTAGCTCTCTCTCCGCCCGCTTCGGCCTCTTCGACGCGACGTCAAACTCACCTCCTGGTTCCAGCCACTTCCACCACCTTGCACCGACTTCGACTCCACCAGAACGGCGTCAGAGTCCAGTAGGAACTGCTCGCGCTTCTCGCCCAGCCCTCCTCCGGAAACAGAAGCACCTGCGACACACACAAAATATTCCACCGTTCAGACGCTCCTTCGTTTCGCGCTTTTGCGCCCTCGCGCGCGCCTGCAAACACCCCCGCCTCGCGCAGCTTTCACCCTTTCGACTGTAGCTACCCATTGAAATTCGACATCGGTTACTACTATTATTCCTACTATATACGGGTCGCAAAACTCTTTGGTGTACGCGTAAATTGATAAAACGCGAAGTCGCGGGAAGCTGAGAGTTGTTGGACGTTTCGTTTAGAAGTAGAAACAGAACTAAAGAAATCTAGCACGGCACCGATTGGTTTCGATTAACCCTTTGCGCTACACGAACGAGTCGCACTCGTTTTACTAGCATACGTAGACGATAAACGAATCGTGGAGTTAATGCGAACAAAAATTTCGGTTAACGCGAGGTTCGCGAGACTTCTTTTCTTTGGTCCGGCTGGGCTCTTAAACGGGTTGAACAAAGGGAGGCTTCCATCGAGGAGAAGCGTTATTGAATGTAAAAGATAAAAGACTCGTTATCGCAATTGGAACAAAAATTCAATGCTCCTGAAAGACGCGTACGCGGTAATAGCTATCGTAAAGTAGGACGAAGTATGAGGGATACGATTACAATGTTTCGTTGCAAAGTAATCAATTCTCGCGGCGTAACTTGTGATTCAAGTAGAATAAATATACGCAACGCGTGCGACGATACTTTTAGCTTCTCTTAAATCTTCAAAAATTAGTCCAGCAGATACTGTATAGCATCTTAGTATTTCGTAGAACGTAGCTACGGGAAATCGTAAAGCAAGAGTTGCGCTGTATTTCGTCAACATGTGGGATTCATTGCTCGCGCTAATCGAAAGCTACCCGTAGTATACTTTAATATTCCTAGGAGTTGGTCTAGCAGTCGATTAAATATCAATCGATCGCGAAGCGAATACGTTGCAAGACAGACGTTACCATGAGGACCGGCACGGCGGCAGAATCCCTTTGCGCGGCTTCGATAGCCCGGCGGCCAACTCGGCGGTAACGAAAGGGTTAACGAGCTCGCGAATGTAGACGGGCGAACGCGAAAATCGAAGGAGGCGACGAGGGAAATTGGGCGGGGACGCGAAAGCGAGCCGAGAAAGGAAGACAAGACGGGGTTGACGGAGGGCGAGCTTTCTCGAGAACCTGCGACAAAGGAACGCTTCGGGCTGCTGCGGAGCCTCCTTCTCTCTCCTCTCTCCATCAAACTTGTCTCTCCTTTCTCGAGGAAACTCGAATCCCGGCTCTCGCGAATCCGTTGCGCGAAAGAGACAACAAAGTTGAGTGCTCGCTACTGCAGCTCTCGTATACGAATTCGTATCGCTGGCCGTCGAATCGCGAGGAGCGCGCGGAACCACGGAGGACGCTTCACCGAAAGCGAGCATCTATCTCTCGGAACGGGGGAAACCGCGTTCGATAGCTCGGGCGCGCGGTTCGATCTCGCGGATCCGATTCATCGTGCAAACCCTCGACGACGACGGCGCGCGGTATTCCATTCCGCCCGCGCAAATGGACGAGATTTCCGTGTTTCGAGAAATGTACTTCCGCCGTGCTCCCAATTTGATTCGCTACTTATGAAGCGGAGAGACCGGCTACGCGCCCGATGTTCGCCGATAAGTATCTCTTCCCGTTCTAACGAATCGTTAATCGTTTCGGGGCTAATCGTAAAAAGAACGCAGAGGATGCGCGCCCGATGTATCGGGTGCATGGAACGTATCCGAAGGATTAAACGCCCGACGGCGGAACGGGGCTGGGAAGGAAATCTCGTCCCTTCGGCTGCAATATATCTGCGAGTATCGTTGCTCGCCTCCCACGTTCGCTTCACCGTTTGCTACGCTCGCGTGCAGCGTACGGCGTGCGGAAATAGGTCGTTGACTGCTATGCTACGCTGCGTTGCGCTCTTAATTGCATTCTCCAAAATTTCGCGCGAATACCTGGGAAATTTTCACGCGACGAGAACACGGGTAACGAAAAACGGCGAACCCGACGTGGAGCGAGTCGAGTCGAGCATGGGGGGAAAAAGTTTCGCGCAAATTTGTCGTTTGTTCGCTACTCCAGTCGCGAAAATTCTCTCTCTCCCTCTCTCGACTCGCCTCGTTTGACGTTCGATTTAGGCCTGAAGTGGCCGAGCGATTTTTCGGCGCACCGTCGTACCTTTTCCCTAACTTTTCCAATTAAAAGCGACGAAGACAGACGCACGGTCGAGCAACAAAGAGCTGCGTCGGGTCTTGGTCGGAGAAATCGTTTGCTTCGCGAGGTACAGCTCTCTTTTGCCACGCGGAATAATAGGATATGGAAATTAGCGTAACGCTGCGTCAGTGCACGAAAGTGGCAAGTTCGTAGAAAAGAAATCCAACGATCGATAGAATTCGTCGACGCTCGTCTCGATCCGGTTAGCGCAATTTATTCGCGTAATACTCTACTCGATTTATTGGCAATTAAACCTGCCGTACGAAGAGTGGAGCTCCCGCCGAGGCAGCGCGTTTCGTAATACGGCCAGATCTCGGTGCATATAAATTAAAGAAAGAGAGATTCTGAAGGAAGGCTACTTGCTATTCCATTTGTGTAACTTGAAATGCAAAAGCTAAGTCAAATTCGATGCGCCTGTATGGCAAAGTTAAAGTATTCAGCCGCGCCCGAATATAGGAACAGCTACGATCGGCAAAAGACGCAAAATAGCTCGCGCGACGAGAGATCGTATGCAAAAGTCTTTCTCCGACATTCGAATCCAATATTTGAGGGATGGCAAACGAAATGGAGCAGCCGTATTCCAGCTCGAGGCAAACAAGAGCGGAACGCAAGTGACGCAACGCGGTGGAGTTTCTACAATGTTTGGCTGTTCCGTTAATAAAGCCCACGGTCCTCGACAAAGGCCTCGTTAAAGCCCGGATCCGAGCTGCGAAAAATGCTTCTCGCAGCTTCCCAGGCGTCGCAACGCGCCGGCTTATTTCGCCGTGGCCGACGCGACGCGGACCGCTCGATCTCGCCGCGATGTCAGGCGGCGGATTGTTTGAAGAAAATGAAGACAGGGCAAAAGGAGGAAAGGTTGGAGCAGCGGTGCTCGGTTGGTGAATTATAGGAGGCCGGGATATCGCGGATGCTGCAGTATCTTGGCCGCTCTACGCACACCGGATATACCGGTTAATCCGATAATCCGCTGCCTCGGTCCATTGCCTCGTCCGTCGATCGCTCTATTCTCGTCTCCGCTTCCGCACGCGCGCGCGCGCCGTTCTCCCTTTCTTTGCATTTTCCCCTCCCCCTGTCATCCTGCTGGCGCCTGTTTACCATCCTATTTATCTATTGACCCTTCTCTCCTTTCCGTCGCTTCCTGTTCGCACCTATTTGCCATTATCCTACCCGTCGCGTCACGTCGCGTCGAGCCAACGCGAAACAATCGAGCGAACGGGGACGTGTCCGTGCGACGAGTTCGGCTCGGAATCGGTTCCTCCGACGCGTCGGCATTAACGAACCCTAACGAGACGCGTCCTCTGGCAAAAACACGAGCTGCCCACGGATCTCTCGCGGCGTTCGTTTCTCTCGAAGAATCGAAGAATCGAAAAGGCGAAGAGGCGAGGCGAGCGGAATGTTAACTAGAATTCAAAGTGGCGAGGAATTTTCTCAAGGAATTTCTCGTTTACTAATTTCCCTCCCCTTAACGGCGACGGGGAACGGAAACTCGAGCGGCCGAGTTGCCGAGGACAAAGCACCGGGTATTTTCTGGGTTAGTCGCTCGAGAAAACGGTAGCCCGGTAACGCGATGCCGTTCCGCGCGATAAATATATATATATATATACATTATACGTGTACATGTACGTATACTATATACGTAGATACGTATGTACGCGGAGGAGGTATATTATATAGGGGCAGGTAGACGCGAAGGGACGCGCACACAGGTACAAACGAGATTAAATCCGGCTCTCTGCGAAATCCCAGAAATCGCGCTACCCACCGATCCGTGCGACGCCACGGTCAGCAATACTTTACACCTGCCACGCTACAGACCTAATTAGATACGACGGGCTTAATCTTGCACGCGTAATGGGGCTCGTTCAACCCAACGGGCCAACCGTCCCTTCTCCCTCGGAACGTTTCGCTTACGAAAATTCGCCTGGGCCTCGTTCGCGATTGTCCGACCAGCCCATCCAAATTCCACTCCCTTTCGCTTCGCTCTGCTCGTAAACGCGGCTACACGCATTCCGCCGGCGAATCGAGCTCTACCCTTAAGGGAGAGAGTCAATGAAAGCTGCGGAGCGCGCCTCCAGTCGATTCCGATCGATCCCTTTGACATTTACCGCTCCCCAAATTGGACCGCTTCTTCCATCCGGTCTTTTGGGCTTTCATCCGCGGCCAAGGCAACTCCCTTCTCTCTCTCTCTCTCTCTCTCTCTCTCTCTCTCTCTCTCTCTCTCTCTCTCTCTCCCTCTCTCTTTCTCGGCGAAACGCGGTTACGTTTGCGTTGATCGATTTTGCAGCGAATTAAGGTTGACTTTGGATCCCGATTCTCGTCCGCTTTGGAACGATCGCTGGTGATTTTCGCGTACGAAGCTACGCATCCGGAGCTGAAAGTTGCGAACGCCGGACTGCGTTCGTTAATCGTTGAAAAAGTTGCCGCGGCAAAGCAATTAACCGGCGCATCGCCTACTCGTTAGCGTTGAAATTACGCTTTAGGCAGTTACTCGGGCGAGCTTAACGACTTGAGTTTGACGGTCGGTCGTGGAGAGGCTGGTTGGCGTCGACGCGACGACGCTACGCGACCACGGCAACGGCAACGGCGACGGCGATGTGTGGACGCGTTCGACTGCGACCGATCGACGGCTCGGAGAAACGTAAGCCAACGAGATTAACCCTTTTCGCTTCTCGACGGCGACGCGGAAAGGTCGGGGAGCAAAGCGGAGGGAAAGGAGAGGCTCGAGCGTGGTTTAATCGTTTGATCGACGAAGGATTAGGCGAGAAGAGCGGGGGGAAAAAGAGACGCGTGGTTGACGAATAGCGGGATAACGGTTAAGGGTTGACGGGCGACTGGAGCGAGGAAACGGGTTGCGGGACAGAGTAGGCGGCTGACGGAAGCAGAGGTTGGGAATATCGCGGGGTTGAAGCGCAGCGCAGGGACTTAAACAAAGGAGGGTCATTAGAAACAAGTGGCGCCGATTAAAAACGCCGACGCCACTCGCCGCGATGCATCGACAAACACGTCGTGTTTTCCTCCAGCTCCATTTTCCTTCCTTTCTTCTCCTTCTCGTTCTCGTCCGCGTTCGCGTTCGCGTTTCCACGATCGATCCACGAGTCGACGGCACATTCGCGTTCGACTCGCCTCGATCCCTCTCCGGTCTCGATCTCGAGGGTTCTTTGGCGCGTAAACTCTCAGACAGTCGATACGACGCGGTGATCGACGAAGCAGCCCTCACACCGCGTTTCCCTCCGGTTTCGATCGGAGGGAAAACGAACGGCGAGGTGTTTCGCTCCAACGGTTAGAGTCGCTGTAACGCGCAAAGCCGTAAAGGCGGCGATACGTAAGGAAACGGTGGTGTTCGCTGGAAAGGCGGCAAAGAAGGGGCGAAAAGGAAAAAGAGTCGGAGTTGCGAGAGGCGAGAAGAAGCAGCGGGGCTTCGGTTGGTATCGCGACAGCGTCCTGCGACCTACATCAACGAAAGCGAGGATACATTATTACTATCATCGGAAAGCAAAGCTCCGATGGTGCGACGGCCGCAGGGTGTTTCAGGGTCGGTTGCCATGGCAATGCGCTGGGACAGCCACGGGGTGCAGCCTGGAATATCCACCCTCTTGCCTCTTTTCCGCGATTCTCCCCGCGCTCCCCGCCATCGCCTCGCCCTCACTCTCTCTCGCTCTCTCTCTCTCTCTCTCTGTTACTCTTTCTCGCACCCCATACCGTCCTCCCGCTTTGCCTGTTCCACGTTTCCTCGCCCCACATCCTTTCCGTCTCCCTCTCTGTTCCTCCCACCGTCCTAACCTCCGGATTCCACCCTCTCTGCCTCCCTGCAACCCCTGCTTTCACGATCCCACGCCACTGCTCTCGTTCGCTTGCTCCTGTTCCTGCTCCTGCTCCTGCTCCATGCTCCTGCCGTCGTTTCCGAATCTCCTCTCCCTGTCCTCGTTCGTCCTCGTCCGTGCGCGTTCCCGTAACGCGCGACGCTCTCCTTCGGTATCGTTACCTCTTCTCCCGCGTCTAACCGTGCTACTAGCGCGCGCTTTATTTCGTCACGTCGGATATCGTCCGGTCGTACGCTTTGTCGCGTTGCCCCCGCCGTCGCGATCGATCACGCGCTCGACCGACGCGTAAGAAACATTATACCAGCCGCGGCGCCACGGCAAAAATCGTGCTCGCGCAAATCGCAAATAGAAATGCAACGTAGGTGGGTCCGTCGAAAAATTCATCTCGCTTTTTGCCCTCCCTCCCGTAAGTGGCGTTATCATCGCGGACAAGGGAATCCCGATCGAGGAGAAACGAGAGAGAAGGCGAGAGAGGACCAACGGTGTATCCCAAAAGGACCTAATCTCTGCGCATTCTTGCCGAGTTCCATCGCGGCTCGCGTTCCCTTCCACAATGAATCGAGACGTTTCTTTGGCGACGCAGTTTTTTTTTCCCCCCACCCTGCCGGGAGCCCTTTCTTGGGTTCATCGGTTATCGGGGCTTTCCAACCTCCCTTGGCTCGAGAACAAGCCAGTCTCTTCGATTCCAGCGGTCTCATCGATCTCGATACCTATCCCATCTAGACTCTCGACTTCCCTTCTTTTTCGCGCACTCCGCGTATCCTTTCACCCCCCGAGCGACCCTCCTCCCGGAAAAAATGGGAAACGGCTCGCGCTTCCTGGGAATCTCGATGGCCGTAAGCGTCACGATTGGTCAAACATCGACGCGGTAACGAGCTTTTGGCGCGTTGAAGCAATGCACGGATCACTGCTTTCGTATTGGCGTATCGCGGAGCGAACGGACGATCGGCACGAAGCGAGAGGCTTTTCGTTTACCCGTCGCCTCGAATGAAATAAACCACGGCGAATGAACGCGCGAGCCCTGAAACTTGTCGCTCGTTTATCGTGGTCGCGATCGTTGGCGGTAAAGCGAAACAGAGCCGGGTCCGACGCCGCTTTCGAAACAAAGCTCGCGACGCGTTGAGAATAACAAAAGCAACGCGGGAAAGGGGTGCCGAGCGATACGAGGTCTCCTCTTTTTCGGCGGACGCGTTCGATATCCGGACGAGAGCGACCCTTTCGAAGATCGCGCGCGATGCAGCGGGGAAAAAAGTTGGGTGAATGGATAAACACGAGGGGCAAAAGCTTTGCCAGCGTTTTCGTCATTTTTTTCTGCCCCTCAAAGATTTCGCGAGCCTTTCTTCCGGCGTGGGCAGCCGCCTCGCGCCGCCGCGAACCAAACGAAACCCTTTCATCCGAGGTATCTTTAATCGCGCCGACATAAAGAACGTCTGCGACACTGAAAGTCGGAGTGGTCTCCGCCACCTAGACCATTCACCCGCCTAGACAATGCTCCCTTTTTATCGAGCCTGCCAGCTACGCGTTCACCAAAATTTCCGCGCGGACTTGCCTTCCCCTCCCTCCCTACCCGGCTGAGAGAGCCGCGAAACGGAAATCCAAAGGCCGAGCAGCGAGAAGCAGCAACGCGTTTGCTTTTAATTTATCTCGGGGGAGAGCGCGGAAGATCAACTCGAAGCGTCGAATGAAAGGCACCTGATCCGATGTCGCGCGGAGCCAAAGGGAAACGCTGTCTCCGGTTGAAGGTAAAGTCGGAAGACGTTTCCACTCGAGAGAGAGAGAGAGATTTTAATATGCAGCGAACGAAATCAGCCAGGGAAATCGTACTCATCCATATGCAAAAGACTCGCTAGGAAGAATTACCATTCGCGTGGATTACGAATCGCAGACATGAGAACGGATTATCCGTCGTCTGGTAATTCGCACGCGTGCCTGTTCTCTATCGCGGAAACGAAATTTCGCGCAGGACCTTATCGCGATAGCAGCAGGGCAGAGAGAGAAAGAGAGAGAGAGAGGAAGAGAAAGGATTCTTTGGGAAAAAGTTTCGGCCGAAACGAGGATAGAGAGGCGGAACGATAAGATCGCGAGCGTAAGCTTTTTTCACGGGAGTCGTGGCAATATTTTACGGGCGATCGACGATCGGAGAGTATCCCCTCGTAAAAGTCCGCCCGATACTCCTTTCCGCCCGGAACGCGACCTCTCGTTTCCCCTCGTAGAGAAGAGGGATTCGATTTGCGACGAATGGAAAGAATGCCGGTGGTTTTGGTACGCGAAACGCGATTCCGTCCGCAAAGCGGCAGGAAACCGAATCCCGAATCGAGAATCCGAGGCGGTTAGAAGGAGGGGACGATAATAAATGGGCAGGATGAATAATAACTCGGTTATTGAAAGAAAATTCCGGCCGATACGAGTTCTGAAACTCGGAAGCATTAGCCCAGTTCCAGCAGCTGAGGGCGGATAAGGCATCTCTCCCTCTGCCACCCTGCTCTCTCTCTCTCTCTCTCTCTTTCGCCTCTCGCCTTTTGCCTTTCGCCTTTCGCCTTTCGTCTTGCGAGTTCTCTCAGCGTACGCTTTGGCTGCCGCCACGAACTACGAACTTACGGACTACGGGCTACGGACCAGCCAACCTTCCAACCTACCAACCTCCCGGCCTCCGTACTTGCCTCCAACCCACGTCCGCATAATGGCTATTCAGATAGCGAATCGATTTATTTCCCCGGGGGCTTTCGGATACTTGCTATCTCTTTCTCCTCTCTCTGCTCTCCCGCGCCGTGAACTTGGAGCGGTTCTTTCTTCGCCGCCGGTGCTCCGAGAGAGCGGGCTGAAACCTTCTATCGGCAGCATCAAACTCGCCGCTTTTGTCTCGAACTGGACCGGAGTCGCGAGCGAAAATGGCAGGCGAGCGAAACGCGCGATCGGAATCGGAAGTACGGGAAACCTGCCTCGATACCGGGACACATCGATAGAAGATAAAAATATGTTTGCGCTTACTTTGTTGGGATATCCGTTGTATCGAAGGAGCTTCTTGCAGCATTTGCCGCGGTTTTCGTAGTAGAACATCTGGACCATTTCTGCGCGATCGGTGGCCGCGCTGACGGTGAACGGGGCACCGTCGTTTCCGAAGCTCCTCGACGAGGAAGCCGACTGCTGCTGAGCCGGTGATTCCCGCCGGCCAATCGGCACGCACGGACACCACCCCGAGACCATCACACCGATCGACCTGGATCCAGCCCGATCCGCGTCGCGTCTTTACCCTTCGCCTACCACGATCCTCTCTTCTCTCCCGCGGCCCCGCTTTTCATCATTCCCCCCTCTCCCTCCTCCCACCGCCCTTCTTCCTCGTTAGCCACCCCTTCACTCGATCTCACTTTCACCTTTTTTTTCTTCCCTTCGTCTAATTCCAACCAACCCCTCCCTCGTTTGCCTCTTTGTCTCGCGCGTTTCCACTTTCCAGCTAGCTTTCCACAGTTCTTTGGCACTTTTTTTTCCTCGATAAATACTTTAGGACAAGCTTTTCTCGCGTTGACGCAATCTGCCGGCGTTGGCTGGCGCCCGTTCTTGCCGCGTTCGGCGGTACTTTTGCCGCACCGCTGCTACCGTCGAGGCCGTGTTCGCCGCATCCACCCCGTGCCCGTCGTCCTCTTCGTCTTCTTCTTCTCCTTCTTCTTTTTCTTCTTCTTCTTCTTCGTAAAGTGGAAATTTTGTTGCCCCGGTCGAAATTATCGATCCTTGGCGCGTTCCGCTTCCGTCGCCGCTCTCCTTACGCAGCACCTGCAAAATATTGCCGCCACTTTACAAAAGTATTCGCCCATTCCGCGGAGCGAGAATTCTTCGGGGTGTCACCGGAGTAAGAAAGAAGCCCCGCGAGAGATATATGTATGCGCGGAAGCGAAACCGAGGTGAATCCTTGCGCCACGCTATGCCGCGCCGTACCACGCTATACCACGCAGGGCCAGTGCCTCTTCCGCACGAAAGGCCACCGTTTCAAAGGATTCGATTACGCTGGAAACTGTCTTCCGGTACAATTTCGCAGCGACGAACCCCGAGGAAGCCGATGAGATCGATCGTCCTACGTCCGGTTGCGCGGCATTAACGTCGAAATCAGCGGAAGTCGTGGGGAAGGAGGAGGGGAAAAAACGCGAGTCCCACGAAAAGCGCCGCCGGAAAATGATTTCATGCTAATGCCGGCCGATCGACTTAATAATTTCGTTATATCGGGAGCGGTATTCACCGGAAGAACGTCGAGCTTGGCCACGAGGCAACAGCAGCCAGGGAACGCGAAAAAAACAACGCGCGAATTTGCAATTCATGAGAAGAGTCGACGGTATTTGTCGTCGGCGAGGCAGCGATATTTGCAGGATACGCTACGCGACCTAGTTCAAGGATGGAGCCTGGCGCCTGCCGCCACCCTATTCCCTCTTTCCTCTTTCCTCTTTCCGCCGCGTTTATTTCTCTTCTTTCTCCTCCTCCGCTTCCTCGTCGCTGACTTTGCGACATACGCGTACCACGTACACGCGCCGACGGACTGGGTCCAAAGATATTGCTTGTCAGCAGACAACCCGGGCCCGCCCACAACCGTAAGGCTTTCGTTTCTATTTCATAAGAGGCGAGCGAAATTTTCAAGTAGAGCTGCGAATAAAAATCTTGCAAGGTAAACGCGGATATTGGATTGGAAACGAGGTTGCACTCGCCCCGCTTTGCAGTGGATTTTTAGCGGCGGTAAAATCGCGTTCGCTTGTAAATTCGGAAACAATTCGAATCGATCACGCTTGCGTCGTTTCGATCGACGAATCGATCTTTCGCGGAATTTCTCAGACTTCTAAAAGATTCTGGGAGAGCGGGACGAATTTAGGTTGCAAGCCGATATTTCAGTAATTGCGGTGCGCTATATCTGCCGAATGCAAAAGCTTCGGTCTCTATTTTTAATTTCCCTTCCGTGCACGCGTGAAACGAGTATTACAGATTAGGGTAAAGTAGCCGGCGATCCGACCCTAAGCCAATCATCGACCCTCTCTACGATCTCATTGCTTAACAAGTTAAGCTGATGTTATCATAGATGCCGGACAAAATACAATCGGCTGTAGCTTACTAGAAAAGTCGTAGATAGCGTTATCTTTAAGGTAGACCCTTAGCTTGTAGGTAGAATCGTAGAAGGTTTCGTTTCCCGTCTGCCGTGTACTAATTTTCGAGGCATTTTCCCTCGTTTTGTACGCGTTTCCGCTGTCCGTTTACCAAGCTTCGGATCCCGTCGCGAATGAACGGAATTGGTTTAGGGGCAACGAAAGGCTAACACTTTTGCGTATACACCCGACGCGTTCAACGTTTAAGGGGGCCCACTTGGCAATGGAAAAAGCGACACCCTAGCCAGTCCGCCGCTGCGTATGTACTCGCCTATCGCGTACCTCTCCATTACGATCTTTCACGCAGCGAGGGAAAGGCGATTAACCCCTTGCCTCGTTAATTCTTCACGTGCCGCGAAATTGTCAGTTGGATATTTATCGCTGTAACTCTTCTTCGAACTTTCGCAGCTCGTTCCTTCCTTCGATTTTATCACCGCATTAACCCTTTCGCCGTTTAACCCGCGCATTGTAACGTTAATCCGGAAGTGACACGCGGACAACGAGAGTCTCTTTTGATCTTAATGAAACAAGCTCCGAGAGTGTTCGCGTTTTCCTCGTTTGCAATGGAGACGCGTGGAATCTGTAAACTTCTTTCTAAGCCGCGTCTCACATGGAACCGTCGACAATTGCAGCGCGTCGACGTTTCGGTAAACAGGGAAAGGGTTAACAAGTGCAAGCTAAACGCGCGGCAGGGCTGAAAATTTGCCGAGGCGATACACAGAGTTAAACAAGTGTCGAGATAATTGTATCAACCCCTATCGAAGCGCGTTGAATTCGAATGAGCGCGAGACTTCTGCGGCCTCCGGAATCCAAAAAAGGGTTCACCTTTATCGGGTACGAAACCTCAAAATATTACGTTCAATTTCTGTTCGATAAACTTGAACTTCGCAGTTCGATGATACGATTGAAGTTGAAATTATAGTTTACCAGAAATCTAATGCGCTACAGTGGCATTTGGGGCACAATTTCCTCCGCGCCACGAGGCAAAGGATTCAATTCGAACGCGGCAGCAACGGCAAAGATCGAATTGGCAGAGGTGTGCGTGCTCGCGAGGCAACGCGTTAAAGAGGGTGGCAACTTCCGTTTACGCTGGCAACGCGTTGGCTGGAAAATAGAGCGGGAAGAGGAACGACGCGTTGGCAATTTATTCGACGTTTAACGCCGCTAAACGCGAAATCCATCGCTCGGCTCGTTGGCCCGAAATTCGTATGGCCCTTCGACCCGTGGACGTTTTCGCGTCGCGTCGCGTCTCTTTCGACGGGACGAGTTCTCGTAGAAAATTTATAGATCACGGCGGAACGGCGATCCGGTCGTTTACCGAGAGCGCAAAGTTATCGAAGCGTTTTACGCGGAGCCTTGGATAGAGGACGAGCGATCGGGCATCGATGCATTCGGCATTCGGCGTTGAACGTTCGAGGGGCAGAGGGGCGGATGCGGGTAAATGGAAACCGCAGGTTCGGCGAACTCTCGCAAAATCCGACGGATACCGTAAATCGGTATCGGGCCGTGCGGTTTTATTCCCGCTAGAGCCAAATACGCACATCGAATCGAACCTTCGACAGCGTACGGCTCCATCCATCGCTTTAAACTTGCCAAGCTAGATCTGTCTACGCAACTGCGCCACTGCCGTGGAAAAATTCTCGTTTCACGCGATCCCATCGGCCCACCGACGTTCCTTCAAAACACACTTCGCTTGTTCCGCGAAATCGTCCCCTTTGATCTTTTCGAAAACTAGCCAGCGCAGCGGCCGGTTGCGTAACTCCGGTCAATTGCTACCGAATTTCTCGCCGCTGCGAATTAGGGGATGCAGGCCTCGTCGCGTTTACTCTTTCCTCGCAAAGAGCAGCCGAGATTGCGAATCGCCGGGAGAAGTTTGGCTATCGTCGCGGGGCAAACGTTAAAGCAGTGGAGATTGCATCACGCGTCTAATAGAAGTTTGTCGAAGCGCAAAAACGCGGAGGCCGCGCGCGCTGTTCGTTAAACTCGGAAAAGGAAAGTTTCGAGATTCGTGCAGGGAATGGGTTGGCAAAATAATTTCCACGGAAGCAAAAGTGAGACGCGCGGAAAGTGGATACACGCAATAGAGCGGCGGTTGGCAAGCGGTTTCGGCGTTTCTCTCCACGCGAACTAAATTGCGCACGTACTGGCGCTCTAAAAGCCCGCTCTAAACTAGCGTTACGAACGTCGACGAGTGCCTCTCGTTAAGTTCGACGCGAGTTGTCGAACTCTCCGTGGACCACTATTAAAAATGATTGCGGAACGACGTAGAATTAGCGGCGCACGGATAAAAGAAAAGTTTCGCTTTCATAAAAGCTGGCCGAGAAATCTGTTTGCGGATTCGCGCTGGCCGCGTTCAAAGCGACGCGTCTCGGCTTTGATCGAATCAAGCTAATCGCGACAAAGTTTGCCCGGACGATTGGCTGGCACGCGGAGAAGAACGGAGTTGCAACGCGACGTGGAACGGTCAACGGTCGACGGTCAAGAATCAATTGTCGACCGTCCATGACGCGCTTTAATTGCCCGGCTATCCGTCAACCTACGCGACCAACGTTTCACTCGAACGCGAACGCAAAGAGATACGTATACGATTATCGGACGGATGTACCTTGCTTCGGAGGAGGTCGATGCGTGCTTCCTGGACAAGTCCATGGGAAAAAATCCATCGTCGAGCGATTCATTTTCTTCGTAGAAAACGCGAAACGCGAAGCGCGAAACGCAGCCTCACCGTACCGCCTGTGTCGCGCGAATTCGACGAACGTGCGAAATGGCACGAGCCATGGGATACTGGCAGAAAAACGCGAGACGAGGCGGGCGAGAACCGGAGCGGGAGCTAACTGGAAAAGCTAAGGGAAAAAGCCGGGGGTGAAAGGCAGGAAGAAGCAAGAGGGGGAAAGAAAGAGAGAAGAGAATAGAAGAGAGAAAGAGAGAGAGAGAATAGGGAAAGAAAGAGAGTGTAAAAATTGCGAGAGATAATGGAATAAAGGGGAAAGTTAAATTCGGTGCGGGGTTGATAATTGGCAGATAACGGAGATGGGAGATGGAAGAAAACAGAGAGGAGGATGAGGAGAAAAGAGGAGGCGCGCGATGGCGCGGTAGCGATAGCGATAGCGATAAGGATAGCGGTCGTGGTCGCGGAATCGAAAGAAAGGAAGAAAATGCGGCGGTGGAGACGGCGCGGCGCGACGCGGCGAGCGAACGCGAACTAAGGGGCACGGGCTCGTCGGCTCGTCGCGCTCGACGTCGCGCTCGACGACGAGCGGCGCTTCCTTCGGTTCGACGGCGCAGGACAGACTGAGAGAACTCGCCACCCGCCGACGCCGACCGCCTGCCTCCGCCGCTCCCTCCACAGCCGCGACTCTAACCAACCCCTAACCCCAACCCTTTTATCCTTCCCCTCCGCGTTCCCTTTCTAGCCTACCGTTCCGTTCCTATCCGTTCCGTTCCGTTCCGTTCCGTTCCGTTCCGTTCTGTTCCGTTCTCCCTCGGCCAGCAGGAACGTTACGCGTGCCTTCCTTCCGTTCTCCTGTTCTCCGTTCTCCTCTCGCGTCGCCCGCCGCTTCCTCGCCGCTCTCGACGCTCCAATTCCTCGCTCCACATCGACCGTTCACGTTCCTTTGCTTTCGACTGCTCTCTCTTCGGTGCGGCAGCTGTTTTTCGGAGGCGCGAGTACCAGCTACTGGCTTACGGTTTCGGAGTAACGCGCGGCGAGAAGAGAAGAGAAGAGAAGAGAAGAGAAGAGACGCGACGCGACGGGACGCGACGAGACGCGCGTTGCGAAACGATATGCCACGGAGAACAAGGGGATGCTTCTATTCACGGTCCATGTGCGGATCGGAGCCGCGCACGCGCTTCCATAAATCTCCCTGTGAACTCCACGAGCCGCGCTTCAGCTATTCGTTCGTGCGTTACGACCGCTACGTGTCCGTACCTGTGAATCGTCTCCTCCTCTTCCACCCCCCTTCTCTTATTCCTCTTTAGTCTCCTCCTTTCTCTCTTGTTTTCGCGCCTTCCGCGATTCATCGATTCCGACAACCGTCTTCGATAACTTTCCTTTCGCTCGTATATCGTCGACATTCGCGCCAGCAGAAGACCAGCCGAGATTCATGACGTCGCTTGAGAAATACGGGAAATCGCTTCGAAATTTTCCTACGCTGCAGCGAAAAGAGGAGCCCCCTCCTTTTTCCTCTCCGGTGTCGTTCTGGAAGAAACGATCGCCGTTTCTCGATCGTGTAGCTCGGAAATACGAGCGCGACGCTGCCGTGGAATGCCGGAGGATGGTATTTCGAAGCTATGCTTCGTCGTGAAATTTCTATCTTTAGGACGCGAGGACAAGCGACGCGTGTGTCGCCTAGCTGCGCTTACGCTTTTGCCGTCGCGACTAAAAGTTGGCGCACGCCCTCCGAGCGATGCTCCTGCAGCGTCGTTGAATTCGCGAACGATCGCAATTTCTCGAAAAAAATGAGATTGCGATTCTGTCGAGCGGCAGCTCGAAAATGTGGCACAAGCATCCCCTCGAACCGAAGTTGAACCGCTGAAGAGCGATCTGTCGCGTGAATTTGACGTTGACGAGCAACGAGCGCGGCACAATGCCGGGTATAAGTGCCGGTGAGATTTAGACAAAGCCGCGAAATCGCGCGATACCACGCCGCGGGACAATGCGACTCTAAAGCGAGACGCGAGCTCGATGCGAAGCAGATCTTTAACGCTTGACGCGGTTTAACGCGCGCCAATTTCCCGGGAAAACCCCTTTGGCAGGTGTACATTTATTTAACCCTAAAACTATCGGCGATTAAAGGCTATTTGTTCGAAACTAATTAAGACTACTTAAGACGAAAAATACGCGATACGATGAAAATGAATCTCCGAAGACTCGTGCTGTTCGCGGAAACGTGTTCGCGTTTTATAGGAAGGTGCAAAAGGGTTTCTTTGGCCGCTTGGACGATTCTGTCGTTAAATTCTATATTTCTCTCGTCTCTGCGTGCTACATACCTTTTGTGCAACGATTTCACCGTTGCCGCTATTCGTAAATTTCGTCACTCCATTTCACCCGCTCGCGGTTCCCAATCGCGCGCAAAATTGGGTAGCTTTGCTCGTCCAATTAACAAACAAATAAGTAAACAATTCCCTGGGCACGCGTTGCGTTCGCGATACTTCGAACATTCCTTTGAACGCTGTAGAAATGTTGCAAACTTTTCGCGGGATATTGTAAAAATATTCCCAACTTTTTACGCGATATCGTAAAAATATTCGCAACTTTTTGCGAGGCGCGTGCGGAATCTCCTCGCTCGTTTCGACTTGCGATAGGAAGCCTCGCGTTCATAGCCCCCGTTTGAAAAGTTGAAGCTATTTCCTTCGTTAAATCGTCATTACACGCGTACCTGTTGCCGGGCGCAGGCAGTTGGCCAATCGGTTGACCGCAACGGACGCGGCGCTCCTCCTGCTCGGAAGCCATTCCTAATCGCGCTTCGCGTGATCGATGATTTTTGCGCGATCTGCTCTGCTCGGAGCACCGATTTCACCACGCTTGAAACGGAGAAGAGTTGCAAGGGACGCGAAGACGCTGCAACCCCTGGAGAAGGGAGGGAACGAGGGATAGGTTGCCGGTGCGCGTCGGTTGGACGGGGAGAAAGGCTCGCTGGAGCTTAAAAACGCCACCCTAACGAACCTATTTGCATTCGATAATTAAACGAACACCCACGCAGCGGAGCGTGCACGGGCACACTCGAAAACAAAACTGCACCCCAAACTCGACTCGCTTCTCTGCCGTCTGTCTCGATTAATAATGCAACTTTAAAACCCTCGCTCGCTCGCTCCGAGTCGCTGTCTTACGTTGGAACAAGCGGCATGAGTCAGGTCCCTTTGGCAGCGCGCATTGCGCGCACCAAACGCGACCGGCATTGTCCCATCGCCCTTTTGTCGCTCGATCGCTGTTTCACCGAGCAGGCACGGCGAGGGAACGAAACTAGACAACGCAAGAAGTGGC
Source organism: Eucera pruinosa (assembly GCA_028830335.1). NCBI lineage: Eukaryota > Metazoa > Arthropoda > Insecta > Hymenoptera > Apidae > Eucera > Eucera pruinosa. Next base: position 18,164,733 of record JAMYCR010000007.1, read on the forward strand.
TCGACTCGTACCTCTTTCCACCGCCAACTTTCCTCTCCCTGCGTGTATAGAGTATCTTGGGGCGAACAGCGCGAAGGCGAAGATCGCGTACGCGAAAGAACAAAAGAAGAAAGAATTGGTTCGGGAGGAGGATGTCGCCGGGATTCGGCGTATCAATGCGACGCGATGCGATGCGATGCGACGGGACCGAGGAATGGGGAAAGAAAGTCGTTTCCTCTGTCGGAGCGACTCTCGAGATTCGGACGCGCTTAACGACGAAACTTTGCGAAGGATCGACAAGCTCGGAGTAAAATGGCGCAAGAAAGGAGGAGATAGAGAGAGGAGGGAAAGAGTGGAAGGGGGCGAAGGGGGAGGAAATAGAGAGAGTCGTTTGAAATCCGCACGTAACTCGTTGCATTGGCAAACGAATAAACGCGAAAATAGCGGAGGAAAAAAGGGGAGGAATATAAACTGAGGCAGAGCGATGTAACGCGATGGAACAGCGTTGGCCGTGTTCCAGATTTTCCTAAAATCCCCGCGGGAAAGCTATTTGCCGAAGTTATGGGGGAGTGGAAGAAAGGGGCGGGAGAAGGTGGGCGCAGGGTCGATACTCGGTTTCGCCGAGGATACAAGCGGATTTTTTTACACGCGCGATAATTGAAGCGCGCTCATTGTTTCTCGGCCCCTTTATCCGTCCGCGCCTTTCATCGGCTACGCTTTTTCGTAAACAGTGGCTGGGCTCCCTGGCTTCCTGGCTTACGCTGGCCGGCTGCGCGAAAAACGAGCACGCGAATGGATAAACGGACGGCATAATGGTGTCTGCGATTTCGAGCATTGTTTCAATTTCTGGGCGCGCGCGCGCGCGCGGTGGCCGCGCTCGGACGATAGCAATTTGGCTGCTCGATAGACCGGACGTAACTCGAGCGATACCACTGCCCCAGCCGATTAATAAAATACTCTCCGCTCTCTCTCTCCTCTCTCCTCTCTCCGAAACGGTGGCCTCCGCTTCTAACCATAAGCGATCGCGGCTCGATTCGCTCGCGGTGCTAACCGAGAAGCAGGGGAGAAGGCGGCGAAACGGAGTCCAAGACTCGCGCGTTCTCCGACAACCGACCACCTATTGTTCGATGATTAGGTTTCCACGGTCTCCTCCGAGCGAATTCGCGGTCGCGTTCGCCTCCGTTCGCCTAATTCGATTCCGCCGGTCCACTTGGGTTCCCACGGTTGCGTATTATTGGGTCCGAGGATAGCAGGCAAGGATCTTTCCCTTGGCATTATCCATGCAAATTGCCCGACCTCTCTTCTCCTCCCGCTTTTCTTCTACTCTTTCTCTCGAGAGCTCCGGCATCGTCCGACAGCTTCCCGATCCGCGTCCACCACCGGACAGTCGGTCGATCGTTCTTCCAGTGACAGCCGGTCTCCTCGATATTCCGCGTCCGACCGCGTCCACCTGCAGGCCTGCCAGTCCTCCGCTCGCAACCCAGCCGGCACGGTTTCCTCGCCAACTATTCCTGGAACGCGAACCCTTTCCAGCGAGCTTTCGAGCGACTCTTCCTCCTCCTCCTCCTCCGCTCGCAACTCGCCGCCCTGTTTTCAAACTTCCGTCGGAAAGGTGGAAAAAGTGACGAGAGAAAAAAAGAGGAGGAGGCGAGCTCTGCAGCGTTGAGTTTCGCGATAGCGGGCAACCCTTTGGCTGGGAGAATTCGGGAATCAAACGGATCCGGAGCCCTGCGAACGCGAACCGAGGTATCAACGGTGCTTGCAAGCCCGGATTAAAGGGCTACTGCGGTCTAGACCCGCGTATCTCTAAGCGATCTTTGTGATTTTTTTGAAAGATAAATCGTACGCTGCTAGAGGCGTATTAGGAAACCCCCAGCTCGTGCAATTTTCGAAATTTTTGTTCCGGAAAAATACCGTGCGTACTCGAAGCATTGTTAAACGTATTCGCGGAATCCCAACCCGAAACAGCTCGCCATTTTTCTTATAAAATAGTCGCAAAGGAGGTTTAAAAGAGGCACGTCTGGACCGCAGTACCCCCTTAACTCGCCTCGGGCCTTTCTCCGCCGAGAATACAAGCGGCCGCTGAAATTTCTGGCTTCTCGGACAAGGCGAGGCTGACGTTTACGAGGAAGCTCGCGAGACGTTGCGCGCGTTTCACCTTTTTCTTTTACCTCGCTATTTCTCGTCGTCGACTCACCCCACGCGTTGTTCGCTCGCCGCGAAACGTCGTCGACTCGTTGGCGCGTCGGCTACGAACGCGAGAACGTTTCCCAGAGCAATCGATGCGTTTGGATCGAGATAAAAGCGAGCCGTTGTGGCAGGTTTAGCGGTAGCGCGTGGAAGCAGATCGGGAGTCGCGATAACGAGACGCGCTCCACCGAAATTGCCGGCGAAGCTGCTCCGTAAGCTCCCTTTATATCCCTGGCTGGCGTCTTCGTCGAACGGTTCCATTGCACGCGCGATTTATTGATCCACGCACAATTGTAGCTCGACCGCGGACTCAAACTCTGCCTGGCCAGTGGCGCTCAGCCCCGTCCCTCTTCCTCTTCGCCCGCGAGATCGTTTATCTTCGATCGTAACATCCGCGCCGCGGCCGAAGCCGATTCACCGAGAGCTGAACTGGTCGCGCGGGGCGGAGAAGATCGGAGGCGATTGACGCCGACGGATGGGGTAGGTGGAAAGCGGAGTGGAGCGGAGCCGCGGTCGGATCGAGAAAGTAGCGAGAATTGGACCGCTTTATTAGGCGAACCGCGTTCTGTAATTGCAGCGAAGCGTTTCCATTACAAATTTAAATATTGATTCGCGCCGCGGGCGGCCGTAATGGAATCTCAAAAGGCTGGAAACCGGGCTTTGGAGCATCGGACGCGCGAGCGCGCTGCCCCAAACTCTCGAAACGCCTGCCGAGCTGGCAGCGCGAGCGCTCTGGGACCCACCGCTTTCCCGCTTTCCCGCCTTCCCGCCTCTTCCGATGCATTCGGAATGGTAGATCAAAGTTGCCGGCAACCAAGCAAAGTCGGGAGCTATGCCGGTTAATCTACTCTCTACCCCGTCGCATCCAGGGATTCATTATTAACTTCCAAACCGACCGAACGCTTCTCGCGTTCTTCCACCATTTCCACCCCTCCCCCCTCCTTTCCTTTTCGCCCGTTTCATTCCTTTTCCGCCTTCTCCGCGTCGTTCGCCAAGTCATCTCGGCTGCGCGATCGACGCAATTTTTCGCTCGCTCGTCGACGCACCCCCAATTTTCGGATGTCGGATACCGCGTAATCCCGTCAGGCTTTCGCGATCCCTCGATACTCGGAGCATCTCAATAGAGCTTCCCCTCGAAGGGGTCAGGTTGCTGTCGCTTCTCGTGCGTTTCACGCCGATCGCGAGTTTCGCTAGCTGCGGAACTCGACGATACTCGCGAACGTGGATAGATCCACGCGTTCTTTTTGACCCTGCACGTAAGTACCTTCGAACGCGGAACTCTCGGCATCATAAACGCGAACGCTATTCGCCGGCTGTATCGATTGATACTCGTTTATTTATTTAAACGTTTATGAAACGTTTATATTAACGATATAGCTAACAAAATAGACGGCAATGCTTTTCCGAAGTTGCGCGATGAATTCGAGAAGATAATGTATTGCGAAAGAGGGAACGGATTTGCGGCGATGCGAATACTAATTCGTACAGAGTAGACCAAGATAGATCGAATCGGGATAAAAAATTTGGTCGGTAAAACGATTAGCAGGCGATTGGGTTAAGTGCACGAGAGAGGAATGGGTTAATACGAATAATTAGGATGTTCGTTTCCAAGGCGATGCAACAAATGCGGCCTGAATTTTTAATCCAATTCGATTCGCGCTGCGATGCGATTCGCCTCGGCCCACCGTGTCGCGCGCTTTAAAGGGATTCTCGTTAATAAATATACGTTGCATTCTATTACGTTAAATCTCATTGCATTCGGTGCGGCGCTAAAAATCGAAAGAAGTCTCGGACGGTGGAAATCGAAGCAGGATTTAGCTTGATTAGTAAAAAAACAAGCAGCTGCTGCACCGTAGCGAAAAGCATTCGAAACTCAAAACGATTGCGTCCCCTGCTAGAAACCCTCGTGCCAAACGCGCGGCCAACAGGAAAGTCGAATACCCGAGTAACTTTCCTCTCCGCCTCAGAGTTTTGGAAAACTAGATGGGAAATCCTAGTGACGCGTCTGTCACCCGCATCGAACGCGTTAACGAAAATCCGCCGCGAAAGGGGAGACGGAAAGTCCTTATCGATTCCTTCGACAAGGAACTATCGCCGTTTCCAAAGCTGACCCACCATTGCCTATCTCTGGTTGAAAATATCCTCTCTCGCGGGCGATTCGCGAGTAGGGCGAACGAACGGCACGCTAAAATGCCGCGGGAAGTTGAGGCGGAGCGGAGAGGCAAAGGCGGGGAGCGTTCTAGTAATCGAGAGGAGCGTTTTACATAGTAAACAGACATTTCCATGCCAACGGCGTGTTCCCCGTCGAATCATTCGCCTGCATCGAGGTCGGAAAAATTGCCGGCTCGCATCCGACGAATTGAATCGGCCTCGCTTCCCGAAAACCCATCGCGTGCCACGTTTCCCGACTCGCGGCCGCCTCGCTTTTACCGCGGGGCTAAGATAGCGAAACGCGTAAATAAAAGCGAGGAAAGCAGGGCTGGCGATCGTTTGACCAGCTGCCCGACGCGACGCGCTGCTCGAAAAGCGAAGGTGGCATTGGGCAGGAGCTCTCTCGCCGCGCTTGATGCGATTTCCGAGCGTGGGAGAGCGAAGCGTGCGGAAACCGAAGCGATTTTGCGGTTCCCCGAGGCGGCATTGTTTCGCCGCCGTTTCCATTCCGGACGTAACGCTTCGCGAGATTAACGCGTCGTCGATTAGCGCGACTAATGTATTTATTGGCGAACCTCGTAATCCGCCGCGGCCCGTTGCCTCGTTTCGCTTGGATCTTTTTAGCGGACCGGGGGGATGCGGTTGCCGGTGCAGCGGAGCTGCTATCACCGAAAATAGGTCGCCTCCTTGCCGCGGAACGACCCACCCTCAGCAGTTGATATTTCAGTTCGGTTTAGTTTAGTTTAGTTCGTAGGGATGATATATACGGGCCAAGGCCCGATAATTGCGTAAGGAGGTTGCAAAGCTGAAACGTGACAGAGATGCACTTACGTAGAGGATGATAATCGTGCGCGAAATGTATCTGGAACGCTCATAGCGCGATATCCGGCACTGCATTTTTCTAATCTGCAACGCGCGATAGATAGAAGCAACGCGCGAAGAAGAAGCTGCATTGATCTCTCCTTAAAGAGACGTAGGTGTAAAATAAACAGCCGGGCGTTTAAGCGCTAGTAGGTAGTTTCTACATCCTCCCGAGGAACCGGAATACAGACGAAGCTTATCCGCGATATTACTCGCAGAGGAATAAATCCGAGAAACAGGATTCGCAAATTTCAGGCTACTCGTAAACGCAATAGGGTAGAAGGCTGTTGCGTAACGGGGGTTCAGGGAGCCGAGAGCAATCGATGATATCGTTGCAAAGACAATTCCTTCCCCTACGTTATTAGCCAAGCCAAATAGGAATAATGGATCGGAAGTCAGTCGTTCGCGTTTGGCAAAGTTTGTAAATTAAAACGGCGAAGCGCAGGCTCGTAATTACGATCGAAGCGACGCACAAGGCGAGCCTGAATTGCGGAAAATAAATCTCAAGAATTCGCGCCGCGTCCCTTTGATCGCTCGAATAAAACGTAATCGAGATGGGATAGCGCCAGCGAACAAGGCTGCGAATGCTTTAGAAGGAATAATCTTACTGTACGTGTCTAAATCGTATCTCTGTTAACGTTAATCGGTTTAGAAAATTCTTGACGTTCCCTTGCGCTCTTGAAACCTTTATGCGGTATCTGTTCCGCTTTTCGTTTAAACAAGGTGAGACTTATATATATATATAGAGAGAGAGATTTATATATATATGATTTTATTCTACGTTATTTGTATTGCTGCTAGTTTTACTTGCTTCATTTTCGTACATTATATCGCCATATTTCCCCGCTTATCGTCCTCCGTTGCCTCGTTCGTACGCTAAAGGGTTCCACTACCCGTTAATAAATAAATAAGCAAAGTTATTGCTAGCTATCTGGGCGAGGAAGTTGTTGCAGCTGCAAAACGGAATCAGAGAGAGTTTCAGCGTGCCACTGAAACGTCGTCTTCGTTTATCCGGAGTCCATTATGTCTGTGACAGTGTCTGTCACGGTTGAGCGAACGTCGGTTGCCTCGATATTGAAAAGTCCCAATTGTTTCTTGCCGGTTCTTTCCGTCTATCCGCGTCGTTCGCCGCTGCTCGGGGTTGGGCTCCTCTTTCGATCCGCTTGCCTCCGTTCCGGCTGGCTAGCCCCGGCCAGCGTTCCGCAGCAGTAAATACCATCGCGAAGCTCCTCGATGCTACGCAATACGCGGCCAATCTCTATCGGTGAAGACCTAACGCGATCCGTTAGATTTTTATCGACAAATCCATTTCCTTTTTTCCCCACCCTTTTGTCGCCGGACTCCTTCGCGTCTCGTCGGGCTTGGCTTTCGCGGAAAAGGAAAATCCCCAATCAACGTTGGGACGTTCACCGCGTGGAAACGAATGGGTGGAATAGATTACGCGGCAGAAGCTGACAGGCTCTCCGCTCCCCGGGGACGCGTGCGATCTTTCCGTGCGATTCCCTCGAAACGAGCTGCTCGATTGCTCTCATTACGCCCAAACTAAGAGTAACGATACCTTGGACACCGCTTAACGAACCGCCGCCATCTTCCAACGGTGGTTACGCGTCAAAGGAAATCTTGCGTGGCTAAATTGCCAAATCCTCTTTGCCGATTGCAACGGAGAAAGAAAGTTTCCGACGCTTCTCCGATCGCGGCTTAGCGAGAGGAAAATACTTGGAACGTACGTATTAAAGTACCCAGACGTCGACGCTTTTCTTCAGCTTTAATTAGATATACACGCATCGGGCGCCCGGGCTTAGCAATTCGATCGCCCCGCATACTTATCACCTCGCCATCGTATTTTTCTTTTCATTTCGCAATCTAATTTCATTCGCCCCTTATCCTCGCTCTTCTCTTTTACACGTTAAAGAGATTACCATCGTCGAACAAACAAACGAACAAATTCGAGTTCTACTTTAAAGTTACTTCCACATCTAACTTTTCCTCGTAAACTGCAGCCTATATTTTATCTATTCCAAGCCGTAACGGCAACTTTGCTTGTTAGTAATCGAAGTCGTAGAAAGTATCGATTACTCGGTAGATACTTTACCCTGTAATTAGGCACGATTACGTGTTCCTCGCGCCGGGTAACCGAAGACCGGAAGAATGTTTCACCGGAGAAAACGGAACCTTCTCTGCGTCGCGTTTCTCTCTTTTTGCGTCGCTCTGCCTCACCGCGAAATGATTAAACGTCCACGGTTCGCGCGACGACGTTGGAAGCGTCGGGCGTCGCGCCTCTCGCTCGGAAACCCAATCATGGATTTCCCTTCGAATAATAATATAATTGGACGATTCATAGAGGCTAAGTGCTTACACTTACGCCCATGGAGTGGCCTATTATCGCGAACAAGCGGCTTTGTAATGCAAAACCAATTTCCTCGGGCGCAGCGTCGTCGCATCGAATCGCGTTGCGTACGGCTGCGCTGCGACACGTCGTTCCCCGATTGACAGCCAACCCCTCTCTCTCTCACCTTTTCTTCCCTCTAATCGACTCGTCGCCCTGCTCTTGGTCGCACGCCTGCGTCCGCGAAAGAAATTGTTCGAGCGCGGGTTAATTAAACGCGAACCGCGAACGCGCGACGCGCAGGAACAGCTGCGAAGGCAAAAGTTTAATGGAATCGAGAGGAAATCCTTGGGAAATCGGTGCCGTGCACCGCGGAAGGAAAACTCGGAAAATTCGACCGTTCGGTTTGCGTAAAATAGGTTGCCGCGATACGGGGCGACGCAAAGAGTTGCGAGAAGCTCGGCAACCGAAGAAAAAAGGAGAAAAATGCGGCGAGAAACGGGGGATAGTGGGAAAGAAAAGGGGAGAAAGTAAAGAGACGGGAAGGTGGCGGTGAGAAGAGAAGAAGGGGATCGGGCGAGATTTGCGGGCTTACTATCGCGCTGCTCCCGACCGAGTTTCGTAAATCTTCGAGAATATCCAAAGATCGCCGGCGGCTCTTTACAGTAGCCGTTCTTCTTTTTGCCTGGCCCGCGCAATATATAGCAGTTTCACGGTCCATTCTGCCGCGCAAACACTCTTAAAGGAGCTACTCGCAACCGTGACGAAGGATTCGGCGGAGGTGCTCGCTTGCCAGCTGTGGCCATTAAATTAGGATTTAAGAAAATCGCCGAAGAGAGGCTAATCGGCTAATCGAGGAAGCTGCACCAGCGAGCGCCGAACGAGCGAGAAGAAAAGAACACGAAAAGGAAGCGATAGGCGCGTGCGAGAGGAAGGAAAGGGGCGAGGGCGCGTGTCGGGGAAATCGGTGGGTAGCGCGGGGAAGCAGGAAATAGCGAGGCGAGAGTAGGCGATCCGGAAGCTAGGAGATTCTATTGGAAAACGTGCGGGGTCGATAGGATGGTATGGTATGGTATGGCATGGCATGGTACGGTTGCTCCTGTAGGACTGGAATGGAGCGGAGTGGACTGACCCCACGGGGGCTAAGGCCGTGCTTTATTTTGCCTCTCGAGCAACCCATCCGAGGGAAGACGGTATTTTTATTCAAATTTCATTCGATTCGTCCTCGAACTTTCCCTCTACCCACTTCAGTCGGCCTCGTATTATGCGGCTTCTCTCCGGTAAAATCGTCTCGCTCTAATGCCGAGACTTTGTAAATTTATTCTATTTGCCAAAAGCCGATCGTCGCTTCTTATAAATTCGAATTTCCCTCTTCCACTCTTCCCTTTCCTTCTTCGACGCTCGACGGGACGCGCCTCCGCGCGTATTCGGAGGAACAGTCGCGTAAAACGACGATTTCGATTCGATAGAGAGAGAGACAGGGATGAGACCGGTAGACGACTGGGATTTAGTTATCGTTGGAAGGGGTTAAATTGAGGCGGATGTTTAGCTCGCGACTAGACGGAACCTGCGGCAATCTCGTACGCGATAAGAGTTGCAGGTGTCGGTGGCGATGTCAGCGCTGAGTTATCGTCTGCTTGTTTCCTGCAAAGTCGATGATGCACGTTTCGCCTAAAGGCGTTGCGCGGACAAGGGGCCGGAACCAGAGCCAGAACTGCAAACGCGAATCGAGCTTCGAATATAGGAGCGGACCGACTGCTACGAGGTCGGAGCAATTAGATGTATCTATTCCTCGAAGAGGCAAAATAAAAGAGCGAAACAACGAAATAACCCGGGATGAGAAAAGAAAGGGAAGGAGAAGAGAAGAGAAGAAAAAGAAAGGAGAGGAGCGGAGAAGAGAGGAAAGAAAGGAAAGAGGGGCCGCGAGCATTCGTTGCGACAGTAGCTGCAGCACGAGAAGAGTTGCTAATGATTCGCTAACGAGATACGTGCTCGGTCTGTTTCGTAGCAAAACGAAAGAAAAGGCGACTATCTTTGGAATAAGAGAGAAGGTCTCTTCCTCTCGAGACTTCCTCTCTGCCATCCCCCTTTTCCCTATCGCCGTTCCCTCTTCTCCTCTTTGTCTTTGTCTTCGCCCCGACTCTTCTCGTCTTCCCGTCTTCTCGCTCCCTCGCTTGTCTCTTTACTTCGTCGCACTCGCAGCCTCGCAGTGGCTCTAAGCGCCTGCCTCCGTGTCCCTGTGTACCGTGGTACCGTGTACCTTAAATGTACATCGTTTCACCCTTTCACCCTTTTGTAGATTCACGGCGCGCGCTGTTTTGCCGGCGTCAGTCTCGAACGCCGCTTAAACGATACTTTAAAAATTCAATAATATTCGTGTCGCTTGGATAGGGCTAGGGGGTGGCTCGGAGCTAGCTTTCTCGCAGACTTCCGATCGCTCGGCGCGTCTCGTCGCGCGGCAACCCTTCGCCGATCGACTCGCGATTTGCGATTCGCGAAACGTTTAGCGAGAATACGTCCACGAGAACCGACAGCCTTCGTGTACGTCACGTTTTTCTCGCTGCGGCAACTTTTCCCACCCTCTCTCTCTTTCTCTCGCGCCCTCTCGATCTAGACTACTTTTATTTTCAACCGCTTTACCTTGGAACTTTTATTTACGTGTCGCCGGAAAAGCGTTCTCGTGTCTCGACATCCGCAACACCCTCTGCTGCTCTGCGCCTACATCGTACACAGATATTCCGATGCCTCCGCTTCCGAAACGCCGCGTTTCCATTAAAACCTTGCCAACCGAGGTCCTCTGCGAATCTATCGGCTCGATCTTTGCCCGCGAATATTTACGTGCCGATCCGTGAACCGTGAAACGTGTTGCCGTACGCGATACCAAACCCCTTCTTCATTTATGCGCATCCCTCTATTTACGGCTCCCTCGTAACCTTACCTTTACCTTCGATCGCAAATAGCTCTTCTGATTTTTTATTTTTTAGGTAAAAAAGCAGAAAGAACGCGCGTAGTATTACTTGACACGGCGATTCCCGAATCGCGACCCAATTTCGTAGCTACGTATTGCCTTTCGGTTATCGATACTCTCTTCTTTTTATAGATAATTCTCTGTTGATATCTATAATCCTATCTTTGTAAACGAGTGTCGTGTAAGTGTACCGACAGACGTAACTTTGTAACCTGATTCGTATGTATCGTTGCACGCTGAGGTCTGTATCCTGTTAATAAGAATAGCGGTAATAGAACATTTCTATCGCGATTCCGTATCTCGCGAAGATCGTCAGCCAAAGGCTTCCGTTCCTCGTTCCTTCATTTGCTTGCAAACCCGCGCCCTTTAGTACACAAGTACAGCAGTGGTGACAGGTTTGCGAGCAAGCAAAGCGTAAGTTAATTTGATGAAAAGCAATAATACGCTGTCGGTGTCCATCGCACGCGAATCGAGAATCGGGAATCGGTAATGGCGAATCTCCGGGTGAAAGAGGTCTGAACGTGGAATACGCGACGGCTCTTAAATTTTCATTGCTCTTTGGCGAAAGGACGAGCGCCAAGCGATGACCGATTGGCGGCCGTTCGTATATTCGGCCGTGTCGTTGTCGTTGGACGAGCATTCGTATTCATCTGTCACGATATCCGCGTGCTAAAAGTGATTTTCTGTCAGCGTTGCGGCCGGATCGCTCCGAGGCCGGTGCGCAATCTCTACCTCGTCCCATGCTTCAACTTCAAACCTATCGATCACCCGCCAATTAGCAAAATATATTCCTTTTGTCCTCCTTTCCACGCGCGCACCGAAATCGTCGCGTTTACGCCACAGCCTCGCGATGCAAACTTTCTCCAGCCGAGAGTTTCTCGTTACGGCGTTTTAAACAGATTCCCGTGCACTCGATCGCGATTTACTCGCTCTCTCCCCTTTCTTTCCGCTATTCGTGCGGCTTTTGAAAGGTCGGAAAAATAAACGGTGGAACCGCAGACGGGGCGAACTTTTAAATCACCGTCGGCCCTTAGAAGCGCGCCGACTTGCAGCGGAACGCGAAACCTTGCGCTTCGAGTACAATTTTCGGGTCAAATATTTCCCACGACTGTGGAAACTTTTGTATTTTACGCGGCCGGCGAAATAATGGGCGCTCCCGCAGCGGAGTTGCTCGCCGCGCCTCTAAAACCTTCGAACAGTCGGACGGAGGGAAACGGTTTAATCGAGAGCTCGATAAGCAGCTTTATTTAACACAGCAGCGGAACTTGTTCGTCTCTGGCGAGAAACGAGGGGAAATCCATTTAGCGCGTGAAACCATCGGCATCCGCTTTTTCCTTTCGAAGTGGCTTGAATCGAGGCGAAGGAAAGAGGAGGCTAATAAAGATAAGCGCGGCCGCGCGCCAAATCAATAGAGGTCTGTTAAGAGAGACGCGAATCCGTGAGACCGCGAGTAGAACGTTTGAAAGAGAGGTTTGATTTGTTCGATCGAATAGATCGGGACGAGTACTCGTCGTGGTCGCGTTATCCGCGCGCGTTGCGCGCCGGAAACGAGATGTCTCGTTTTTGTACAAATACGCGGCGGAACCGGAAACGAGAAATCTCGTTTGCCGATAAACATTTTGCGACAAAGGAAGAGAGCCATTGATCCGATTAAACATCCACCTTCGAGAATCGAAAGGAAAATTGTCAACCTTTGACCTGGCGCAATTTCGTAAAGACGCATTGGCCGACGATCGACTTGGGCTCATTTTAAAGCCCGAAGCCTCTACTTTTGCACGGGTGAACAGAGATTTTGCAAAGATTAGAGCGAGAAACGGAAGGTAGTCTTTTGTTTAAAAGGTATGCAACATTCGCTGGACTTTACTTTAACAATTTGATCGGTTTGATCGTCGAGCGACGTTCCTTTGCGAAGTTGCAGCAGGTCAAAGATCGAGATTGCAATTAACTTAACTCGCGACTGTATTATTAGCGCGCGCGTCTATTATTATCGAAGAAACCGTCGGAAAATACTTTTTCGTTGTTTAAGGAGGAATTCTCGTAGTGGCGATAAAATTTTCAACGCGTCGACCTCGCGATGAAACGCGAAAACAAATTGCAGAGTCGCGGAGACGCTTTTCAGTGGCAGCGTGTAAAAAATCGATTAGAATTTTTGTTCCGAAGGCAAAGAAAATTGCCGCTACTGGAAAGCGGAGCGGAAGCTGTTCGGTTAACGCGCACACGGCCCTGGTGGTAAAGCAGGAAGCAGGGGAATTTGTAGGCACCTAACTCGAGCCTCGTACCAACCAACGCCCATGAATGACGTTAGCGTGCAGCGAAAGCACGATTGGCGTGGCGAGTGGTGACAGTGGTGACTCCCTCGCTCCGCAATTCCTCAAAATGGTAGTCAACAACGCGATCGCGAGTGTTTGTTTATTACTTTTGTTTACGGCCATAGGTAAGCGAACATTTCTCCACTAACAGGTTGTCCGAAAATATCTGCGCGTTAAACGAAGCGAAGCGTGTCAGCGAAAACATTCGAAACCATTCCATCTTGAAAACGGAGCGCGTATACTTGTTAAACTTTAAATGAAATCATGCCTATCGCATCTCGTTACTTGCAACGAACGTCAACGCGAGATTATCAAAGTCGCGTTAACAATCGCAGCAACGAAATTCGTTGAACGGAAACGCAAGCGACGAAGTGTCGGTTACGCCCAAGTTTAGGTTATAAAACGACGCGGTGGACGTCGCTTTGAATTCTCAGTGGGGTTCGAATAAATTTCAGGTACGCAAGCAATCCGCTGCTACCAATGTAGCAGCGACACCGATTCGAAAGGTGATGATTTATGCGGAGCATACGAAAAATTCGACAAAGACAAAAACATTGCCATAGAATGCAACAGCGAGGAGTCGCACATGCCCGGTACCTTCTGCGTTAAAATAACGCACCAGAGTCCTCGTGGTTTCATCTGTAAGTTTTCAAAGCCTCTTTCTCGACGGCTCTCGAACGCACGCGTTCGCGATCCTCGTTTTCCGATCGCTGATCGATTTGCGTGGATCCTCGCGGATCTATAGCTTCGGCGAGTTTATTATTTCGCTTACTTTTTAAAGGGAACGGTAGATGGCGACAGGTGATTCGTCGATGCTCCTCGGTGGCCAGTACCGGAGTCACGGGCGTTTGTAATTGGGGGGTTCACGAGAACGGGGTTTACTGGGAAGAGTGTTCCTGCTCGGAAGACTCTTGCAACGCGGCCTCCGCTCTATCGTCCCTCCCATTTGCCATCCTATTGATCCTCGGTATCTCGATCACCGTGTTCCCTTTGAGATAAGTATGCAAAGTTAAGCGATCGCGTACAGCGATCCGCAGAACGCGCCGAGCGAAAATACTTCGCAGTCGATTTTGATTGGCGCATGCTTGTCGATATTAACTAAAGTACCGTACAAATGGATCATTTCCGTCCGTGCTGCGTAGCGTTATTAATTTAGACGATAGGAGACTTTATTATTTTATATCGTATACATTGTAAGTATTTTATACAGAGTTTATATTTAAGAACGAGATGCTCGACAAGAACGCGGCATGTCGCGTGCGAAAAATGTTATCCGTCCATTTTAAGGAACTTCTTCCGCGGATCGATTCAAGTAGAGATTTAACAAGTGGAAGAAGTAAGTGAACGATGTACGTCCCTCTTTTTACATGTATTGCGCACTTTTGTAAATAAAGAAGCTAGAAACTTGTCCCACGATGTATCATTCGATTAACACTTGTTCAGGTTATTTCGTTAATCGGCGACTGCAAATTTGTTGCGCTTCGTTTCTTATTCGATACATTTCTTCGTAGTAGGGCCATTGACTAACAAGAACAGGATAGGCCACTTCGCCGATGCTTTGGTTTGTCACCCGGATTTGGGACTCATGAGCCCCAAATCCGTTTTCATTTTTACATTTTCAATTGTGTAAAATGTATAACTTTTGCGTTTGCTCTTACTGTTTGTATATTAAAATACTTTAGAAGTTTTTACATACTTTGTCAGATAATAAAACGAAAGATATTCTTCTGAAAAGTCTGAATTTTTAGATTATCGGTATTTCAGGGCATGTGAGACAAAGTCCCATAAGATGATCGGTCTATCCTGTACCTCGTCTGTGATCAATGATACCAATAAATGTATAAGTTGTTACATTTATAGTTGCAATAAATTCCCTAGAGCAAAGTTTCCATAAAAGTGAAACGTTTAGAAGCCGAGATTTAAGCATTCTTCTAATCCTATTGAAATCGAACACTTGACGCATCACACGAAATTTCGTATTTTTCGCGAACCGGGGCACTTATACGATTGAAACCTTGGATTATTATCCATTCCACTCCGCACTTTCGGTTTTTGGTGGTTTCGTTCGCGTCGCGAGCTTAGAATCCGATATCTAAGCATTTTTCTAATCACTCCGAGCTCGGAGACTTGACACGTCACACGAAATTTCGTATTTTTCACGAACCGAGGCACTTATACGATTGAAACCTTGGATTATTATCCATTCCACTCCGCACTTTCGGTTTTTGGTGGTTTCGTTCGCGTCGCGAGCTTAGAATCCGATATCTAAGCATTTTTCTAATCACTCCGAGATCGGATACTTGACGCGTGACACGAAATTTCGTATTTTTCGCGAACCGGGGCACTTATACGATTGAAACCTTGGATTATTATCCATTCCACTCCGCACTTTCGGTTTTTGGTGGTTTCGTTCGCGTCGCGAGCTTAGAATCCGATATCTAAGCATTTTTCTAATCACTTCGAGCTCGGAGACTTGACACGTCACACGAAATTTCGTATTTTTCACGAACCGAGGCACTTATACGATTGAAACCTTGGATTATTATCCATTCCACTCCGCACTTTCGGTTTTTGGTGGTTTCGTTCGCGTCGCGAGCTTAGAATCCGATATCTAAGCATTTTTCTAATCACTCCGAGATCGGATACTTGACGCGTCACACGAAATTTCGTATTTTTCGCGAACCGGGGCACTTATACGATTGAAACCTTGGATTATTATCCATTCCACTCCGCACTTTCGGTTTTTGGTGGTTTCGTTCGCGTCGCGAGCTTAGAATCCGATATCTAAGCATTTTTCTAATCACTCCGAGCTCGGAGACTTGACACGTCACACGAAATTTCGTATTTTTCACGAACCGAGGCACTTATACGATTGAAACCTTGGATTATTATCCATTCCACTCCGCACTTTCGGTTTTTGGTGGTTTCGTTCGCGTCGCGAGCTTAGAATCCGATATCTAAGCATTTTTCTAATCACTCCGAGATCGGATACTTGACGCGTCACACGAAATTTCGTATTTTTCGCGAACCGGGGCACTTATACGATTGAAACCTTGGATTATTATCCATTCCACTCCGCACTTTCGGTTTTTGGTGGTTTCGTTCGCGTCGCGAGCTTAGAATCCGATATCTAAGCATTTTTCTAATCACTCCGAGCTCGGAGACTTGACACGTCACACGAAATTTCGTATTTTTCACGAACCGAGGCACTTATACGATTGAAACCTTGGATTATTATCCATTCCACTCCGCACTTTCGGTTTTTGGTGGTTTCGTTCGCGTCGCGAGCTTAGAATCCGATATCTAAGCATTTTTCTAATCACTCCGAGATCGGATACTTGACGCGTGACACGAAATTTCGTATTTTTCGCGAACCGGGGCACTTATACGATTGAAACCTTGGATTATTATCCATTCCACTCCGCACTTTCGGTTTTTGGTGGTTTCGTTCGCGTCGCGAGCTTAGAATCCGATATCTAAGCATTTTTCTAATCACTTCGAGCTCGGAGACTTGACACGTCACACGAAATTTCGTATTTTTCACGAACCGAGGCACTTATACGATTGAAACCTTGGATTATTATCCATTCCACTCCGCACTTTCGGTTTTTGGTGGTTTCGTTCGCGTCGCGAGCTTAGAATCCGATATCTAAGCATTTTTCTAATCACTCCGAGATCGGATACTTGACGCGTCACACGAAATTTCGTATTTTTCGCGAACCGGGGCACTTATACGATTGAAACCTTGGATTATTATCCATTCCACTCCGCACTTTCGGTTTTTGGTGGTTTCGTTCGCGTCGCGAGCTTAGAATCCGATATCTAAGCATTTTTCTAATCACTTCGAGCTCGGAGACTTGACACGTCACACGAAATTTCGTATTTTTCACGAACCGAGGCACTTATACGATTGAAACCTTGGATTATTATCCATTCCACTCCGCACTTTCGGTTTTTGGTGGTTTCGTTCGCGTCGCGAGCTTAGAATCCGATATCTAAGCATTTTTCTAATCACTCCGAGATCGGATACTTGACGCGTCACACGAAATTTCGTATTTTTCGCGAACCGGGGCACTTATACGATTGAAACCTTGGATTATTATCCATTCCACTCCGCACTTTCGGTTTTTGGTGGTTTCGTTCGCGTCGCGAGCTTAGAATCCGATATCTAAGCATTTTTCTAATCACTCCGAGCTCGGAGACTTGACACGTCACACGAAATTTCGTATTTTTCACGAACCGAGGCACTTATACGATTGAAACCTTGGATTATTATCCATTCCACTCCGCACTTTCGGTTTTTGGTGGTTTCGTTCGCGTCGCGAGCTTAGAATCCGATATCTAAGCATTTTTCTAATCACTCCGAGATCGGATACTTGACGCGTCACACGAAATTTCGTATTTTTCGCGAACCGGGGCACTTATACGATTGAAACCTTGGATTATTATCCATTCCACTCCGCACTTTCGGTTTTTGGTGGTTTCGTTCGCGTCGCGAGCTTAGAATCCGATATCTAAGCATTTTTCTAATCACTCCGAGCTCGGAGACTTGACACGTCACACGAAATTTCGTATTTTTCACGAACCGAGGCACTTATACGATTGAAACCTTGGATTATTATCCATTCCACTCCGCACTTTCGGTTTTTGGTGGTTTCGTTCGCGTCGCGAGCTTAGAATCCGATATCTAAGCATTTTTCTAATCACTCCGAGATCGGATACTTGACGCGTCACACGAAATTTCGTATTTTTCGCGAACCGGGGCACTTATACGATTGAAACCTTGGATTATTATCCATTCCACTCCGCACTTTCGGTTTTTGGTGGTTTCGTTCGCGTCGCGAGCTTAGAATCCGATATCTAAGCATTTTTCTAATCACTTCGAGCTCGGAGACTTGACACGTCACACGAAATTTCGTATTTTTCACGAACCGAGGCACTTATACGATTGAAACCTTGGATTATTATCCATTCCACTCCGCACTTTCGGTTTTTGGTGGTTTCGTTCGCGTCGCGAGCTTAGAATCCGATATCTAAGCATTTTTCTAATCACTCCGAGATCGGATACTTGACGCGTCACACGAAATTTCGTATTTTTCGCGAACCGGGGCACTTATACGATTGAAACCTTGGATTATTATCCATTCCACTCCGCACTTTCGGTTTTTGGTGGTTTCGTTCGCGTCGCGAGCTTAGAATCCGATATCTAAGCATTTTTCTAATCACTCCGAGCTCGGAGACTTGACACGTCACACGAAATTTCGTATTTTTCACGAACCGAGGCACTTATACGATTGAAACCTTGGATTATTATCCATTCCACTCCGCACTTTCGGTTTTTGGTGGTTTCGTTCGCGTCGCGAGCTTAGAATCCGATATCTAAGCATTTTTCTAATCACTCCGAGATCGGATACTTGACGCGTGACACGAAATTTCGTATTTTTCGCGAACCGGGGCACTTATACGATTGAAACCTTGGATTATTATCCATTCCACTCCGCACTTTCGGTTTTTGGTGGTTTCGTTCGCGTCGCGAGCTTAGAATCCGATATCTAAGCATTTTTCTGATCACATCGAGATCGGACACTTGATGCAACATACGAAATTTCGTATTTTTCGTAAACCGATGCACGTATCCGATTAAAACCACGCGATTATGGTTTGCGACACACCGTGGTTTCATTTTAGGCCAGCCTCGACGGAAAGAAACGATTAGGAACCGATATCTAATCATTTTTTTATAGTATCGATAATGGCGTCTTAACGCGGCACGCGTCGACCGTTACTCACCGTTACTTAGTCGTTTCCCGCGTAAAAATTGCGAATGCGCAGTCTCGTGCAGTTTCGTGCGCGCGCAGTTTAGTTTTACGTTTGACTAGGAGCACGATTGCATTAGACGACGAGAAGATTATTGTCGTTCATTGAACTAAATATTTTATAAAAGCTAGGATACTGTCTCATTTATTCTAAACCTAATTCTACTATTAACTTCTTCTCTACCTCATCCGTACTTCGAAATTGTTAGCGGAGAAAAATAAACATCATAACAATTTTCCTGTACAATTGACTCGCGGCATTTTCTCGCGCTTGTACGTCTAAATTTTGTAACGCATTAAGAAAAATACATTTCGATGCCTGTACACGTAATGCCACGTAAATGTACAAAGCGTAAAATAATACGTTCGGCAGTATAAATGATTGTGTTGCATATGTTCTCACTAACTTCTATTACGTTATTCTATTCATATATTTCATTATATTTCATATTATTCAAAAAGTGTCTGAAGAAAAATATTATTTTCTCAGCTTCCAGACATCCGATTTCAATATCCCTTGGCCTAAATTAAAGGGAAAAATACTGCTCAATAGTAGATCTAAATATGTGCCCACGTTTGAGACATTTGGATTTGTGGTTCTCTTTCAAAAAATGCCAATAGTTCACTCCGAAATTGGTGACCGGGAGATAATCAGAGTGAAGCAAATAAATGGGATAAAAAGTTGCATTAGGTAATAGATCTATCCCATACTTAGTGAATGATGCAACTGCAAAATAAGCATAAGTGCGCGGGAGAATTAAATTTATGCGGAAGACACGGAGCTGTGTGAACGGTGCTTTGGGTTATTATCGAATCGATGGAGAAGCAGTAGCGCGCGAGATTCAATTGGCGTTTGGTTAGAAATTATGGTGTATTGGTAGGTCTGACCGGCGTAGGGAATTTTGCACGACGATTGCTAAATGGTTTTGGTAAACGCGCATGGTTTGCACAGGTCTTACGCTTCCCTCTCGTTCGGTGTATACAATTGTTCTTTCCTTCGGAAACCTTGAAGTTATTACGAGTTTGAGAAGTGTCCAACGTGGGATGCGATATCGATGAGCAAGAAGACAGCATTCACCGCGAACCACCGAACCATTTTAAAGTGAAACTCGTACAGAGCCCGGATAAACAATGAATGTTGCAGATGGATTTGGTTATTCGCGATCCGAAGTGATCACACTTGTCACCAGAATATCATTCCTCGTGGCATTCGGGTTTTTCGGTATGAAGTGGCTGATCAACCAAATCGATCCCACGAACAATGCGAAGAAGAAAGCCAGGAAAAAGGTTGCGCATCGATCGCTCGATACTTCTAAAAATTACATCATACCTAACCTTTGCTCCGTGCACATTACAATATAACCTTAACGACGATGCGTACTTCCCCACGAGAAAAAAACCATACGATCGAAATGTTTTGCAGGCTCAGCAGCAGCTGCGAAAATTTGCCGAAAACTCGCTGTGGTCGGTGGACTTTCATCAGTTATCCGATTACGAAATGATTATAGCTAATCACATAGTTGATCCCAAAGATATTAAAGTTTCCTGGGAGAGCATCGCGGGCCTCGAGCACGTGATTCAGGAGCTCAAGGAAACCGTCTTACTGCCCATACAGAGAAAGGAATTATTTGAAAATTCTCAGCTAACTCAAGCGCCAAAGGTACAAGAGTGTACTCTGTTGAGCAGATAGTATAGAGCTGTTCTGAAAGTTCTTAGCATTGTCACTCCTCCTGAGATCCCCTGCACAGTTGTTGAACTCGAAAGGAAATCAGCTTTTATGAATCTTTGTTGCATAAAACCTAGACTGTGGATCTTTATTTAATTATGCATAATTTAAATGCACAGATTGTGTATAATATGTGAAAGTATAAAAGATATACAAAGTAAGGCACATGTCATGATATTTGGAAGATGAAAGTAATCTGTGTTTATGATTCACTTCTTTATTTGCCTTTACAAGCATATGAATTTGCATAAAAATTTACAGTCTAATAGCAGTGATCTTTATTCGAACAAATACTGTTTTCATTTTGTTTGCTTAAGATGCAATAGTTAATGGGCAGTAGTAAAAAGAATGACAACAGTGGTAATAATTTTGATAACTTGGCTGCAAAAATTGTTACACCCTGGGATATTGTAGTATTACCCTTAGAATTTTATTAATGCTAAAACTATCATTGGCTAGAATCTACTTTTTTTCACCAAAGAAATAAACGTGAGAGACAATTGGGAAAAGTATTTTCTTTGTATTTTGTACAGAAAATCGCGTAATGTTCTCAAAAATGTACCACTGTAAATTTATACAATTTTGTAGCATATTATCACCTAATCATTTTAATTGCCCTGATAGTTCTAGCATTAGTGGCTAGAGATTAAATTGATTAAAAGCCTTGCTGGAATTCGTTTTGGAGAAAAAACGTATGAATAATTCCGGATAGTCGCGCGATTATCGGAAAACAAATGCTACATGCAAAATTATTCAGCAAAACGATAATCGCGTGTACAGCTACGATTACGATATTTAAGCAGTCCTTAACCAGTTAGCCATTTTGACCCCTTTTCAAATGTGTCGCGAATATATTTTAGTTCACCCTAAAATTACAATTTAAGTAGGCAATGGTAGCTACTTTTTACGCACGACGAGTATACTCGTCGTAACGCAAAATATTGCCATTTCTCCGTGACGAGTATACTTGTCAATCGCAGCTAACCGGTTAAATATCGCTACGAATTTTCCGAACAACCGAAAATTTCATCTCATATTTGGTAAATTTTGTACCGTATATTTTACTTGTAGGGAGTATTGTTGCACGGGCCGCCGGGTTGCGGGAAAACCATGATCGCCAAAGCGACCGCTAAAGAGACTAACACGTGTTTCATTAACTTAGACGTAAGCATTCTAACGGACAAATGGTACGGCGAGAGTCAGAAGCTAACCTCGGCGGTCTTTTCGTTAGCCGTGAAACTGCAACCCTGTATAATCTTTATAGACGAGATAGGTACGCGGGAATAGCAGGGTTCGACGTAATCGTAAATATTTAAACATGTTTCGCGCTTGCTGCTCCACAGATTCGTTTTTAAGATCGCGCACGTCCCAGGATCACGAGGCGACCGCGATGATGAAGGCGCAATTCATGTCTCTCTGGGATGGGCTGAACACGGATTCCTCTTGCACGGTTATAATAATGGGCGCCACTAACAGGCCGCAAGATTTGGACAGGGCTATTCTCAGGCGCATGCCGGCCACTTTTCACATTGGATTGCCGGTAGATATTCAATCGAAATTGTATAAACGGAATGGCTAGAGCTGCAAATGAAACTATGCGACCTTATAGATTTCTTTGATGCTAAATATGACGTCTCTTGAAACGTTAATAGCTACACTTTAAAAAGGGCTTACAAAGCTCTATAAAATAATAGTAGTAGATCGAATTCACCTACTATTTAAAAAAGCTTGCCGCGATTTAAGAAGGGTTGGAAAACCCTGGTAAACAATTGGCGCGTATATTTTAGGACGAGCAGCAGCGATTGCAAGTGCTGAAGCTGATACTAAATCACGAGCCAGTCGCCGAAAACGTGGACACAGCGAAGCTAGCAAAAATGACGGATGGCTTTTCCGGGTCGGACTTGCAAGAGCTCTGTAGGAACGCGTCGATCTATCGCGTTCGAGATTACTTGCGAACGCACACGCAGTCAGTATATATTTGCAAGTGGCACGCGTGATATTGGACGTGGACATTTGTAACGAGCACGTTTGTGGTTGCAGAGACGCGGGTACCAGCACCGACGACGAAGAGTTTCACGATGCCGTGCGACCCATAACCATGGAAGATCTGCTCATATCGTACAGAAAGATAAGATTGGCTAAAACGTACACGGGCACTCTGAGCGCTCTGAAGCCGGATATAGATTAAACTAACAAATTAAATTAATGTATCGATCTACTTTAAATCGTTTTATTTTCTAAAGAAAAAAAACAAAAAAAAACATTAGGGAAATGTAATTTTATAACGACGTTCCTTAGTTGTACGTACCCAAGTGTGTTTTCGTTTAGAAGGGATTATGTTCTTGCGAAATTTAACGATCACCGCGTAGCTTGGCAACGTTGAGCAACGCACGGCGCACGAGAATCGAATATGCAAGTACGTTCGTCGACGTGTATATAATATGAAACTGTAACTCGTATTCGTGAAAGGAAGAAAAGAAGATTTAATTACGCGCTACTTGTCGAAATTTACGATACGGGAAAAGAAATGTAAGGAAGCTTATTGTAATCCGTTTCCGCACGACACGACTCGTCGATTAAAAGGAAACCAAATCTTCCAGTATTTATATTCCGCTACTGTAATTTCTTGTTTTTTTTATTTTCTCTTTCTTTTTACCGTTGAACAAATTAAAATTGATCGTACTAGAAGTTCCTACAAATGTGCGCAATTTCTTCTTATTTGATGTAGCCTCTGTATGAGTGCATGCGTGAGTGTACTTATGCGTGTATACGTGGTTCTGAGTTACAATATAACGCAAAAAAGTAATCGATATATCTTGGTTATTGTTATGTAAATTAATCCATGTTATTGTTACATTTGAATGTATAAACTTTTGTATTTAACATTGTACAGATAACAACTCGTAATTGTCGTTCGTATATAAATAAGCAAATGTTGCAAGCGTTACAAGTCGCGTGTTTGCACGTGGTACAAAGGAGTAGCGAGTAGATAGTGTTTAAGTGCACGGTTGTGCGACGGATTTAAGATCGACGAGATCGACGATTGGTCGTACGCAAATCGTAACTTGTAGAATACGTAACGTTTACGGGTTAATAGTAAATTTGTTTCAAACTATCGCGCGAAACGCAGCAAATTTTTAACATCCCACAAATACAAACATATATACCGTTTAAGGTTTCGCTTATCACCTGCACCTTTTTGTACACGGTAATCGAAAGCTACGGCAACTCTCAGCTGACAAAAGGGGAAAACGGCGATTGTTGATTAAGAGATACAAATAAAGGTTGTCTTTTATTTTAAAGAAGTTCCACCAATTACAATTGATAGAGCGCACGCGAAGCCAGCCCTCGCAATTGGATGCGAGTGGTCACGGGACTTTGAACGCTTCGAATCTGCAAAGTGGCGAAAAATTCGAAGCCAAAGTTTTGAAATATGACTGGTTTCGAAAGCTTAAAGAGCATTTGAGAAGAAGAAATTAAAGTAACGTTTAAAATGGTTCTGGACGATTCGAGGCTTCGAAGGGTGTCGAAAATGACTTGAGTTTATCGCTCGATGCGCATATCCGTTCGAAGCGTTGGGAAATGGCATGGCTAGATAGATGCGGGGAATTGGTAAAAACAAAAGCGGAAGAAAAAAAGAGGAGCGCAAGCGCGGAGAGGAAAGGATACCAACAGTGTCCGGGAGAAGAGCTGGAAAAGTTTCCGGGAATGAAACTTCTAGGAGGACAAAGGCTCGCGGAGCCATTACCCTTTCCCTTCTCCTTCTTTTGACCGGTAAGCTGGCGCAGTAAAATCGGTGATGCGCCGAGCGCCAACCACCGAAGCAAACCAGAAGAGGGAAGCAATTTCT
The DNA here is from genome assembly GCA_028830335.1 of Eucera pruinosa. NCBI lineage: Eukaryota > Metazoa > Arthropoda > Insecta > Hymenoptera > Apidae > Eucera > Eucera pruinosa. The sequence continues at coordinate 18,188,909 of JAMYCR010000007.1, forward strand.
GGTTGTCGGAGTCGTAGGTAAATGCGATTACCGACTAGCAAGAGTGGAGAAGGAAGCGCGTACAGAGAGAGACTCGATAGAAACGCGTCGCCGTGAATGGCGCTCCTAGTGGTAAAGGTGGTTGCAACTTGCGGATAACTTTCAATTTCACATCGGATACGAGTTAAGCTTCAAATGGATGCCAGAAATTCTATAATACTTTGCTTGCCCAATCGAGCTTAATGCTAGCCGCTGCTCATTTCTTGAATCGAGGTTTCGAGGTTGACGATTTAAACCGAGAGAGGAGACGAGAAGGCTGCGCTCCGAGATTCGAGATTACGGACTCCGGCATCCGAATTCGAATCCGAATCGTCTGTAAAATGCTACATAAAGCGGCGATGGTTAGCTGGACGACTGGTCCGGAATCCACAACACCACGATGCACGATGTTGCGCGTTAGTGGTGAGTGTCCGTAACGCGTAGCGCGTAACTCGCAACTCAACTCGTACTCGTAGCGCAACGCGTGTCGCGTGTGCCTATAGTGGTCTATAGTCTACTATACTGTATACGCGCTATCCGCCTTGGCGTTGGCGTTGGCGAATCGAGGAGGAAGCATAGAGATCGTGGCGTATTCATGAATATGCGCGTTGTTTATCGGATCGGTGGAAGTTTTAGCGGAAAGCAGCAGCAGCAGCGTAGCTTGGCAAGAGAAGAATGCAGCTCGTCGAATGGGTATCGGTGTTGCTGTTGCTGGTCTGACACGATGACAGAGGATCGCGGATCGCGGCAGCAGCAGCAAAACGCGATCCGTCGGTGAATGAAATCTCGCGGAACGACGAGTTGGTAGTTTTGGCGAGTAGCAGCGCGTAAAGAAAGGAAGCTGGTGGATCGCGAGGCACGCGAACGGACGAATCCGATGAATCTGTCGAATCTGTCGAAGAATTTCGATCGATGCTAACTTTATTCTCTAGAAATTCACCGTAAACCGTAACTGGGAGTGCCGCTAGATCGCAGTTGAACATGCTCCGAAAGGACTGCAGTGAATTCTACGTTATACGCGAGAAAACATTACTTTTACACTTTTTAAACGCAGTATGGTATTTCGAAGGATTGGTTTAAAAATCGGGAGCTAGTTGTTTGTGAGCGACATGTAAAGTTTCGACGAAACCGAGTAGCTACGAGCGCAACCAGTATCGATGAAACTGGCATGAAAATGTATCGCGGTGTTAAGTGGCCTCTGTGATGTATTGCGAACGGTGCTTAACCTAACTTTTCGTCGACGCTTCTACACGGCGTTTTCTTGCGAGTAATGTTCTTTCGATAACGAACTTACAACACCGAGTGATCCGAAATCGCAAACGCGTCTTCCTCGCTCTTTCTTTCCCTTCTTTTTCCCCCCATGTCTTGAGCGCGATCTTTTCTTACCACTTTCTCGTACCTTTTCGACTCCTCCGAAAACATGAGACTGTGATCGTATTGCTCTGTAAGCCTTTAAAAATGCCTTCTATCGGCCGCACTCGCGAGCTTCTCCCCGAGCTCAGATAAATCCACCCCTACCATGCTTTTACCTGCCTTCCGATTACCGTTTATGTTCGAATCGAAGCGCAGGTTTATTTTCATTTTTTTCCCTACCCCTTGCGCGTGATTTCCGTGCCACTTGCCAGTGCTCGTGTAACGTATTTCTCGATATATTCCCCACCTATGCACGTAAGTCGCGTGCATCGCGATCGCTCGTCTATCGCCACGTTTCTCTGATCCATCGATGGGCGATTTTCCTCTATCCCTGGCAATGTTTGTCACGCGAAAAGTTGGGTGAAACCGTGCGGTAAATGTTACTCCTCGCCTGCCGCTCGCAAAGTTCCCCTGGGCGAGTCCACAAACTGTTACTCGGAGCACTCGCATAGCAAAGGAGGTTGGCTATGGTGACATTGTTCGCGAACGATAGCTATGCGACGAGCGCGCGCAGAGGAAGATGAAAGCCGGATGAGATGGATGATAGAGAGGCCACATGCTCTGGGAATTAATGGGTATATGCTTTTCCTGCAGGAGACCTACAGGCAGCAGGCTGAATAATAAAATCTCAGAGCATATCTCAGCATCAGTAACACCCCTCCATGTTTGTCTGGAGGAACAAAGAGGACCAGAACTGGGCTCTTGTGACGCCTCGGCTTGCAAGCCACAGGTGAGCAGAGACACAGATCTATCTATGTTGGTAATGGAGACAATGGTAAAGAAACCGTACTCTTGTTTTGGCCAGGCAAAAAAGTTACTTGAAAAGCAGAAAACAGAAGAAGGGGGTGGTAAAGAAGAAGTGGAAACCGAAATCGGAATCGAAACGGGAGATTTGAAATTCAGTCAGCCAAGTATGTCCAACACTATCAGTAATATGAAGATGACAAACCGTATCAAGGGGATAGTAAGCAAACATCGTAGGCGTTTCACGGAGGACGGTTTCGATCTTGATCTCACTTGTATCCTTTTGCCGAGCTGCCGAAATATGCGGCGCCGAATTTTCTAACACCGGCTATGCTTTCCTTGACTCGCGATATTCCGCAGATATAAAAGATAATTTAATAGCTATGGGTTTTCCAGCCGAAAAGTTAGAAGGAGTATATAGGAATCACATAGACGACGTTGTTAAACTGTTGGAATCTAGACACAAGGATCATTATAAGATTTACAATCTGTAAGCATCGGGGAGGAGGACGCGCGGCGACCGTATATTTCGCCGCGAGTCGAAAGATCGAGGGAAGGAGAGAAATTTGAATGCGACCGTGTTTTGCAGATGTTCGGAGAGATCGTACGATTTTAAGAAATTTAAGCAAAGAGTAGCCACGTACGCGTTCGACGATCACAATCCACCGATGCTCGATCAAATCCAACCGTTTTGCGAAGACGTGCACGAGTGGCTTTCACGGGATCAAGAAAACGTAGCGGTGGTTCACTGTAAAGCGGGGAAAGGCCGAACGGGCGTGATGGTGTGCTGCTATCTTCTGCATGCCAGACTATTTCCCACCGCCGCGGACGCCCTCAACTACTACGGAGCTCAAAGAACGCACGATAGGTGATTGCGCTGCTACGACGCGGTTGCGTACTTTTTTCCTCTCATCGCCGCACCGGCAAACTCGCTTCACGAATCTTCTTCCCGTTATTCAGGAAGGGAGTAACGATACCCTCGCAAAGGCGATACGTGGATTATTATGCTACTCTTGTTCAAGAAGGACTAAATTATCAGCCGGTTACGTTGTTGTTACGAAAAATACAATTGGATCCAGCGCCCATCTTTCACGGGGGTCAAGGATGTAAGAGCGATCGAATACGTAGTGCGCGTCCGAGCCGAGTCGCCATCTAAATATCATTAAACACAGCTCTTCTATTTCAGACTTACATTGCGTAATATCTGAATCGAAAAAAAAGATATTTAGCTCGGACATTGTGGAAGTGCGGAAAGGAATCATGAATGTCGTCATCTCTTTGAAGCATAGCGTACCGCTCACAGGAGATATACGAGTGGATTTCTTCAACAGACCAAAAATGAAACGAAAGGTATGCGATACGATTGCGGCGAAAAGAGCGTCAGCTTAATACGAAACTGTAGCTAACACCTCTTACGCGCGACGATTCGTCGCTGCATTGCTGCTGAGCATTCCTGTTGTTTACTGCTCGATGCAGACGAGCGACTTTGCCGATCTTTGTTGCTTTGAAATGGAAAAGTAAGGAGTAGCATTGGATCGTGCGTGAAAAATTCGCTAGTCTGCGTCAGACCTTGTGGAAGCATTCAGACGGCGATTCTCGCGAGGCTACTCGCAGAATAAAGTTATCGTTTTGCTAGACTTGGTGCTGCACGGTCTGAAACGAATGGGGAAAACATCGCTGTCTTTTGATACGTTGTCCTCCTATTAACTACAAACAATTTGCTCCTGTTGAAATGATCGAAAGTTCTGTATTCTTCTAAATATCTGCAAGTTAGGGATGCACGTAGGACTTTTGCGACCGTCCATACGTGCATCGCGATTCACGAATCGTCGCGCAAAAGAATCGTCGAGCGCGTCGCGCATCCGTAGATCGCGACTCGCCGCGCGAAGGAGAACGAATCTAATCGATCGGTTGGTCGTGCACGCAGGAGAAGCTGTTTCACTTTTGGTTCAACACATTTTTCGTGCGGGACTACTTAACGCCGGATTACGATAACGGAGAGTTACCAGTTGAACGTTCAACAAGGGCATTGAGTTGCGACGGGGCAACTATGGAGCTACCAATGGTTATGTCGCACATGAAACCCAGAGGCGGATCGCTAGCTAGTCTCGGACCTATGCCACCTACTCTCGTTTTAAGTATAGATAAATGGGGTCTGGACGACGCGCACAAGGACAAACATCACAAAGTGTATGACTCAGATTTTAAAGTAAGTGGATTTCTCAGTCGTCGGCGGGAGATAGATTTGAAGGCGTTTGGAGGAACGGTTACTGACGAAGCGGATGGACGGATGGTCCCGACGGTGGGTTTGTTGCAGGTTAGCTTATTTATGCATCGGATGGGTGGTAGTATATCGCAAGCTGTGCCAGCGTCGGCGAATAGAACAGGAGAGGGGATACAGATAGGAATGGGAGGGCAAGACACCCCGAGCGAATCGAGCGAAGCGGATAGCAGCGAATGCGACACTACCGGAGATACGACGGGAGATGAAGATGGGGAATCCGGTGAGTCCTCTGCATCTCTGGTGGTGAATCACCATCCTCTTACACACAGCAGTAGCCGTACACACGTTAGTAACCACCAAAGAGCTAGTCTCAGAGAAACTGCTAAGGGTTTACTCTCGCGTGGGGATAAAACTAGAAGTAGCCATCGACAAAGTACCGGCAACGCCAAACGTTCTTCGGCTCTCGTACGTTCCGCCACCTTAGACACGTAAAATACGTACACGTATACGCATATATATATATTTATATATATGCGTGCGTACGTGTGTGTACGCCGGAGGAGGATTTAGGTGGACGCTGATCGGCCTCTACTACAGGGTTTTCAACCAGAATTTCCCTTTAGACTCTTCTATATTACGGTACAAACGCGCGCTATTTTAATCCTCGGCAGCTCGTGATCCTAAAGTCGAAACCCCTGCACTTTTTTTTATATCTTTTAAATTTATGGATGGACGTAGACTTTCGCGACTCACCGTATTCAACAGACACGAATATTCGAAGTCAGTTCTCGCTATATAACGCAACGCAATTCTCTATCTGACCGGAAACGATGCACAATTAGGATCTTAACGTTTTACCTACCGGAAGCCTATTAGGAGGCTTTTCGATGCCAACGCTCGTCGACCGGAAGCCCATTAATCAGCTTTTTACTGCCAACATTTATCAATTATATTTTTCTATTCGAAGAAGACACCGTTAGATTTAATATATCGTACAAATATTACTCTAAAAATAGTCCCAGTATCTGTGCAATATCTCGAAAGCGAGAACGCGCGACTTACGCAGTTTTGCCTTACACCCACGGATACAACAAATGGAGCAACAATATTACGAGAATTATAAATCGTAGTGAAACAAAAAGTGTTCCAGAAATAAATAAATAGATTAGAACGATAGAGCGAATGCTCCTAAACATTTTAATTTCGTACAGTTTTAAAAGTAAGTGGGTAGCAGTTTTGGTCACGAGCGGTTGGTAGCATTAAAATGTTAACTAAAGTTCGAAGCTATTGCTCTGAACCCTCCAGATCGGTCGAACTAACTGTGTTGAACATTAACGGAACGTACAAAAAAGATATTGAATTTTTTGAAATCGCCTGGGTAGTGTAGCCCTTTAATTCGAGAAAAGGAGGGGGGGGGGGGGATATATAAGATTAGATAGAGACTGGGATGGCAGAAACTTGAATCCGCCCCTGACGTACGGTACACACACGCGTGTATATATATATACATATACGCATACGCGAATAGATTTATATCGTATTTTGTACTTAAACGCTGAGTTCTCTGAACTGGCATACGAGCTTTACAACAGGTCTACGCGAAAGCAGATCGTAATGTTAGCTTTTCTTTGTCATGCCAGCATGAAAGGAAAATTAGCATACAATCCAATTCTGAAGTGCATCGATTTTGCACCTAGCGTGTCTCCTGTGTTATTGCGCTTATCGCGTTGAGAGAGGGAGAAAAAGAAAAGAAAAAGTTGAAGCCCATCGATAATATGAAAGAAGCTCGTGTTCTCGTTGTGTTGTTCCTTCGGTAAGATAACGTTTACCGAACGATGAATTTTCCATGCGTTTCGCGTCCCGTGGCGTGAAAGTTGCAGCGTGAAACGAATCGATTCTATCTCTCTCTCTGTTTGACAGAAGATTTTGATGTTACGCGAAGCGTCTGATCGAAGGCAACGTTAAAGATTCCATTGAATTATGTTCCGAATTAAAAAGAAGCTTAAAATAAGATACGCTATATGCCTAAAGTGCTAAGATGTTGCAGTATTCGAGAAGCTAGAAATTCGTTTAAAAATACGTTGATAGAATTTATCGGATATTTATTAGACGCGATCGAAAAGGATGTGTACGTGTTCCGTCTAGGATTTTTCATTAGACTTTTCAAGTATTTCGTTTCGGTGACTGTTTATCGTTGCATCTGTTTGGGGAAGTAGTCGAATTCGCGACGCGTGCGAGCCGCGTTCAAAAGCCAAACCGATTAACTTCGCTTTTCGAATTTTTTACAGTCCTATTTTTATACCAAAGCACTCGCGATCGACGCCTAACTTTCTGTATTTCAAATCAATTTTCGTAACGCGCGGGCTTAGCCATCGCGAAACGAGGAGAATGCTTTTGGTCGAGGAATAACAAACGATACGTAAAAATAGTAACGCGCATTTCAAGGATGCATCTTTAGGTTGAACTTCGGGGATTAATAGCGTTAACGAATATTCGGGTGATTCGAATCAGATTCTTCGATGTCAAAATTTTCGTACGAGATACGCGAAAGAGCTCAAAAGAAATTGGAATAGCAGTTAATTAAATTAAGATGACAAAACCATTGGGCGGATGGACGATAATAAAGTAGACTATTAACTATTTATCTACGATAGCAGCTTAAAATAAGAACTTAATTTTTATATTAATTACATACCTATAGATCTCCATTGCATCGAATGTTAAAAGGTTGCTAATAATTTATTCTTGCAACAAGCATCAAACAAACTCTTAGTAACTCGTTTTACTCGTTTTTACCAATGAACCCAACTTGTTTGATCACGTTTCCCTAATTTTCGTTTTGCGGAGTTAGTCGATTTGGCAAACGAAGGGGGTTCGCGTTATCGCGCAAGAGAATTCGGTAGCGCGGAGACGAGAAAGAAAAAAAGTGCCGTGTTTTGCGTCGATGCAATTGCGTTGATAACGTACTATGTACGAAACTAGTATTCGTTTTGAAAGTGCGTACGACAAAAGCCAATTCGTAGGTATATAGATACATATATAATCGACTAAAATACGCTAAGTACGGGACGAAGAGACGTGACAATTTGTAATAATGATAGATGATTTTTATCGTTTGCGGTTTGCGCTTGTATCGTTGGTGGCATTACGAAGAGAGAACGGATTACTTAAACGTGTCCCGATTGCCTTACACCCTGTGATGATGATCGTTAACGTTTTCGAAGTAGCAAAGTTAATTCGCGTAAGCTCGCGTAACAGCGGAGGGTTGTAGTCGAAGCTTGTAAGATAATAAACCGGAGGTGTGCAAGAGCTCAAAAATGTCGTCGAAAATTCGCGGTCGAGTCGGGGAAGAAACGGAGTCGGATTGGGTCGGGACCCCGAAAGTATATCTCAGCTTCGGAAATATCCAGCAGTCTCGAGGAAGTCGATACGCACAGTTTCGAAGAAAAAATCGTAGACCATCTGGCAGCAAATATATTTGGTCATTTCGCGAGCGAGTTTAAAGCTGGGTGTATCCACTTGTCGCGTATCGTGCGGTGATACGATACGTACAATTATTTGCAACCGCGTATAATTATATTCCGTATCGTCGCTGCGTGTCCGTATCAAAACAGAGGATGCGGCCTGGCGATACGCTGAAGACTTCAGTTGCTTTTGTGGCTTTAAAGCAGCGGCGTCAAACTCATATTTATACGTATAGGATTCATATCCTAGCCACCAATTCCGGTTTCGGGGAATCCGCGAGCCTTTAAATAGAAGAGGAAATAGAGGGGGAGAAAATTTCAACGACTCGAAATTAACTTATTTATTCCTGTTGCGGTCTTTGCGGCATTTTTCATCCAATCGTATTTCCTTTCGTTTAAAAAACTCTTCTCTCTGTGGTAAAAAATACGATGTTGGTCACAGTTTTATTAGACGGAGCGTAGTTTCGGGGAAATTGACCCGATCTCGATGCAAATTCTCCACCCGACCCGATATTTTCGGGTTCTCGAACACCTCTGACGATAACCTTTACGTGTATAGGAAATTTCATTCGATTTGGATGGTCGATGGTCGATGGTCGATCGTCGATTCTCCGATAGGAATACGTTAAATATTAACAGGCTGTGCAATTTTCGAAACTTTTATTCCTTGACATGTGACGACGTGTGCGTTTAGGAAATACCATTTTCGTATCGATGTCAAGGTACATTTAATTTCAAGTTAAGCTAATTCTATCGTATTCTATCGAGTAACGTATCGTGCGTGAATCTTTGTTCGCTATCATCGTGCAAAGGTCACTACATCTTGTTTACGAACACACATTCGCAAGTAATTTAACAATCGCCTAACATTACCTTAAATTATTATTACGCTACTACCTTTCTCCTCTTATCCGATCGTCGTGTAATCTCGCGCGTTCGTAAATTATTAGCTTTCCCCCCTTCCTCCTTTTACCATTTCTTTCGCGTTCAGCGTCCACACGCGAAACGAAACGACGGACAACGTTGCATGCACGTGTTCATATATGCGCGACCATATACACATACGAACCGCGTAAAGTTCGGTTTTAATCAAGCGGTCTTAAAGCTGACACTTTCCGCGTGTTCCAACATTTCTCGAAACGTCACCTCGAAAATCATGTTGTGCGAGTTTGGAATCTTTCTTTTTTGTACTTGAGTAATTAAATAGGAAATCGCGATAGGTTTACGAGAGCAAGACTTGCAAGCCAACAGAAATTCGAAGCCCGATCGTTTTCTTTTGGTTTCACGGATTTTCCAGTAATCGTGCTACGCCGATTCAATTATATACGGATAGGACGCAACGGGATTTCTGTTGCCGCGAATTGAGCGGCAAACGTGGAGGATCTTATCGCGAACGCCGCGCTTTCGTTTCCCCGCTTTTCTACTTTTTCGATCGACTCGCGCGCGGAAGCTAAAAACGTTACTCTGAAAACGCTTCGCCTATACTTACATACGTTTATACTTACTCGCGGCTGAATGTGTCGCGAAACAAATTCAATCGACGCACTTTCGCTCCTATCTTTGTCTTTTTCCCTTCCCCTTCCTTTCTCGAGTTTCAAGCCGAAGATGCGCTCGCGCGGAAAATGGAAATTCGCTTCTCTTCGTGTGATAAATGAAACGAAATTAAAAGGTTTCTATATATTGGGTTGCTCGGAAAATTCGTAGCGCTTTAGACGAGTACCTGTATCACTGTAAATTTTGTTACGCGTCTAACGGAATCCGAGGGGGATTGTTTAGAACATTATACGCTATCTGAGGACTACGGAATCTTGCAGTCAAAGGGTTGAGAAATTAAATACGATTGCATATTAGCTTGTTCGTTCAGTCGCGTTAGTTCGATTAAAGAAAGACAACGTTCTCTATTCTTGGCGAGCTTAAAATCAGGCGTTCCGTATTGCCAACGTTTACCGTACTCGGAGGAATTTCTTCTAAAAATTAACGAAAGTTTGTTGGAAAGATAAAATTACGTGTAAAATTACAATTACACGCGCGCCATTTTTGAATATTCATCGGAGATCGCCGCGAACTTTCCGAGCAACCTTAAAACGTACGACGTAGCTGTGTAAGAGTTGGTAAGATGGTAGGTTGTGCATGAGAGTAAAAAAAAAAGTAGAGAAATTACGAATGTTTCGATGATACTTTATATGTGATCGTTGTTGTTGATGTGACTTTTTTTTAGCGAGAAAATGGGTAGCGTAGACACGTGCAAAGTTCCCCCTCGAAATTGTGGAACTTTGGATGCGAGCTGTTGATAAACGTATACGTAGAAAAAGAAAAAAAGATATCTCTCTTAAAGGAACCCGTTGGTACACGGTGATTTTTAGAATTTTATACGCGCTGGATTTGTACATATGTAATAAAGTAATCGCAATAATCGTTTGGACGACTCATTGACCGTTGCAATGGGATTAACTCTGCTCGGATGATTGGTTTTTATGTTTTAAAAGTTGCGTTGTTTCGTCGAGTTCCTTTGCGGATTACAGTTTTTCTTTTCGAGAAAGAGAGAGAGTTCGCGGATCGCGGCACTTGTACGCGCCCATCGATAAGAAGCGCAGGTTTCTCTTGACTGGAAACAAAAAAAAAAACAAAAAGCAAAATGCGTACGAGTCCGCGTAACTTCGAACAATCTTGCGAGAGTCTCTTTCTATAACGAAACGCGCGAACCATCGAAGACGATTCCGTCTGGTCTTCGGGTTGGCGTGCACGTTTAGGCATGTAAAACAAAGAATTACGAGTACCCTGACACATTCTATTTTTACTCTGGTTTTTTTTTTTTTATGTATCGCTGCATGTTGTCGATAGTTGGTAATTGTAATCGTACTCGTACGCGTATGCGTAGTTATCGAATGAATGTAATATTTGAAACGTGTGAAACTGATACACAGCATCTCTACTACATATTACATATTCTGTAACGATTATTTTGTGATACTATTATACTTGTAATTATTAATTATATCGTTGCTGTATCTTTATATGTATTCTTCTTCTTCTTCTTCTTATTATTACTATTATTATTATTATTATTATTATTATTATTAATTATTATTATTATCATTAGTTATTATTATTGTTATTATTATTATTATTATTGATCAGCCGCAGCGTCATCGACATCATCGTCATCATCACCATCACCATCAGCATTATCATCATTATTATTATTATCTATAATATTACAAATGCTACTGCTGTTTTATTGTTATGTTAATACCACCATCAGAGACGTTTTTATTATTATTATTATTATGATTATTATTATTAATATTATAAATAAAATGTTAGCGGTTTTTAAATGTAGTCTTATATTATAAATGTACTCCTGTAATAGATATTTTAAGAACGATATTATACATGCATTGCAGTTATATATAAAATAGTACGTTTTTAGTACACTCTCTCTTTTACTATTACTACTACTACTACTACTACTACTACTACTACTACTTACATTTTACGTACACTTACGTTTTTCGATTCTCTCTGCGAAGCGGAAATCTTCGCTCTTCGAACTTCTCACTTTGCAACGTTTTAGTTTCATTTATTTGGTGTTTACCCGTTGGTTCCTCCGCCTCCCTTCTCTTTCTCTTACTCTTCTCTTCTATCTGTGTATCGCTTCTCCTTTCCATTGACAGACCAAGTACACCGTTTGCAACGCTTTCTCCTCGTATAGCTCTTTACTTTTCGGAAACAGCGCGAAACGTTGAACACGTTCCAACCGCACTCTAAATGCACGCCTCGAAAAAAAGTTTGGAATATTGCCGGCTAAATGGAGGGGGACCATTTCTCCGAGGATGCCACTGATGCTGTTAGGGAATTGCACGAGACGCGTAGAAGTCAGAGTTGGGCACGCTTAGACAAATCTGATTACCGACTAAAATAGTCAGGATAAATTAGTCACCAGACGGAATGTTTGGTTAAAAGTAGGTGCTTTCGTTAATCGAGTTGGGCAAAACTGCTTTCGCTAGTCGCACAATTGCGTCGCGCTCTATAGTTACGATTATCGAGAAATCATTAGTCATTGGTTGAGTGACGATTAGTAGTCACAGATAGACAAAATGTAGCACTAAATGTGATTCATAGTTATCGATAACTGAGAGTGAAATTTTGTAATATAGATTAACAACGAGATTAGCCTTTAGTGACTAGCAACCAAGTAATCGTTCCTCGGTAGTTACAGTGATACGCAACTAATAGTCCGTGGTCGCAAAGAACACTAACTATAAGTAACACTTTGTAACTATTACTTACTAATCAACAAATTAGTCAAGTCCGAATAATTGTTTAAACGATGATGCATTGTAAATAAATCTTTCCGATTACACTTTGCCCAACTCTGATGGAAGTGACGCGCGTTATCGAGCACCATAAGCGCTTCAGTTTATGACTATGTACGGGCAGTATTCCAAACTTTCTGCAAGGTGTTTAGCAGAGTGGCCTAATCCAACCCTTTCTCGCGTAGCAATTGTAAATCGTTTCCCTTTCTCTTTCTCTGAATGTTTGTCGCATGAACTAAGTATTAGAACCGTAGGTCTTTTGTTTTGTGGTCGATGGTGTTGCGCGAATGTGTCGACCACGCATTTGATCCACTTGCGATTAATTATATCGTTGGGCGATCTTCGAGCGGCGATCGAAGAGAGGAACGTCGCGGTCGTAGAATTTTCCCCGTTTTGTTTGTCTGGTAGACAATAGCACGGCTATGTTCCCTTCCGTTTACGCGGCTGTCGAAAGCGTGTCAAGTTACCTTTCGTACTTTCCTCCCGTTCCGAAGAATGCTTACGCATTTTGGTACGCGTTTGAATGGAACGCATCCCCTTTCTCTTTCGCATGCGATCGCGTCCATATCGTGCTCCATATCTTTTCGTCAAACTTAACACGGTGGGGGTACGAGTGTCGAGTGCTCCGTTTACGCGTCCCGTTTCGCCAGCTTATCGCCGGCATCGATAAAACTTGAGTTAAAACGCAATTTTTGTAAGAACGTACCACGCGTGCACGGGAGAGAGAGAGAAAGAGAGAACAAACGAGATAAAAGAGATTCGATCGAAAAAGAACGCTTACCGGGGGGGACAGAAAGAAGAGAAAGATAGTTGGACGCGACTTCGCTTAGCCCTCCACCGCACCGTATTTAGATGTACTTTTTTTTTTAGTAGAATCATCGACGAAACATAGGATAGACTGTTCATTCTTATATGGAATCATCAGTGGGCTACCTGGCCCCTTTACCATTTTAATATCGCATCCGATATTGCTAATTTGAAGTAGAATAAAGCAGCAGCGGTTTTAAAACGATGGGAATTATAAACATTTGCCGCGCGAATTAATTGTTTCCGATACACGTGATCTATAACAGCCAGATCTTTGGTTACGTGTACAGAAGTATATCTTTGTATGTATTTGGACTAGCATCGTTTCATCTTCTATAACCCGAATTTAATTTACTTTTACGATACGAAACAAAGGTACGCGTAAGTGAAACTCGTTTCGTTTCAACCTGGAAATCAGGAATTAATACGTGACTGGGGTTACATTTAACCGAAAAGGGTAAAATGGGAATCGTATAACGGTACGCTAACGAGATAAACGCCAAGAAAGTTAAATACAAGGCGAGAGGGTTACGTTTTGCAACTCTGATGGTCGGATTGAATACACAATTCTTATAATAATAATCATTCTAAATCGCAATGGGGCGTAAAGAACCTCTGCTTTTTTACCAACGCCGAATTCCAGCGTGAAATTGACGATGCTTCCTATAAATGGATGGTCTATCCTGTACTTAGCGAATGGTAGAATCGTTGTAAGAATTGCAGCTATAGCATACTGACGAATTGTGTCTCTGTGTATGTCTGTTCACCGTTAGTGGACATGGACCAGCGCGTTGGACGATACCGCCTTCTCTCAGACGGAGGAATGATAGACGTTTTGTGAGTTCGTCGCCAGTCATCCCTCTACGTTCTTCGACGTTGCCGTTGTTCGCGTATTCGCGCGATAATCGCGCGGACATTAGAAACTCGACTACCGTCTGTATCGTTAAGTCCATCGATGATTTCCGATCGATCGATCGATCGATCGATCGTGTCCTTCTTTTCACCGTACGTAAGATGTTGTTAGACGATGCATACTAGATCCGACGAGCGAAAGACACGTTTATACCGACGCGACGCGACGCGGAAGTTTCCTTTCCCATTCCCAAAGCTTTGCTTTCTCCCAAATATGTAAGTAAGTACGTCGCCCTCGTTTCGAAATTGTCCGACAAACCCATCCCCACGGACCTTCTCCTTCTTTCCTTTCCTCTTATTGGTATCGCGCGTTTTGAAATTTTGTTCAGATCTACGCGCGAACGTTAACCCTTCGGTGACCACTTCCGTGCATCGTGTGGACTCTCGTTTCATCCAGCCAACGAGTAGTTATTTGCAACGGAGAAGATTATTTTACTGAGGTTTAGAGGAATACGACGTTGGTCTGATTTAAATCGTCCGACGCTAAATTGGCTTATCGACGTAGCGTTAATAACTAGACTGCGGATTTTTATGCAAACTCGTGTGTTTATAAATGAAATTATTGAGCTGGGAAGTAAAGCTAATGGTAGGGTTGTTTCACCCTCCAAATATTATAATTTCTGGTGTACTCCGAATACGTGGTATATTATTGCATCTCAGGTGCATTCTGCGTTTCGTTGCGTAATTTAAATTTCCCACAAATTCATAGAACGCCGCAGTCTAGTAATACATTCTCCGAAGTACGTAAATTTCCTTCGCTCGAGCGGACGAAACGGAAAGGTGCTCCGTCGCTGAAGGGTTAATCGTAGATGCAAGCTAACGGCGTTTCTTTCCCCGAACGAGTATCTTGTATTTGGCGGCAACGAGCTCCGCAATTTCTCGTCGTATTTAACCCATTCGCTGTTGATCGAAACCACACCTCGTAGCACTTGACGGCGGCTCCAAACCGCGTAACACTTGCTAAACTAAATTTACGAGTTCTACGCGTTTCATGTTAACCCCTAACACTAGAACTACGAAAGTGGTAAAAAGAATTTACTCGTAAGTAGTTTCGTACAAAAATTGCGCACGTTTCTTTAACTATAAATCGTCTCGGGATTTTTTTCCGTACAAGTAGTTTCTACTTGCCGGTAGTTCTAGGGTTAACTTGCATTAATGCTTTTCGCAAATCCAAGTGATACACCGGGGTCACTGGAAACCCCAAACTTTTGCACTCGAACATATTCTCGGCCAAAGCTTTCGGCAGCTCGCATATTTTTGGCTCTATCTTCCTATGCAATAATACGTGATTTACTCGAAGGGAAAATTTAAAGGGCAAGATATTTTTAACGTTACTCCATTCGTATCGTAATGCGAAGATTTCGTAAAGGGGCAGCGAGAGGCACGCCTCGAGTGCAACGCCAAACTTTGCCACGGCTTGCGAGGAGTACGTCGAGTGCGAAGGGTTAATAGCGTTTATAAATAGCATTGCAAAGGGTAATTAGCTTCTACTTTTAGGAGTGGCCGTGGTTGAACGGTGAAAGGTTTAAGCGAAAAGAGACGAAAGGTAACGCGAGAGCGCCTCGGAGAAATTGCGAGCTCGTGGGATCGCTCACCCTCGTGTAAGATAGCTAGTTGTGTAAGGTTTATCGTTTAGGTTTATCGTTCTGTCAGTGAATGAATATATACGATCGATGGTATTGCTTGCGACCACCCTACTGTTTCAGTCGAGTTGCGCAACTTGGCGAATACAGATAGAATATTGGCTGGCGTGTTTGAACGAATATATACACACCTGCGTTGGTTTTATAGAAGAGGACTGAGAAAGAAAGTGTGTTTGTATAGATTATGGATCCAGATGGGAATAGCGCTGTAAAAAACAAAGCAAGATTATTTTCGTAACGTTGATAAATTGTAAGTCAATAAGAACGGCAACAAGAACAATAACGGCAAGAGCAGAGCAAAAAAGAAAACGTCATCGGTAACGATATTCACGAGAGCTATGACGATGTCGGTAACACAACGATGTTTGTGGCCACGATGCGACACCGCGTTGCGTCCTCCTCGTTTCACAGCCATCATCGCGCGTGCATCTTCGGCTCGTTCGCAGCGCGCGCTTTTGTCACCGACTCGATCGTTTCGCAGAATCAGCAGTAATGTTTACGTCGCGATTCGCTTCGTCCAAATCTTCGACTTCTTAAAGCGTTGAATTCCCAAACTTTACCATTCTCAATGCTTTGACTTCTCAAGGCTTAGAATTTCCAAACTTTACAATTCTCAATGCTTTTTGACTTTTTAAAGCTTAGAATTTCCAAACTTTACAATTCTCAATGCTTTGACTTCTCAAAGCTTAGAATTTCCAAACTTTACAATTCTCAATGCTTTGACTTCTCAAAGCTTAGAATTTCCAAACTTTACAATTCTCAATGCTTTGACTTCTCAAAGCTTACGATTCTCAATGCTTTGAATTACCAAAGTTTATGATTGCCAGTGCTTTGAATTTCTAAATCTTTCGATTCGCAATGCTCTGAATACTTAAAGCTTCGAATTTTCAAAGCTAGCAAATACGAGCGAGTGGGTAAAAAAGAAGCGTGTCGTCCGAAGAAGCCTGCTACCGTGTTGCGCGTGAACTTTCTTTTCCGTAGAAAAGCGATCGATTCGATACGCATTGCGTTTCCTCGTTCGCCGATATAATTCCCGAGTGGTCGAAGAGTGTTTCGCGCCGATCGACTCGCGATTCTGCTGCGGTGCGCATAAATAGTCTATCCCCCTATTAAACGCGGTGAAGATTTTTTCGAGAGACTTGCGACTCTCGCGATGCTTCGCGAACAACGGAAGCGTGTAACGAAGAGAATCTATTCGGGGTGGATTTGTTCGCCTCTTTCATTGACGCTTGTTGAAATCGAGTAAACTATTGCGACTCGTCCACCGTCGAGCAGATTCTCTCCTAGCTCGCAAGATGTTTCGCGAATATATTCGATCGTTGTTCGTTTGCGTGTTTTCATGGAAAAGTCGAGGTGCGAAAGAGTGCTCCAGGCGTCGGACTCGAGATCTACGCGGCTCCGCGTTCCGCCGCAATTAACCATTAATCCTTTGAGTGTTGAGCAATTTTAGGAGATCGGCGCGTTGCTAGATTTCGTTTCACGGATTCGTTGGGTTGAAAGACTCGAATTTGTAAACTCTACGTATTATATTTAAAATTGGTTGCGTATATGCGTGCATAACACTCGAAGGGTTAACTACCGTAACGTTTAAGCTTGCTGATCTCGCAAAACCATTAACATTTGCTTGGCTATTGCGTCTACTACTACGTTAAATCTAATTTCGTTGCATTTTGCATTGGCAGTGCAAACATCCAAGCCCGATTCAACAGGAGCAATCGTATAAAAAAATCTTGTTCACGATTACCTGATATCGCCACCAGTCCGTGCTTTTAATCGACTTCTTTTAGAAGTCAATTAGCGCAGAGTGGTTAAGGCTTAAGCTCGCGAATAAACCGATTCGCGTGCATCCCGTTGCATTTGTTTTCGCGAAGCTCCGTCGAACCGAAAAGCAGCGTTGACTTCTCGATAGTTTGAGTTCCGGTCAAGTGTGCGAAGGATACGAAAGAATGCAGAGAACGCAGCAAGTATCGTTTGTGACGCCGTCCTTTCCTAACTCGTAGCTTGTAGCTCGCGATACACGATGGTCCTCACCTCGGTGCAGCTCCGCGACGATCATCATCGGTAATCGCGTCGCGCATCGATCTAGTACGCGTTTTTCTTTCTTTCCCACTGCCGTTGCTTTTCTTTTTCCTTCGCTTCTTTCTACGCGTACCCGTCCACCGTTTTTACATCGTCTGGCTTTTATATTAAATAAAACTAAACTTCGTGCAACGAGACGAGACGGTAAACAACAGCAGATGCCTATGCAATGAATGCTAACCCTTTGGCGCTCGAATTCTCTCGGTCGCCGCGGTGAGGCAACTTTGATGGCTCTCAAATGCAAAGAATCGCAAAGGTTTGGTTAACGGTCGACGAATAAAGGCAGAACCATCGGTCTGCTGTTTCGTCTCGTTGGACAAGGTGTACGTTTCAACCGAATGACGAAAGCTGGGCAATGCGAAAAGCTCGTGGACGAACGTTTCGACGTTGTAAGCGCGCGATATCGCGGTACCATATTTAAGATCGAACGAGCGCGCGGCTAGAATGCGAGACAAAAGTGGCGCATTTTTTTTAGACCGCCAAATATGTACCGGCGAAACGCGAAGAGTTCGCGAACTCGTGGGAACGCGCTCTCTGTTTCGGGATCGATCGTTGGCGTAGATCTCGGTCGAGACACCTGGACGAGGCTGCGAAAGAGTTCGCGCGCGCATCGTTGGACCTGGAAACCGTGGGCGCTCTCGTTATTGTTCGTCGCTCGTGCAACTTTTCATTCGTATCTTGTCGCTCGTGGATGTAACGTACTATCGTAAGGTTATGAAGTTTCGGTAGCGCTAGTTACACAGTACGATAAACACGTTGCTACGTTAGGCGCGTGTAAGCGCGACGAAGTCGGATGCAAGAGAACCACCGCGTTCTCGCTTTCCGAACGGATTACGAATCACCGAATCACGGAATTACGAATTACGATTCGCGCGCATCTGGGAATCTATCCGTATTCCCGCGTTCGACTTTCCGTTTGCCATCGAAACTAGGTTTCGCGAGGTCTCTAATCGAGAGAACGAAGAAATGAGCGCAAAGGGTGCAAGAAAAAGAGCGAGAGAAAGAGAGAGAGAGAGAGTAAATGAGCGAGTGTACGGGTGTGCGTGAGAAACGTGGGAAATAGCGCGAAGGCGAACGAAATACATATTTGCGTTATCCAGTAGCGAGTTTCGGATTACCTCGAACGAATTAGTAAATTTACCTCGCTCGGAGGACTATTTTAATCGCATTTATCGATCCGATCGAAGGCGATCGTTGCGAGACCTCGGTTTTTTTACCCGCTGAAAGGGGAGTAAAAAGAGTGACGAAACAGGTAAACTTACTAAACGCGTTTCTATCCATCAATAATTATGGCATACGTATGTACGATATTGTTACTTCGTGTGACGTACACGCTTCTCGGACATATTTTTTCTCGTACGAAGCTCATGAATACCGTTTTATAAGTGACACCTCTTAAAATTAACTTTTATATGATTCATGCGGAATGTTCAAAATATAAATAAGATGCATTATTTTCTCTGTGATATTGTATACAAATATAACTCTATCCACTTTTCGCTTCCTACAGCCTCGCGCCTATAGATCCGTCGTTTTCTTTAAAGCTTTAAACCGAAGCATCGGAGGACGCAATCTTAACGCCGCATATCCCCGTCTTCTACTCTCCTCTCTTTGCTTCTGTCTCTTCTTTCCTACCCAGTATTCTCCATCCGTCACGTGCAAGTTGTTTTAACGATGATTTTTGTTTGTTCCCGTGAAACACCCTAGGTAACCCTCTGCATTCGCTAGGAAACGAAGAGAACCGAGATCCTTGCCAATCGCATCCGCAGAAATTTAAATTCTTTTACACAGGTACGCTTTCGTCCGATTACAGCTGCAACCATTGCTCCCGTTCTTTCCCCCGTTTTACGCTTACTCGCGGTCTGTCGCGTGTCGTACGAAGCTACTGTGAACTCCCGTATAGCGCGGCAAAGATGTTGCGCTTCAACTAAAACGATCGTGCGTAGATTAAAATGATCTTTATCGTACAACGTGTAGTTCTCGTCCAACGCGTTACGATTTGGCGCAATGCTGAAACGCGCAAAAGTGTTCGGCTGAACCGAATCGAATCGGGACGCAATAGTACAAATGGATCTTTATACGGGAGTTTACCGTACGCGTATCTACGTATACGGCAATAGAAAGTTTGCATGTAACTGACGGTGACTCTGCTTCCAGGGGAGTCGACGTATTTGTGACTTTGAAACTGTAGACTGATCCGACGGAGACCGATCAGAGGTAGACCGTTCTCTCGAGAACGGTTCGTCGAACTGCAAGCCATCGTTCGATCCCGAGGCACGCGATCCGATCGGTCGATAGATGAACGAATTCTACCTGCGCCAGTCGATCCACCGCTGCACACACCTACACGTATATCCGTATTCTTCTTAACTGCTACTAGAATTTAATGCTTCTTGCGTTTCTTTCTTTCTACTTCTCTCTTTACGTTTCTCTTCCTTCTTCTCTCTTTTTTTCAATCGTTTTTGTCGTTCGAATTAGGACTTGTCGATTGTACGCGGTACGTTTAAAAAAAAGGGAAGAAGAGCAATCGCGTCCAGCGAATCGGTGCGCGCGATTAAAACGTCTCTCTGCGATTTGCGAGCGTTCGACGATCGCCGAATATCTCTACACCACCGTTTTTAATTTGCTTGACGCTCTTTCCTGTAAGCTTGTTTCGTTGTTGTTGTTGTTTTTTTTTTTAATACTTTGTACCCGATGACAGAGATATTTTTTTCTATATTCGCGTTGGCCGGACAGAGCTCGTTGCGCGACGATTTTTATCCGCATTGACACATCTTCGCTTCCAGCGATGAACCGTTTGTTTTCTTCTTTTTGACGCTTCCGTTTTATTTCCGCGAGGCGCACAGCGAACCGAATTGGAAAACGCGACGACTAATTTTCATCTCGCTGCAAACGTGTTTCGGCGATTCGATGACGCGCGGTGTATCGCCCGAGTATCCTCGCAGTTTTATACCGTTTTACATTCGCGAGATAGGTAAACGTTGCGAGCAACGAAAGCGCGACGCGTTGGCTCTGCCGAGGGCAATCGAGTTCCCTTTCGTTAAATCAAGAGGCCGCGTAAAGTTTTAGACGCGAAGCGAGGTGAAAATTCTAGACTACCGGAAGCTTTACTGGGGCCAAGAAATTTGTTCGTAAGTTTCTACGGATCGTGTCGTGGAGGATGAAGAAAAAGAAAAAAAAAAAGAAAATTGTAAATGTAGTTACGTATGATAAGATCTATTTATAGGGATTTCAATGTTCTCAACACACACAAAGTACAAAGCAACTCGACCGGATCTCAGACGTTTCGAAATACGTGCGTTTGGTTTTTAAGGATGCGTAATACTTAAGCGACTTTATATAACCGTTACTAAATAATTAGCGAGAAGTAAGCAAAGTAGACGCGTGTTTGGCAAAGCGTGCCGTTGTTTTGTCGATCTCTTTCTAACGCGGCTGCGTCGTTAGCGCGAAACTAAATCTAAATCGGTAAATCGATCGAGCGTATCCTTGAGCTGCGCACGCGCGTGCGCGATTAGACGTGTAAAAGTTGCATTGAAGCATGTTTGTTGGTAATCTTCGATTCGACTTGAACTTTATTTCAAACACGTTGTACGTTGATTTGTGTTGCAAAATATTCCAAATACGTCTCGCGCGACGCGAAGGCGCGCAAATTATTCGCATACGTGTAACTGGGTGCGCGGGTTGATAAAAATATGCATTCGGACTTGGCGAAGATTCTGTATTTAGTTCCATTTGAATACCATCCGCTCGCTCGTTAACGTTGCGTAACCCATATATTTACACACAATCGAGGATACGTGGAATATTCGGTAGCGCGATACTATATTACAATATGTAATGCAAAATATCGTACAATACAAAGATACAAGTTCTCTCCGTATAATACAGAATATTTTGTCAAGAGAAACACTTTTCATCGGCGCGTCGACGCCAGACGTTGACGCGCTGCTGCTCGCAATTTCTTTATTTCTCAGCGCCGCAGTCCTTTACCTTCCCCTGCCTCGTCCTCGACTGAACCCGCCTCTAACTCGCCCCGGAACTTTTCCTTTCGGCGGCGGAGACTTCGGTCTGAGGGCTTCGATGCGCTCGGTGCAGCCGGTGGTGATTTGACCGTTCGCGAAGTAGCTGGTGTAGAGATCCGCGTTGAAGTTCGTGTTGGTCAGCTCGGGCCCGACGGTGAGCCAACCTGGCCGAATGGTGCTGTCTCGACCGAACAGATGCAACCTAAAAGGGAGCGCGAAACATGCGTTCACGTTTACCCGGATTATTGCGCAACCTGCGAAAAGTATTTGTACCAAAAGAGAACAGCTACGTTTGATCGCGATGCGTTTCGAATTTCTCCGCAAGTCTACGCGGTCAATTTTACCGATACTTGTTCGTCGAACTGTTACTTTCTTTTCCCGTGTAAATCGTACATAGACTAAACGTTGTCTCTTTTTTTAACTCTTTCGATTATAAAGGCGACTATAGTCGTCCGTTGAAATTTTGCACTAGCTAAGATATCCGACTAAAGCTAGTGGCAGAGTTTAATATTCCTAGGCTTGTAGTTGTATTTACCGTTCGCTAAGTATCAATTGGGTAAGAAACTAACAACTTGCAAGGAAATAGTACACTGTAGACTCTCGGGGCGAACAGCGAAACACCCTTAGCTCCCTAGCAGTAGCAAGAGGGTTAATCAACTTTGTATCACACTTTGATCGATGATCATCTATCTATCGTCTTCTCGATATAATTAAATGGCTTCTCTCTTGTGAATCTCCTGGGACTTGAAAGGCGTTCTAGGAAGGTGGGACAAATTTGTGTTGCAAGCCAATACATCGGTGTACAAATACTTTTTGCAGTCGCTATACGTCGCGTCGAATTTCGTAGCGGGTTCCTTCTCACCGTCGCCTGCCGAGACAAAAGTGCTCGATTATGTGGAAGATCTCGACCGGCTTCTCAATGGATCCGTACTCGGGTTCCTCGGATATGATAAGATCGATGTCCACGTTGGCGTGAATAAAGTCTCCGTCGGTGGATCGTCTGACGGTCCCCTTGATGCCCATCAGGCAGTGCTCTTTGGTTCTCTGAAGAACGGCTTTGCTGTCCAGGTTTTTACTGTGCCCGGGATTATTGATGTTGGTGCGAATCCAACATATGTCCTCGCATCGTCTGAAACCCCATTTCCGAAGGCAAAACCGTCCCATGTCTAGCCCGTCGCTACTGCCACACCACAGAAACACGAAGCTTCGATTGGCCGCCACTTCCCCGATATCTAACTCCATTATCTGCGAACGGGTTTTTAATTCGCACGCGTTGAGACGATCCGTTTCGGTAATTGCAGAGCTTCAAGTAGATTATAGTCTAGGGCGGCGGTTTTGGGGAGAAAATCCCGCTTTAGATTTTACTATACGTGGAACAAACCTGTGCAACTTTAATGCATCGCGCGATAATGCAATGCGCATTGTTACGAGATTTTCGGCCTAGCGCTTGACCGTCGACTACTTACTGTACACCTGCTATTCCACTGTTATTTATTACACTTACGCACCAATCATTGTTTCTTCGAGTGCAATGCGAAACGAGTTCGGTTTAAGACCAGCATCAAAGCGGTGAGCGAACAACAGCCGCACTATTTTATTTTATTTGCGAGCAGAACCCATTTAAAAGCACGATACGGCAATTTCGCGGGCCGACAGACAAGCGCTAAGCGAAAATACGGCACCCGCGTGCAACGCGTTAATTAATTAATTTTACACGTGATTATTGAACGAGTATGCATTGTTTCTTGCATCCTATATTACTCCAACTAAGACGAGCATTTAATTGCAAGGGAAGGGGACAACAATGCGATTAACTAAGGCGGCAGAAACTTAAATCCACCGCTGTTTGAACGTTGAATTAAAAGCTTAATTCACTTTCGCGCGTTGCTGTTGCTTCTCACCTGATCCCAATTCCAAAGCTGCACGTTCGTGGCACCGCAGGTGCGCTGATACTCCTCTAGCGGAGGTTCGATCAGAATCACGTCGAACTTGCAGTTCAACTCTTTGAGATTGTACGCGAGCAAGTCGGTCTTTAGGTACATCGGCGGAGTGGCGGTTTCCGCGATCAAATCGTCTTTCAACTTGATCAGCTCCCGCAATTTCGGGTACTCCTCGAACCTGTCCGCCAAACCTACGTCGCGGATAAAATTCTGCGGTCGCTGACCCGTGTCGATGAAGTGTTGACAGTAATCGTTGTGCGGATTCGACGATTGCGTTCCCTTAAATAACAGCCGCGAAGGTAGCGCGTTATACTCGCGAACGTATTCCCGTTCGCTGTATATCCGTCCTGCTTTCTTTAGCGGCTTCAAAGTCACTTGTTAGTAAATTCAGAAGCAAGTTTAAACGATCGGATTTGCTACTTTGATCAACGATCTTTTTTCGTGTCTTCAAGATAGCCGACGGGGACTTCTTGGTAAAATTCTTGGGACTCGAAACACGACTCGAGAAAACAGGACGAATGTATGTGCTTATTATCGTTTAGCTTATTTGCGAGCCTTAGCAAGCTCCTTTGCGAGTACAAGATTACGCAGAGGTCGAGGTAGTAGGCGCTACTAACTGCTACGAGGCATTCAAAGTACAAAGATGCAGCACGATTTGAAAGAATTAGCGGAGATATCGAACAAATTGAGACGCTTTCGAAAGTCATTCGTCGTCGCTTTAACCTAATTCTACAACTGTGGTCGCTTAGAGAATCTCTATTTACTCTGACGCGAAATAATTCCACGTGCTACAGTTACGCTGCGATTCGCGGAAATGAAAGCTCGATAAAAGCCGAGCGTGGCTCGATTAAGTTGGTGAACGGTACCGATTCGCCTACCTTGAGGAACGTTGACGAATCCTTGTACACGATTTCGTCCGTCGGCGCGGCATCGCTCTTAGAGTCTTTCACACCATTCTCAGACTTCTCCGCCACGGACTTCAATTTTTTCTTCTGCGTGTCGTCGATGTCCGTGCCGAGGATCTGGCGCAGTTCGTCCACGCTCGAGACACCTAGCTGCGTGGAAAAACCAATTCCCAGCTTTCACAAATCCGTCTGAATTTCGCGGGACCATAACCTCCAATACGCGGCATCGCGTCGCGATCGTTCCTCACCGTTTGAGCTAGCAGCTTTTTACGCTTCTGCGATCGCTCGCGAAGCGTCTGTAGCATTTTTCACGGACTCGTTCGCACCTATCCGCAAAGTATCGAATCTATCGCGCGTTTGCCGCTTCTCCGACCTACGCTAATTTGTCCACGGAATTGGAGTCGCGCTAAGGTAAACTCGAGGAGGGGCGTCGCGTTCACCGAATTACATTATCTACGCTTTGACTTTCGTCGCAAATATCGCCGCGCGAATTTAGATTTGAAAGGTTGCACTCGAACGTCGGATAGACCGCTGCTACTCGACGCGAAACACAACTCCGCTCGAATCGAAAACAAAATACTCGCACGCCACCTCGCAATCGAGCAAATACCGTTGCTGGATCGTGGCGCGCGACAGACCTCTGGCGATCAATCGAGCAACTAAAAAGAGCGTGTCGCGTTCGAGCGAGGTTTGAATTTGCCGTAGAGTCGAACAATATTGCCCCGAAGAGAAGAAAGCCGTCCTCTTATTTGATTTTATAGAAGGGCGCTCGAATACGCGACGATGATCGATTCGAAAGATAGTTTCCACGTGCTTCACGGGGTGGAGTTTCTCCAAGAGGTGGCAACAGTTGCATCGCAAAACGGTGTTCGATGAAGAGTCGGAGGCGAGACGGGCGACTGATAAGAGACGCCTTTGGACGTATTTTTGGTCGATAACGGAATTAACGGGAGAAAGGCGTGGGGGAGAAGGAGAGGGGGAGGAGCGGTTGAAGGCGAAAGTTAGGCGAGGGTCGCGAAGAAAAAGAATGCGCCGTGAAAGCACAACTGGAAGAAATAAAATGAGCAAGATAAGAGAGACGATGTACGTGGTCGAGTGGCGGCGGGTACGGACAAGTACGAGGCGCATGCAAAACGTTTCACGATCGACGAGGCCTTCGTCAGTCGGCTCGAAAATCGACGCGAAGCGCGGTGTTGGTGTCCTCGGCACTCTCGGGAGGAGCGCGAACGTACGTACACGGCAAGCTGATCACCGGTAAATCGTAACTCGCAACTCGCAACTCACACCGCGATCCTCTGCATGTACAATGAAACATTTTCAGTAGAACGTTTTCCGCGACTACGTTTTCCTTTGGCGAACGTGAACAACGTCGTGGATCGCGGCTGCCTGCTGACGACTCTTGCCAAACGGTCAGCGCGAAGCTCGCGTCCAATCGTCCAAGGTTCGACTTACGGTAAGTGTTTGCCGTATTAGCTGCGCGACGCGTTCTCCGTTCGTTCGTTCGTTCGTTGAATCCTCGATCGAGGAAGAAGGCCACCCGTATCGCGATATAGAGATACGCGGAACTCAGGCACAAGGATGACGGCGGTCGGAATAGGAATACGAAAGAGTACCGAAATGGTTTCGCGGACGGAATCGCGCGGTTGGGCGAGGCTACGGGCTCGATCAGATTCGAACGATCGACGACGAATCGATGCCGATCGGTGGGGACCGGTGGTAGATCGGATAGACGCGGGAAGAAAGCGAGAACAGCGTCGACGAGATAAGAAGCTGCTCTCGGCGCAGTGTTTCGCGGCGGTGTTGAGGTAACGGTTGCCGGAAGCGGGAAACAAAGGACCGGGCCGGCATCGCGTCGCTTCCTCGTTGTTCGCCTCGTCATTGCGGTCATCTTCGCGTTTGCTCGCGTCGCTAAGCGTTGCAACACTTCGACTGGTCTCTATTCCCTCCACCTCTTCGGAGACGAATCTCTGTTACAGGTGCGTATGTTCGCGTACCGTTCGCATCGTTTCGCTAGCTGCGAAACCGAATGCCGCCGCCTTCCAAGATCGATCGATTGCTTCGAGAAAAACGGTAGCCCGTCTGTTAACTTGGATGGCCGGGTTTTATAGACGTTGGGTGGGATAGCGACGCATCGCAAGCTCTTTCGCGAATATTGAATCTCAGGCGATCGGTGGTCCCCGGCGATTAACGGGCCGCGATTTATCGACTCGGAGCTGGTATCGTGACACGGCGTGACCCCGCGGAGCCGTGCGAACGTTGAGTCGCGAAGGTTAGCCGACTATCGAGAGGAAGGAAGGAAGGAAGGAGGGAGGATTTTCGGGATCGGAAATTGATCTAGGATTTGGGAGAGTAGCAGGATCGAGCGACCGATTGCATTGTTTTGGCCGGGGTAATCGACGCGGCATGAGTCACGTACGCGCGTGAACGCGCGTTGGCGAAAACAATTTTTTGCCGGCGTGCTCGGTGGGACAGGTGTTGAAGCGAGAAGAGAGCGTTGGCAAGGAAAAGGTAGACGACAGAGGCGGTCTCGCGGAGCGTGCCGGTGGGGTAAGAAAAACCGCGGGTAGAGTGAATCGTTGGGCCGGGCTAGCACTCTTCCGATTGGTCGAATCTTCGAGCCTCTTCCACGAAATCGAGCTCGAATTCCAAGAAATCGGCCGCGGCGCTACGCTCACCGGCATCCCTTTAGCTGTTTGCGCGTGCCGTGCCGGCAACACCATCCCACAGTCGTCGGCCCTGGACGGTCGCGGCAGAGCGCAACCCACGCAAACCTAAACGCAAACGCAAACGCACACGCTACCGCAAACGCAACAAGGTAAATCGTCAACGATAAATCGATACAATCGGGGCAACGAAACGCGGCGCGTTCGATTCGAGAACGGGTTAGAGATCGAAGATCGCGGAAGGGAGGCGCCAGCGAGAAAGGAAAAAGACGATACAGCGAACGTAATATTCCACGGCACGCGATGCGCGAGTTGCGGCGCGACGCGAGACGCGAGGCGCGAGGCGATTTTCGCTGTTCTCTATCGTCGACCGTGCGAGCCAAAAGAGTAACCCGCTGGCTCTTTATCCGTTTTAGGAAAGCTTCGAGTCGGAAGAACGAAGCGAGGTTGTTCGGGCGGTGGAAGAAAAAACTTTTGGACGAGATGAGACCCGACGAGGTGATACAAAACGAGAGGAGGGCGACGGAGACGATGTCCGAAACGTCGGAGGGCACGGTGACGACCAGCGTTTCCGGTAAATCGGGCTTCGAGAGCCGCGAAGAGCTGCGCGACATCGCCGCTGTCCTCGGCATCGGCAATCCCGACGACCTACACCAAGAAAGATTTCGCGTTGATCGCCGCAAATTGGAACAGATGCTTCTAGGTGAGTGACCACCTTCGCCAGGTCCTTCGACCTCCGAGTATCTCTCTCTCTCTCTCTCTCTCTCCTTCGCGCGCGCCTTGTTTGTTTGCCACTCAAAGTGGCACAACAGCAACTCGCCGGCTGCTCGAAATCTACGCATCGCGATACCGTTTAAATAGATTATCTGTTTGTAAACGGAATTACGGGGATTGTCAGCGGCTAGTTGGTTGCGATTAGAGCCGCCGCGATTGTAACGTTTATTTTGATCGAGACGCGCTCCGCGTATTTACGCCCGAACTCGAATCAAGCGAATCGCGTAAATACGCCCGCCGAGTTTATCCGTTTGCCCGAGAGATCGAGTAGGGTCGACGCGAATCGAATCGAATCGGAGTTAGTGTCGGATCGGAATCGAAGGCAGGTGGCACAGAGCGCTCGGTGTAGCGATCTCTGTAGCGCAAAGTCTTCTCCGAAGGTTTCCGCGACCTCGCGAGTCGCGACACGCGCGCTTCATGATCGAACGCATGGGAAAAAAATCGTGAAAAAATGGACGAGAGTTCGTTGTACCCTAACCGTAAACTTTTCCCTCTCTGTTTACAGGTGATAATGACGTACCGAAGCCAGCGGACACGTTTTTTCATAGCGTAAGTTACGTTTTGACCTTTTTGCAACACCTTCGCCGCGACTCGACAATGAAACTCGTCCTCCGCGCGCCACGCGCTACTCTCAAATTTCTTCCATTTCGATCGCGCGATTTCTCGCCTTCGCGAACGCGACTGCACGCCACTTTCGCTCCGCCACCCTCCTTTTAACTCTTTAGCCGTGAGATAATAGAATTGCGCAACGCGCAATCGCCGCGGCCTGTAGCAATCTCGAAGAACCGCCGATTCTCTCGGACTTGGACGCCGACGGGGTGGAGACGGGAACTTTTTCGCGAGGTAGCGTTCGCTGTTCGCTCGCGGAAAGCGGCATCTCGAGATGAGCGATCGCGGTGGAGGGAATATCGATGCAAAATACGCGCCGCGAGTTTTGAGAATCGCTTTTACGGCGCAACGCGTCGCGACCTTGCGATTATGCGAAATCGAGCGTAGCTATTTTCGTACGATTTCCCCTGATGTTGCCGCTGTCGAAGCGACAGATAATTATTTGTCGTCCGATCGCGGCCTCCTCCAGCGTTTCTTTCTTTCGCTGCGGCGCGGCGCGAAGAAATGCAGCGTTCTCTCTTAGAAACCGCTTAGCTTCCTTTTAAAGAGCACCGGTTGCGTCCGCCGCTAGAAATCTCGTCGCCGTCGCGCCTATTCGCGAATCGTTCGACACACCGATAAGCGCGCGCCGCGTACACCGTACGACTCGAAGAGAAATGCAGAGAATGGTTGGCGAGCGCGCTCCGAAGGCAACGTTCGCGCTTATCCTTATCGTTGACACGTTGCGTAAAAGGGGGCCTGGAAATACACCGCTCGATTATTTATAGACCTGCTTTACTCGAGTCGCCGCTACGCGCTCCAACTCCAACTCTAACTCCGACTCCACTCCCCCGCGCCCCACCCGCCCGCTACTTTTTTCGCTTGCACGCGAAACGCGCTCGCGCTCGCCATCGCAATTGCGCACCGTTCACTTCGTTACATACCAATTCGCTTTTCTGCGTTTCCGGATTCTTCCGCAAGGAAAAGCCGCTCGCCTGCGCATCCGCTACGTTTCCAATGGAAAACCGCCTCGCCTGTGTTTACGAGTTTTCGCTGCCGGTCGATGCATCGTTTATCTATCGCGTCGAGCATTTCCAGTTTACGAGACGGGATGCACCCGTGCTTTTCCAAGTTTCTCCGCTTTTCACAGAAACCGACGCGTATCGTTTTTAACCCTTCCTCGGCGCGTCGCAAAGCTACGCGCAAATTTAAATTCGGCTCGCTTTAGCTGGGCCCCATACAGGTGCTCGAAAGGTTGTCTAATGCTACGTTGTCTCGCCTAATTGGGAATATAGGTAGTAGGCGTTTAGCTCGCGTTTGTCGACACGGTGACAAAATTGATACAGGATAAACGAAACGCGTCGTTTCTCTTTTTAAAACTCTGTCCCGTAGTTTCGTAATTTCATAACTTTGCGTAACCGTTTCTTCTTCGCTTTTCGCACTTGCGAAAGAAAGTTTCCCCAACTTTTCCAAACATTCGTCGCCGAGCCTCTTCGATCGAGCCGCGTTTAAACCGGCGACAGCTGGTGCGCGAGCGAGCCCTCGTACAAGAGTAATCCGTTCGCAGAGTTACGCTTGCCGGAAGACTCGTACCTGCGGTTCGCCTGGGTTCCCGTTTCACGAGACAAGCGGCATTGTTTCCGAGAAGCGGAAAACGGAAACCGGCAAGTGGGATTCGCGGAATGCATTTTCTCGACTAGTCTAGTTTGGAAATTCCTCGAGCGGAGTTGCCGTTGGAATAACCGCGGCGCGCAATCTTCTCGCGCCTCGGCGGTTGTTTGACGTAGAAGCGCGCAGGAAAGCACGGGACGACCAGAAAAGCCGAGGATACGCGGAAATGGAGCTTAACGAGCGTCGAGCGACAAACGTCGTAGGTGGGTGAACGTGACCTGCCCCGAAGTACTCTCGTACCTGGAATGCGCCTACCTCGTAAATCGGCTGGCGGCCGCAGCTTTTACAGTCGTACCTGCTTGCAAATTGTACCTCGCGCAGGTAGCTCTCTTCGGATATTCACGCGCGTTCCACCGAACGACCGACCGTGAAACTTTCCGGCCGCGTTGCTTCCACTCGCTTGCCCGTCTGGTCTCGCTCCATTCCGTTTCGCGTTTCCTCCTTCTGGCCGCGTTCGCGTTCGCGTTCGATTTCCTCGAGGAGTCTCAGCAGGGCACGGCGAAGCGCGGCTCGCGTTTCAAAAGGGAGTGGAAGTTTGGCAGGTGAATCACGCGGACCAGCGCAGGCGGTGCAAGAAACTACCTGTTCTCGCGTGCGGCTCTTTAAATCGTCGCTGGGAGAAAGAGAAGGCTGCGGCGGTGTGAGGGGCCCCCGGGAGAGGCGTGGAAGCGGACGGAAACGGGCGAGATGTTCTGGTGCGTGGTCGTCGGAGTCTAGCCGCG
Source organism: Eucera pruinosa (assembly GCA_028830335.1). Lineage (NCBI taxonomy): Eukaryota > Metazoa > Arthropoda > Insecta > Hymenoptera > Apidae > Eucera > Eucera pruinosa. The sequence goes on from JAMYCR010000007.1 coordinate 18,219,814, forward strand.
GCGTTGGGTCGCGTTGCCCGGTTGTTTCTCGGCCGGCGAGTCGCGGAGCGGGTGAAGCCGCGGAGCGGTGGAGCCGCGGAGCCGGGGAGGAAGGTGGAAGGTGGAAAGAGAGCGCGGCCTCCGATCGCGAGCGACGGAGACGGCTAGAGGAGCGGTGGCGGACGGCGGTGACGGCGATGACGGAGGCGGGTGGGAGGCGGTTCGCCGAGCCGTCCCGTTACATTATCTGCTGTTAGTCAGTCAGTCGTGCCAGCGATCCGGACGCGGTAAAAACGGCGGACGACGTGGCTCTTGCCGAACATCGTTCCTGCAACGATATACCGCTGGTCACGGTGAAAGCCGTCTGCCGCCTCTTCCACTCGTCGCAGTCGCAGTGGCAGTCGCAGTTGTAGTAGTCGCGGCGGTTTCCTTTGCGAGCTGTGCGCCAACTTAAACTCGAGTTTGCACGGTCACTGACTCGAGTGCGCGTGCGAATCGTGTGCGAAAAGTGTGCGCGGCGGACGTTGGCTCGGCACGTTTAGCCGGCAGCCGAATCGCGAACCGACTAGTGGTTTTGGTGAAAGGAAATCTTGGGAAAAGTCGTAGGCGAGTTTCGTGGCATCGAGGTGGATTCGTGGACTAGTCGACCAGTTAGTAGTTGGTCGTCGATCGCGCGTGTCGGCTAGCCGCGATGAAGTGAACGGATAACGGCGGCAACGCGTCCCGCGGCTCTCGATAGTCGCGCCAGTGAAAGTACATCACCCGGACGCTGTCTCCTCTCGTTTCGCATTTTTCTATTCCTATTCCTATTTCTGTTTCAATTCCGATCCCCATTCCGTCATGCTTCCCGCTCGTCGAACGGACCTCGCCGCGATCCTACCTCTCGTTTGAACTTTCCACCGATCCTCCGAACCTGTGATCGTGACAAGTGCGCAACCGGTACGCCTGCGTCTTCCGTTTTTCGTCGCCGGTGATCGATTCGTCGCCGACTCCGTGGCTCGCCGGGGCAGCGATCGCGCGAGGATCGATAGCGATCGACTCACCATCCTCGGTCGACAACGATGACCGTGGTAATGACAACACCTTTTCGGATCTCGCGATTTTCTAGGCAACGCGACACGGTGCATAAGTGCGCGCGGCCGCGGAATGCCCCGCTGCGAAACGGTCGGACGCGATTAAACGGATTTCTGGTTGTGTTGCAGGTTATGGAGGATACGAACACCTTCGTTACGTGGCCGTCACGGCTGAAGATCGGAGCAAAGTCGAAGAAAGGTAAGTGCGATCGGGCGCGCGTGCGCGCTAATTCATACACATACGTTGCACGAAGCACGTTCGCCGCCTCGAAATGCTGGATCCCGCATCGAAAGCTCGATCGAAAGAGATTGGGAACGCTTTACTGTGGATAGAAAGCGGAGGGGGACGGCGCGCGAGAGTCAAACACCCGGAAACGATGCGGAACCCGGTGACGCGGTGCGGCACTGCGCTGCGCTGCGCAAACCTCTGTAGTCGTGGTCGCGGTCGTGGTCGTGGTCCTGGTCGTAGGTGTACGAGAACCTAGGTTCGACGACTCGATCGACCTTGGGGGGACGGATCGAGCGATCGTTTCCTCGTTCGCCACTTCTCTCCATTCCCATTCCCATTCCCATTCCCATTCTCATTCTCATTCCCATTCTCATTCCCATTCCCAGCGTCCACTGTTTATCGTTTATCGACCGAACCTCGTTACATGTACACGGCACGCGATTACGTCAGTGGTGGGTTGCGTTGCCTTGGCGCACCAGCTGACGCTGCTATCGCATATTTTCTTGCGTCTATTTGCGGCTCGTGTACGCGAATTCTCGCGTCGCGAGTTCTTCTTCTTCTTCTTTCTCCTTCTCTTCTGCCTCGCCACGCGCCTTCGACATCGCGTACGGTTTTCCTTTGCCAAGCGGACGTTGCTAACGCCTCGTCCGCGTGCCGATTGCCGTTTCGATTCGACGACTCGGTTGGCGACGTTCGGGAAACCGCGTTACGCGTCTCGCTCCTAAACGTAGCCTCGATAATTAGAGCGCACCCATTAATCGAAAGTGATTGCGAAACGACTCGCGTGCTTGCACCGGTGCAGCAGCGCGTGTCGGCGAAGTAAAACGCGAGCGAGATTGCTCGCAGCAACGAGCAATGTCCGGTGTCGCGCGCCACGCGTTCGGTTCGCGGTTCGCAGTCGCGATAAAATTCGGCCGACGCGACGCGGTGGCGAGCGAAAACGATTCGCCGTCCGCTTGCTCCGTCGCGTCGTCCGGTGGCCTTTCCTCGCCGTTGCCCGCCATGGAAACTTTTCGGTGATCTATCCCTTCCTCGCGACCCGAACAGCTGTTCGCCTCTCCTTCTCCGTGCGCTTCCATCCAAGGAACCCATTGTGCCTGACAAGCCGTGTAATCCGGTATAAATAGGTCCCAGTCTGGAATACCTCCTACCGCGTCTCTTTACCTCCCTTCTAGAAAACTCGTTCCTTAGCCCACGGGACCCGAGATCCGACAAACCACCGTTCCCTTTTTCCAGGGCCGCTGCGCAATTCTCGCTTCCGCTGACGCGTCGCGTCGCGTGCACCTCGGCCGACAGTAGTCGCGAACGTCGCGTCGCTTCCCCGCGAATCGTTATCTCTTGGCCTAGCGTTATTAATAAACGAAGCGAGCGGTTTAATGAGATTCATCGGACTCGGTTCGTCCTAGTTTAGTCGAGTAGCGCACGCGTGCATCCGTTGCAACGCGGCGGCAGTCACGGTGACACTCTTACCATGGAATTATTCTACTTTCGCGCGTTTAAAAGGTCGACCGTGTCCGTATTCGTATCCGTATCTCCTCTCGGCGAGCGCGAAATTATGCAACACTTTTTTCATCGCCAACAGTTCCTCGAACGAGTCCGCCATCGCGGTTCTCCGTTCGAGCGGCTCGCTGAAAGTGTCGCGGTCTCCGATCGAGAATTCAGCGACCGGCAACCTCGCGCCAAGCAACTTCCACCACCTGTGCCGCGATTAACCCTTCTTCGCGCTTCCAGATTTAACTCGTAATTCGCTTCTCCGTTTCGCTTCGTTGCCACGTTTTACGATCAACTCGTTCAACGATAAAATAAATAAGTTTTCAAACGCCTCCTTTTCGATTTCCATCGAAACGCGTCGAGTTTGAATCTCCGCGGCCCTCGTAATTCGAGGAAGGGTTAAAGGAAATAAATGCGTCGTCTCCCTTTAACGCGGATCCGCGTTCAACGATAAATACGCGCGGCTCGACGATCGATCGCGTCGCGAACAGCAGGCCGCTGTTCTTGGATTCGCGTTCAAGATCCAGCATGACGAAGCGAGTGGAATATAATTGGATTTCGATCGGCGCCGCCGCTTCGGCCGGAAGAGGTTCAAGTCGGCGAAAGGCTGGGCGAAATCCGAGCGGCGAGAAAATCAATCGGCGATACGCGCTCTCGGGGCTTTCGCGTGGCTCGCATAGGAACGACCGATGTATTCGTCGACGAGATAACTCGATTAACGCGAAACGGTTCGCTCGCCGATAGGAACGGCCGCGGAACGAATTTAAATCCCGATTCTTTTCCCCCGCGCTCTCGAAGGATCAAAGTTCTGGTCGCAGCGAAGCGAGGCGATGCGATGCGAGGCGAGGCGAGAAAAGCGCGATTCGTCGAGGGCGGCGGATGACGTTGGCGCGGTGAAAAAAGCACGAAACGCGCGATTTATCGGTGTTGCGTAACAAACGGAGAATTACACCGGCAAAAATGGGCCGCAGTGGCGAGTGGCGCGCGCTCCTCGCTACGTATCTCGCTAGCCGATCGCGTGTTTCGCTTTTCCGCGAAACCAGTGACGCGTCGATCGAGATTCGGCATTCGCTCGGCCGGCCAGGTAGAAGAGCGCGCCGCGGAGCTTCGCGAAGGTCGTCCGCGATCTATTTCTGGGTCACCGTTTCGATTCGGTCCGAGTTTTCTCCTCTTAGCAACCAGCTTCGCCGCTTTTCTCTCGCTCCATCATCTCGCTATTTTTACGTAGATCCCTCTCCGAGTATTGATCTTTTCGGAAAGGCCGGCTCGCGCGTTCCAAATGCCTCGGCGACGCGTTCCGAGAGTTCGAGAGCGGAGCTACGTGACCGGCGACCCGTCGCAGTCGCTGCCGCTGCCGTTGCGATGCGAAAGCATAGCGATCGCCGCGTTAGCGGCAAAAACGTTTAGATAGCGCGACGAGGCGTTACTGCGAGTCGCACTGCTCGCTGGTGGTTGCGAATCGCGAGTCGCCAGTTGCAAGAACGAGCACCGATCGCGGAATACTTTCCATGCTTCTCTCCACTTCCTGCTTTTTCGATCGAAATGCCATAGCCTGCGGTATAACCGGTCGATAAAGTTTCCATTCGCGTTCTCCGCGTTCGTTCTTTGCATTTCACTGGGTTTACTCGCTCCTTTCTCTCTGTCCCTCTCCGCGGAGGAAAAGAGAGAGGCGTCGCGTTCGAAGGAACGGCGCCTGGCGACGGCGTTCGATTCTTCGATCGATTCGATTCTGTCGGATTCTATTGGATTCGCGCGCCGGCAAAGGATAAGCGCGTCCTCGCGACGCGTCGCTGTCCTCGAGTCCGCGAGTCCTCGAGTTTGTAGCGGTACGCAGCCCAGGAAGAAGGAAAGGATGGCGTGGAAGAAGCGGCGAGCGGCGCTCGTGGAATATTAAAATCCTGCTTTAAAATGGCTGCCCGATCCGCGTCGATCGCGTTCGGCAACGAGTCTCCAGTCCACAGGATAGCACGAACGTACGCTCGCGTTGTTGCATAATTGCTTTCGCGCTGTTTTACAGATCCGCATATAAAGGTCGCGGGTCGACCCGATGACGTGCGCGCTGCGAAGGAGAAGATAATGGAAATTTTGGACACCAGGGTAAGTGAAGGCATCTTTCCTTTTTTCGTATTTCTTTTCAGCGTCGCGTTCGGGTTCCCCTTTGTCGTTTGGTTCGTTGCACGAGACGATCGCGGAGCGAATCTCGGAGCCGAGAGCGATAAGAGCGCGAAATCGCCGACTGGTGTCTCGGGCGATTTGCTGCTTTTTACCGAAACGTTACGTCATCCGCGAGCACCGAGATTAGCGGTGACCTCGTCGATCGGCTTTCGACTTTCAGCGCCGCAGAATCGATTGAATCCGCGTGTCGCGCAAACATTTCTCTCCGTCCTTATCGCAGATAATCCATCGAACGATAAAAAGCTCGCGCGTTATGCGTAGCGAGACCTTTGTAACGACGGCCGAACGTAATCGATATCGCGATATTGACTTTTCGAGCGGCAAAGCAAACGCGTTCTCCACGAATTTTTTCGCGACCCGCGTTACTCGACGCCGCGCGAAACTCGTCCAAAACGATGCTTCCTTCGCGTCCTTTCCGAAAATGTTGCCGTCCGAGGTCGTTGGCCTATCCCGGTTGTCCGTTTGCGTGGTCCGCCGCGCCGCATCGGGTCCAGCCGCTTCCACGCTTTGATCCCGGATCGTAAAACTTTCGCTGGCTCCTATCGGTATCCGTGACAGGCGCGACGCGCGACTCGCGACTCGCGAATCCCTCTTCTCTGGCAGCCTCGCGTTTCCACTCGCTCCGGCGGTTTTCTTTTTAATCGCGGGCCCAGGTCGGGGAAAGGGAAGCAACGACAACACGTAGGAAGAAGGCATTCTATTTATACGTGAATTCCCCGCCGTGAAAGCGAGACGTCCTGCGAACCAGTCTCGCTAGCGTTCGATTCCACCGAATCGGTCGGTCGCCTTCTATTTCCTCGCGCTCCTCGCCCTCGCCTCGCGCCTCGCCCGCTCGCCGCGTACCGTTATCTCCAACGCCAAGCAGTCCTTGTCCATCGGCCGTGCAAACTGCGCCTTCCTCTCCATCCACCCACTCCCACCCGCTCGCTATCTCCTACCTTGCACGCTCCGACACCTTGCGACCTCTTCCAAACCCTCCCGATCCGTCCCGTCCCGTCCCGTCTCTCGATCCTGCTTCCAGTCGTTTCGACCAACGAAACCAAAAGTAAACGCAATTCCATAGGAATCTCCGTAAAAGGAGTCGCGCTCTGCTCCGCGTCGAATCGGCCGTAAACGTGGCTCGATTTGACGAGCAAAGCTGTTTGCTGTTGGCGGCTGGCCCGATCCAACGCCTCGCGACTTTAGTCGCTTGGCCCAGAATGCGTAGGGAGCGTTCACTTTTCCGCGAGTCGCGACCCGAACCCATTCGATCGCTACCGCGACGAGAACCGCTCAGAGTTCGAAGCAAAGTCGTCGCGCGCTGCTTTTACATAACGGCTGAGATCGCGTGCATATCGAAAACGTGGCGCGAACGATGCGCGCTGCGAGTAGCCGCGCATACATTAAGCTCGAGTGCAAAAGTCAATATGCCGCGTAAAAAGTCTAACGATTCCCTAACGTCGAGGACGTCGCGTATTTTTCCATTGCTCGTTACGTCGCGCCGCGCTCTTTATCGAAATTTATCTCTTCCGTGGCGCTCGCTACGGTTTCGGGCCGCTTGCACGCTCAAACGCGTTCAACAGCCGCGCCGATCCTTCTCTAATGCCAACCTCGCGCGCTCGCCGCTCTCTCGCATTGCGCCGACCGCCGATGATCCGAAATTCTTTCGTCTCGCTTGCAGCAAAGTAACAGAGTAACCATGAAGCTGGACGTTAGCTACACCGACCACTCGCACATCATTGGAAAGGGTGGGCTAACGATCAAGCGAGTGATGGAGGAAACTGGATGCCACATTCACTTTCCGGACAGCAATCGCAGCAATCATCAAGAGAAGAGCAACCAGGTGTCTATCGCCGGAGAGATGGAGGGCGTGGAGCGAGCTCGCGCTCGCGTCAGGGTAAGCGACGCTCGACCAACGTTAACGAAAGTCCCCTGCGATTGTCTCGGAGCAGAAGGTATCCTTTCGCGGCAACGCTCTAAACTTTCCCTCGCGTCTTCCGTGTAATCGATTCCGCGAGATCCGAGACGTGCTCGATTTGCCATCGCTGGCCTCGGTGACCACGCGCAGAGGCTGGATCCTCGCCGTAAATCGTACGAAATGAAAATAGCTAATTCACCTTCCGAGATACATCGTCGCGAACGAGTAGCTTTCGATCCGGCGCCTTCCAACGCTTGCATTGACGAGCGTCGATCGATCCTGCTTGCAGAATCTTACGCCGCTGATCTTTTCGTTCGAGTTGCCGATCATGGGCGCGTCGCAAACGGTGCCGGATTCCACTTCGCCGTACGTGGTTAAAATTCAGGAGAAGTACAACGTTCAAGTGATGTTTCGTACGAGACCGAAATTGCACGCCACGTTGGTGGTGGTGAAGGGTTGCGAATGGGAAGTGTCTCAAGTGAAGGAGGCCACGGTGCTTCTCATCCACTACATGTGCCAAAATTTAGCTGTAAGTATAGAGTACAGAGTATAGGGAGAAGGAAGGCGTAGGCGTTCCACCGATCCGCTCGAATCCGGTCTGATGTGCGCAGAGTCAAATACAAGTACAAATGTCGATGGAGATTTCGCCGCAACACCACAGCATCGTGTTGGGCAAGCAGAGCAGCAACCTGAAGATGATCATGCAGCGCACCGGCACTCAGATAATGTTCCCGGATGCCGGCGACCCGAACATTCCCAGCTTGAAGAAGAGCAACGTTACCATCACGGGTGGCATCCACAACGTTTACTTGGCCCGGCAACAGCTAGTGGTAGGTCGCGTTGTTCGCGCGATTCCCCTCCTTTCTTATCGGAAATCTGCTCAACTTTTTATCCGCTGCCTTTCGTTTTTTTCGTCTCCGTGCCTCCTCCTCCTCCTCTTTCTTTCCGTTAACGGCATCAGCTTCACGGATTCGCCTCCCGATCGAAGGGCGAAGCCGTATCTCCTCAAAGCAAAGGAAATTTTCGTTTAGGGCTCTCTGCCTCTGGTGCTGATGTTCGACCTGCCCGAAGACACCATGTCCTCCGTCGACACCGAGAACATCTCCCAGCTGATGCAATCGTTGGACGTTTTCATAAACGTCAGGCACAAACCGAAGCAGAGCACTTTGTCCGTGATCATCAAAGGAATCGAGCGGAACGCCAGCAACATCTACGAGGCGAGAAAGCAACTGTTGGGGCTGGACGAGCCACGAGTGCACGCCGAGATCCCGGCAACCTATCACATCCCCAACGCTGGCAACATTTTCCAAGGCAACTCGAGCAACGGTTCCAGTAAGCGCCGCTTCTATTCGCTAACAGAGTACGCGTTGAAATATCTCGGGGGTGCAAAGGGTTAAACCGATCCCGACCACGTGATTCATAGGTCCGAACAATCCGGTGGGCAATCTATCGGACAGCCTGTCGAATATGTTGACTATAAACACGCAGAATCCTCCGTACTGCGTGTCGCCGATGGCTCACTCGCCAAATCCGATGGGCTTGTCGCCTCACTGGGGCTTACCGGCGATACCGTCCATGTTTTCGCCACTGCCGTTTCATCACTCCTACCCGTACCCGCACCTCAATCATCTGCTGACCACGCAGCACGTGATCCACAACAACGCGGTGCCTCCTCATTCTCACGGATTGCAAACGCACGCGTTCACCGGTATCGAGCAACTTCACTCCAACATGCCTGCCGGCTTTCACAGTATTCACGGGCTGAACGGTGGCTCGTTGGCGGACAGCAAAGAAGGCAGCGGTAAGTTTCCATCCGCGTTAACTTTTTACCCAAGCCAACGTTCCATCTTTGCAACCTTTCGTTTGCAATTTTCTTCTGCTTAACTTTCGTAATGTCGTAACTTCCGTGAAGTAAAAGTGGCGAATAGAAAATCAAAAGTTCTTGCTTTGCTCGTCAACGACGAAGGGGTCCAAGTTCGATTTTAGCAACCGAACGTTTGCACTACGATTGAAAAGTATTCGGAGTGACAAGCTCGTACGAGATAAGCGAGTAACTGTTAGCAGTCTCCCAAACCGACAGTAGATAGTTAAGGGCTTAACAGCGGCCACAATTTCACTTGCTTGTAATTACTTGCGTCGCAGCTTACTCGTCGCTGAGCAGCGTCTCCAGTTCTCTATCTAGTCCAGCTATCAGTCCACGCAACATATCTCCGGTCAATCCTGCGGAGACTAGTCCTAACTTAGGTAAGCAGTTCGCGACCGTATGTTCGCGCGAGCGTGGAAACTTCAACCTGTTCGGATCGACAGATTTATCCAGCATGCTGTCGGATCTTTCGGTGTCCGACCGTCGGGCCCCGGGTTGCGAGAAGAAATCGCTGGAGATGGCTGCGCAACAAAACCTCGCTCCTTTCGATTACGAGCAGAAGAAGATCCTGGCAGCGAAGACGATTCAAACGAAACCAAATGCCAACGACTATCGCGTTCCGACTTCCGTTTGGTCTGGCTACGGACTCAGCCAATCCATTCCTCCCATAAGCACCACTGACTTGAGCAGGGTAAGCGTCTCTCCCATCCCCTCGGATGGGGATAGAAACGAGGATAGCGGCGCGACAAAATCAAGCTTGCGAATTCGTTTCTTTGTAAACAAAGATAAAGAAGCGGAAGCTAAACAATGGGTAGCTATTAAATTGCAGGGCGAGCGTTTACTGCGATTCGAAGACGAGCGAAGCTCTTGTCGCCGCTCGCACGTCTCTCCGGTTAGCATGCCGACTCTCTTATTTGCTCGTCGTCGGTACTTTTCCCGTTGCCCCGCTATAATCGTGTCTCGCGCAATCGAGTAACGCGCGGCGTTCCGCGTGGAAAGGAGATAACGCGATAATGCATACGGTTCTGTTGAAATCGGCAGGAGTTGACAAGCTCCCACCCGTCTGACTTGTGGAAAGAACCAACGACGCCGGTGTTCAGCAGAGAGATCGACTTTGGAATCGGCTCCGGCAAAGACCGCGTTGGACAAATCGGCATAAGCTCCAATTACATGGAGCACACGCCTACTTCGCACCTGAAGAAGATCACGTCTCACCGATACGACGACTTGACCAGCATGCTGACCAGCGTTGGATTGGAAAAATATATTCGTGAGTAGAATTATAAGACGTCCCGTTTGCTGCTTGTCGTTCACACTTTGTCGGCTTCTGCGCGTCGATCGTTGCACGAGTCGCGCAACGTTCATCGCTTGTTTCTTGCTCGCTTGCTTGCTCGTTTGCTTGTTTCAGAGGCGAATTCAAATATAGGCTAAGCGAGCTGCAGTCCAGAGAGATGCTTTTTTTGGGAAAATTTCGGTTAGAGTTTTTCTACGCGCAGCGCGCAAACGCGTGCGAGTTTAACCATAGAACTACCAAGGCGCTAATTTGCCATGCAAATTATAGAACGTTTGTGGCGACACTTTTTAAGAATGTTTCGCGATTTTCCGCACAAAATATGAGCACAGATTCGCTTCGATTGCATCATATATTTCTTTCAATCGTCGGTGATTTTTTTATTGCTTCGGTACAAGCATGACTCTGCGTTATTTGCGTTCGCGTATACGGCATACCGCATTGCAAATTTCCTTTTCTGCTAGATGTGAAAAGACTCGTGTCCGCTACTAAAGCACTATTATTATTACTACAGTCGCCGGTAGGTGCAGCGTTAATTATTCTTGCAACTGATTATTGCGAGTCGAACGAACGTTCGTTGTTCCTTGCGCGCTGCGATATTTGAACTAAAATGAACATTTAGAGAGGGGGGGAGAAAAGTACGATAGCCTAGGCCAGCAAAAGCTTCCGACAAATCCTGCTGCTAGCTTGCTCGCTTGCCCGCCTCCATCTCCTACAAATGCTATTTGTTTTATGTTTGCTAGGCCTGTTCACGTCTCACGAGGTGGACATGGCTACGTTTCCTTCGCTGACGGACAAAGATCTGTGCGAAATCGGGATAACCGCTTGGGGTGCGAGGCGTAAAATAATGCTGCTAATCGCTGGTACGTAATCGTAAACGTGAACGTTAACGGCTGCCGCGTTCAGATCGATTTACCCTATCTGGCACGAAACGTTTGCGGCACGATTCGGCTCGGGCTGAATCGATCCGCGATGCTACTATGTATGTATGTATGTATATTTTTTCCTGCAACGATGTTTACTCGTACCGACGCGCGCCGCAAACGTTTCGCGCGTCGAACGGATAGCTTGAATCGGCCCCCCGAAAGCGACGTCGGCGTTGATTTTCACGCGCTATCGTTTTCAGAAATGAACAAACGAACTAGTCCGTTCTGCGGCAGTGCGGCTCCCGGCGCGGAACGCAAAACGACCACGTCAACGACTTCGTCGTCGATGGAGAAGTGTAATCTGAATACCAAATGGTAGGAAAGGACGTTACGGAAGAGAAACGTTACGAATCTCGCGAAATTCGCGAGAGCGGATATAAGACGGATACAGAGACAGGACCGCGTCGTACTTAAAAGTTCGCCTCGCGTTTCAACGCGAACCTTGCGTTTCGAGAGATCGAAAGAAAGTGAAATCACGCGGACCTATTCGCCGACTCGACAGTAGGCTCAAGGTATAATTAGCATGTTACTTTACGATTACGATTACTAGGCACCGAAAAAAAAACAAAAAAATTGGTCGATTGATTCTTTTTGCGATCGAGGACCGTTTGCATTTTTCTTTTTTTTTTTTTTTAATTTTTTTTCCTCCCCCGCAGTCCTCGAGTCGCGCGGTTGGATGGTGCCTTAGGCTTAAGGAACTCGTTGCTACTTTCGTTTCGTTAATTTTTTTTTTTTATGTTACTAATGGTCTTTCTATCGTGGTCGCGCGATACTCGACAAACCGACGCGACGCGTTTCGCGTCGCTTTGTACGGAGCGATGCGAGTGAAACGCGATGCTCCAACAGTAGTGTCGTTCGACGCGTTCTATCGTGTGCGTGTATTGTGCGCGTGTATGTTTTTGTGTAACGGTGAAGAGTTCGTGATGCGGTTCAACGATAAGCGTCCAGTATAAATTAGCGATAACGGTTGAATTAGTACAATGAAGCGCGGGAGAAGCGTGGCTTCTCGGCACGCGAGATTTCGGATGCGAGATGCGAGACGAGAGACGAGAGATGAGAGATGGGCGAGGAATGTCCACGCGTTCGGCAGCCTTTCGCTTTAGCGAAGTTAAAATATTTAATCTCGACTAAGCTCGAAATTCGGCGAGACGCGGAAAGCCTGACCGCTCGCAAGCGGAATCGAGACAAGGATTGGCGAGTCGCAGGTTCTCTCGCAGCAGCTGCGTTTTCGAGTTTTACAAAGTAATAAAGTATTTATTATTCACTCGCGAAGGATGCCGAACGCGCGTCGCGCGAATGATTTGTTTCACGGGGCGATTAATGGCGAGATTTAGAACGCGTCCGAGGATATTTCGAGTCGGGTCGAGTTCGGCTTTTTTTTTTTTTTCTTTTATTACGATCCACCGTGTTACGCACCAACGATTTTCTCGAAGTACCCTTGAAAGTCTGATTCCAGTTTAGCTGTGATATTAACGCGCTTACGAGGCGTTCGCCGAACCGATTTCGCAGCTAAACCGACTTCCAACGATCGATCGTCCCGCGACTGCATCGTGCTTTATCTCCTTCTTTATTTTTTTGTTTACCTATGTCTTCTTTTTTTTTTTTCTTTTTTTAATATCCGCGTACTCGGCGAGCACACGAGGTACGACGACGTTTTCATTGCAAGCCGCGTGTACACGCGTTCGTGGTCCACTTATACAGTTGCTATTTTACGACGGTAAGATACTCGTTCTACGTAAATTATTCGTATTTTAAATCTATTTTTTTTTTTTCCCTCCTTGCGAGTGCACGAATGGAACGGAAGCGTTAGGCAAACGAGCCAACGCTCTGCTCGCTAAAGCTACCAACACCTCCGAGCAAACGCAAACCTAAACGCGTTGGCACACCCGTTAATCGTGATTTAGGCGATCGATTGGTTAAGACGTCGCTTGTCGAGAGTGAATCCGAAAGCATAGCCCCGGGCGAAAGTTACCGAGAATGCCTAGCGAGTCGAACGATTTTACTGTTAAAAGTTTTTGACTAAGTCTTTTGTGAAGTCTTTTTAAGTATAAATTATTCTTGTTTGGTAGGTCGCGCTCCGGCGTGCTCCAATCCGATCGAAAATATTAGAGAAAGGAATACACGCTGTATGTGTTCTGTAGGTGTGTCGATGTGTGCGTGTGATGTAACAAGACTGTGCCCGATCGTCCCTGTTCCTCGTGTTCCTAATCAACGGTGATCGTTTCTTCGCCGAACCGAAGAACATTGCATTCTCTTTGTTCGATCGTTGCGTCGATCGGACAATGGCAATTCTCCTATAGCGTGCCTTCTCGTTTCCGCGACAGCTATGGGACACGTCGCGGATCGTTCGATCGCAGCGTCGATCCTTCTCGAGGAAAAGTCCCATCGACGACTGCGAAACTCCTTTCGACGCGAGCCCATTCCTCTTTCACGGGATGTCTCGCTTAAAAGAGGCCATATAATTGTCTCTTTTAGGTGCAACGAATGTTTCGCGCGCAATTTAACTTACACAGGCGCTCAAGAACGTGGCGTACATCATGTTATTGACACTATTCGCGCTTCTTGAAACGTCTGAAATTCTTTGATATCCTAAGAGATAGGAACGAATCGAAAGGAGGACGTAAACTTAACGTAACGTGATTCGATGTTTTGCAACTTTTTCATATTCTGTGATTAAATTATATTAAAGAAGAAATTCCTACGAGAAGCATTTTTATTCCAAAATCGTTCGTTCGAAGTTCCCAACTTTCTACACGGCCGCGTAATATATACGACATATACGTAAGACAATTAGGTGGCCTGTTTCAGGTGGGACACCCTGAACGTGTATCCGGTTGCAACGTATATTCGTCCTAATCTCTTTATTAGCTATTCGTACACCGCTTTCATCCATTCCATTCTCCCACGATTCTTCTCTTAAAGGATTCTTGATACTTGCTCGCGAAAGCATTGATCGGAACGGGACGAATATGCGTTGCAATTGAATATATTTGGCGCGTTTCCGCGCTTCGCGAGATTCTTGCACGATCGGTCAATGCTCGACAAAGTTTTTTAGACAAATACGTCACACTGTTCTTTGATGTTCCTATCTAATATACGTATGTATATGATATATATCTCGTATATTGTATACATATATGTATATATATTATGTATCTGTATGTATGTATGTATGCCGTATGTGGTAACGTATGTATGTAACGTGTGTATGCAGTTGCCTAATTTTGCGCGATTCAGCGATCCAGATAGTTGTTATGAAAGTTACGATTATTAAAGTAAAAAAAGGAAAAGCAAAAAAAAGGAAGAAAAAGAAACGAACGACGGCGAAAACACAACGAATACCTAGCGTTCGAACGTATCATTGTCACGGTGTATCTACGATCTACGCAACTAGAAGCGACCGATCGTCCTCTGTTCCTCGTCTTTCTCCTGACACGTTGCGAGCGACAAACTTCTTCACGCGTCTCTCTTTCTCCTTCTCTTTCTATAATACTTTGCCCGTCAAACAAAACAAAACAAAACGAAACAAAAGGAAACGGGACGAAACTTGCAAAGGAGAAGAGAGAAAGGGAGACGGGTTTAGAGATCATTCGACTGACCGAACATGCCTTTCTGGAGCATGCTTTCACGCGCGGAGTAACAATAATTAATGATCGCATTTTTTTCGAGAAACAATAAATAGAAGAAAAGATAGCAGGTTCCGCTTTGTTTCGAAACGTTAGGTGTTTTGTCCTGCACGCTTGGCGACCGCGGCGATTCTCGCGTTTCTTTCCACCCAGAAAAAGCAACGGGTATTGTAGCTAACAATGCGATTCGATATAGCTTTCGTTAGCGCCTGTAAGAGTTGGAAAACGTTCTCGCCAAGATTAACGAACTTGACGTCACAATTCGACGCGGTGGCGTTAATTACGCGTATCTCAGGTGATCAAGATAGAGGCGCGCTCGCGTGTGCGCTGTTTTCTTTTAAAGCAGCCAAACGTTGCGCATTCTTAACCCTTCTTCGGATTGCGGTGGCCGCAATTTACATAATCTTGCATTATCTCGTAAAATTTTCAATGCTGCGAAGCAGGTGGGTTGCACCTATTACCTTGGTAGTAGAATTAAAAAGAAAGCTAAAAATATGGAACTGAGATTGTAAATCTAAAGAAGGGTCGAGGGAACGTTTTCAAGTGAATTTTTCTGGGGGCAATCCTGCGTTTAGAAACTGAAACACCTATTTTGATCTCGTGATATCGGTATTAATCGAATCGTTGGAAAAACCTACACGCTCACTCGGCGAACGTTTAACCCCTTAACGCTCTCGCCTTCTTTTTACAATTGTTATCTACCGCTATCAATAATTTGCGTTTCTGTCTCCTCCCTATCTTAGCTTCGTCAATTTTGACGATGGGTCAGCAAAATTGGGGGAAACGCAACGCGATACTCTGAAATTGTAAAGTGCCGTAAAGTTTGGCTCCTTCCGTCGGCAAACCGAAGAAAGATTCTAGCGCTAAGGGATTAACGTAAAGGGAAAAGAAAACATTCCAAACGGGGGTTGAGAAATCGTCGGCGAATGGAAAGCGACCGAATAGAATCCGCGAACAAGAAGACAAGAGTTGGCAGATGACAAAGGACGTGCCCGCCCATCGAGCAAACCAATTCGATTAACGATTAATTAACACGACCAATGTATGTAGCGCGCGTTGACCCGGGTGTATGAAAGGGATAGCGTTTTACGATAAGCCGGCATGATATTTTTATACGGTAGTCCAGTTACTTGGATGAGCAACGAATATATATATATCGCGTATCCGATCCACGATCGTTTTTCGTTTCGAGGGAAACACGCCGAGTAAATGGAGATGATGATGATGATGCTGCATCAAAGCGAACGAAGAAAAAGTTTTGTATTGCTATTTTTAATAAAAAGAAAAGAAGAAAAGGAAACAAGTTGATACACGTATAGTTGCACGTACTTATCTACATATATGTACACTTCGGAGAGAGAACAATTGGTATGTGGAGAACGTTAAGATGACGCGTTCGGTATTTCCCGTGCACTCGAGGTCGAAGAACTCGTTTCGTACGTTTTCATGTTTCCAACGTAGAGTCGCGTGCCGCATTCGAAGCACTGTAGCTCGTCCATCGCGGTGAAGTGCGCTTTCAGACAGTAATAGCAAAATAAATGGCAGCAGCCAGCGTGCACCGGTAAAATCGGAGTATCGCCGCAGTAGGCGCATTTCGTTTTCGAGTCCATGGTCGGGAAAGCGCGCTGGAAATCGGCGCCGCGTTTCCGTCGGGAGAACGCATTCTTTAGAGCGTGCTTGAAGTAATGGAAATTGATCATGGGCAATCCGGTGGTGAACAATTCCATCAAGCTGTGCCAGAGCAGCTCCCTGGTCATGTAAGAGTATCCGATGTTCCTCGGCTTGTGCGTCGTGGTGGAACAGCTGGCGATGCCGAGCAAAAATTCGACCACGCGCGGCTGCGTGCCTCGATGCAAGAAAACTAGCAAGTTGACAAACTCGAGGAGCTTCGCGACGTTCGCGATACGATCAAAGAAGATGCTTAGATTTCGATTCGCTCCACTGTCCGCGATCTTATCCCGCGCGTAGCTCGGGCCGATGGTTAAAATCAAATAAAGAACGGACTTTGGATCGGTAATATTCTTGTAATGCAAATTGAGTAGCTGCTGACCGAAGGTCGCTTTTCCGTGGCGCAGCGAGAAATTCCATATGAAATACTTGAGGAGCACGTCGATCTCGGGCTGCCATCGATCTATTTTCTCTAGCGGTTGATACTTGGTGATCTCTTTCGCCTGATTCTTAAGCACTTTGTAGATCTCCTCGTCCAACTGGACCGCGTCGATCTGGTTGACGCGCGAGACGTAGGGCGACGCAGGCATGTTTTTGTCGCGAAACGGAGAAGCGGAACGTCGCGTCGGAACGTGGCGCGTCGCGCGACGGAATGGCGCAAGGTCGTGGTCGTCGATCAGTCGAGGAAGCAATTATTTTGGTTGTGGCGCGATCGCGTAGCGGTGCGCGCGTTGGCAGAGCAAAGTGGGCGAGCGTGTCGATCCGTCGCGTCGCGTCGGATTCAGTCGAAACGAGCGTTTCATTGAGGCGGGGATCGGAGGTCGAACGGTACGCGTAAAGTGCAGGAACGCGCGACGAAGAGGAGCGCGGCGAAAGGAGGAGGATATCGAGGATCGTATACGTGCACAGACTGGTGTCGCGTACGCGTACAAGGAAGACGGCACACGGAACACGGGACACGGAACACGCGTCGCGTAAAAAAGGAAGCGAGGTTAGGTTAAATAGGACAGTGGCGTTGTCGAAGCGACACGATAGGACGCGACGCAACACGACCGGGAACGACGCGACACGACTCGGAGCATCGGGTGTGTTCGAGTTGGAGAGTCGCGGTCACGGGACGTCCTCTGTAGGTGAAGCAGAGGAGGCAGCGCGACGCGCAGCGCAGCGCAGCGCAGCTTCGATTTCGAATCTCTGGTTTCCCGCAGTGAAGGAATCGCAGTCGCGGGGCGCGCGCGCGCGACTGCCCTCTGTTAGCGGTCTCTCGGAAATCACGTGGAAAAAGGAGCGGAGCGGAGCGGAGCAGAGTGGATTCTAGTCGCGGTCGCGGACGGTGTGTCTGGTCTGGTCGTAGCTCGTAGCTGGTAGTAGGGCCTCGAGTCGTAATCGAGTCGAGAGTCGCGAGTCGCGAGAAGGAGGAGAAGTGTCGGTGTACGAGAGTCGCGAGTCCCGGAGTCGCGAGTCGGTCGTTGTCAGTCGCGGTGGTCGAAGGGTTCTCGCGCATCCACGAGTAACGAGTAACGAGTAACGGCCGAACCAACGAACGAACGGTTTGAGGTTAACTCGAGGACGAAGCTATAGTTCGGAGCGAGCGCGACCTAACCCGAGTCTCTCGAGTCTCGAGCTTCGAGCCTCGAGCCCGCGTCCTATCGCGTTTCGGGCTCCATGTTGCCGCTGGTGGAATGACGTCATCGAGTGTTGGTGCTTCGAGAGTGAGCTCCTTCTTCACCCGTTCTATCAAAGTTACCCGATCATGTTTTCGTGATAAATTCTAAGGTTCTCTGGTGCGGCAGACGGTGAACTCGGTGAACTCGCAGCGATTCGCGGCGGTCGCCGATCAGCGCTACCGTGCTCCGTGCTCCGTGCTCCGTGCTCTTCGTGCTCCGTAACACCGTGCTCCGTACTCGGTGCTCGCTGCCACGCATCCACCACCCGAGGTGAGTACTCCAAATTATTATATAATATGTCCGGTTTTTTCGCTTTCACGCGAATTCATCGCGCTCGCTCCAACCATCGATCCGTCAACTGACAGGTTAACCTCCGATCCGACCTTCCGATCTCGCCCCCCTTTCCCTTCTCCCTCTCTCTCTCTCTTTCTCTTTCTCTCTCTCCTTTCCGCCCCTTTCCTCTCTCCCTCGCTCCTTCTCTCTGTCTCTCCCCCGACTCGTTTCTCTCGTTTTTACTCTCTCGCTCTCTCGCTTTCCTTTTTCCTCCTACCTTCCTCCTTGCTATGGTAGTGCACTGCCAATTAACTCTCGCCCATTTGTTTTCCCCGATTCTTTGACTCCGTTTTTTCCCCGTCGCTTCTTTCATTCTGTCCCTCTCACGCTCTCGGTTCTTTCGCCGAAAGCCGATTAATTTGCTAAGCTCTACCCTCTTATGGTGTCCCTGTCGCGAGCGCATTGCCTTAAAGCGCATTAGCGGCGATGCGCGTTGCACGCGTTATTTTCGTGTCGGCCACTTGTTCGCGACCACCGTTCCTCGCCGTCGGCTACCTTCGCGCCGGCCAATTCCTCCAAACCAGTCAATCGTCCGTTTCCTGTTTTTTCGATCTACGTCAAAACCGATCGCAGTGGCGTTATCTTCTTAATTTTGCTCGCGTCGTTAACCCTTCCGCCGATTCACGATTCGTTTCCACGACTTTCCGAATTCGGTCCACGCAACCTGCTCGCGGGGGTTTTTATCGACGACCCAGCTCCTCGCCGTGGCGTCCACGAACGGGCACTCGCATTCCTATAATATTGACATACGCGGTTTTTAAAGCGAAACCCCTGGCTCCTCGTTGGTTTGTCAGAGTCGCGACATTGCGATACGGTGGACGGCCGGAATGGTTCAACGAGCGCGACAAAAACACACGGGCATAGGTTGTTTACGCACACCACGCGGCACGCGGTTTTCGATCGCGATTCTCCGATCCCTCCACCTTCCTTTCTCCTCCTCCGCTCGAAGCTTTTTCCTCGTTTTGCTCGTTTATCGCGCGGATGATAGGCCACTTTTCCTAGAGCCGTGAACAGAACCGATTTCTAAACATCGTGCACCGCACCGGCGGTGTTTCGATAGAAGGTGGGCGTGGCGTGCAAAAATTTCGTAGCAGCGGTGTGCGTATTCAGGTTTTCTTCTAGACGTGAAAAACAAGGAGCGCGCGTGGGTCGTCTTTTCATGCGCGCGACTCGGCTTCCAGTCGAATCTTCGAGCATCCAGGGAAACCGTACGCTAATGAGTGCCGCCGCGCGACTACTGTGTTTTCGTATATCGTCGCTGGTACGTGGTTTTCGACAAAATAAAGCACTCGTCGCGTCGCGAGCCGGCATTCCTCGAACGTCCGTTTGCGCAATTGCCGCCTGCTCGACAAAGGAAAGCAGTTTTCCGGCGAACAATAACGCCGACGACGAGCTCCTCGATCCGCACACCTTTCCTTGTTTACTCGCACTCGAATTCGCGCGGCGAAATAATCGACGAACTCCGGCGATGCAGCGAATTCGATGCCGTTTCGCATCGGTGCTCTCCGCGGCGAGCTCGAAACGCGATTCGTGAATCGCGATTTCCGTATCGATCGCAATCCAACGATATCTCTCTCGGCTCCTCCGTTACCGTACGCCTGCCTCTGACCTTAATTTATAGGCCGGGTCCCGTTGACGCGAGTATTCGTTCTCGCAAGATTTTCCGCCGTACACGCTTCTCACCCGCCTTGGTTATTTATCGGTACATACGACTAAATCCGTTCCCGCGCTATTCGGTTTAGGACGCGGATAATTCACCGGCTCTGCTGTACTACTTTTTTCGATACGTCGCGCCGACGCGACGTACGCGCCACAGTTTTTCCTCAGAAAAACGTCACTTCCCATTCTTGTTAGGTTTCATTCAGCTTGCAGCACTCGTTTGGCAATAAAAACGCGCGCCCGCTCGCACTCGTGACTCAGTGTCGCGTTTAGTTTTGAGAATCGAGTCGGATGTGGTTTAGACTCATCGTCGATGCAGACGAGCTACTTTTCGCCGCACGATCGCGTGTCCGTGTCCGTTGTTTTCGATCGAGAGAACGAGGAAAAACTTGCAAGCGTGCGTGGAAAAATCGATGGACTGCCGCAGACCTTGCAGCTGCTTCCAAATAATCATCCGTCGCGGATCAATCGATGACCCTTTTTCGTTTTGCCGCACTCCACCGCGTAGTCTGTCTTCTTTCCCCGGCGTTGCGCCGTTAAATTATTCGAAACAACGCCTGCCTGCATCCGCACGCATCTCGCGTTATTACCCTCGGGTGCGTTTGAATTTTTTAATCCTCCTCCGAAGTAGGTGAACTCTCGGCGCGCGTGCAGGGGCGCGTGCTCGCGTAATCTCGAGGGCGAAGAGATTGCAAAACGGTCACTGCTCGTTCACCGACTATTCAGGGTAAACGCTCCCAACATTCGTTTAATCGAATCGCCAGCGATTCGTTCCCGAAGATTAAGCTCGCTCGCTTGCCCGGCCCCCTAAATAGTCGCTCCCAAATTTGCGTATACGAGATGCGGCGGCCGTAAAAGACAAAAGGTTCGGTTTAAGGGATAGTAAAATGTTTTTGTTTCACCGTAGCGTGCTGCCATCTCGCGTTTTTGCGTTTCCCCGCATTGTGACCCCGCGGAACGGGGTCACGTGTATCTAGCCGCCTCGAAACGTTTCGTCGCATACGCGATCGCTTCGATTTCATTCCATTTTCCCCCGCGAGTCTCGTACGCGGATGGCGCATCTCGAAAGTTGGTCCATTTCGTGGAGAGGTCGTGGGCGGTTAGGACAAACGATTGATCTACGAAGGTTTACCGGTTCGGCGATGAAGGAGCTTGCGGCGGAGCGCGATCAAGCGAAGAAGCGGAACTCGCTCGAAGGCTCGGGATCGATGTCGTCGCCGCGGAACGATGGGGATAAAGGTTGGGAAATAAAGCGTGGCGAAGCGAAAGACACGGAGAACGGTTTCCATCCTTAAGCGAGAGTCGAAATGGTCGGGAAAGTCAAGCTTCGCTCCGGCAGGATAGGTGGTGGCGCGAGGCGTGGCGAAGTTATTGATCGTCGTTGCGATTTCCCTTCCTTCTTCACCCCCGACCAACGTCATCCGCCGTTTCGAACCCTCTCGCTTTCTCGTTCTCTGCTGCTCTCGTTCTGGCCGCCGCGCCGTTCTGCCGGTCTGCCGTGCTCTCGCTCGACCCACCTTCACCCTCCGATTCATCCCCTCTGCTACCGTTCTAGCGCTGCTACTTTCACCTCCGCACCCACCTTCCTCCTTCTCGCCACCGGCATTCACCCTCCAGTTCACCAAACGAATCTGCACGCGTCCACATCTACTCTCCTCTCTTAGCTTTTCTTTCTTCCCTTTTCTTCTCCTCTCTTCCCTTCTCTTGTCTTGTCTTGCCTCGCGATCTTTCAGCTTGCGTAGCTTCGAGATAGATCGATCGAAGCTAGAATTCCCTCGCATTGCCAATTCCCATCTGTCTGTTTCCGTACCTACTTTGGTGCTCCGCTTCTCTCCTCTCGCCGGCACAACGCTCAGGAACAATTGCGAATTGTTTGCATAAAATTGTCGAAGCTCGGCTGGCTGGTTGCGTAACGGAAACTTATTGCTCGGGCATCTGGTTCTGCTCGCAATTGCTTTCGAGGAATCGCTGGAAAATTGGCTGGCGTGCAGCCGATCGCGTTTGCCAGACGCAATTCGAGAATCGGTTGCACGCTCAACGGGGCATCTTCTTTACCGATGTCGAGCGATGAAAGTTATCGCGAGCTGTGCATCGCCATCTGTGAAGGGGTAGCTCAGTTACGGCTGTTTCAGGCAACTTGTTAATGCCGTTAGCCCCTTAGGGCGTCTAACTCGATTGTGCGGCGAAGTAGCAACTTGTCACCGTTTAAAGTATAGTTTTACCCGCTAAATACTTGACGTCTTTATCGGAAGCTTCCCGAACGCCTTCCAAATCGCTCGTCGACCATCGATGCTCGCTTCCGTTACGCTTATTACCTTCCTCTTCGTCTTCCGGAGGATACTCCGATCCTCGTCGATCGTAGATTCGATCGAGAGATCTTTGCGATGGCCCTTTGTTTCGATATTTGCGTTAATCGGTTTTACTTTGCGCGCGATTCAGCCTTTGAATTAATAGTCGTTGCTGGCAAGACGCGGACAAGAATTCTTCGACTCCTGTTCTCGAAGGATTAGTAGTCGAACGAAAATTCATCGTATATTATTTCGTTCCGTCCGCGAAATGTTAACCTGATCGTCGAATGATTTCGCGCGAAGTCGCAGTAGCGCGTCTCTGTCTTTGGTCAACCGATCGAGAATGAAGGGGTAGGTTTAGGTGGAATCTTTCGTTTCCCTTGTCGCGAGTTCGATAACGAGCTTTCCTCCAGACGCTGAATTTAATTAACCGGAGACCCCTTTGTATCTTGAAAAACTCGCGTTTGCCCTTTCTTTTCTACGACCGGTGTTCTCGTCTTCCGGCGGAAATTAAATGCTTCCAGACGACCGCGTTCTCCGGCCCAGCGGAAGCCTAAACGTTGTCCTGAACGTCCGATTGGACAAACCGCTCGTTAAACCATCGTCGACTCGCCTCTCCACTCCAAACTTATTTGCCTATTCCGTCTCCCACGCTGAGATATTTCGTCTCGTTCGAAAGTCGGCGGAATGCCGTGGAAAATATAATTTAATAGAAGCAGACACCTCCGCGGGGAACCGAGGAGGACATCTTTCATCGCGGTTCGGTTATTATTCATACGACAAACCTGTTCAGCGAAATTTGCCGGTTTACGAAGCAAGTTCGCGTTGCTCGGTGCAAGCTTGTGATCGGAATTGCTAATACAAAATCTCGTCCTATTGGAAATTCTTGCCGCGTGCCGGTATCGCGTTGAAAACTTCACCGATACGCTGTCGCCGCCGAAGATCCACCGCAGTTTTCCCAGAAAAACGCGCAACTTTTATTCGCTCCCTTCGAATCGCCGATCGTCGTTGGAATTCTCATTAAAATTTAATCGAACTTCATCGCGAGGGGACTTGCCCGATCCACATGTTTATTCCTGTTATTCTTGTCGCTATTAAGTATACCGGGCAAGTCCTATTAGCGTACGCGATACGCAAATCGATAAAAAGGGTAAAGAGAAGGGAAACAGCAACGCGTCGCGCGTCTAGTCCAGTCGCGTGCAATATCCAACCAATTGCAACCCGTTAGGTGTACAAATTAATTCGGTACCTCTATCTTTAGACTTTTTGCATCTCGCGTCGAAATCGCTACTCGAAGCAGAAACAAAGGCACGTGCAAACTTTCCCCCGTATAATATTTATCAATCCAAGTAGGTGCAGGCGTTTTTTCGCAGCCCGCTCAACGGTTTAACCCTACAACTACCAGCGATTGAAGCGTATTCGCTCGCACCGAAACGATTAAAATGATAGGTTATTTACAAAAAATACATACGCGAACTAGAAATCTTTAGGGTTGTAAATTTGTACGAGTTTTATAGGAAGGTACAAGCGGGTCGTTTCGATTGCCTCGCTAGTTCCACTGTTACTCAGAAACGGCAAATTATTCGTAACAGCGTGGCTGAATTTGATTTTGCTGCGAGAATTCGGTCAGACTTTCGAATGTCGCCGACGAGAAAGTTGACGCTCTTTGGAACGATCGCTCTTTGCGGTCTTCTTCTTGGTAAACGCGTCACAGTGACGTCGCTTCGACGTAAATCGTTGGAGATGCGATAAATCTAGAGCGTCAACAGTCGAAAATTGTTACGCTCTGTAATCGATAGTCCGTAGCGGGTTGCCCTGGGTATCCTGCAGCGCTTGTCAGTTTTACGGTATCCCGCAATCGTGTCAATTTTATCTTTATCGATTCCCCTTTTTTTCCGTTTCCGTTTACCGGCGCCAGGTTTACCTGGGATCATCTCTCGGACAGGAAATTAACCGTAGCTTCCTTCCTTCCTTCCTTCTTTCATTCAACCTTTCGCTACCTCTCTTCTTCAATGCTGCCCGATTTCGGATAGCCGGGGCTCCGTTTGCTTCTTCGCTTCCGTTCGTTGCCGCCGCAATTTCAATTTTACCGCTCGATCCTTGTTGGCGTTGAAAGTTTACTTCTGCTACACAGCTTCGATGCTTTCTGTACGTTCGAGTAGCCGCGTTGAAGGGTTGAGACGTAGCGAATAGTAATCGATGAAGCGCGGATTCTTCGAATTTCCATAAGTTAGAAATTTTTAAAGCGCCGAACTTTTAAAGTGCCGAGTTCCTAGCGCGTTCGAATTCTCGAAAGCGCCCAATTGTCGAAGCTTACGGATTCCCAATGCTTTGAGTTTGCAAAGCTTAGAATTCTCCAAGCTTCGTTAATTTTCGTTACGCGTCCAGCTCGGAAACTCGCAAATACGTTTGCACGTGCGAAGCGAATGTTGCTTTGTTCCCCTATCAATTTGGCAAAATCGCTTTGCCCACCCAGATGTGCAGTAAACGCATAAAAATCCGCAGTCTATTAATTAGGGAGGGTGGAAAGAGAGGAAACCAATCCGTGGGTATTTCTCATTTGCCGATCGGCTCGCGTACACACTGCGAACTCCGAGCACAATGCGTGTCGATAGGAATGGAGGAGAGTAGGTCCGCACGCTCGCCAGGGAATCACAGAAGAGCCCTTAACGTGTGCACGCTCGCGCACTGCTGCTGCTGCAATCTAAATAATTATAGCGGTCTGGATAGCTTTGCTGACTCGTCGTTACGAAAGGGTGCGCTCCTTTTCTCTAAATCACGTGTAATCAAGCCGCCTCTGTTTGGATCGGTTCGTGGTTGGTCGGCTTGCAATCCCTCTTTTGTATTCAAATTTCATTGATACCATTGCATTAGTCGCGCGGTATCCAAACGTTTCACGGCCGTAAAATTCTACGGCAGTTAATTAAACGGCCCAATCTTGGCCAGGCTTATCGCGCAACCTCTCGAAGCGGGCAGAATTATCGCAGCTATGATGTTCCCATTTAGATTAACGAACGGCTTCGCAACTGCTATCCCTGTTACAATTTTATGCCCCGTCGAGATCGCCGAGATTTACCCATTCTTTTCATTCGGTGTGCTACACCTCTGATAGAGGCAACTCGGACCTCGTAAATTGTATCTGCATCGAGGCAACGGAACCGTGTACCCGGCTAAACTTGTACGGGGTTACCCCGCGTTAAATTTGAAAACTCTATAGGGTGAAAGTCGGGCAAAACGGAGTAGTTTGATAAAACGGAGTTCTCAGTTTTATAGCTTTCTGCACGTGCCGCTGTTTTGTTGATAGCGATGCGACCTTTTACGCGTAACTCAAACGTATTGGAAACGGTTGAAAGTCAGCGAAACGTGTCTACCTAAAAGCAAAAGCACGCGCGAAAGTTATTGCATTCGGTAGATATTGCGTTTTGTTAGACCACCCTATTTTGTCCAACTTTTCCGTACACTGTGCGACGCGATTTAGATATCGCATGCCTGTTAGGTATTAACGTTCCTTGTCAATCTACATTAGCCGATAAAAGTTTGAGAAACAAGATAATCGTTTGCGAACGTCTGCGTATTCTTCGCATTCATAAATCTATAGCTCAGAGTTAAAAATAACATCTCGGAAGATAAAGATTACGCAAAAATGCAATCAAACGATTGCTTCCTTTCTTAACATTAATCGGCAAGCGTGTATTTCTTTTGTACTCCCGCTATCTATATTCCATTTATCTATTCGCCGCAACGTTTCCGTAGCACTGTTTCCTACTTTTACGTATCGCGTACCAATAGGACTTTGTCCCGTTTATCGAATAAATTGAGCGAAATTAAACAAGCGGATTAAATTCATCAGTGGGCTCGGACGAAATTAGTCGCCGCGTCGCTGTTGCCTCTAATTATAGCCGCGCGATTTCATCGGAACGTTGCGTTAGACGCGGCGCGTTAAAGGGGATGGTATGCGCTCTCGCATACGCGCCCGTTTTTCCTTCTCTCGCGTTTTCTTGCGTCTCTCAAGACAACACACGTCTCCCGGGAGGAAAGAAAATGAAAGGGGGGGGGGGGGTTGGCGTGAAAGGAAGAAAAAGCAAAGATTGGCGACGCGCTTGGCCCGTGGAGAGTCGAGCTCGGGGTGCGAAGGAGAAGAAGGCGGCTTTCAATTAGGGCGGATGCATCGGGACGGGATCGGTGAACAGCTAGCAGCTAGCGGCGAACAGGGCACACGGGAGAGAGGAGAATAGACGCGCGAAGGACTCTCCCGAACCACTTGCCTCCCTATGGAGTAGCTCGTTGGAATCTCCCCTAACGACCGAAGAAAACCGCGCTCACGAAAACAACATGCCCGTGGTCCGTGGTCCGTGGGGATGCATCACGGCGATGTACGGGGGCGAAAGCCGGGTAAATCCTGGCAGTCGGGAAACAAACCGGAGCCTTTGCTCGATACGCGTCTACGGGGCCGAGGGTGACGAAGCTTCCAAGTACCCTTCTTTTTCCTCCGCCACGCTGCGCCGCCGTACGCAAACCGATCCCCTTTCTTTTCCCTTTCCCTCTTCTGCCCTTTTCATCCCTTCGTCCCTTCCTCGCCGTTGCTGCCACACGTATACGATATCATCGTTTCTCTGCTTCTCGAGTGTCTCGTTAATTATATTGTTTCGCCTTGACTTTTTCATTGCAGAGATCACTGGCAAGGGACATGGAATTTCTCGTAGCTCCCTGAATCGGTGAGTGCTCCAACCGACCCTCTTCTTTATCTCGCGATTCGACGTCTTTAAACGCGCTTCGCTTATCGATCCACCGTTACACGGGGTGCCCTTAACACTGCAACTACCCACCGCTAAAGTGCACGCACTTGTATCGAAGATATTTCGCTTTTTTATAAATCGTCGTCTATGTTTCGCACGGAATATCCTAAGAAATGCGCGACAATTAAACCAGCAATCAAAGCAAATTTATACGCAGTCGCTTTGACTTGGTTGAGAGTTCCAGGGTTAAAATATAACGTCAAGTTGGTTCGACAAAACCTGCCGGCGCCCTAACGTCGTAATTTTTGCACACGCTTTTGCTTTTTAGTACGACGGTCTTCCCGTGTTACGCGTAAAAGTCATTTGCCACCGCCGTTAACCCTTCGAGCGCGGAGCTCTGCCCGATTTAACGGTATCACTTTTACGCGAAGCGGCGATTAAAGTTTACCATTGCGTTTGTTTACTCGCTCAGCGTTAAATAGAATATTTACACTTCTACGAAGCACGTGTTTATTCCAAACATCGATAACTTTTGTTCGCGTCACGATTATTAGATAGAAACATTCGCCAAAGCATACGCGCGCCCGTAGCATTGAAAGGGTTAATAAAACAGCAGCGCGTGCAAAAGTTATAGAATCGAGTATCCCGCTTTAGCGAGCTGCCTCGGTTTTTCCCTAACTTTCCCCTACTCGTCGAGCCGAGCAAAAAAGTCTTGGGAAACGTGGGTCCGGACAGTTTGCTTCGGAGTTGTAGCGTGTTTTGTGTACTACGAGCTGTTAATAGCGTACGAACGTACCGCGTGTCTATCTGCGAGTTATCGAGCAAGTCGTTAGGTCAAGCAACGTAAACACGGTACGCGTGGGTACTACGTAGTTGTACCGACGCGACGCCGCTCGCCGCACTGAAATTCGCTCCGCTTCTATCCATTTACTTATTTATATTTGCTTGCCGGTAAGAAGCCCTTTGATACGCGAGCCGTAGGAAGCAACGGGCAGCGTAACCACTCTTTTAAAAGTAGCTAAAGGTGGAGGAGAAACGAAATTACGCGGGGAACCGCGCTTATTAACGTAGATAAAAACTCCGTTGAAACAGTTAACGTGTTCAACGGTTATCTCGAAGATTCGATATTCCACTTTCTTTGTTACTTCTTTGGTTCGTTTAACCCCGCGACGATTCTTACGTTGTACGATTAATCGGCTTCTCGCAATTTGTCTTCCTTTTTGCTTCCTATTTCACCGAGTAAAGTGTTAAACTCACCGTAAAGAGTATCGCGACGTTCGCGTACAACGAATCTATAGAGTCGTTCCACTTCGCTATCGCATCGCGGAGAAAAATCCCTTCTCAGCCGCGTCTAGACAAACGGGTAAATAAATAAGTAACACGCGCAGTGAAAGTTCGGCAGCAGCCCAACTTTCGTGGACACCACGTGCGCTCTGCGAGCAGTTTAATTAATCCTCGCGTCGGTTCTCGATTAATTAACTGCGGCGAATCCAGCCGCGCGTCTCCTTGTCGAGCGACGGAATGCAAATTGCGATCTCGGTCATTGATATATGGTTATCGAAAAATTGGAACGGTGGGCAGGGTTCGGCGGTGAAAAGCGAATTGTCCTCGGTATCGGCGATTTGGGAGAGGCAGGAATCGCGGCGGCAACGATTGGGGGGATCTGCTCGTGTATTCGTGGCCGGAACGATGGGGGGATTTTGTTAATTGTTGCGAGGATGGACCGTGTTAGTTGTAGTTTCTTTGATACCATTTGAGGGACGAAAGGGCGCAAGCGCGACGCTCGCTAAACGTAATGGGGAGATGGTTATGGATTTTCGGACTGGGCGACCTTTGCGTGTCGCATCCTACGCATTTCGCGTTTCGCGTTTCGGACATCGTCCTCCGACTGCGATGGATCGTGGACTTGGTTGCCGAATCGACGGACCCGCGATACGCGGACTACGAGACGCGCGGATTAAGATTTAATTCGGGACGAGGACCTCCTCTCGAGCGTCGTTTCTTTCGTTCCTTCCCTCGGTCAATCTTCGAATAAAAGTTAAATGTCGTGCGAGCGCGAGGGAGAGTAGCTCGGCTTTAATGCCGTTGCCGTCTATCGCGTGACCGAGTGCATTCGTTCGGCTAGAAGTTGTAGCCATTCCGGTCGGGAAGAGTCACCGACTTTCGAGCTCTGCCTCGGCTCGTTCGAGAGGCGCGTTAAAAAATTGGTCGCCTTCTTTCTTCCCCTGCGAGTTCCTTTGTTTTACAACCGTGCTCTCATTTCTTCGATGCGCACTGGTCGTTGCAAATAGATAGGCAAATTTGAATTGGAATCGAGGTCTTTGAAAGCGTTCTATGGTTGCACGGCAAACTATATCGACGCTGGCGGATAGAGATCTCCGACTGTTCGGTATTCGACTCGATACTTGGACTTGTCGTCCACGGAGCCAAGCGTCGTTGACTTTCGCTGGGAGATAGAAAGACGGGGAAAGAAATCGGAAAATTGCTTTTGCTTATTTCCGAGGTACGAAAGAAGATAGGGATTAAGATCACGGGTGGATACAGATGCCCCGCTATTCGCGAGTTATCGAACCCTTGCAAGTTTTGAATAACGTATATATCGCGACGGACTTTTACACCGCGACATAAGTAATCGACGAATATAGTAGCTTCTAGTACGCGTACCATTTCGCTCGAAATTTATCAAACGTCCAATGAATAACGAACAGAGGTCGCGTATAATAATAATACGCTGAAACGTAGACCGTAAAGAATACGAGGAGCACGCGTGAGCGATACCGGTACGAGTGTAACAAACTTCGTAGACGCAGAGAAGATTAGTCGGTGTTCCTTCGCGTTTCTATCTCGCGGCGATAGTCGGCGACGCGTCGCTGCGCGGACAGACGGCTTAATAGGAGGAAATCCATCTGGAGAGCAAATCCAAGCGGATGCAATTAGGCATAGGAAAGAGGTTAATTTGGCGGCGCGTATCGTTGGATCGTAACGCTGAGCGTCTGATCGCAGCTGCGGCTCGATCACTGTCGCCGGATACGCGCTGGCACGAACACTGGCGTACCTATCGGAGCTAGTTTCGGTCGAATCGCGGCCACGTATCCTATAACCCTACGGCTGTGCATCGTGACGCTGCGAATGCCTAGACGCGTTATAAGTAAATAATAGCCGGGTGATCGCGTTGACGATGCTAGCGTACAGGTTCAAACGGAGTCTAGGAAGGCAGGTGGGAAGGTGTAGGTAGGTAGGTTGGTAGGTTGGTTGGTCGGCTGGTTGGTAGGTAGGTAGGTAGCTAGGTTGGTAGGTAGGTAGGTAGGAGTAGCGGCGGAGGATAATCTCGTGGTAGGTAGGTTGCGGTACTCTGCGGTACTGCGTGCCGCCATCTTGCTTTATCGATTTCAACCCCTACCCTACTCGGCTTCCTTTCTCGGCCCACCGATTCCCTCGCGTTTCTTCTTTCTTGCGCCGCGTTCGGTCGCTTCTTCTCTTCCATCGCGTTTCGTTATCGTCCCCGATCATCGCCGCTTCCCAAACAGCCCCCGCGTTTAACCCTCTCGCTGCGCCGCGAGTTTGGGAGAATTTTCGCGTGCAAAGTATCGAGTCGCAACGCGTATTCCTTGTCGCTTCGAAAAATCTACGAGAAGGGAATCTTTCGCGTCAAAGGGATACGGAGATAGTCGATCGAACTGATTTGGGAATGTGGAGGAAACGATTTTAGAAGCAGCAGTGCGTTCCAATAGCTCGCGAGTAATTTAAACCGATGTTTCGAGCGACGAAACGTTAGATTGCCGTTCAAATTGTTCCGCGATGAAAAGCCGGGAAATTATAATCTACGCTGCATTGGGCAAAATTATTATTACCCACTCGGTACTCCTGATCTTCGTACTACGACTCTTCTACCGGAGTCGTGGGCTTTGCCTGGAGCAATATTTACGCGAAGTCGCAGGAATTTAAAGCCGCAGTGTACAGCTTCTTCCTCCCTCCCGACTAATATCGCGTTCGCTGCAAGTTTTATCGATCGTTTCGTCGAATCTTCTTTTGTTCCCCTTCTTTATCATTTCCGTCTATCGAGATTAACGTTGAGCGCGGGACGCAAGCCACAATTACGTTAATTTCATTTTCATTCGCCTCGCTTCTCCGCGATTAGCGACCGCTGACAAGTGTAAACCATCCGCGGTCGAAGGGTTAAGCGAAGGTTCGCGGATCTTAACCCGTTACGTGATTTTCATCGGTACGTTTACGATACGGTACGATGATTTTTATACTTTTCATCCTCCGCGTAAGTCGCGCAATTTTGCAATCCTCGACAGAGCTCCAAACGAAGTGCCGCGTTAACGCGTATAACGTTGGATCTCGATGTGTTAACGCGGACCCCTTTGCCGCTGGTACATATTTCGACGCGCTTATGGTTTACAAATTGGACGAATATTACCGCACGATGGTCCAGCGACACGTGCTCGCAAATGAGTTGTCAGGTGGCGGTGGCAGAGGGAGCGAAATTGTAAGAGCTAGGGTTGAGACGGCGCCGAGGGGGTGTTTATTAATTAATGAAGCGCGCGATGCATGACTCGAATCGCAAATAACGCGACGCGAGAGGGTTGCGATCCGAGATGGGTGCGTGGCGAGGCGAGGCGAGGCGCGGAGAGGAAAGGAATGCGCCAGCGTTTCCTATGTCTCAGGGAATAAACGCGTAACAACGTTAGGGATCGTTAGCGATGGTATGCGGCCACGGTAATAAACAGAGAATCTTGGACAGAGGCGCGTTTCGTAGTAGCGCTGTCCCTCTCGCTTGTAATAACTGGCAGCTGGAATCTGTAAACGGCCTCCTTGTGTGCCGCGCAACGTGTACAAATTGTAGCCACGGCCATTTCAAATCCGTCTCTTTCGCTACTAACTTACACTTAGGGTAATCGAATAAGAGCCGGCCTCTGTTGCACGAGACACCGCTGTATCTCAGGCGAGCGCGAGGCGTTCAGAAAATTCGTCCGTATCCGTGCAAGGTGATCGCGCCGTGAATATTCGAACGGATCAGCCGGCCTTTAGTCGCGGATACGTTACAACCGGCGTCATTGTCGCAGCTGTCGAGCGTAATTTGCAGTCTGACGCGAGTTTAACTTGCTAATTGGACAGCCGTGCGAGGGCTTCGCCAAAACTGTCTCCCGAAATCATTTTCCCCTGCTATTTCGATCGATACGTTTCCTCTCTGTTTCACGTCAAACAACCTAGAAGCTAGCGTCTACTGGCAGCCTAAAAGAAGTCGTCTCCGGTCGGTACGGAGACAACGGAAACGCGCTTTTATCTATTTCTTCGCGGGTCCTCTTTCCTTCTTCGCCTCGCAAAATTTCGACGAATCGTGCAATCGCTCACGGGGGCTACGAAAAGTATTCGTACGCGTTCGTTTGTGGAAGGTATCGCAAAAAGTATTCGCGCGCAATTAAAGCGAATACCGTTGCGTATAAATTTGAACTCGGCTTGCAATTCCAATTCCGTTTTACGAGACTGGAAGCTGGTAAATGAAAGTTGCGCGCAACGTTGCGTCGGAGGATGACTATTTGGAGAGGATCGATTCGAATCGGTGTACGCACAATCACCGCGTTTCACGCGAATTATGCGTACATTTGGTACGCGTATCGCACGGCGAGTTCGTTTCCGGTAAATGGCGTACGCGTATTACACCGATCGAACGTTCGCTTATTGTTTCGCCTAATCGCGTCACGGGTGTCGCGATTACCGCGTATCGATTAGAATATTGACTTGCGGGCCAATTAGTCGGTTGGTTAGCGTTTCGACGGAGAGCAGGGATCGATAAACGCCTAGCGTAGACGGACAATGAAAGAGTAGTAGGGCAATGGGTTGTGAAGCGCGGAAGCCGATTGGAAAGCGTCTAATTGAAAAGTGCAGGGACGCGCAAACGGTTTTCGTAGCCACTGCACGCGCAACCCATCTTTATAATTGCGTTCGAGACTGGCGGCTGATCGAACCGGCATTCCTAGCAGTCTCACACGGCGACTGCACTCGCGCTTTCCATCGTCCGACGAATCGATCCGCTATTGGAAAGATCGGATGGACGGAGCTTTTTTAAGCGGAACACGCGGAGCTCTGGGCGAAGTTGGAGCGAGGTAGTAAAAGGAGAGGCGAGTTTGGTTTCCGTAAAAGTGGGAAATCTCATTTGATCCAAGCGATCGTGAGAAGGAGCAAGTGGGCGTTGGGTGGGTGTCTCCGGTCTAAGAGCACGCTTTTAACCTATTTCGAGCGCGTCGCTCGCGAAGCGCATTCGAAGCGTTCGCATCGGGTATAAGGTATAACGAGCAGGTCATTTGCAAGAGAATGGCTGCGCTCTCTACGCTATATCGGCGATCGAACGGGATGGTTTGACTTTGCCGTTAAATCGACGCTTGCTCTTGCAAATTGACGCGGTATAACTTAGTTAGGAGTAATCGTAGCGTGGCACAGTAGTCGGATAGCGTCTCAGCGGCACATCCGACAGCGTGTGACGTACTTCGGTCCCTTTCGCGCGAGAGGGTGAAACTCGTTTCAAAGGGGTTATTTTAGGAACAGGAAGGTGGCTGGCCGACCACGCATCCGCGCCAACATTTACATGCGCGCACGCTTCGCACACGCTCTCTCTCTCTCTCTCTCTCTCTCTCTCTCTCTCTCTCTCTCTCTCTCTCCCTTTTTCCTTTTCCGTTTTCCGTTTTCCTTTCCTCTCGCTCCCCGTTTCGATCGCCGATTGCTTTCGCATATTTATCGTTTTAGATCGGTAGCCGATTGGGTTCCTTTCTTGCATCGATTTCCGTTCGCACGGAAATGCCGCTAAAAGAAAGATTCTCATGTTTGCAGCGGCAAATTGGAAAATTGATATCGGGAATAATTTGTTCGTTTCCACGGGACGAACCCCGTGCAGTAGTTGTCGAACGGTGAAAAGAACGATGCGTGAAGTATAGGCATATTAACGTAATATACGGTCACCCGCGATACGAGAAATGCGCGTAAAGTATGACTCAAATAGTAATTTGAATGTTGACGGAATAGCAAAAACGATTAGCTGTGACGCATAATAGTTGCACTAATGAATAATCCACCTTTCGATTCGACTCGGCATTTCGTTTTAACAACTGTAGATACCTGCTTTCTCTTAAACTGTAGTTCCTATTGTTCTACAATACTTTGTCGCATTTGCAGGCGAGCTATGGGTTCGCGCTTGAAAGGGAGTTCGATCGTACGATAAAGTGAATTCGTCGGTCCGTTAAAGAATAGTGGATGGCTTATCGGTGCGCTTAATAATTGAAGCTGCGAATTCCAAAGCATATGTGTACGAAGCACGGACAAGATTCCTTCGAACTTACTCGGGCCGTTTCAGAAACTTAAACGTTTAACGCAACGCGGAGTTTAGTTTCCGAAGGCGATATTCGTGAGAAGCAAAGAAGCTAACGAAGAACGAAAGGAGGCAAACAACGACGGCGGTGTTTTTCTTGGAAACGTTGAGTGGCGGAGTTGCGCCGTTTCGGAATTCCCGGCTTCGATTGATCGATACTCTGTTATCGCGGTGGTAAAGCGCGCGGTGGAATTCACCGACTAGAAGTGACCGCTGCGTTAGGACGTAAATATCGATGGGACGACGGTACCGCGAAACCGTCGCTGCCTCTGCGAACGTTTCGCGTGTCTCTGCGAGAGCCTCGAGCAAAAGGGTTCGTTTCGTTTGCTCGTTCTCCTATTACTGAAACCCGAATGGTGGAATTTGCGGTCGGACAAGGGTTAAGCGGCGGGTTGAAAGGCTGCACCGTTGTCTCCGACTCGACGACGTTTCTTGCTAGACGACACTCGCGAAACGTCTCGAGGTCTGCGTTTAATTAACTTTGATTAATTTACGGCGGTCGAGTATTACGCTTTTGCCGAGATTAAGAGGAACGAGATTAATCCGGCCTGACAACGAGTGGCTGACATCTGCCACGTGTCTCGCGATCGCGTTTCCCCGCAAATACGTTTGCTTTCTTCGTCGCGAGCTACGAACGAATGCGAGGCTCCGCGCACTTTTCGCTCCGCTAAAGCTGATTACGGGTAGAAGAGGGAGGGAAAGAGTTAAACGCGCGCGAGCAGATTCCTTCGTGCTCTCTTTTATCGCTCGCTATCTACTGCTTTACCTTTCGCGTACTCCGAATGCCTGCTATCTCGGCCGATGGGTTAATCGCGCGAGGTACGCGAGACGCACGCGATAGGTAAGCGATCGCTGGCGTAATCCCGCGCGCGGAAAGCGTAGCGTTGATTTCCAGAAAAGAGATAACGCGACGCGAAGATACGCGCATTCGAGACGTAGCTCTTGGCTATTCGGGTATTT
This sequence comes from Eucera pruinosa, assembly GCA_028830335.1. Classification (NCBI taxonomy): domain Eukaryota; kingdom Metazoa; phylum Arthropoda; class Insecta; order Hymenoptera; family Apidae; genus Eucera; species Eucera pruinosa. The sequence goes on from JAMYCR010000007.1 coordinate 18,255,039, forward strand.
TTATGAGCGCGTAATTGAACAGGAATGCAGTTTCGAATCGAGACCCGTGTATCGCCTGGGCCGTGATAACGATCGCAGCTTATTATCGGATCCGAGTGTCGCGTATTCCTTTTGGTATGCACCGGTTTCCTCGAACCGTGGATTTGCCGTCGGTGCTCGGAACTCGGTCGACTCCGGGATAGAGTGGAAAAAGTACACTCGGCGAATCGAATTGGCGCGCGAAGGAGAACCGGAAAAAGAAAAAGAGGAAGGGTTGTAAGGACGACGTTAACTAAGGTGATCGTACTGCTGGAAGTTTCGGGGAACCTTGTCTTCAATTTTTCAGGACAGGCTTTACACTTCGTTTGACAGATTTTGGCCAGGGTTTAGCAGCTCGATGGTTCCGACCCCGCTACGTTATCACGCGAATCTTGCTTAGAATCTCAACGCACGCTTTTCCATTGCGTACATCGCAAGAAAAACTCGTGGCTGATAGTCGAAGCGTTAAACTTTAAGGTTGCGGACTGGTGTATTAAAGTTAGGCTCGATGTTTGAACACGTTTCATGTTACGCAGCGCAAGACCTGCGACTAGCCAAGCGGAGCTTTCCATCGAGCGAAAAGTTAGCGCGGCAAGAGGTTAAAGTAAATCGATGTTACCGTTTTACGACGCATCCATCATCGAATTAATACAGACTCGTTCGACACGTCGACTGGCGTATACTTCTCGCCGACAGATTTACTGCCCCGACGTTCGTCGCGTAGCAAATACATCTAGCTCGTAGTTGCCCGTACGAATTCTCTCTTTATGAATTCACCTCGTAATCATCCCCTCCCCTGGAATCGGTCGTTCCGAATTTGGCGGCGAGAAATATGGTCACCTTACGTGGGCGCGCGGGTCGAAGGGAGCTGGGCGAACGGTCCCGAACGGAGTCCCGAGTCCCGAGTCCCGGTGTCGAGATAGCAGCGGGTGGATGTCCGGGTTGGTGGGGGTGCGTCGACCGACGGCGACAGGGGCAGCGGCAGCGAGGACGACCGCGATATTCGAGGGAAGAAGGAGAAAAAGGAAGGAAGAACGAGTGGGAGAAGGTCAGGTCGCGCAGGCGCCAGCCCCGAACTTCCCTCGGAGCAATCAGTCGTGCGTGGCATTTGACACGCGTTACGTCGTGTTCCGTCGGTTCTCTCTTTCGGATTGTGTTACCGATCGCGTGTCTCTTTAGTCCATCCGTTTCTATTCCCCTTTTCTCTCGTTTCACTTCACCTCTCCTTCCTCTCTCGCTCTCGCTCTCGTTCTCGCCCTCGCTTGTTCGCTCGCGCTTTTCCTAGCCCGCTGCTCTCTTTTCCCCAAATTTCTCCCCCTCTCCCTTCACCCTTGCCTTCCTCGTTGCTTTCCCTTTCCGTCCCCAAACGGGAGTTTCGTCTGTTCGCGAACTCGGTGGTTCCTGTAGGATGCGTCGCGTTTAAATCGCGAACCTCGCGGAACGCTAAAAGCGGTCGTCGAAGCCCGCGATCTCTAGCGAGGTTACCGTGGAAATTTATTCGGTGGTGATTCGCTGTTCGAAGTGTCGACGAAGATAGCGAATGAGAGTCGAGACGCATCGGAGCCCGGTGGCCCGAGTGCTCGAGTGAGTAACCTGTTCTCGGTGAAGTTTCTCTGTGATACGTGCGATATCTGTTGGGGTCTCGGGATCGTAAACATTAGCCAGCCACGTGTCCCTCGAGCGAGGAACAACGGAGAACGGAATCAGCAGTCGTGTGCCGTCCGTACGTCTGTCTGTTTCGTCGTCCCTTTGCAATCGCCTCGCGATTCGCACGATTCTCCGTTGAAATCGTCCAGTGGACAAAGGCCGTGGTCGTTGCCGGGAACGTTTTCTCCCTTTGCCCCAGCTGTCGATGCGAGCGGGCACTCCTACGAGGGAAACGAGGATCGATATTTGCGAGGTAGGAAGTGTCGTCCTGTTGCGAGAAATTTGGGGTGCTTTAGTTGCGTCTGCGAGATCGATCGTGTGTTGAATTGGCCGTGAAATTGGCAACTATAAATTGACCCTACAGCGGTTCCGCCACGTACACGCGCGATACGAAACCTCGCGGCTTCGCGTGTCGCTACGTTGCGCATTTTTATGCAGATTATTATCTTTCGAGACACGGGCGAAGAAACGGCAGCTTCGTACAACTTCGTTTCGCCTTTCGAATATCACAACCCACCCTTTGCTCGGGGTATTTTTTATACTTTTGCCCGCTGCGCGTATTCCGCGATCTTTTCCAATATATAAACTTAGGACCATCGCAATGATTACAAAGATCACGATATCGATATTAAAGATCGCGTGTACGCAAAAGAAATCTAGAAACGCGACGACGTCCTAAAATTACTCAGCACTCGAAGGGTTACGCTTTGCTCTTCGCATCGAAACGAAATATGTAGCCAACTATAATTTCCTTCGTCGCAAAAGTTAACAAGAAGTTACGCAGGGTTAACTTGATCGATTCTTATTAATAGACACCGGATTTTTCTGCAAATTTATATTTCTATAAATAAGTTAGAAAGAGAAAGAATCTAAATTGGGGGTTGCTTCGTTCCCTAAGCGTTCCCCTGCGCTTTCAATACTCTATACAGTTTCATAGATTGCGCGCACTCCGCGCCATTTTTCCCCTTCAAATTTCCAATAAACGCGTAAAAATCCGCAGTCAACTTATTAGCTTTCCCAAGCAATCGACGTTCGTCCCGATTTCCTTCTTCCATCGCCGAGAGACGCGAATTTTTCTACGTTTACGTAAGTACGTCGCCGTTCCAAATCGCGTATAAAACCACCCCCTAGGCCAGCCGTGGGTTTATCGGCGAGCCTACGTGTTGCATCGAAAGTAGAGCCGCGATCGCGACACGCAAAGATAAGGAGTGCGTAAATTTGACGCACGCCGTTCGTAAGGTCAACGAAAGTATCGGCAGGTTGCTCGATGCGAACCCTCGTGCACGCGATGCTTGATTCCGTTGAACGCTACAAATCCACGTAAGACAGGGTAAACGATCCACGTCTTGTCATTCTTCCTGTAACTGCCACCTGAATTCGTTTATTTAATAGCAAAGTAACGTGTAAAGAATCGTGAGTAAAGATATTTTCGTACGAAATTTGGACCTCGGTTTACATAGCGACGCATAGACATCGTACATTCGTTTACGCTTAATATTTGTAACGAAATATTAGGAGGTAAACGTGTTGTTGAACATTGAAACGTGATTAATATAGTTATAAAGTATGAAACGTTTGTTAATTCGGTAAGCCGCGACGTTTACCGTACATCTTACATCTGTTACGCAAAACGACGTGTTAGTATACGTAAAAACGTGTTTCTGTTTAAATGAAAAGCTTTCAAGTGGCAGAACGAAGGACCGTGGACTTTGTTGTACCGTTTCACGTACGTAGTTATGAATTTATTACATTGAACATGTAAGAAAAATGTTCATAAATAAAAGAGAGGTTAAACAATATGCTCCAAATTGGAACGATTTTTGCGTTAACGACGGTCTAATATAAAATAATTAAATAAAGTTACGCGCGAGCCCTTAAAGTGGCAGTACGTGGTACATTTACCCTAGTTGTCCGGATCGAACGCGGCACCCCGCTACGGTTACACGATTGCCCGTAGTTGGCCTCGTCCGAACCTGTCCACTCGGGCTTACTTTACTCTACATACCCACGCTTCCCCTTTGTCGCTTTTACTTTGTACTCGTTGCCTCGCTTCCGACTTCTTCTCGCTTCGCGCAAATACTAAATATTCACGATGCTCCTCGAAAGAGCTGTTTCCCATCTCGACGAAAAACATTTATCGGGTAGATTCTTAGCGGTGGCTCCCTTTGGGCTTAGTCGGGGATTAGAGGCCTCGAGGAGAGAAGGAATTTTGCCGAACTTCTTCGATGGCGAAGGATTAACCCCTTCGCTTGACAACGACCAGTCTCACTCGGGATGAAGTTTTATCTTATCTATTTGTTATGGGTGATAGAATACGCGAGGAGTTAGATTATTGGAGTAGGACGGAATGTGGATTACGTGCGAAGGCAAGAGTGGGATTGAAAATAATAAAACGATCGCCTATATTAGTTCGCATCGATAGCAGTCTTACTTACGCAACTGCATTTGCGCGATGCGGTTCTCGCTTGTCAAGTTCTTGACTTTAGAAGAAAGTTACGCCACGGGGAAATTTTTGGACCAAAAGACGCGGAATTTATAATCGCTGCAAGGATGAAACGATCCTTCGTTTGGGTTCCATTTCTTTGATTTTGTTAACCCCTTCGCCGCGACACGTTTGAAATCGTAAGGCTCCGAATGCGCGAGCGAAGACAGCGCGGCGATAGATACTCGGATACTCCGTATAATTAATTCTAGTGGAATCGTAGGGGTAGGAAAAAATATACGCCTACTTTTATCGCGCGATTACCGAACTTTCGAGCACGCGTGTACGCGTCTTTCGCAGCGAAAGGGTTCGCGGAAATACGAATCAGCGTAAACGAGTTCGCAGTCGAGCAGTTAGCGAGGAGTTGCTGAAAAATTAAGTTAATTCGTTTGAAGTAGACCAGTTTGGCTTGCGAGCGGCTCTCGTGTGTCGGATGAAAGCGTGGCAAAGGGGAGGTTGGAAACGTGGTCGCCTGCCTCAAATAATGCCAGCACATGTACACTTTGATATTGATTTTCCGGGGGACTAGCTTTAGCAAGCCGATCCGAGACGTTCGCTTTCAGCGACGGCACGTGAGCAGCTTTCCAGAAAAAGGATCCGCGGAACGAGATAGCGAATCGGGTAAACCGTGTCGGAAGTTCACGCGTTTCACTGCTCCGCAACAAAATCCTGTCCTAAACTTAATTGGCCCGGGAATGAAAGGAAACTTTGGGTGAATAACGGTTATGGGGGTATGACGATTAACGAACTCCTTAACGCGCATTTCTGCTAGTGTCTCGAGCTCGCAGCTCCGCGTCTCTTTGCCCTATCGTTGCTAACAATTCGTGCTTTACATTTTACATTCCTCGTCTTCTGTTTCGGCGAACGTACTTACTTCTTACGCCATGGAAACCGAAGAGAGGGCGGTACACTATCCGCGGATTACGAACTTTTGCAACGAAGTCTGGTCTCTTTGACCAGCGAGTCAAATAATGATTTTCGCGTCGAGGAATTAAATACGATTTACGGATACCTCTTGAATCGTTGCTCGAGTTTATCGTTTATCGTTTATAGTGCATCGTTCTCCGTATGACAAAGCTGCGTCGAGTGAAACGTTTCGCGCGATAGACGCCGGACGGATGCGTGGCACCGGTGGGCAGAAGGAAAAGGCGCGAAAGGCGAGTAGAAGCACGCGCGGTCAGCTCGAGGCTCGAGTAATGTTAGAAGGTATAAATGTCGGGGCAGCCGCGGATCTCGCGAACGTTATTCAACGAGTATTCTCGGTGCATAGCGGCTCGTGGTCGGCCGTTAGATCTGTCTTCGGCTAGTAATGACTCGGCCGGTTGATTTAACGGCGTCGTTAGAGCGGTCGTCAGTACTCGAAAGATATAGCGCGCGCGGCTTCTGAAATCCTTACGACTGCAACGTCTACGACTATTAGCTTCGTTGCTTCACACCGCCGCTGGACGCAATTGAGCGTGTTTGATTTGACAATCGATCTTCCCGTTTGCCAGCCGCCTTTCCGATCGATCGCCGGCGCTTCTCTATGCTGTCCGCGGGTCGACGGAAAAACCTTCCAGGTTAAGAGGTTTAGCAACGAAGAGGAGCAAATAGAATTTGGCAACGCGGCTGCTTCGCGCGATAGCTCTGGAACTTAACCCTTTGCACTCGGAATGTCGGCGATACCGGTACAAATCGATAACAAATATTTCCACGAATATTTGTGGAAACCGATTTGCTCGTTACAAAGTTGCATTAGTAAGTTAATATGTAAAGGGTGGAACGTATTCGTGGTAAACAAGTGGGGTGCAATTCTCCGGGGCAAACGCTGCTCCTAATTATCGATTTGGCGGCACATCTGTGACGTAACTTCAGGAGAACCTTAAAACAGTTTGCAGTGGCGATAGCGCGCAAACGTTCGAAATAATATCGGCACACGCCTATTCTTTGCGACCCGAACCTTCGATTCAATCTTCGTCGCGAGTCTCCGAAAAAACCGCGAAGGCCGTCGGTTTATCTTGGCTTTTTCGCCACCATCGTTCTAGCTCTGTTTACTTTTCCTAGTCCACTTATCTCCTCTGTCCCCTCTCTCGCGTTTTTCCTCGGCTCTCGAACGTTTCTTCAGTTTTCACGATGCTACTACGTATCTCCAACTGTTTCGGATTCCAAATGTACGACTCCTATCCGATATTAGATGCCGTCTAGCGATAAGAGAGCCTCCCCTGTTTAATTCAACCCTTTACGAACGAACTACAGGAACTGCGAGAGAATTTTCGTCGAGATATCAACCCTTTAACGAGTACTCATCCAACCAGCGTCTATTAATGATGTCGGTCGCTTCGCGTTTTTCGTTTAGCTAATAACTAATTATGCATCGCGCAAAATACGATGCCTAAACACATATATGCGTCCATAGCAGTGAAAGGGTTAAATAATAAACTAGACGCTCGGCGTTTAACAATTTAGCAACTTTTTGCCGGGCGTTCGCCAGACGCGGATCTCGACGTCTCGGAGACGTGGACGTCTACAGTGGAGGCGCGAAATAAATGGCGGCTCCTAAACGTTATCGTATGCCAAGGGGTTAATAATCGATCTTCCTTTGTCCGCCGCCTCTTGGAATCGATCGCGAGGCGCTTCTGGGTAGTGGCTCCCTTTGGTATCGGGGACTGAACGCAAAAACGCCGGAGGTCGGGAGGATTAACGGCGACAAGGAGCAAAGAGAATTTGGCAAGACGGCTCTTTGAGCGATAGCTGGAACTTAATAGCCCGTGCTAGTAGAACGAGCTTCGATACGCGCCGTCGCGCATCGCCTCCTACCGTTTCTGCATTACACGCAAACGTTCGCGATACGTATCATCGTACACCGAATTTTTAACGCCACCCGCTTCCGTTACGCTCCGTTCGCTGCGAACCATAAAGGCGCGCGCGCGAGAGAGAAGCTACGATTTCGCTAGGAGCACGCTGGGATAGATTAAGGCGTAATTAGAGAAAATCGGATAGCAGGTTTATCCGGCAGGTCGGGGGAAAAATTCCGTATTCACTGGGACCGGTAAAAATTCCATTAACGTGGTTTCTCTTTGAACGCGGTGCATCGCCGCGGTCTTTACAGCCCGCCTCGTTTACTGGCGAGATACAAAATTTCATCTCTCCGCTGACCGACGCATCACGCGCCAAATTATCCTAGGATTAGCTACTTTAATATTCAGCCGGGACGCGCCGCAAATCTATTGCCCGTGATTTATGCACAAATAACCGACGGGGATTAGGGTTTTTATTCACTTGTTCGGGCACTATACTTTGGTGCGAGCAATTAAATGCAGGCGTAAAGAATAGGCTTAATTGCGTACAGCGGGAGATAGAGATGAGCCGCGCGAAGCGTTTCTAATGCGCTTTTTAAAAGCGGGCAACGAATCGCGAAGGAAGTCAGGTTGACGAGCAAACGAGTTAACAGGCACGTAGACACGGTTGATGCAGCTATTGCAGGCGTAATCTCTTTTGTACCGCGATAGGGCTACGTACCATCTATCGACGCATTCTACGACTTCGATTAGGGATACGGTAACAGAAAAAGGTTAATCGTACGCCATAGACTTGTGGATACTTTCGGCAACGATAAATTGAAACGCTGATAGACCTCGAATACATTTGTACCTGGTAGCTACTAGGCGTACAGCTTGTCGACGTACAAACGCGTTTTATCTATTTGATACTCGCAATAGAAGTTAAGGGGATTCCCAGTGCACGGATACCTTTTTCAGTCAGCGTAAGTTAAGCTGCTGCTATGGCAGACCTGGATAAAATATAATCGGTTGCAGTTTACGAGAACAGTCATGGGAGATATTAATTTGAAACTGGAATCTCGATACGTAACTAAAATCATAGAAAGGTTCGACGTTATCTTACGCGGAGTAACAGAAATTTCCCGAAAGTCCTAAATAGAGCACCTGGAATTTCCAAACGATCCACGCGATTATTGGCAACAATTTTAAAGACAAACGTAGTAGCACCGTCTGCTGCGAGCGTACGCTGTACCAAAGCAAATGCTTTATCCATCATCATTTGCTGTACCAAAGCGAAAAGCGGTTTACGGTTAGGACGCCTAGTCGGAATCGGATTTTCGCACCTCCGCTCCGCGTTCCGACGCGCGTTATTCGCGGCGAGGATAGCGAGGTCGGCATCGATATTCGCATACGCGAGGGTTAATTAAAGGAAGGGGGCGGGGGTGGAATAAGAAAGCAGGCGCGGTATCGTTGGCATTCGGGTAATGTCTGGTAGTTCGGAATACAGCCACCTTTATCGATCCATAGCGAACGCGGTGCTTGCAGCGCGCCGATTTAGGAACCCCCGCGCGATCAAGGCCATCCCGTGAAAAAAGCGGGAAACATTTGGTGCGGAGAGCGAAGGGAAGAGCGAGGAGGAGCACTAGCTCCGCGAAATTGAAGAGGGTCGTTTGATTTATGGCGGAACCGTTCTAGGACCCCCTCCCTTTCCCTTTCTCTAGTTCCACGCTTGAATTTCGCAAGTTACTCGCTCGCGCACCCTCTCCAATTACTCGATCTCTCCTCTCGATTTTCTCCGCTCTCGAAAATCCGTCGCACACCATTCCTTTTCTCCTCCCCTTTGCCGTGCTCCCTTCCACCCTTACCATCGGCTATTTCTCTCCTCGGCGAAAAGTAACGCTCTCCATTTTTTACGGAGCTCGTTGTCCATCCCCGGCTCCTCTAACCGAGCACGCTCTTTCTGTTCCAGGTACGTAATCCAAGCGGATTTTCTTTCCCCCCGGTATCTCGACGTCGCGACCGTCGATCGACTGATACGTATCGTCTTCGATGATATCTCTACGCCTTGAAGGTAATAAGGAAACGTTTGCTCGCTGGTCGTATCCTCGATACGCGTTCCTTCTCTAATTTGAAGGCTGCGCGATCGCAAGTTTCGGCTTCTTATTCGGAACCGTGGAGGGTTGCTTTACTGAGAATAGCTTTCGACGCGCCCTGGGCAAAGTTGAACCCTTCAGTGGCGGATTGTTCCGCAGCCACGCGCGCGTTGACCCTTGAGAACTGCAGCAGCTAAGGATTGGAGAAAACGATTCCCTGCTTCCTTTGCGCCAGGTGGCAAAAAGATAATGGTTTCAGGAGACGTTAAAAGAGTTAATAAGTCAAACTTGGTTGCAAGTGTTGCGGATAGTTACTTCGCTTGGCCATAATTCACGCCACGAGGGTAAGTCGCGGTTACGAGGGAAGGGGTGAATCGAAATCCAGGGAGAAGGAGGCGGAAATTTGGGAAAGCAAGGAAGCGCGCTAGAGTGGCTGCGCTTTCCGCTTTGCTCCGGCTTCTTTGCGATACGCTTGAAAGATATCGCCAAACGCAGCTGTCGATACGTCCGATGGGCTGTTCTTCTCGCTTCGCCTGCGGGTTATCGAGATTCGTACTTTCGTTCGTTCCTCTTTTTCTCCGGCGCGTTGATAACCGGCGGAAAATGTTTTCTCTACCGACGCGACGCGCGATCGATGGCAAAAGTGGGGAGGGATAGTTGATGAAACGAGCCGAGTTGCGTTACACCGAGCGTGTATCGAGCCGTGTTTGTTTCGATTCGAGTGCAACGGGCGCGAGTTTCCTTCCCTCTTTTCCTTTCCGTTCCGACGACAAAGAAGAAGAATGAACGAACGAACCGGCTAACGTTCGAATGGAAATTCGCGTCCCTCTGGCGTTTGAAGAGAATCGCGTGCTAGAGACCCGGTCGAGGATAGAGCAAAGAGATAGGCAAGCGTAGCAGCTCGAATGCGCAACTTTAAAACATAGCGGAGCGCAAATAGAAACGAGACGGTCAAGTGTCAAGGATGGAGCGCGTTGGAGAAGCTTTTTCGTTAACCGGAGGTTAAGTGGTTCCCCTTTCGCTCCGGTAAGATCCACTCGGACTACTGTCCCAGTTAGACAACGACGTTTTATCGTCCAGAAGGAGGGAGGCTAGCATATTAAAGAAGCTGTAGCGTCTACCGCCGCTCCTCGCTCGCCGCGTATCTCCCTATCGCAGGCGATGCATCTCTCGCCGTAGAGCAAAACCGCGTAACTCGCGTTCTCGAAGAGCTGCTCGTCTAATACGATTACGCGAGGGTAAGTTTCTTACGCCTCTGAAATGAATGCAATCGGATCGAAGTCCGCTACTTATCCCGACGGTATCTCGAAAGCTAGAGCACGCGACTCGCGTTGTTTTCCCCTTGCGAGCATAGATATTTGGCCGCGAAGATTTCTCTGGTCCGGCCTCGTAGTTGTCCTACCCAGTCCGGATATTATCACGCGCCCTCGAAATTTCGTAGCGCGATCGAGATTCGCCGACTCGCGTGAGCCTTCGGCGATCTTTAGATCCAGGAACGTAACCTTGGCAACCCCGAGTAACCCTCGAGTTATCAGCAGCTTCGATTAAAAAACGCTGCCAGCTTGTCTCTTACCTTTAAGTATCTCGGACACCGATAACGCGGCTATCGATACGGTTTAACGGACGCGAGATTTATCGCGAACGAAAAGTTAATCGAAGGCGGAAGCGAGATTGCGTTTCGGATAGATGGGTTCGATTTTAAATCGCCGCCTTTCGATAGCGATATCCGCGACTGTAAGCTCCTCTCGCGCGTCGAACTCGCGACGCGTGGACGATTCGAAGCGAAGCGGACGCGCGTACGCTCGATGGATTAATTCCTCGCTGATTCACAAGAGTCGGATTTGGGTTTTTCTCGCCCTCGCAAATGTCGTCTCGAGCTAGGCGTTTCCTATTTTAATCTTCCCTTCGATTGGTTGCGAACGCGTAGATAGCAGCGGTGATTACGAAAGAGGATGGGAGAGTGGAAAGTTTAAATAAGTTTAAATGTTTAACGGCATGGCAGATGTAGTTTGACAGTCGTTAAAAATTGGAACCGGGAACTTCTCGGGCGTTTTACGGTGGCGTGCTCGGTTCCTAGTTTTACGGCAGGCTGACTCTATCCCGCGCGTTCTCCTTAACCCCTAATAGTTACGATAAATTTATACGTGCACGCTTCAGCGGTATCTCGAGGCGAATTTATGCCTTCCCGCTATCCGTAGTCCACAGCGAAAGGTGTAAAGATTCTTTTCGTCTGCGCTTCATTCGAAGCAAACATCCAGAGCGAACAACGAGCAAGGCAGAGACCCTTGCCTCTCCTGTCGACGAAGTAGAAGCGGACAGCGTTAACCAGCCGTTCGGATTTCATCCGGTCAGCCGGGTTTCTCTCTACCGCTTATAGCTCGCTGACATTTTCATAATTAGCGAAACGAAGCCAGCTATCGGATCGGTGTTGTAAGTATCGCAGCTTTCGCGTCTCGCGCGTTCATTCCGGATGAATCGTTCGATCGTCGTTCACGATGCACGCGCAAAGCGTGAACTCTAAATTGGTCTCGAACGTCTTTTTCCGCTTCTATTCTCACCGAACCGTTTCTCGAGCCGCGTTGGTTGCAAACTCTGACGCAATCCGGATAGGTGCTCGCGCTCTATCGATTTCAATAAAGAGGGATTTTGCGAGCGTATCGCGCGCGGTGTCGAGTAGCGGAAGATAGAAGAACAGGGCCGCTCGAGAGAGTAGATTTTGATGAAAGGACTGGCCGGATTAATAGCGGCATTGATAACGGCGGTAAAGGGAAAACGAGATTATCGTGGTAGCTGGAAAACGAGTGAAGAAGTTTGTTGTGCTGTTGGGTAGATTCGCGCATGGATCGCGGAGAACTGCCGCCGTTTGCAGCGCAAAGCAGCGCAGCGCAGAGATTACAGTTACAAGAGACCGCGTGTGTTTGCTCGCTATACGCAAACGCGATAATTAGACCTGACGGGCGAATCAAATGGGGTTGGCGGGCGTATTTGCCCGCTGCACAGCTCGTTTCCCGATTAATGGATATATGCGCGTCCCGTGCTCGCAACCTTCCGCAAACTCCCCCCCCCCCCCTATCCGCGTGTGTGTGCCAGTCTCCTTTTATCCGCCACTCGAAACTCTTTCCGCACGAATAATCGTGCCTCTTTCCGTCTTTTATCCCGAAAACAATTCTCTATATATATATATATAGAGAGAGAGAGAGAGCAACATTGAAATGCAATTGTGCACGAGGCTCGCGTCGCGTGTTATATCTATAAATAAAAATATGTATCACCTATAGCCGTCTGCTTGCGAATTCCGTTTGCGTACAACATCCGTTTGCCATCGTCTCCTGCGTTCGATTAATCCTCCTTCGGACTACCAATTTTAGACTCGCCGTTTGGTCTCGCCTTTAATTCCACCGCCGAATCGACGGGCTAGGTGCAAAAGGAATTCTTTCGCGGCGTTTTAGAGTCGGGTGCCGTTTTGCTCGCGCGTATTTGCACGAAAGTTCGCGAGCTTCTTTCCGATAGATAAACAAGGAAAAGAAAATTCGAGGAAACAGTGTTGAATATTCGCAGGCTTGCGTTACCCGAATAGCGTACGGAGAAATCGTAAGAGTATGAGTCGAAGAAAACGGCAATTCAGAGTTAATAAGCGCACAAGAATCCGGCCAGAATTGTCACCTAATCGTATCCGGTGCGCTCGAAGAACGATTAATTTGAGTTTGCGCGGGTTTCGCGCGACTTCCGCGATCCGAAGGAGGATTAAAGAAAGAAAAGTAGCGTAGGCGCGCGCGTATGAGACGTTGGGCGGTATGGATAGCGCGGCGGTGTTGTTGCCGTCGATGAATTTGCCTCGCGCTTCCTATTTCGAGCAATGAATATTCATGGGCTATCGGCGGGGATACGCGTAACGCTGCAACGCGCGACGCTCGTATGCAGATTGAATAATAGTTGCACGCGCAATGTACCTACGTAGATGTAATTGCAGAGTTAACGAAGCGCTCGTACGTAGGTACGGTTTCGCTCGCGCAGCCGCCTGTTCTGCACCTATCCTTGTTAGTCCGCCCATTAATCCAACTCGCCGCTGCGCCAAGCATCTTTTTTTTCCTTTCCTTTTTTTCTGCGCGGGCGCAGAAAAAAAAAATTCCACCCAAGCAACCGGGTAACCACGTGCTCTTAATTCTGGAAATTGGGTGTGCTCTCGCTTCGAGGAGCTGCCTTAAAACCCTTTCACCGTTCGTTAAAGTCCACCGTACGCTGCAATTGCAGACGCTTCTAAGAGGTAACAAAAAGTGGACGACAATGTTTATAGGTTCTATGCGTTCCCATTGGGGACAGGGGAAATACAGTACACGCTTCGAATACGTTTTTTGTAACGATAGTTTTATGGACATCGATAGGAGGTAGAATTTCGCAGATTTCCTACAAAAAACAAAATAATAGATGCATTGTATTATAGAAATACTCGAAGTTAAAATGTCGGGAAGGAGGGGAACAAATTACGATACGCGTTCGTATCGTTGCATCGATCAAAGTCAATATAAATGACTGAAAAATAATATTTATCGTCTCTGTAACATTAAAGATAAAATTCGATATCCGTCCGATCAAAGGATTTCGTAAATATACCGTGCTAAGGCAGTAGATAATACAGACACCTGTAAGCCTTTGCTCGGATACAATTGCGACGTCTAACGATCTGTGGATCGATAGATCTAAGCGTTATCAGCGGCTCAGTGGAAGAGTAGAGCTCCAAGCGAATAGGAAAGTAAAACCCACGCGCTGTATCAAAGTTATATATCTCTCATTCCTATACGTTTGTTGCGATAAATACGTAGGTACTATACGCGTGTTTTAACACTAAGTTTACGGACATTACGTGCATACGTTGACAGGCTTCCGGAAAAATACGTATACTGCAATCACGAATCACTTAGAATACATATTCATACCATTGTATTACGTAAAGTTAACATAAAGTACTGAAAAATAATATTCATGATCTCTATAATTTTAGGTACGAAATCTGAACGGCGTCAACGTGACGAGTTCCGTAAACCTAGTGTTAATAAACCTCGTAACGCATCGTTAAGACCTAAAGAGATCCCGTTCCGCGCGTACCTTTGCCGAATGAACGACTTAAACTTGTAAACCCGTCTATATCGCTGCACGAAGCGATCAGCGAAATGGTTGAATTCGCCTCTAATGAGGAGAACAGATGGATTTCGAAAACGGAGGTTGAGGAGAAAGGGCTGGCCGAGTGCCGGAACGGGGAGGAAGAGAAAAGCCGCGGCTCGTAGACGCGAAGGTAGATTCAAAGATCGACGAGAGCTCGGTCTGCTTCGGTCGAAGGACCGGCGAAGACACGTGCGTTAAATCGGCTTCTGTTTGCGGACTGGTCCCCTTCGTTACGTCGTTCGAATTTCGTCTGCCCGATTCGCGGCGCGAGAGCTCCTCTTTTCGCGTAATTAATCGCAGCCTCTTCGAGAAAATTACACGGCAAACATTCGATTCGCGTATCTTGCAACTTTCGGGACGTCGTTGAAGACGTCAGCGTGTTTTTTTTTTTTTTTTTTTTTGCGGATCGTTGGAAAGAGTTGGCCGCGTGACGTCGGCGAGTAACGCGGCCTCAGCGAAATCGGAGCGCGCGATTTTGATCGCGATCGGATTAAACGAGATACGCTACGATGGCTGGCCGCGCGAATCCCGGCTTTTCCAGCCACCGTTGCGCGATATGGGTGAGCAGTGACGTTTGGGGAAAAGTTTCGCGAAAAATGTGTCCCGGGGCATCCTCTCGCGGAGGATGATCGGGATCGATGGACGCGAACAAGAGTTCGCTATTTCCGCCCGCTTCTATCTTCCTCCTCCCTTTAGCCAGCCGTCGTCCCGCGCACTCGTGAATTATTTATCCGATATCGAAAAAGTAGATGTCGATAGCGGGTATTTTTGTACTTCTGGTACGTTTGAGCGATGCGGTTAAAAGACTGCGCTTATTTTTGCTCGTTCCTAGCTCCGCTTGACCGAGAGCCCTTCTCGGCCGAGCCAATTCGCTCGGGCGAGTATTATATGTACGTAGGCGAAATTCGTAGCCTGGGGAGGATTACTTTTTTCAATCGCTGTACGATTCGTTTATTTATAGTATTATTAGATTATTATATTATTTATTTATAGTTTATAGTAAAGTATATCCCCTATCGGTAGGATACCGAATGCGAGAGAAGATTACAACGTTGCAAGTAGACTGCGGATCTTTATGCGAATACGTTTCTTCGCGAACAAAAGGAAAGACGCGGGATGTAAATAGAGGGTAGCTTCATCCTTCGAGTATTAAAATTTCTTCTCCAACTTGACTCTTTTGTATACGTACGTTTACGCGTTGCGTTTCGTACCTTTTTACCTACGTAATTGTCCCGTAAATGCATAAAAATCCGCAGCCCAATTGTAAAAATAAAGTACAGGAGGTTGTCGTAATTAGATACCGAGAAATTGCGAGCAACTCGTAGCATTAACCCTTTGCGGACGAGAAGTAACGACACTTATGGGAGTACTTTACTTTTGAATTCTACGACTTTGAGTTTTCACGCTTTTGTGTTCCAAACCATTTCATTTCCAACGATTTCAAATGTTTATTATTACGTTAAGTATTCATTGCATTAAGTTTCGCGCTTTAAAAGTCGACATGGGTTCGGAAAGCGAAAAAATGATTAAGCGACTATTTGTCGACCCTCGTCCGCAAAGGGTTAAATAGTTACAAGCGTCTATGAATTATTTAGCACCCCTCGAGTATTGCGTTTAGACGATTCAAGTCTGCTGCAATCAGGTATAAACCTATTCGTCGTAATCGTAAATGCCGCGTACATTGTCGCGTGATGTTGAAACGATCGAATAATCCGATATTCGGTTTCCTCTAAACGCTTCGCTTTTGTTTCGTTCGCCGAGCTGTAAACCCGCGTCGAATCTTCGTCCAAAGTCTAAAATGTATAATAGTGTATAAATAGTACGCCGAAGCGTCGCAGCGTTAATCGTAAATCGCTCGTAACTTTTGCATCGCGCTTGCGCTACCACGGAGGCTGTCATCTGTAAATAAATAAATAAATAAACGAACGAACAAATAAGAAGCGCGCTGAAGGCGAAATTTCAGTTGGGTGTCGTCACCGGAAGCGGCTCGCCTTCGTCTCTGTCGCTGGCTTTCTGCGATATTAAAGCCGCCGCGCCGGTGCAGCGTGTAAACAAGGCGCGAGAATTAGAAGCAACGCGTTGAGAGGTTCTTGGACGTGTTTACTCATCGGAGTTCGCGTTAGCAGGGGTGCGTGTGTCTCGAGTGGCGCGCGCGCGCGAGACCGTGTATCAGTCAGCTTTGTACATAGCCTCGTCCCTTTTTATCCGCGTCGCTGATACCGCGGCAATTTTCCAGAGAGAGATTCTTTCAAAAGGCAACGCGTCGCGCGAAATACGACACTTTGGAGATGCGATGGGGAAATAGGAAGCGCGGCGGAGGGGGTTCGAGGGGAAACATTGACGTTTCCAGAGGCGGTCAGCGATGTTCGTGGCAAGGTACGTGACATAGTTCTCGATGGGCAGTCCGTAATGCCGGCCACTCGAGACGCGACAGCTCCGAGTGGTTTGGGCGTAACGCGAGGAAATCGAAGTGTCGCGCGTTACAAAATTGTTGCCTTCGCGTTTTACGTGCCACTCCCTTCCATCGCGTCTCTCTCCGCGTATCTCTGGCCTCGCAACGCGAAGCGAGCCACGCTTCCAACGAATTGCAGTTCATTAGTTGGTTAAACTCCGGAGCGTAGAATCTGTGCGCTTATTAGAAAAAGACGAGGCGAACGTGTGTATACGTTCTTCGAGACCGAGAAGTTAACGCGACTCGAGAGAAGTCCGACGCTTGGCACGCGTATCGAAAACTTTCAGAGACGGGATTTTGAAAGCGAAAGAAACGCTCGTGCTCGTCGATAAGTAAACGGACCGGAAGTCTCACTCGGGTTACGCGGAGAAAGAAGACGGGAATAGTGTTACCGTTTCAAACTGTTTCACTATCGATGTAGCGCTCTCTTTCAATCTTATCTCGTACTCCAAATGGGTTAACACCCATCTAGATAAGCTGTTTAGTAAATAAATAATTGTAGCAAGTGTCGCCCGTTTAACGTTAATATCGATAGACGAAAGCTTTGTCTCTCGCATCCACGGATATCTTTGCACGCGTTTATTCTTCTCTGCCCGTCCCTTTGACGCGTGCAAGATAAAAAAAAAACAATTGATCGCCCGTAATCTTGTTTGTCACGATTCGCCTAACGCTCACCTCTCGATCTTCCCGTCCGGAAGAAAGTTTCATTCGAAGCTGCAACGTTCGCCGTGAATCTAGTGAAGCATCTCGGGGAAAGGCTGACACGTATTATCCGCTCTAGCACGATTCGGTTCAGGCAAACATCGATGCGGGAAAAAATGTAGGAATGTTTATCTTTGGCGTCGTGGATCGGCTCCAACCGATAGGATAAATATGACACACTTTCCCGCGAAGCGAATCCCGCTGCAAGCGTTGCGCGTTTTAAAGGATGATAGATAGATCTTAGCGCGTTTCGTCGCGGCAACGGGGAATCTTTAAATAATTCTCGCGATCGATTGGCATTTAATGAGACGATGATACTAGGAGACGTTACTGCGAACGATGGAAGAGTGGATCGGTCTGTGAAGCGACACCATTAACGGGTATGTGGAACGCGTAATAGGATAAAGACGGAGTAGGTCTTGCTAGACACGCGAGACAAGTGGAGCATACCCGCAGAGATACGACAACTCTTCCTCCTCTTTGCAAACGAATTTTATTACCTGTTTTACTTAGAACGCAGCGTGCAACACGCGTGTACATGTACAGTTACATACTTTTGGGTTGTTAGTAAGTCGCGTAAGAACGTTGGCGACGCTCGCATCCGATGGTTATCTCGGCTTAGATATCGGCGCTGGTCGAAGAGCAGGCGCGATTAATCCTTAGAGATATCGCGGAAACGGCCGAGAGCTGGCTTAGCGAAGCGTCGCTCGCATCCTTCGCTGCAATTGTGTCGTGCATCTCGATCGAATCCGAAGAGCTCCCGGGGGAGCTGTGGAGATCGGCGCAGTCGTCGATGTTAGGTGGGCAGTCCGGCGGCGTTAGAGGATGGGTTGGAGCTTAGAGAACGTAGTAGGGCGAAGAGTAAGCAGTGGCGTAATAGGGGTAGCCGGTGTAGGCCGCGTAAGGGTAGCTGCTGTAGGCCGCGGCGGTGTAGGCGACCGGAGCGGTGTACGCGCTGTAAGCGACGGGAGCGGTGTAGGCCGCACCCACCAGGAGTCCGCGCTTGTCCCGAGCCGCGGGGTCAGCCTCCGCCACCGCCGATTCCGTCTTCACCGGCTCGATCGACTCCGTGTCCAGTGGTTTGGCCAAAGCAACGCCGACCAGAGCGAACAAGACGATAGCCTGAAATCAAACCGACAAACGTATCATCGAGACTAGTCGTTGCGATAAAGTTGAGCGCAACTCTTGCGTGGTAGCGTTTCATACGGTGGCTGTAGCTGCGTCGACAAATGCGAATAAAAGCGGGTTTTCTTTTTCTATTTTGGAGTTTAACGCTTCGCGCTCTTCTGTAAGATCTGCGACGAAGATTTAGCGCGAATACTTTTCTCCGGAGCGTCGCGGTGGAAATATTTCGCCGAGGAAGATCGCAGAGAGAAAGACTAGAACGCGGTGGAGAGACTTTGCGGTGCGAGATTTGTACGTTTTTCCAATTGAAAGCGAGGGAAATAGACGCGAGAAAGAAGCGCGGCGAAAAGTCGCTTATCGAGCGGAGACGAGTCGAGTCCGAAGACGTTTACTCACTGCGATGCACTTCATGTTGCTGGATATCGTGGAGATGACAAGCTTGTAAGCCCGTTGAAAATCGATTGATGCTCGAAACACCGTGCTAGACCCCTTTTATACCTGTCCGATCGCGATGCCGACGCGACGTGCATCGATTTTCAATACGGCGTCGCGTAATCGCACATAATTATTAACCTCTCGGCGTTGTCGGTCACGGGGCTGCATCGGGAACGAGCAGCCTCGTCGTCGGGTCTCGTTGCTGACGCGGGATTGAGTAACGCGTCCTTGGCCATTGTCCAAACTCGCTTCGAACAATCGACGTTCCTCCGATATTGCGCCTTTTCGTCGCTTTTTTTTTTATTAACCACTGCAAGCCGTGCTCGCTAATTCGTCTAGCCAAGTATTCGGAACGGTCGCGGAGGGAAGCTCGGAAGGGCCAAAGGGAAATATATATCTAGAGCAGAGTGCTCAGCCTTGCGAAGGTCATCGCGAGGATTTCTAGAGAAGTAAGTGGGAGTAGTTCCCCTATTGAAATTCCATTTGAGCGCGTTACGCGTAACCTCGCCGCGCTCGCAATCATTTTCACGACGACGATTTAGTTATTCCGTCCTTGTACCCACGTGGTCCTCGTTTGCGACCACCGAGACCGAAACGCGGTCCCTGCTGGCAGTCGCGCGCCATTGCTCGAGGAAACGCAAAGGGCCATTTGGTACGCTGGAAAATTCAGAAGCCGCGAAGCTCGCCTCCCGTGGCGCCGTTAAATTTCACGCGGCCCGTGAAACGTATGAGATAACGCGTTGTCCTGAGCGTTGCCGGGGGCAGGGGGAAAATTTCATAAGGTTTAACGAGGGAATCGGTGCTCACGGTTAAAAGACGCGAGCTTAAAGTCTTTGAGAGGCGAGCAGGTCGGCAGGGCTCTCTCGTCGGGCCTCGTTGACTCGTTATTCTCGGAGAAACGACGACGACGACGACGACGATGGTGCGATGCACCGCGTTGCGCCGCAAAGTGGGCACGAACGACGTCGAGAGGACGGAAACGATAACGTTTAAGTAGCGCGTCGAGTATATTGCGCGCGGCAGCTCCAAGAAAATTTGATTAAACACGCGAAAAGGTATCTCGACGGTTTGGCTCGCGTATATTAATGCTCGGAGAGAAGCCGAATTTCCTCTGCTCGTTAGCCGCTAGCCAACGGACGCCGATAAAATATAGAGCTCCGCTTTTAAACGATATTTGCGACACCGCGGCTGTGGAAAGCCGGCGTTACTTATCAAACGCTTCTCCGCCTCTCCGCCTGCGCGTCTCTCGGTTCCACGCTCGCCCGCCTATCTCTCCTCTTCTTCGCGCGGCGAAATTTTATCGTCGTTGTTGTAATTTGTAGGTTTACGTGTTTTGTCGCTGCCGCCACTCGTTGCCAAGTTTCTGCTCGACAAAAGGTTCTCCGCTCGCCGACGGAACAAATACGAAAGTTTAATCAACGTCCAATTTCTCGGCTAGAGAAAAGCGGGTACGTCGCGTCGGATGCGAGAGACAATCGAAGGGATCGAGTCTCGATCGATCGATATCTGGGAGGCAGCACGCGTTCCACGCGCCCCCGTCCTTTTCTCTGTTTCGCGTCTAGGCGGATTCCGCGATTGGCTATTCAACGGGTCGCCGTCGTAAACCGTGGATAAAAAGGATTCTAAAGCGAATGTAAAGCGAATGCAAAGCTTCTCTTTCGCTGCGAACGGAATTCTCGGCACATCCGTGCAGCTAGTTAAACTCCGGGACATTTGCGACACGAGTGGGTCTTTCTGTCGCCGATCATCGCCGATCGCTCGCCCGTTTCGTCGTTTCTTTGCAAACGAAGGCTCCGAAACAGTCTGCGAGACTCTGTGCAACGTTCTCCGGTCTGACTACGCATGGACGCATTCCACGCGGAGTAACTACCGCTCGACGACCACTATCGACGGACAAAGGCTTCGCTAAAGTTAAAGTTGATAGCAAACATTAGATCGCGAGGCGAATCGGATCAAGGCAAGAATTCAGTTCTCCGCTTTACTTAGACGAACGATTGCTTTTTCCTTGGAATACAACAATTTGCGCGCCGCTTTAAATGTTTCATGTATACTTTTGCGTACCTCCATTTCCCATAAATGCATACAAATTTATCTTCCTACTCTACTTTACCGCTGCACCCGTGAATTGGCGCAATGAAATTTGGTCACGTCCGACCCGCAAACCGAAGACGGATTTAATCTCGTCGAGAGGTTAATAAATCGCGAACGTGATTACGCGAATGATTAGCGCGGGTACGGCGAGAAGTGGAGCGAGGAGAAGATAGCGAGGCCGCCGCGAGGGGGTTGAAACGGAAATTTAGTCGCGGAGAATGGCCAACTAGCGTTGCGCGTATCTCGAGCGCGTTAAGCGCGCATAACCGTGCACACGTGCAATGCGACGACGCGGACGTCGCGTCGGAGCGTGGAGCGTTGCTCGAAGCGTCGCGGAAAAGGAGAATCAGAGCCGGTGGAGTGCCACCATTGTTTCGCCGTTCTTTAGAACACTCTCCGCATTAGCGCGGTGAATTGGTACAATGCCGGCGACTTTCTCTCTTTCGCTCCTCTTTCCGCCTTCCGTCCGCTTCCTCCATTTCTTCGTTCTTCGTTTCTGCTCGCTTACCGACTACCACCTTTACCTTTTTCGCTTTTTCCCTCTCGAGCATCGCGCCACGCTGCTCTCGTTCTCTTTTCTACTTCCCCTTCCCCCCGTCAGCGTGTTTTATCCTGAAAAATGATTCGCGACGTTCTTTCGAATGAAGAGGAAATCCTCGATCGACGCGGCCGAGTTACGCAGCCGGCGCACGTGCCGCGGAAAATCTAGCGCGCTCCGATCTGGCGTTGGTTGCTTCTGCGAAGATACGCTTCGCACCGGAAAAAGCACAAAACGTTCGCCGCTCGTCGCTGGAGCTTGGAAATTGCCGCGAAGCCGAGCCGCTCTGACAAACGACGAACATTATCCGGTTCGGTCGTCGTCGCCGCTCCGCGGTGTTCAAGATAAATCGCCATCCCGATAATTAATATCTCGCCTTTGCTCGTATCGCCTGATTATAAATAGCGGGAAGGTACCGAGCTTGCGCCGCGCCGCGCCGCGCGGCGGATGCAGTTTCCGCGTATCTATCGAAACCCACCCGACAGCCCGACGCCCTCCTCTCCGACGTGGATTTTCCTGTTCTGTTTTCCGGAATCGCGTACAAACCGATAGCAACGGATCCGTTCGCGATAACCCTTTAACAGCGGCGCGGTTTTCCGTTTCGCTCGGGCGAGCAGGAAACATTTCCTTCTTTCGATAAATTGGCTTCGTCGACGCTGGATTCACGGAGCTCGTTAGCTTGACGAATTTCAGCCTTCGCGCTTAAACTTGCAGGGACCGTGAATATTAAGTAGTTTTCACCGCGTTACGTTGACTTTAATCGATGCGACGATACGAATAAGCATCTTTGGGATGCGACGTGGGTGTAGTATGTCAATTATGCTGGTGAACAGTAATGAACAGTAATATTCATTGATCTTAACAACTAGATTGTAACTGGTGGTTCGTAACGCGAGATGTTAGCGTGGCGACTATCCTTCCGTCCGAACCGAGGTTTTTGGCTATCGTCAATTTTATTGCCCTCACTCGAGTTCGGTCGCACGCAACATGTAGTCCCTAGGAAAATGTAAACCCTGGAAAACTTTCTCTTAGGACGCGCGACAGTCCGCCACATATCCTAATTCCCTCCTAGTTTCGAATACTTACTTGTAGCTATACCTTATGCTACTTTAGCTAAACCGTTTTACGTTGACTTGGATGTAGCGTAGGATGCAAAGAAACGCATTAGCTAGCTCAATTATCGCGATGCGTATATATATAGATTTAGGACACCAGTTTGCTCCCCCATCCCCAAATTCCGCGTCTCGTTTTCTCTTCCATCTGTACTTGAAACGATTCCGTCGGGTCTCGCGAGGAACGGGGAGGAATGAGAGCCGCGGGGAAATCCGAATATGAATATCTCGGATCGATGGAACGGGACGGGAAAGGATGGTCCAGGCGCGGTGAAAAGTTCTTAAAGCAAATGCCAAGAGTCAACGCCGGGAGAAGATTGGCGGGAAACGAATTTCGCGACAGTCCGAACCTGGATGATATTCGATTTCTGCCGGTATTTGCTCGGCAAACTGCGCGCGCCGTGAAAATATTGGCTTGCCGGGCGCGTCCGACCAGCTAACAAAAACGGGGATAGAGTTTGTCGTGCTTTCAGCCTGGCGTATTTCGCCCGCCGGCGTCGTCTCGCGTTCGATCGCGTCTCGATTTCGAATCGAAACAAAGAAGAGGAGCCGAGCCGGTGGTCGCAGCCAACGCGGCGAGCTTTTGAACACTTCGAACAAGTGTATCGGGTTATCGGAAGCTTGGATCCTCTCGAGTGGATTGCCGGGATGGTCGAGAAAAGATAATTCCGTCTTACGAGCACCGGTAGCCGTGCTTCCGGGTGCTACGAGGCGGAAAAGCTTAAAAATTGATGGCCGAGCTCGAGCGAGCGACCGGGGCAAAAGGAGGAGAGGGTAGGTGGTGCGGCTTGGGGAGAGCCAAAGCACGCGCCGACCGCTTTCAATTTATTATCGAAAGGAGAGGCGTCCAGTTATCTTCGATTACCGATATCGAAAACCAGACGACCGCGATGAACATACCCCGAACGTTTAAGAGATTTTCGACTCCGATTCGATGGCCAAATGGTTCTCGCCCGAGGCCAGAAACTTCGCGCGACCGACTCTGATCCGATCAGCATTCTCTTCTGCTTTAACCCTTTCGCTATGCTATCTTCATATTGAGAACTAGAAGCATCGATCGACGAAGGAGCAGCAGCGTATCGTAGAGAAAATGTACGCGCGCTTCTAGCAAACGATTGTACAGTTTTTGAAGGCGTATATATACGTCCCTCGTAGCGAAAGGGTTAAATCGCTCGACGGACTTGCGGACTGCCCTAGTATTTTACGCAAGTTCCTCGTCAACCCTTTCGCCGACAAGTCTGACGCGTGAGCAACGAAAGCTGTTTAGATCTTCGTTTATTTATGTACTTGTTTATTAATCGGGCGAGCAAAGGTTTTCCAAGGTTTATCCAAAATTAACTTCTATAAATCCAGGGGGAAAAGTGGAAGGTCCGAAGAACATAGGGGACCTAGTCGAGCGAGAGGGTGCGTTAAAGTTTACGAGCCGAAGTTACTCCGCGGACCATGAATTATCTTAAACGAGAATCGTAGATAAGCGAGATCGGCGAAAGGTTTGGAAGTCGTGAGATCTACGGATCGGTTGGAGCGTAAACCGTTGCGCGTTGAAAGAGAAGCGAAAGAATGCGCGAAACGCAAAGGTATTAGATAGAGGAGAGAATGGCGAGGGGTGAAAATTTGAGGCGGGTGGAGAAAGGCACAGTGTCGGCGCGCGTAAGCAAAAGGCGCTCGCTTAGTCGGCAGTTTCAATTAAGTATCGAGCTTTCGCTGACGAGGCACGCGATCTTTCGCCTCCCCTTTCCACGCACCCCCTCGCCATCTTTTCCTCGTTAACCCTTAACGACGTCACGTTTATCCTTCGCGATAGCAAGCAGGGGAGCCGTCTTAAACTTCGTTTCCACTTTCGCTCACCTTTTCATTCTCCCTCTGTTTCCTCTGATTTCGCACGATCTTTGTTACCTCGTCTCTTGGATATCAATTTCTTTCTTCCGTTGCGAGCTGCACGGAACAGTTCGCCCTCGGGGAAAATGAATGGTGCAAGGCCACTTTGAAACGAGAGTTTCGCGTAGAATCTTTTGAACGCACGTGTGCTTCGATATTTACGCGGATGCTTTAAGCTTCGCTTAACTAACGTCCGATCATTTTGTTACGGTAATCGTTTTGGTTATACGAATACAAATCTACGTACAAAATTATTGTTACCGTATAACAATATTGTACAGGGTTTGTTAGAATTTTTCGAGGAAGTAGAAACCCCAAATTTCGCGTTCGAACTTTCGAAACGCATGGAAACGAGAAACTTTTAGACTTTGTGCAAACGAGCGGTTTTGCACAGCTCGGTTTTGTCTGCCTTCTTTGTTTTCCATTGGAAAAGTAAGGAGAAGCCTACGGTCGTGCGCCTTATTCGTTTCACTCATCCATTCATCCACTCGATTAATGAATAAATGGGAGAACCCTTTGGAGTAAAAGTTACAAGCGTATTCTCATGTAGACAAAGCGTAAAACACTTGCCGTTTAACGCGATTAAACAGCGAATAGACATCAAACGCTTCGCAGCAATTATTAACGTTAAGAAAGACGCGATTTGTACAGTTCGCCGCGAAGCGTTCCAATGGTTCTCTTATCGAAGAAGTATCGCGCTACCCGTGTAGGCTCCAAAGTAACTTGCTTCGCGTCGGTCGATGTTCGGTTGCTCGGATCGAACGGCAACGAGAATCCGAAATTCGAAAACTATCGTTTCTGGGAGTAGGTGCATCGATAAGAATAGATTTGGCGGCAAGCGCATCGCCGCGGCTGCGTTACGCGCGTTCAGCCGGTAGTCGGAGAAGGCGACCGGAGGAAATTTGAATCGCGGATCGGTGCGGTGGTGGGTATTTTTACGTGTCTCTCGGGCGCCAAAGGCAGAGAACAGCGAACAGCAGCCGAGCTATCGAGCGAGAGGAGCAGGAAAAGAAACTTCGCTAGAGACGTTGAAGGAGTATCGGTGGTTGTCTGGTTGTCTGGCAACTGGCAAGCGAAACGGTGCAAAGTCCAAGGGGATGACATTTAGGGTGGCTCGGTGGCGCCAATGCGAACGGAGAATGTGCCGCGCGCTCGCGCGCTTCTCCTCTTCCGCGTCTGGGTGACGGTGCGAAAGATTTTCATTGAGCGTCGTCGTCCACGTCGTCAAAGGTCGTCTCGGTATAAATAACCCTGGCGCCGTTGTTGGCTCGTTCCCGTTTCTCCGCTTCGCCGGTCAATTCTTTGCCCGTTACACGTTTTACCCGCGCTTCGCCGCAAAACCAAATTCTCGTCGCCCCCCCGAAAAGTACGCGCCGCTCGAATTCCATATCGGTATCGGTGCACCGCCGATCTTTTCGCTCCTAACCGCCGTTAACCCGTTCACGCTGTATCGCCGTCGATTAACCCCTCGCCACCGCGACAACGTTTTATTTCTCTCGTGCAAATTTGTCGTTCGACAAAATTTGCTGCGCTATGCTATCAGTTTAGCTGTCTAGTTCTAAGGAGACTAATCGCCAATAGGCAAGCAACTTCTCTTGCGAGCAGTTGTTGCGTTGTACAGAGGCATTGCTAACGGGTTAAAGTACACTTTGCCACGGTGATTAAAACGGTAACACGTGATGCAAGAAAAATAAGCCTTCGATCGCGCTACTTGCAGAAAATCTTCGGAGATACCCTCTTGGAAATTTACGCGATTTTTACGGAAAGCTACAAGTGGTCATTTGCGCTACTTTGGTAGCTCTACAGTTAAGGTAGCTACCCTAAAGAGTTAAGGACGTATTCTTCGTAACGAAGTAGCGGTAGTATAAATGTAGAGGCAATGGGTTAAGAAAATGGAGCCTAATTAGATTCGTTGCATCCATAGATACTGCATCGCGAATCTTCGTTTGAACATTTTTGAGTATCGCGGTAGGCTATAGAAAATTCGTAGCCCACATAAATCGAGAGGTAGCGGCTGCTTTCTTTCCGCGATATTCGTTACACCGAGGAGGGCAAACTAAACGCGACCCGGTTGTCGGTGAAGTGGCACGGGGAAACGAAGACAAGAGGCGGAGATTTCCGCTTTTTCGTTTTCAATTTCGACCGCGCGCGCAAGAGTATAAAGTGGGTCGGTTGAAGAGCGGGGAATCTCGTTGAGAAGTTTTCTATGAATTAGACGCGGGGCCGAATAGCCCTCCTCCGGGAATCACGAAAGTTTGAATCAACGCGGCTGCTTGGCTTTCGGCTACCTCCGCCCGACTCTCCGCCACCTCGTTTGCAAAACTTCTGCTTCCATCCGAGTCTCCGTCCCTCGATTCGACCTCCGCGATACAAGCAACTTTGTTAACCCTTTGGATACTAGGGGAGAGTACGGTCGCCCATCGCGAAGCGCCTCTCGCGTGCTGCGGATGACCATAGCTACGTACCCATCGAAATTTTGCCGCAAAGCTCGGGGCAGGCAATTTATAATTTATATATCCGTGGGTCCGGCATTATTCTATTTATTTCTGTATTTGTCTGCACGAGAAAGCAAGCTTGTTAATAACTGTGATACAATTTCAACGCGATAGAGAAAACACGGTGGAATAATATCCCCCGAGTTTCTATCTCTGTACAGTCCGATGGTACATAGGCCAGCATCTAAAAGATGCAACGTTCTTATCCTCTAAGTGGCTAGCGATACTATTTGCGGTACGCGTAATAGCGTAAGTTGCGCGATAACTTATGCAAACAAGTTTCGCGAACACGTGCACTTCTTTTCGTCAGGTGTCACCTTTTTAAAGCAAGCTAACTCTGTGTTAACCGGGCTCAAGTTTATCCCGTATCTATTTATTGCTTAACGGGTAATCGAAACCCTTTGTGTACCGTACGATTTGGATACGCAAATTAACAGGGTTGTAATCGAATTTAAAAAGACGGGCTGAATATAGTAGGACAATTCGATACACCTGGCCTAGGTAGCTAGTTAAGCATTCGTCGAATGCTACGCGATTAAAAGCTAAATGCAAGCGAGGAGACGCTAGCCTATAGGCTCGCGACAGAATTCTCTCGCGCGTGTTTAGCAGTCTAACGACTCGTCTGCGCGTAGCGAAAAGGTTAACGGTTGTTGGAATTTTCGGAGAACGGCGAAAGGAAAGTTGGCCGACCGGAGACGTCCTAGTAGAGAAGACGTAGGCGCTTTCAGAAATTAACGAAGCGTTTTCCTTTGTTTCAGAGCGCTTTGAGAGTGCCCTAGACGAGTGGTCGTCGTCGTCGCCGTCGTCGTGGTCGTTGTCGTCGTCGTCGTCGTCGTCGTCGTCGTCATCGTCGCGCTGTCATCGTCGACGCGGTGGGCGTTGTCGCAGGGTAAGCAAACGGATGCCTCTATACCGTGCTCTCTCAGCCTCTTCTCTCGAGCCGTTTAGTTTGCTCGCGATAAACCTACGTGGCGCGTCTGCAAACTCGAAAGCGCGCGTTGCCCAGCTTTCAGAGAAGCTCCTCGTCGTCGTCGTCGTCGTGGTCGTTTGAGCTCTTTTCCGATGCTCGTGCGCGGTCTTTGGTCGATCGAGCCGGAGCAATCGCGCTTTGCGCCAACTCTTGCCTGTTTAGTTTCGAGTTTCGAAGCTGCCAGCTAGCGCGCAGCGGATCGATGCGGTTTGATTTTAACGGCCGGTTTCCCGTGAACGCGATTTACGCGCGTTCGACTGGACGTTTTCGATTAGTGGGTCACGGGGCAACGAAGCGGCGAACGTTCTCCTAGCGCGAGTTTTATTATCCGAGGGTGCAGCGGGCTCGTCGACGGTATGCGAAATTACGAGTTGGCGTGCGCTCGCGTGGCGATACGTCGTTAAAGTAGGCTATCGCGTATGATCGAGCTCCTGCGAGTGCTCGCGAACTTTCCGCGACGCCCAACTACCTGCTCACCGCCCGCTGAAAATCCCCCGCACCGTTCTTATTTATTAATTTCTTCGCCCGTGCTACGCAAAGAGGATCGGGACGGAAAACAAGTCGTAAACAGAATAGTTAACCCTTCGCGGGCAGCCCGAGTCGTCGACGAGTAGATTGCGAACCTTTTACGCGCCTGTGGTCCCCAGGAAATTTAAATACGCAAGACGTTAGAGAACGCGCGTGTATAAGGTATTCAAAGTAGGATATGTATCGTTTCGTTTGGAAGACGAAACAACCCTCTAATTGTTTTGCTAATAAGACTATCCGGATTTGCGTAAAAATTTGCAACCTATCAACGACTCGAGCGAATTAAGACTTTCGCAAAGCTACCTCTCTCTGCATTTTAATTTCTATCGAAAACAGTTTCAATCGTTTAACTCAACGAACTAGAGCTAAAGAAGTTTCTCTCGAAACGCGTGCCTGTCTTTGCTACCCTCAATGTCTCGTACGAATTAAAGTAAGATAAATTTCGAGAACGCTGTGGCGATATCGTTGCACACCTTGCGAGCGAACGATTAACGCTTACGATTATCTTTTCGCGACGTTTCCTACGAAATTTCGATCGAAAGAATCCGCGCGAGATTAGGAGAAAGCAGCGGTTACGTAAAGGCGAATGTTGGGAGCTGCAGAGGGTTAATTCGGGGCTGTTAACGCGAAGACACGGGTTGGGCTAATGCGTCGGCTCGTTGCCGACTTTATACATATTATATGCTCGTTTAAGGCGCGCGCGCGCTTTCGAGACGCCAGGGGGATGGAAGAGAGTAGTCGGGGCCGAGTAATGCCTTTCGCCGAGACATAATCGTAAGCGATAATACTCGAGAGGGTCGGAAGTCGGCGGAAGCGAACTGGCACGCGTGCACTGCTGGTCCTTTTCGGTGTTTCGAGTGCCTCGGGTTAACGCGTTTTCTCTTGGGCGCGTTCCGTCACGCGGAAACAGTCCTTTCCTCTCCCTGTCTCATCCCCTGGCTTCGATCCGGCCACCGAAAGCCTCGCTTATTCCTTCGTTCGAGTTTGCTCGCGCAGCCGAGCCAAAAGAGAAGAGAGACTCGCCTGGGTTTTCCATAATCTCGCTGCCTTTTCACCTTTAGACCGTTTCGGGCTGCGGAATCTTCCGCTTGCCCCGCGCTACGAATTCGCCGTCAATTTTTCACGGATATCGCCGCACGTTATAGTCCAAAGAACGTTACGCTTCGGGTAAAACGCGCGAACCTTCGCGAATAGCCATTTCTCGTTTTTCCCCGCGAGCTTTCCTTTTTCCCCGGGGCAAACGGCGGTCGCCGAGATTAAAGATGCTCGGTCGAAATAGACCTCCGCTGGAATGGCTACTCGTGATACTTTTCCGCCAACGGCAGAATCGTTTCCACCGCGAAAGAAACGGCTTCAACGTCCCGTGATACGAGAGCGGCGAATCCAACTCGGACCCTCGGGTTAAGGTTTTTTCCCTGCGCCGCACCGCACCGCCGCGTTGAAACCCATCGGGTTGATGGGCATTTGCAAATCGCCGAACCTCAGACGAATACCTTCCTCTGTACTCTTTGCAATCTTCCGACGAATACTCGAACGATCAACGCGTTCGCTACCAGCGTCGCGTTTGCGTGACATACGAGAAAGCTAGCTTTTCCGCATACTTTACACGTCTGACGCGTTGCTAAGCTACTCTATCGTGTTCTGTTGCGTTCACGTTTGTTAGTAGACCGCGGATCTTCGCGCGGTCCGTGGAAGATTTAAGTGCTCAAATACTACGGATTGCACGTGAAGCGTGTAACGCGTGCAAAGTGTTTTCGGAGTAGGATACATCTCGCAATTTTTTTAACTTGTTAGCCGGGAAAAATGACTCGCTTTTATACGAAATTAGTAGACGCGAATAGCGAGAGGAAATGAACGAAATTTGCAATCAACGATAGAGAAGATAGAACGATTTTACGGGAGGTAATACTTAAGGGATGAAATCGGTCTTTATTTTTTGTTTAGCAAAAGTTGAATTTGCCCAGAGATCCGCTTCGTATTTGTTACATTTCAATTCGACACGAGTTACAGCTCTGCAGGATGTTCTTCAAAACTTCGAAAAGCAAAGCCCGCGGTAGGTTTTTTCCTCGCGTCAGCTTGTTTTTGCCTTGCTTTTGCTCATCCTTCGCGCAAGTGGAACGCGCGCTCGTGTTTTGTTTATCAGAGGACGGCAAAAGGACGGCGCGGAGCTGGAAAGAAGTCGGCTGAGAAGAGTGGGAATGCGATTCGTAAGGAACCTACGGTCTTGGACGCGATTATAAAGGTAGGTCACGCGTATTTGCATCGCTGGCCGAAACGTTTCTAGACGAGGAAGAGGGGGAACCCTGTACCGATTGCTGTTATTCCGTGTGCCGTTTCGAGCGACTTCTTTCCAGCTCCGTCTCGATTCGCGCGTAAACCGAGAGCGAAGGCTTAGGCTTCGACGCGAGTATACGACACCGTAGAATCGTTTCTCACGGGCCGTGGACGGTCGATCAATCCGCGCTCGATCTCGCACACCTATTTCTTCGCTTTACGAGAGTCGCGCGGAAGCCGATAAATCCGTTTTACGGACGCGCCGAATATCTCCGCGGAACGAGGAGGCGGTTGCTTCTAGTGGAAGAACGCGTTGCATATTTATATATGCGATTCCGGCTGACAGATTACACGGATTTCGCAAGACTCGGAGACGAAGTAGCGCTCTTCGGCAGGGATGAACCGCGCTTCCTCTCGGCGCGTCCTCCGGCCTCGTTTTTCCACACTTTATGGCGTATCGAAGAGGTCGGCGTCCTTCGTCTTATAAATTAGATGCCGGAGGCGTGAGCTAGGAGACGCGGCGATGGCTTCTCGTGATTCCAGTCGACCACCGGCTCGATGTCAACGTCCACCTCTGCCTTTCTTCCCTTTGTAACCGCCTGTGAATAATCGAGCGCGTCCCGCGTTAGTCGCGGCTACCCTTATCCGACGCTCATTTATGGGGCGCGCAGCTTTCCTCGCAGCTCGCGACACACAACGAAAAACTTTACCTCTGCCTCTCCGCCGCGGCGGCGAAATTTATGCGCGTCGCGGTACCCTAATGCGTCTGCCACCATTACCATCCTCCGAGTAAGCCCGAGACGCTGCCGCTGCAACGCGCAATCTCGCCGCGATAACTTTCCTCTTTTCTCTTTGCGAATCGTTGGACGCTCGCGAAGGCGGAACAGGTTGACCACTCGCATCTTCTCTACGAAGATTTACTCGTTTATACGCGTAAGCTTCGTGCCATTTAGGCGCGAAAGGCCGACGATATACGTGGAACGTGCCAGGCTTTGATAGCCGATGGCTAGCTTTTTGTCTCCTCGGTATGTTAGGCTGCTCGCGGTGGGCTCGCCGTGATCCTTGAAAGGGTTTTTTTCTTTTGGTTCGGTCAGTTGCAAGCCGAGAGTGGATCACGCGGCATCGACATCGCGTTCATAGTTCTCTAACGTAAGGATTCCGCGTGGTATTTTGCCTTGCTATATTAATTTTATTATTTTTTATGTGCATGTGTATTATTTTTGCCTTAACGTTCCCACTATACATTTGTACGCGTTTAGCTGCTCGCGCATCTCGCGTTTATACGCCCTCGTGATAAACTAAACTTTACAACGTAACGAACGAGGGGAATACCTCGGTGCCGGGCAGAAAAGTAGGCAATCTTGCCGTGCATTGCCACGGACGTAGCGTTAAAAACAGTTTCACTGGAAGCGCCGTTGCATTCCAATTCTTGCTCGCATTTAAAAAGCGATAACGTTGACGGGTTCGTAACAATTTCATCGCTCCGCGTACACGTGGGAATGCTCGCGGTCCAACGACGAGCCGGTGCAAGATTCGAGGATGCAGAGGGTGTAAACGGAAGAAGCGATCGATCGAAGCTTTCAGCTGCAGTCGCGCGAAACTTTGGAACGAGCGATGATTTTCGAATGGGGGGCACGAGTCGGAGCAACGCTACGGAATCGTCTAACGCGCTCGACGTTATCGCGTGTGCATAGCGGGAGGGAACAGCTGGCTGAGTTCTGGCAGGCGCTAGGCGGTGGAAGCGAGCGAAGGAGAGCAAAGCTAGCTCGCCGGAGAGTAACGTTCGCCGCTTAATCCGCTTTTACGTTCCGCGTAAAGATGCATAAGCCGGCTTTACGATCGGTCAAATTCACCCGGGCACTCGAGACTTCCGTAAACGCCGCCCTCGAGACTCTCATCTCCTCTCGCGAGCGGAGCGGCGGTATTCCGAGGGCAAGGGTCCGTTTCGTGACTCTATTTCTCGTGCGGCAAGCAAAGTGCGTGCGCTTCTCGAGGAGCGGCTTTGCTGGAAGCCCGGACGGGCGCCGAGGCTCTCGGCGAGCTACGCGCTGGTGGATTTAATCGAAACATTCCTCGGCTGTTAAGCGGCTGCAACTTTACGGCGGACCGAATTGTTTCGTTCCACTTGCCGGAACTCGTTCCATCTTGCCGGCCTGCGAACAGCGAAACGATCGATGCTCGATTCGATGTAGGCCAGCGACCGTTGGACGACACGCGTCGGGTAGCGGGGAAATCGTTGGCTCTAGCAGGCCGCGAATTGTCGGTAGAAATCGCGCGGTGGAAAGAGAGGCGGAGCGGATGATTCGATAGAGACGCGGCAGCGCGATCGCTAACATAGTTGCGACTCGCAGCTCGCAGCTCGTAGTTCGCCGGGTTAAATCGGCTTTAGCCGTTCCGCCGGTTTACGTAAACTTTGGCCGAGTATAAAGATAAATTTAACGACGGCAAAAAGGGCAACCGTGGGTGGCTGCCGCTGGAGAAGCTAAGGGACTCGAGGCTTCCGCTTATCGAGGCAACTCTGCCGCCGGCTTGAGCCGAGTTTACGATATTCGAGGTAATAGCGAGAGGAGAGAGAATAAGGGAACGTAGAAGACAGGCGAAACTATTGGGGGGAAGGGTGGAAAAACGAGGGCGAGTTCAGGCGCGTGACATCCCTTGGAAAACGTACGAGACGCGCGAGGCTCGCGCCCCGCGATACTTATTTGCATTCTCATTTGTATGCTCGCGGACCAGCTCTTCCAGTTGCTACGATTTATAGAAGCCTAGAGGGAGGAACGCGAATCTCTCAGACTAGACGCTCACCAGCGGTGCGTTGCCGTTGCGTTCGCATGCTTTTCCTTCCTCTCGTTTCGAAGCAACGAACACCGATAAGATAGATATTCGTATCTCTGCGTTCTTTGCTTTCGATTGTTAAACGAGGAAAGACGCGCAAACGTAACGGCGATGCACCGCTCGCGTTCGTCTAGCCTCGAAACCTCTCCAGAAGTTAATGCACGCATCGATGCGAGCGATGGTTTTACGTTAGCTTTACGGCTCGCAAAGTGCATTTTCGGTGCATTTTTCGGCAACGCAGGAGCAAATCTCTTAAACCTATCGCACGCATCGACGCCGCGGCGTTCTTGGACTGTTCTGACGGTACGCTGGCAAGTAAGCTTCGCGCGGGGGCGTTTTTTGGCCGCGCAGGGGGCGAATCGTTGTCAGAAGTTGGATAATTTGAGACGGGGCGCGAAGGAAGAAGACCGGCGAAGGTTTCGGGAGGGCGCGTATCGCCGGCAAAGATTTACCCCGGTCTCGGCGGGTTAATATAGCCCGGTGAGCTCGTCGCACCCTCGGGGCTGACACCCTCCGCGAGCAGGATTTAGTTGCTAGAGAGCGCTAGCTAGCTTTCGCTAGCGCGGTGCTTTCCATGTTCTGCGACGCTTCTTCTTTAGTAAAATTGCGGCTGTCACGCGTTGTCGCGACTCGGGGAAACAAATTTCGAAGCGACGCGAGAATTAATCCCGAGATTATCTCGATTTGGGCGAAGCGGCGAGCGTGAAACGCGTGCGCCCGGCATTTCTGCGCGCTCTCGTTCTCGCTCTCGCTCTCGCTTTCGCTCTCGCTCTCGCTCTCGCTTTCGCTCTCGCTCCCGCGCTTGCAGCCAAATTTTTCCTAGCCCCCACACGGCCTGCCTCGTATCGATTTTACGTTTACGTAGCTAGTTTTGCGGTTCGTTAGGGTGTTGCTCGAGCGGACGGTGTTCTCGTTCGGTGTTTCGTCCCAGACACCCTCTTTCGATTTGGTCGCGTCGGCCGAGGAAAGCGAGCGTCCCGCAAACTTCTCGAAGCCGCCTCTCCGAGGCACGAGGGTGTCGCGAGCGGATCGATGTCGTCAAAGATTGCCTAGATAGCTGCCCCGCTTTATATTCCTTCGTTCGCGTACTTACTTATTTCGGGGTAGAAACGCTTCGCTTGTATAACATTTAGCTTGCGATACGTACGTATCGGAGGAACGAGTATAGGTACGCGTTACGTAGAAAGTAGTTGAGGAGAGCACCTGGAAGATAGAGATAGTCGACGAAGATTCCACTCGAAGCTGTCGAAGGAAGCGAAGAAGCTAAGAATACGGTTCGGGCTGTTAAAGCGATCGTAGCGCGTGCTTTCGTTTGCAAACGAGAGAATTTTGCACCGGTGATCGACGAAACATCGGAGGAACGCGTGGATGAGGCGAACCGACGCGGAAAACTTAATCTCCATTCGATATCGAGGACGCGTGGGAAGATGCGTCGACGAGGAGGATCGTTAGCGAGGCGAAGGGTAGGTGACGCGGAATTGAATTTGCATCTCGACAACGGAGTCGCTCGCCTGCTCCTGGACGCGCAAACAGGGACAAACGTGGGAGGCGTTTTTCGCGCTCGCGAGATTCGTCGTGGAAGCTCGGAGCGCGACGACCGGGTTACCGTTTTTCCGTCGCGCTATAAATAAGCAGGATCGATAGTCGGGAGATAGAAAGAGGGACAGGCAGGACCGTTCTCGGCTGCCTTTGTCGAGGGATCGAGCGGGCCCGAGTGTCTCGAGTGTCGCGCGAATCGTTCCTCTTCCCGGGTTGAAGTCGCGAACGCGTCGCCGTTTCGTCGCGCGTGAATCGCGTCGAATACACACAAGGTTTCCGTGTTTCATCGGGTATCGCGGCCGCGTCGGAAACGCGGAGAATCGAATCGGTGAGTTCCCGTTGATCCTTCTTCACTCGTCGAACCGTTTCTAAAGACGTCGACGAACAAAAGCGGTGATACGCGGATCTTCTAAGCGCAGCCTTAAATACGTGCTTCAAATACGCGGATCGTGAAACGTAAAACGTATCGATGCGCCGAGAACAATAGCAGCTACCTTCTCCGCGAGCGTCGACTTTAACGCGGTATCCGGGCGAGTCTCGCGTCAGCGATTGCGGGAGGAAGAAAATGTTGAACGCGATAGCGGCGTGGAAATCCTCGCAAATTGAAATCGGTGGGCTTTGCTATGCGAGGGAAAAGCGGGAAAAACGACGCGAGTGGCGAACAAGATACGTCGTAGATCAGCCGGGGCGCATTCGTCGCTCCGCGACACGTTAATACCTCGATAATTCATTCTAAATCCAGCAAATGAAGCGGCTTAAGTTCTCGCGACGGTTCGTAAAGCGTTCCGAGAAACGAGCCAGCCAAGCCTCCGCTTCTAGGCGGCCGTTGCATCGCTTTGAAGTGCCACCACCGCGAAATCTTTCGCCAAAGAAGACACGGCCTCGTTCTTGTTTCTCTCGTCTCGTTCTGCTTCCTGTGACTCGCGACGCGACTAGACGCGACTAGACTAGACGTCCCTCGTTTCCTGTTTCTCGCTTCGCGACCGCTTCGACGCGAACGGAACCCGTGCAGGAAAAGTCGATTCCCCGGGGCCCAGATGTTTCGCGAGTTTGTAAATCGAAAACGATCGCCGGGATGGCCTCGTGCATAAATCTCCTCGCTCGAGATCGGATGCCGCGCGAAGCTCGCGCGCAAACGCTTAATGCCGACGTATCGCGCGTAATTTGTAACCACGCGAATGTTTTGGTAGCTCCGTCAGCGACGGCGACGGCGTCGGCACCGATGGCGTCTCCGCGGCCCACGATTTATGCGCTGGATCTAAGCTGCCACCGGTGCTCTCCGCTTTCCGCTTTCCGCCGCCTCGCGGTCCAGTTACCCAACCCAGAATTAGCTCCGGTCTTTCGTTTTGCGGAAACTTTAGCGGACCCGCTACCTGCCACTCTCTTCCCAGGTTAACCTTTGCACGGCTGAAAAGCCATTCCAGTAGTTTCTAGTAACGACGCCCTTAGCCCTTTGGGAGATTGATTTGCGTATATGCGTCGCGAGCAAAATCAATTCGAAGTGGAAGCGACGTAAGTACGTGCACGGCGTATCGAACGTTTCGCGCGTGTCGATATTTGCGCGTGGCACGCGTTGACTTCGGTGTAACGATCGCGCGCACGCTCGCAACTGAAAACGTGGTGGCCCCCCTGGAATAGCCATTCGGTAATTAACTGCGACGCTCGAGGGGTTAATTGCCTTTTAAATTTATATAAATTGACGTAGCCGCGTGCTTGAAATATTGGCTCCGCGTATCCGGGGGCTGGGATAGCGATTCGCTGAAAGCCCGAAGTTTATACTTTGCGTGCGAATATTAGGTCATCCCATAAATATGCAGGCTCGTTTCTTGACTTAATTTTAAGCGCGACCCGCGAATATATGCGGGCTCGTTTCTCGACTTAATTTCAAGCGCAAACTACGAACGCTTGCGTTCGCTTTTAACCATTGAGATCCATCGAGCGTCGCCTTCTACGATGTTCTCGATCTCTCGGAGGATCTTTGGATGATTTAGGAAGCTAAAAGATAGGAACTTGGATTGAGGGAACCTAAGGAGCTACGTTAATTACGGGGTGACCCGATTCATTGATTTCTGGAGTAAATCTTCCTCGCGTCGTGCCACTTGCCGTTTATTAGGCCAGGCATTTTTCTATTGCGACTCGCCGAAGATCGAATCGACGGGCTGTATAGGGAAGAGGTCGCGTCCGCGTTCCTCCGGATCTTCTCGATGAGGAATCGCAAGCGTGCCTCGGAATACTTGGAATTCTCGGTCGCCATCTATATTATCGATTAATAATATCGATTAAACTTCAAAACATAATAAATACTCAGCATACCACATACACCTATTACAACTTCAAGCATGGCGACTACAGTAGTATTATTGACTACTTAAATCATATAGAATGGGATGCACCGCTCGCAAATACTAACGTCGATGATTCTACGATACTTTTATATGACCACTTTTATTTTACGATGGAGAAGTTTATTCCGAAAATGCATTACAACCGTTCGACTCTTCCTAAATGGTTTTCTCATACCCTAATTGGATTGGTTCGTAAAAAGAAACTGACTCATAGAGCCTTTAAAAGGAGTTCTCAACTGTTTGACTACTTGACTTTTGTCAACCTGCGAGCCAAATGTAAGAGATTTGCTAAACATTGTTATTCTTCGTACGTACGCAAAACTGAACTATCGGTTCATAATGATATTAAATCCTTTTGGAGTTTTGTAAACTCTACGCGAAAAATCTCTGGCTTACCATGCAACATGTTTTACAAAGAAAATGTGGCAACAGAT
Organism: Eucera pruinosa; assembly: GCA_028830335.1. NCBI lineage: Eukaryota > Metazoa > Arthropoda > Insecta > Hymenoptera > Apidae > Eucera > Eucera pruinosa. The sequence continues at coordinate 18,292,948 of JAMYCR010000007.1, forward strand.
GATGTTAAAATTGCGAATTTATTTGGTTCGATCATAGCTTTATTTTTAATTTAATTAACAACCATATTAATTGTCCCCCTCTCCTTATGCAAATTAATTTCTACGCACCTGAACGAGTATTGATATCTGAACCAGGATTACAAATATATAAGTCCAGATCTTCATATGGATTAATTAATCCAATTAATCGTATTGTCGCTGACTCTAGCACTCTCTATAATCGTATTGATTTTTTTAGTGGGTCTTTACATGCGTTTAAAAGACACGCGCGTAGAATTATCGGATGATGCTATACCTTTTGTATCATGCGTTTTTGTGCATGTCTCTTCTTTGATATACTATGTATAGTTTTTCCTTTTTTCTCTTTTTAAACATTATAAGCAAAAGGGATTTGATCCGTTTATAAATAAATAAATAAATAAATTATTAAGCTGTATTAACCCCTTGGCCTACAATAACGAGTTACACTCGTTCTATGAATTGTGGCTTAACTTCAAGAAAACCAGATATTACCGAGAGTGGACTTTAATTCGAAGTCGAATTTTTGCTTGGTCTTGCAAGGTTGGAGGTTCTTAAGTAAAAATTGCCAAAGATATTTAAATAATTTGTAAGTTAAATGATATAAAAATAGTAACCAGCTAATACTAGCGTACGTAGGTAATAAAATAATCGTAGTGCAAGGGGTTAACCGAGCGAGGAGGGTTCGTTTACGTTGACTCGGCGGTCGCGTACCATCATTCCATTGCATCGATATTCCGTGCGAGCCTGCGAAGTAGCACGAGCGCTTCGTAGACAGACCACCGCCGCGCCGCCGCTAATCTCCGCTCAACCACTCGCCCGCGCTTTTCCCGCCGCGTTGCGGAGAACCTCCTCTAATAAAACGGTTTCGCGTGAATCTCGTCGGCTTAACGTCGTCGCTCTCTCCGGCAGCCGTCGAGGTTTTTCTCGGGTTCCCCTCCGCTCGACGGGCGCGCGCAATTTCGCGCGGCTGCGGCTGATATCGCTAGCATAATCGGCGATTTGTCACCGGGCCCGAATAGCTGCGATATGCAAATGGAATTGGCGAGCGAGGGAAGCGGTTTCCGCCGGATCGCTGACCATTCCGGCGGGCTTGGGGCTTGGGGCCTCGGGGCTTGGGAAAGAATGGCTTTGGTCGGCTAGGGGGGCACGTTTTTCGTCGGATCGAGAGGACGCGCGGTGGTAACGAGCGCGGCTGGAGAAAGGCGTTGCCGCGTTGTGCGCGTCGTTTAAGGAGGAAAGGAACAAAGGCGCCACTGGCAGCGGAGAGTATCGAAATTCGATAGAGAAAACGGAGAACGGGGGGGAGTAGATGGCTGCGGTTTTGCGGGCACGTTAAAAGCAGGTGGTTTCATCGACGTCCTAGCGCAAGCCGCCGTTTCCGCTCCGAGTTTCGCCGCCGCCAAATATCGGCTTTCCGTTCGCGTTGCCCGGCATGAGAAACGAAGGAAGGAGAGGAAGAAAAAAAAACGGAGAGAGGAATTGGAACAGGAGGGTTGTTAGACTCTCGTGTGCATGGTCGAGGAGCGGAGCGTAGAGGAGAGGAGAGGCGGCTTTGCGAGCGTCCAATGGAAACGGGAGCAAAGTTTGCGTCGCGTCACGACCGCCACCGTGGCCGCGGAACGGAATCCGCCGGCTTTTCGGCCTCTTCGTTTCCCTTGCTCGGGGGAGGGGAAAAAAAAATTTGCATTTTAAATTAAAGGGGATGCACTCGAGACTCTTAACGATGTCTCTGCCTCGGCGAAATCCCCGGCTATTTCCAGTCTAACCGAGTTGTTTCCGCGACCCGCTCGCTCCGCGTCGGCCATGCAAATGCTTCGCGTACGATTCGCCGGCGCGTTTACCTCGGTTGACGTTTCCAGAAAAAAGTTGTCTCGCGAAACAGGGAACCGTATAGGGGAAGGAATTGCACGCAAGGGAAGGCAAGGCAAGGGGCGGCGCTCGGGGCTAAAGACGGTAGGTTAAAAAGTCAGCTGAGCCGAAATCGATGCGACTCGAGCATATCGCGTGTCGGACGATCGTTCGGGCTCGTGGCGTTCTGGCTATCGGGGATCTAGCACAGGTGTTCCTTTGGTAATGCCATCATCCGTAACGCGTGTCACGACCGCGATTATCGCCGATAATTCGTCTGAAACTTTCAGGGGACGTTTCGGTCTGCTTCGGCCACCTTTCGTTCGCTATCGTTCATCGTATTAATGCATCGAAGTTGCCTGCACTCTCACTACTCGCATCCATTCAAACGGGAAGCTTGAATTACGCTTTGGCGATCGTAGCGATAATTAGGCTGCGGATTTTGATGCAAATTCGTGTTTCTGATAGCACTATCGAAGGAGTGGGACTCGAGGAGAGATTTGTCTTGCCATACCATTCGCATCTTGCAATCTTAAGTTACCAATAGGTGCACAAATGTCCGCAGTCTAAGGATAGTAGGTGCCTAAACGAGATTCCAAAGACTGCGGAATGAGCATCGCAAATCCGTCGACTTCCTTTCCACCCCCTGGCTTCGAGCGTGGAGCGCTCCGTTCCTTAATCTCCAATAGTTCTATCAGTATTCTCATATTTTTTATATCCGCGTTGCATCGTCGCGCGTGCCAACAATTTCGCGTCAACGATTCGTCGGTGCGAAAGCGAGGAATTAAGTTCCTCCGACTAATCTTTATTTTCCTTGGCGCTGGAAAGGATTTGCCCCCGCTTAAATAAATGCATCGCGTCGCGTCGCGTTATCGAACGGGCGCGCGTTCCTCCTTCTGGGAAGGAAGAAAGGAAGGAGTCGCGGAGGCGGAAGAGTATTATTTGGAGAAATATTGGACGTCGCTGGGCGCTTTGTCGAGCGCCGACTAAACGAACATCCAGCGGAGTCGCGTGCCGACCTGAATGCTTCTTTGATTCCGCTGGCGCGTTTACTTTTTCACGCGAAAGCGCGCAAACGGAGCGCGAACAAATGCAGAGGCATAGCCTTCCTTCCTTCAAAGCCATTGTCTCGCTCGTCGGCGAACGCGAATTCGCGCGGAGTGGGTCGCCTTTGCAGCAGCGTCCACGTCCACCGGCTCTTCGATCCTAGATGCGCGCGTCCTTTCCAGAGCTTCCCTTGGCCCACGCTTTTCCACCCTGAGAATTCCATTTAATCGGACGATTCTATTTAATCTCGTAGCGTGGCCGATTGCAGAGCTTCGTCGCGTTGCTTTCGAGAAGCTTTGGCGAACGTTCGTTTGCGTCGGGTTCGATTTGCAGTTGGCTCGCGAGGCACGAGCCGCCGGCTGCCTGCAGTCATTTTCGGAGTGTACGCGAGAGACTGTTGGCAAAAGGGAAAAAAGGGAACGGTTTGTTCGGCTGAAAAGACCGGGAGGAGGACGAGGGGGGGAATCATCCTAGATTCCGGAAGGGATGCCGGGGAACGAGAGGGAGGAACGGGTAGCAAAAACGGGCAGCTTTGACGCGAGCAACCGAGAGCGCTGGGAACCGTCTGCGCGAGTAATCCACGCTCTTTTTTCTTCTTTCTCTTTTCTTCTTTCTCTTTTCTTCTTTCTTCTTCTTTTTCCCTTCGTCTCCTAATTCAAATCTTTCCGTATCTCTCTCCGCTCGCTGCGTTCCCCGCTTGTCGAAAACAACGACCGCTTCTCCGACGGATTTTCGTGGCAACTCGTTGCGACGGATCGGCGGTTGCTTAACCAGTTCGGTGCGGCTTTATTTTTCGCCACTGTACTTCTGTGTGGCGGACAACGGGATCGCGAATGCGCTGCTATTGTCCGGAACGGAGCGAAGTTTTAACGGGATGAGGATTTCGCTTCGAGACCTTTCGTAGCGATACCCGAGCCGGAGATGTTCTTGGACGGTTACTTCTCTGCCGTGGAAATCGAAGAAACGGAGTTTGCTTAAAGGGGTGCTTCGTCGTTCGATCGTGACCAGTAGATCTTTGCGCGTTTCCGCGTGCCTAAGAGAACAAAATCCACGCGCGACGTAACCATATGCAAGATGTATAAAAGTGGGGTTGCATTTTAAGGTACTCGGGGGGTGAAACAATCCCACGCTTACGTTCTCTTAGCGACGATTTAGTTGGACCTCTGTATTCGTGGCTAGAGTAGGCGGCAAGTTTTGAATTACGTCGGACTGTAATCGTGGCTAGCATCGAAAGGGTTAACAGAGGCAATCGGGAGCGAAGGTTGGAGCGAGGGAAGGCGGATTAAAAGAAAGGAGACGAACGGACACGCGTAGGAGGAGGGGAATACGGGACACGGATAGGGGTGCCGGTTAGGCGTCGGGGTTAGGTTGTCCGTCTAGGACGAGAAGATGTGTTGCGAGCGCGGCCGGGTATGCGAAGCAGCCAACCATGAATACGCGAGCGAGCGGTTCGTTGCATAAATATCGCTCGGTTCGTCTATGAAGCGCGTCCATCCCTCGCCGGCTGGGTAAACGCATTGATTTATCGTTCCAGCGTGAAGTACGCGAACCCCGTTCCACGCTCTTCTTCCCGTTGCTCGTAAATCCGCCGCAACCTCCGCGTCCCGTGTTTTTTTTTCCTCGTCCATCCAGAACCCTTCGAACGGCTAGAATCGCATCCCTTTCGTCAAAGAGTATTATTTCGTGTCTCCGTATTCGTTGCCGCATCCGAATCGATGAATCTGCGACAGCAGGGGAAGACGCGGCTCTCTCGCGAAGCTCGAAACTGCTCGTTAGATCGAGCGAAGGCGGGCGTTCCTTCTTCCCGAAGCGGTCGGTCCCGTTTCCGAGCGAAAAGGGAGGTACTCCTCGTCGCGGGTTGACGAGCAGTTGGCAGGAAGAGAAACGCGAGGGGTGCCAAATGGACGGGCTGTCTGATTCGCGGAATCCCCCGGAGAATCGTTCGACGCGATGTACGTGATGCCGGTGTACGTGCGTCCTCTCCGCGGAGCGGAGAATGGAAAAGGGAGCGGCGACGGGGTAGCGGAGCAGGTTGTCCGATTTTGCGAAACACAGAAGCGGGGAGAGTTAGATCGGCGCGCGTGGAGCCCGTTTCGACTGGATGGTGTCGCGTCGGCTGCTCGAAATAGGACAGCCGGTGCGTGCCTCCGGTTCGAGAGGCTCTTTGCAATTCGCCCGAGAGGGTGCTATTTGGGAAAGGAGCGCTCGAAGAAGGGAAGCCTAGATACCGAAGAAAGCGCGACGCTGCGAGCGAGACTCGGTCGATCCGCTCGCGCGCGAGGATTCTTAGCTGAGATTCGTTCCGTTTCAAGGTCCAGACGGACGGCGTTCTCGTTTTGGGAATGCGCGGCGCGTTCTCTAAATAGATTCGAATCTATCGGAGACGGGTTGGGGCCCGCGTTGGACGCTCCTCGTCCCGCGTCTGAGACACGCCGACGCGGGCTCGTAAGATATCCGCGCGGCGAAAACGAGATCGTCTCGATCCGGATGGAAGATCGTTCGGTAGTCGAGAGGCGAGCGAGAGGCGCGTAGAAGCCCGGCGTCTACCCTCGGCGCGCGGTGGCGAGACAAAGCGACGGCGAGGCTCGCCGGGAGCTCGGAGCAGCAGAGAAAGCCGTTCAACGCGGGCATTTATTTCGGGCCAATTAGCGGCATTCCTCGACGGAGGTGTCTTGCTTGCGAGTCGGGTTCGCGCGAGTTGCATAACTCGTCGGAGAACGGCGAGACGAGAGCGACGGCACGGCCAAAGGGGTGGAGAAACGGAGACGAGGCGAAGACGCGTCGGCACGCGACACCCGAGGCTTTCTTCGTCTTCTGCGCGACACCCCGTTCGCTTTCGCGTCGCGCGCCAGCCGTTAATCCCGCGAAATTTCTCCGAACACCAACCGCGCGCGTCCGCGTGTTCCCAGCCGGCCTCCGCATTTTTCGCTCGTCTCGCGGCGCTTCAGAGAAAAAAAGCGGCGCATCGAAAAGGGGGAACACGAGCGGAAGTATCGAGCGAAAACGGCAGACGAGTGGGACGCGAATTAGCCGGACAGCGAGGCTGAAACATCGAACGTACTATATATTAAGGTGAGCGACGTCTGGGACGCGGCGCGCTGTCCGTGGAACGTCGAACGGTCGGAGACGTTGGGCTCTAAATATTCCGGCGACAGGAGACGGTCGAACGTCTGGCAGCGGCCGCCGATTCGCGTCGCGCCGCGGCGGAAACGCGTTTCCCCGTGTCTGCCACCGATTCTGCCCGTCCACGTCCTCCGATCTGGCCCAGCTTTCCATTTCGTCCGCGCCATTTCCACCGCGTATATTCGCGTCTTCTCGAAATTTCGCTCGACGAATTCCTTGGCTCCGACAGCTCTAGACCCGCCTCGCCCCTGCTAATTGCCGTCTTCCACTCGCCACTCGCTAGCGCGAGACGTCTCGCGAGCCGATTCCAATTAATTACCGTGACGAGCTCCGCCGACCGACTTACCTTCCGATAACGAACCCTCGCACCCTTAGCTTCGCTCCCCTGCTCTCTCGTTATCCGAAGATTTCGGGACTCGACGCGACGCCGATCGATTCGTAGTCTCGGGTCTCCTCGCGTTCGCGGTTATATACTCGCCGTGGGTGCAGGGCCAGCGCAAAGGGGACGCAAGAGTTCTTATCGCGAGGTATTGGGATACGGGGTTAATTTAAATTAAAACTCGGTATATTCTTTGATCTATGATTTTATTTTGGCAACGAGGAAGGACGTCTTAACGTTACAAGGATCGAACTAAAAGTGAGGGCTTTTCTAAAGCACATGGAAAATCTGGCGCCCACTTCCAGAAAGAAAAACAACGGCCTGGGTCTGCAACGTGTTTGTCACACAGGTCTTTAGACACTTATACGGCCAGAGGCCCATGACTCTGGTAACAGAGTTAAGGCTTACCTTCATTACAGACCCAGTGTCTCTCAACGCAAAATTGATTTTTGCTTTTAATTAAAATGATGACCCAACACGTGGCTTTGGGATACTGTACGCGTCTCATTTGTATTCGCAGCGGAATGGGCAGATGATATCGATACGCGTTGAAGTTATCGAGGGCGGTCTGGAGCGGAGGCCTAACGTCCTTTGGCGACGTTTCGCCTGCTATCTCTTGCCTCGTACATCACCCGTGACAAGTAAAACCGGCATTTATACTCGAGTCCTTTGAACCCCTCCTCTTATCCGGCTAGTCCGATTCGTTCCACGGGAAAATCTTTCCCCCAGCCTGTCCCCTGTTGGGCTTTTTTCCGCGAGCCGGCTTCTGGTCCGCGGGATAGTCGCGCGATCGCGTGCGGTTTGCCGCTATCGAGGTCTCAAAGACGGAGCTCGCGCCACGGAAGGAGGCGGGGGTGAAATTTATCGGGAGAAACTTTTTATCCGACAAAAGCCCAGGGGTGGAAGAAAGCGGGTTCGAATCTTTGCAGGAAGTTCGCTCGCGCGCGTCGGAGCCATCGCAACTTTTCCGCCGCTCCTTCGACCGATTGACTTTCGCTTAATGACTTTCTCGTGCCCTCCCGCGCCTCCGTCCTTCGTTTCGCAAGGGTTTACCGTTTGTCGGCGGCGCGGCGCGACGCGGCAGCCGGGACTCGAGGGGGTAGTTGCGATATCGCGTCTGCCATTCTTGCTTCGCCCCAGCAGCCACGATTTCGCAAAGCTGCTTCGTCTGCCGGCGAGAAGGGATGCGAGAGGAAGGGTAGGAAGCAGAGGAAAGGAAAACGGACGGCGATTCCTTTGAAGTCGGTCATCGGGAAAGGTCTTTGCGAGCGCGTCGAGGAGAGGAATTCGACCCGGCCGCGGCCGGCCGTTCCAGACCTCTCGTTGCACGGGAGACAGATTTGGAAGCACGTACGCCGGCCTCGCGCGACTCGCCCAGCGGAATTTAATCCGGAGCTCACGCCGATTTCGGTGGGGATCGATGAAAAGCTGGCGTCTTCGAGGTCGTTTCCGATACGGCGGCACGCTCCGCGTAATTACGCAAATGAATCGAAACGGTGTGCGAAGTCCGCGGCAGCGATCCTGCAAAGAATTAAGCGGCGATGATCCCGCGAGTCGGTGCAATTACTTTGGGCGCGCGCGCGCGCTGGGATATGGGGTAGCGGGAATAGGGAATAGGGAATACGGATGACGCGAGAAGGAAAACGAGCAGCGAGAATGCGAGCGCGCTCCGCTGGAAAACGGAGCACCATCGTCCTCTGGGAAATACGTCTTGCTTCGCCGCTGGCGAGGAAATTTAATATCCGAATCGACATTCGCGGTGGCTATTCACGGTCGACGCGCGTCTCGTCTCTCTTTGCACCCGACCTCACCCCTATCCATCTGGCCCGCTTTCCTCTTCTTTCAGCCACCTTCGCCGTCGCCGTCACCTTTTCGCGTTTTCCGCGCAATCATTCCGCTGCGGAGCGATTCGCGACCGCGAGATTCCTCTCGCCGAAAGAAACTGTTCCCCCTTGGCCCTTTGGAAGGGTAGGCGTCGCGGCGAAACGACGTTACTCGAGAGAAAACTAGCTTTCGCGACGAGAAAAGAAATCACTTCCGGCAGTTAGCGAGGCGACAAGCGGAGCAACGGCGACCGCGATTAAGGTGTCGTTAAGCGCGGTAACGCGATACACTTGATTGCTATTCGCGGCTGTATCTCTCCGCGTGCCTCGTTAACGAGCAAAGCAAATTTTCCCGCGGCAATTTGCTCGGCTCGCAGCTGCGTTGGCGCCTCGACCTTTCTCCGTTTGCCACGGTCGCAAACCAAGCCGCAATGGATTGTCTTTCAATCGCGACCGCGACAACAAAGGGGGAGAAAGTCTGCGGACTTCTCCGCAAAGCTACGTGCCGGTTCAAAGACGAGGCTAAGATAAGGTTAGAAGAATGGCTCGCGTTCTTCGGTTGGATCGCAAAGAAGAAAGAAGGGTGGTTTGGCAGAGTGGCGAGGGAGGGGAAGGTGTATCGGGTGGCGCAGCCGGCTACGCGGGTATCGGCGAATAGATGGACGACGTTTTTCACGGCTATTAGCGCACCGAGCCGACCCACTCCTTCCGATCGTATTTCACCCTATCGATCGAGCGACCCTGCACACCCTCGCACGCACCGCTAGCCGCAACAATTTTCATCCGAACGATACCGCCCGGAGCGCGTAGCCAAGCTCTCGGTCAAATTTTTCCTGCCATTCGATATCGGATCCAACGTGGATCGTCGGCTCGTTGCCAACGGAATTATCGGAAATTTTCTGCTTTCGTTTCGCCGGTCTTTGATGCACCCGACACCGGCTTAGTTTGGCTCCATTTCTGTACCGTTTTCGTCTATCCGCTTTAACGACAAGCGTATCTAGGTATTTCTACGGTTACTTATTTGCTTGTCTCTATATGTCTCGTTTCGTTTAGGTTCGTTTATTAACGGGGACAATACGTTTAATGCACGCGGGCTAGGAGCACAGCGATAGGTTAAATTGTCGAGCGATGGTTTAATAGCGATCCAAATAAAGGGTCTCTAAACCGAAGTCTAGCGAGCCTGAGACGTAACTTGCATTCGCAGTAATTCTATTTGTGCAGTTAAATTAGCGCACACGGGGTACGTTCCATTGTTTTCCGAGAAAATAATGCTCGAACGGAATTACGGAAGATTACACGTTTCGCCTAAATTGCTCCGCTAAAAAAATCAATCGACGTGCAACGTTCGTTTGCCGCAGTGGTACGGCGAGCGATTCGATCCGGCGTAAGTAAGCGAGCTTGCGTATCCGCAGAAGAAAAATTCGCGTTAACTTGATAGCTCTTGAAATGCCACGGGAGCTAATACTCTACTAGAGTTGCGCGCAGCTCGCCGAAGCGTTACACGCGTTTTGAATAGAAAAAGAAGATCGGGCAGTGTTTTTCGAGATCCAAGGTTCGTCTCGTCTCTCCGAAAGTCTCTCTGGAAATTTCCGTTGCTCTCCGGTCCGCTGACTCGCTGATAAATGAATAAATCGGTAAATAATTCAGGCGGGAATAATTTAGATGGAAGAACGCTCGGCCCGGTGACTGGTCTCAATTTACTCGAGACGCGTCACCGGCTCCGCTGCGCTAATTTGTATTAATTATCGCCGCGCATATATTTGAATTAGTTCGGAATCCGGAGTGGGCAGGGTGGTCGCGATTTCGTGGTGCTTTTCGCGCATTCCTGTCCCTGTTCCGGCAGCCCGCGGCCAAACGGGACGGCCAGCAAAATCCCGCTAACGAATCCGAACGTCGCTTCTCTTCGCGCAAATCCACGCTCGATTAACTCTTCCGCCATGGCAATTTCAAGTTCGTCTACGCGAAACTGCCAGCCGTAGAAATTTCCGCGGATCGCCGCGCAGCATCCAGTTGAAAGGGATCAAAGCTTATCGTGTTTTGCTCGTCTGTTTGCAGATCTCGCTCTCTTCCGATCCAGCCGTTCATCGTCGTCCGTTCACAATGGCCCCTCGTTTATGGTAAGTTCCCTTTCTTCATCGCGACTCTCCGGTCTGGATCGAAGCTTGCAAAGAAGGAGGGACACCGTTCTCTCCGCTGAGCCGTTTTCTCCATCCGCTAAATCATAGCTGTCCACGCAAGATTTCCACCTGCGCGTCTTCGTCTCGCCTGTTCGCTTCCTCGAACCCTTCTTATCCCGTGAATTATGTTCCCGCGCGAGGACGGTCTAACGAATTTCGCGAAACGCGATGGGGAGAAGGGAAAAGGGAGACGCGCGCGCGTTGGAGACGCTCCAAGGTGGCGGCGAGCGGAGGAATGCCAAGAGTGCGGCGTCTTCGACGCGCCGACAAGGCCGAGAAAAGTGGAAAAGCGGTGGCTGCTAAATCACCAAGAGACACCTAGCATCGGCGCAACGTCGTCGCTGTTTCGCGCGAGCCTCGTTTTAACGCTTTTTCCATTCCGAGACGCTGTAGACGACGCTTTCCCAGCGAGACTATTGCGGCAAGTCGCCACTAAAGTTGCACTATTCGGGGGACAAAACTTGCACGAGTTGGTCGCGTTAAACGTTTAGTAACTTTCCTTCAAAGTTACGCGTCAACGGAGAAAACGATTCGCACTCGCCTATCCGCGCTAAAGAAAAGTCAACTTAATAAAATCATAGAACATTGTCTTCAAACGCGTAGCACGAGTAATACGAACGTTGCGACTGACTGGAGATCGCGTTGACAGTCTCTGCCTGAAACGGATTAACCCTTTGCTCTCGCGCGAGGGCTATTAGCCGACAAAGTTTCGAAAATTCTCGCTCGCAAGGCGTTAGATGGAAGAGCCGCGAAACTAGCGCTCGCGCGAGTTCGGCGCGAGTTTCCGAAGAAGCGGAGCACGCCTCGGCGAGGTTGCGTAATTGGTAGCAGGTGGCGAGCGAAAGGTTCGGGCAACGGACGCGCGTGTCGGAGAATCCGACGAAGAGGAGAGGAGATAGGAAGGTGGTGGTCGGGCGACGCAGACGCGAGCTCGCCGGAAGCTATCGGTCGCGCTAGTTCGCCAACGACGCGGACGCGGACGCGGACTCCGATGTCCGCGTCGGCGTCTTCGTCTGCGACGATCTCTATAAATAATCGGGGGATTCCCGAGGTACGAGAAGAAATTGCCGCGTTTCGAGGCAAACGCCGCACGCTCCCGTCGAAATATTCCTCCTCCCTCCTCTCTCGTCGCTCCTCTAATTTTGGCAGACCGACGAAAACTCTTCGACCAGCGGACGTTCCTGGTCTTTTTCTCTTCGCGGCCGAGAACGTCTGGCCGACTTTGCTCCAATTTCTATTTTCGACCGAGACGCTGAAATTTTGGAAGATCCATTCGCGATTCGACGGCGACAGATTCTCTCCCCCCCCCCCCCCCCCCCGAATCGTGTCGCAGTCGCTTTCGCCGAGATGCTCGCACGACGGAAGCCAGACTAGACTGGCGGGAACGACGAGCGGCGAATGGAAATGGGAAAGGGCGAAAGACGCGCGGACAGCGATGGGAAGTTGCGAGCAACTTCTCTATTCTCGCGGTTGCCCTTTCGACTCGAGAACCGGGGGTGTCTAGGTGACCTATATCGTTCGCAGCACCGCGGAACTTCTTTTCTTCCCTTTCGGAGTCTCCCCTTTTCGCTCCGTCAGTCGTTTTCCACGCTTTACGCTCGTCCGCTCGCGTTATTTTCCTTTTACGCGCTCCTCTGCTAGGCGGCGAACATTCGCAGGTATCGATTTTCCTTCGCCGGTGAATAGATAATCGGAGCCGGTTCGCTTTTCCGCGGCCGCGTCGCGGGGTCCGTTGGGACGACGCTCCCCTCGGGCTCGCCGTCGTTCGTCCTTATCCTCCGGGTGCGTTTCCCGATAAAACGTCCCCTCGATCTCGAATGCGTCGCGCGAACGTTTCGGTTGGCTGGGCTAATAGGCGTTGGGCGCGTGTGTCGCAGACGAATCCGGCGCGCGTGAGAAGCGAGCAGAGCGCCGGGCCGGCGTCGGCGTGGTCCGGAAGCGGGGGCCAGAGAGGCAGCGAGGAGAGCGTGCCCCTGGACGCGCGACGGACCGAGGTGACAGGGGCGAGAGACTAGGTCTCCTTTCGACCAGGTACGCTCACCCTCGCATCCAAAGTGGCTAAGAGCGTAAGTCCTCGTCGAGTGCACCAAGAGTGCTCGAGCGGGGGGGAGGTGCAGGTACAGGTGCAGCAGGAGAGACGAGCACCGAGGCGCATGCCTTACCTGGGGCCTGATATGACAACCCGGCTATCCGCCATGTTTTACACGGTCGAAGTCGGGGACACCAGATTCACTATTCTCAAGCGGTATCAGAACTTGAAGCCGATCGGCTCCGGGGCACAGGGGATCGTTTGGTGAGTACTTCCGCCAGCCTGCCTCCTCCGCGCCCCTCTAATCGCGCTCCGCTCTCGAAGAGCCGCGCGCGATGCGGCGTCCGATCGGCGAAACTAGACGAGACGAGTAGCGATTTCCGATAACGATTCTTCTTTGAGAAACGCAAGCGAACAATGGATCCTGTGTCGCGCGCCAGTGTTTCCATTCCTTTGACCGCGAGCCTCTCAGCTGGCGGGGATGATAAATCGATGATCGACGACGCGATCCGCTTCGCGCGTCAACCCAAGTCCGATAGCCACCGTTTCGATGGTTTCGCTCGCGTAATCGGAGCGCGATTGGAGGCGGCGAAACTCTGGAAGGCGTCCAAAAAACCGACAGCGATACTCGACGCGCTGCATCGATCACGAATCGTTCCGGGTGTGCGTGGATTTGTTGCAGCGCGGCGTACGACACGGTGACCGCGCAGAACGTCGCCATCAAGAAGCTCTCCAGACCTTTCCAAAACGTGACGCACGCGAAGAGGGCCTACAGAGAATTCAAGCTGATGAAGCTGGTCAACCACAAAAACGTACGTTGCCCAGAGATCCGTGCCCTCTTCTTCCCTTCTCTCCGCCTCCACCCGTCGAATCACGCATCGAACGCACCTGCTGTTCCGCAGATAATCGGGCTTCTGAACGCGTTCACGCCGCAACAGTCGTTGGACGAGTTTCAAGACGTGTACTTGGTGATGGAACTGATGGACGCGAACCTGTGCCAGGTGATCCAGATGGATTTGGATCACGAGCGGATGTCTTACTTGCTGTATCAGATGCTGTGCGGCATCAAGCACTTGCACTCGGCCGGTATTATTCATAGGGTGAGTTTGCAAGCGTCGGTCAGCGGGGAATATACGTAACGGGGGGTTAAAGGGATTAACCGAGCCGGCTTTATCGGTTTCTCGCCGGCGCAGGACTTGAAGCCGAGCAATATCGTGGTAAAGGCGGACTGCACGCTGAAGATCCTGGACTTTGGCTTGGCGAGGACTGCAGGGACCACGTTCATGATGACGCCGTACGTGGTCACGCGGTACTACAGGGCGCCGGAGGTAAGCGCGTCGCTCGGATCGATGAGGGAGGGATCGAGGATCGGAGCGGGGTATTAGCGTAATTGGTGTGTCGGTGCGCAGGTGATCCTTGGCATGGGCTACAAGGAGAACGTGGATATCTGGTCGGTGGGCTGCATAATGGGCGAAATGATTCGGGGTGGCGTGCTGTTTCCTGGCACGGATCACATCGATCAGTGGAACAAGATAATCGGTAGGTGGTCAGATCGGTGGGACACGGTTTGCCCGGAAGCGGTTTAACGCTAGTGTTTCCGCGCGCCGCTGTTACAGAGCAACTGGGGACCCCGGCGCAGGAGTTCATGCTGCGGCTACAGCCCACGGTGAGGAACTACGTGGAGAACAGGCCACGGTACCCGGGCTATCCGTTCGACAGGTTATTCCCAGACGTTCTCTTTCCTTCCGACTCCTCGGAACACAATAGATTGAAAGGTGAGCGATTGGATTTGCCGCGCGGCTCGCTCGCGGCGGTGCCTAGCTAGCAGTGCCTAGGGCCGCTGCGTCTTCCATTCTATGCGTGCTTTTTTTTCTCTTCCTCTTTTGTTTTACAGCCAGCCAAGCCAGGGATCTATTGTCGCGCATGCTCGTGATCGACCCCGAGCGACGCATCTCCGTCGACGACGCTTTGCTGCACAATTACATAAACGTGTGGTACGACGAGGGCGAAGTCAATGCCGTAAGTGTCGTTGATCCGCTGTTAATCCCGTTACCGTGCTCGTCTCTCTCTCTCTCTCTCCCTTTTTTCTTACCCCTCGGCCAAGTTTTAAAGGGAGGGGGAAAGAGAAGGAGAGTATCGATCGGCGGCCAATTCGAGTCGCTTGTCTCCGGATGGTCGCGTTGCCGGTTGGGAGGAAAAGGAAGACGCCGCTAGAGACGGAGGGAGAAGGAGATTGAAAAAATGGATGGTATTCTCTGTTACAGCCTGCCCCAGGCCCGTACGACCACAGCGTGGACGAGAGGGAGCACACGGTGGAGCAGTGGAAGGAGCTGATCTACCAGGAGGTGATGGAGTACGAGACGAGCCACAATCCTGCGACGGGGGCACAGGCGTCCGAGAGCGGCGGTTCCCGGTAGACACGCAGGAACCTTGCCACCTTTCCCGTCGAGGACGCATCTAGACTGTCTCATCTGTCGTACATATATATATATACATATTATATATATATATATATATATATATATATATATATATATATTATATATATATATATATATATCGCGGGAATGTAAAGAAAGAAAGAAGGGAAGCTACGAGTAGTAGAAACCGTTTTCACGTCCAATGGGAGTGACGTACGTTAAACGAAGCGCCGTTTTCGTTCGAGGCGAAGAAGAAAACGGGCGAGGCAGGAAGATCGCGAAACGAATGAAACTACCCTAGCGTTGTAGCAGAGAGAAGAAGAGAGAGAGAGAGAGAGAGAGAGAGAGAGAGAGAGAGAGTGAGAGCGTGTGTGCGGGAGAGTGAAAGGTAAGTGAGCGAGGGAGACGGTGCTCCGTCGGTTTTTCGAAAAGAGATCGATCGGTATCGCGGAAGGGAGAAGAGGGAGAGGGAGGAAAAGTGGGAAAGGGTGAAAGAGGGAGGATGTCTGCTCCGAGATACGCGGTTCGCGCGAGCGTACGAGGCATAACGAGCGCGCGTCTGCGAAAACGTGTACACGCGTTCAGGTTAGCAATCCCCGCAAGCAAAGCATCGACTCGCGACAAACGGGATCCGAGAACCGCGCCGCCGCCACGTTCGTCGTTGTCTTCGCTCGGTCTTCTTGCTCCTCTTTCCGACGTCTAGCACGTCTCGTCTCCTCCGTACGGGAAACGCGCCGCCGTTCCCAACGAACGTTCTCCGCGATCGAGCTTAATAGAAAACTTTGCAGCCGCGCGTTGTCGATCGACCCTAACTTCCGCAGCGGTCCGCTTTGCCTACGTTCGCGTCTCGCCCGCCCCGAACCCGCCGTCCACCGTCCATCGTTCATTGCTCGTTCTTTCATCGTTCATCGTTCATCGTTCATCGTTCATCGTCGGTCCACCCGATCCAGCCGCGCGCGATCCTTTGCTCCTTTCTCTTCTGTCCGCTTCTCTCCTTTCGCTGCCGCGCTTTCCTCTTTCCGCTTCCCCTCTTTTCCGATCGGATATCGTTGCCACCGGGGGACAAACGACTAAAGATATAGGAAGAAGAAGGAAATCGTTGCGGCGATCGTCGATCGAAACGAGCGCAATTTTGTACGTAATTGGAAAAGCGTCCGATGTACAGGGTGTCGCGTTTATATAGAAGAGCCCGAGCGTTCCCTTTTTCAAAGTCCGAATTTCGATTTGCGATTTGCGCGACCACGCGCGTTTAATCGTCGAGCGAGAACATTGTGTATTTTTATATGCGACTCGAAATGCGTGCTTTTGTCTCATCGTTTTCGCGCGCTCGTACGCCAGCGATATTTTGTAACGCTAACTTTGTAAGATGGTACGTACCGTTTTAATCTCGTAAACGAATACTTTTCCCCGGGGAACCCGAACGCACGAGCGAGAGATCGAAAGAGATCGCGAACACCGGGACGCAGCGGAGCGGGAAAAGGAAAGAAGGAGGGGGAGGACGAGTTTCCGCGATGTTTAAGATCGCGACGCGCGTATCGCGTGGCGACGATCGGAGTGCGCAAGGCCACGGTCGAGGTCGAGTTCGTTTTTCTTTTTCGAAAGCTGACAAGTGCAATGTCGCGGCGATCGATCCTCGAGTATCGCGATCGTACTTGTCGATTGTGTTTAGCTAGTTAGTTCCTTAGGTAAAACTCGTTTTCTTTGTGCAATCGTGCGATCGTCGTGGCGTTGCACGGCCGCGAGTGCCCACGCGATCACACCTACGATATACATATAAATATGATATATAATATATAAATCTCTCTCTCTATTATACATATATATATTATATATATTATATATTGTATTGTATACAATGACACGAGAGACGCTCGTCCGTAATTTCTGGGGATATTTCGCTGTCGACGAACAAACGGCAATAATTGGCGAAGCCGGGGGATTTCGACGATGATCGTTGGTGCGCGTGCGAGAAAAGAGGCGCGAGTGATGTTTTATACCGTTCGTTTCGGCGTTCCTTCGTTTCTTGCTCGTCGCTGGAGTTACCGCTTCCCGGACTTCGTCATCGTGGACGACGACCCGGTGAAACGTTCCTCCGTCGACGACGCTCCGCCCAGCGGCGTTATACGATTTCGGTTGCGCTCGAGGGGGAGGAACCACGAGCGTTGTCTGTTTCACAAAGAACGTACACACTCTAGGGTTAAGCTCGAATAAGCGGAATGCGCGTTATTCCAAAGCGACACGTTTTGTGGCAATATCTGTACAGTAGTCGAACCGAGCTACAGGACCGAACACACACATACACACTGAAACACACACCTTCGTTTTGCGACCACGACGACCATTTTCGACGGCGACGGCGACGACCACGACGACACGGACGGCGACGTCAGAGAGAGAGACAAAGGTAACGACTACGATTACACTGGTGATTATTAATATTACTCCTAGTACTATTCCTCCTACTACTGCTACTATTATTATTATTATTATTATTTGTTTATTATTATTTTTATTATTATTATTCTGTTTATTATTATTGTAATATTATTATTATTATTATTATAAATATGATTGTATTTATTATGGTTTACTATACGACGCGTGTGTTCGCGACGATCGAGAGGACAGGAAGTAATGGTAATGTAAACGTTAAATTTTTATTTTCCACGACGAATAGTTATGTGAATATATTGCTACAGTCCGATCCAAATAATCAAGCTTTTGTAACACTACGTATAATAAAGTAACGGTGATACTGCTAATCGCGTAATTGTATCGCACACGGTGCATTCGGATTACGAAGCGTGGAAGAGCCGTGCGAGAACACGTCGCGTGTACTGTAAGTGGGATGAGCGACGCGACGCCAAGTGCTCCAAAAATCTTTACAAATTCGCACGCGAAATCGCGGCGTTTCGCTTAGTTTGTTGTTGCTCGTCGCCGAGGAGCAGACCGAGAACGGATACAAAGAGAGAGAAAGAGAGAGAGAGAGAGAGAGAAATAGTTTGTAATAGCGATACACCGCTATTTTTCTTCGCGCAGGGCGAATGCGCGCCGAAAGCACTCGGCGAACCGTGATTCCTTGTAATTTCGTCCAGCTCCACGAGCCAAAAGCACAATATCTCCACGCTTTCGGGACACATCGAAATCGCTTCTTGCGAGCTTTCCTTCTTCTCGTTCAACCGCCATTCCGCAAACGGAAGCCAGAGGAGAGCCGAGAGAGACGTAAAGAGATGAAAGAGATAGAGAGAGAGAGAGAGAGAGTGCGCCGCTTCCTTTCCGGTTCTTGCGATTTCCATGGCCGTCAGTCGGAATTTCTAAAGATTTTTGGGTATACGCTCGAGAACCAGAGGACCGAGCGGAACGAGAGTTACTCGTTGCCGAGCCGACGTACGAGAGGCGAATTACGCCAAGCGCGACGGGGGACGAGATCGCTAACGCGAACGCGAAAGCGAACAGGGGATTGCCAGGTTTCGAGGGAACGCCAGCACCTTCGCGGACGCGTCGAGATCGCGCGATTTCCGCTCCGAAGCCTGGAGAGGTTTCTAGTTAAAGTAGCAGCGGAACACGCGTTTCTCCCACCGATAGATGCCCAGTCCTTGCCGCGGTTTCTCCTTTCTTGTTTCTATTTCGATCGTAGCTGCGCGTGCGAGACGAATTTAGTCGCGAATACGATAAATACGGTATAATACGATAATAACGATAGCAATAGCGGTAGACGTACCAACGATAATAAATAACGCAGCCGCTCGCCAGAGCCGGCGAAACGGAGCACGCAATAATAAAAGGATTGTTGCGCGGCCGTGCTAGACGGTAGACGCGTTAGAACGGTTTAAAGGTAGACGGCGAAGAAGGAGCTTTGCTTCCTCGCGGAGAACGCACACACCCCCTCGTATACGATCTTTGCATTTGCATTTGCACACCCGGAAGTGAGAAAGAGAGATAGATAGAGAGAGAGAGAGTCGGAGAGAGAGATAGGAGAGAGACGCGACCTTAGAACGCGCAATATCGGTGACCGGAGACGACGAGAACGAGTAAAGTCGAACTAATAAAGTAACCACAGCCGACAAAGGGAAATCGTAATAATGACTAACGATAATAACGATAATAATAAATAATTAACGATAATTAACGTTTACGGTAATAAGTATTAACGGTTAAACATTAACGCTATGGATAACGGTTACGCTAGCGATACTATCGATACTACTCCTAACGATTAAAAGGTAACGAAGAATAACGAGTAACGCTAACATTAAAAGTAAGAGTCAGGAATAAAAGTAAACGTACTAATAATAATGATAACGATGTAACGATAAACGACGCGACGCGGTGTGTCGTGTCCATTGCCTGTCGCGAAAGGAAAACGAAGCATAAAATAACCGGGTACCTACAAAGTGACGTGCCTTTGAGACTCTTCGAAGCAAAACGATTGGTTCGTGTCGTTAGCCTTCGACTTGCAGCCGCGAAGCCGCGGATCCGCGGAGCCCAACAGTTTCGCGGACGTGTCCCTATTGCGCGTTTCGAGGGAAACTGCCCACGTTACGAATGTTCCAGTACTCGAAAATTCAAGCCTAGTCGAGCTCGGTTTCGATCGTTTAAATCGGATCAAGCGTTTCAGCGTTCGAGCAATTTCGGCGGGATCCGGCAAAGGGGACAGTCTTCGCTATCGGTCCTCGCGTTCGAAGTTACCGGCGAGAACCCTTTTTATGGATCCCCGTGTAATCGCACTTTGCGTCGGACTTTAGTTTGAAAGAGTTTTAAACTTCATCTTATGAAATTAGTAGATTGAGATCACAGCAACGTATGCAATGAGGGGTTAATTATCTAATGCATTCCGCGATCGCAATAGGTAAAGAAAAATAAGTGGGTACAATACGATCTTTTCTCTATGGAAATTCAAAGCGGACTGCTCGAACGTCTCTTCTAGTTACAGCTTTCCCACGTTATCTACCTTTCACCGTTCGGTCTTGGAAAATAAATGAAACGCGCTATCGGTGTTTTTAACCAGCAAAGCAAGGATCGCAGGTGTCGTTTTCAAGCAGACAGTGAAAACCGGGCAACGCGAAAAGGCTCCTGCTTGATTTGATTTGAAGAGACGAGCTTCGCGGAGCTTTGAGTTTCGAGTACTCGAACGTTGGTAGGATTTGGACAGGATTCTTGGCCACTTGCGGCGATCGCGCCCGCTCGATCCTCGCTCGGACGCGACGCGACAGTCCCAAGACACCTGGCAATCGCCAGCTTCTTCCCGTCTTCGCGTTCCCTCGGCCATCCGTCGCCCTTCACAGGCTACGCAAACCGTGTAACGCTACCAGTAAAAGTAAGAGTAAGAAGTAGGAGTAAGAGAGTGAGAGTGAGAGAGCGAGAATGAGAGAAAGGCAGGATCGTAACACGATAAGAGAATCAATCGACGATAAATAACGAATCGGCTAACGAGCGACGTAACGATAACGATAATACGTTTTTCTTAGCGCGATAGAGGAGGCAACTAGAGAAGCGACGAATATTTTGGAACGATTTAATCGGCGAGCAGAGTAGGACGGGTCTAGGGGAGGGGAAGCAGAAAATAATAATGTCCATGTTGCTAAATATTAGCGGTGAGGTAGTTTGCGTGTAGCGACGTCTTAGTTTAAAAGTAGTCTTTAGCGCGAGCGAGACAGGCGAGGCGAGAAATAGAGAAGAAAATAAACAAAAAAAAAAGAAACACCAAAAGGAAGCGAGAGAGGGAGAGAGTGGGAGAGAGTGCGAGAGAGAGAGAGAGAGAGTGAGAGTCGACGCGAAAGAGAATTCGAACGAAAAGTGCATACTGTGTGCAAGCGCGCTTACGTATACACGAGAATCGAGAGAACATCACACGTACACACAACACGAAGAGTCGAAGCGCAAAGAAGAATAGAAGAAGAAGAAGAAGACTGCGCGCTTACAGAGAGAAAGGAAGGAAGGAAGGAAGAAAGAAAACGAGCAGAGACACACGACACACACACGACGCATAGTAGAGACGTAGATTAAAACTAGCAGATAGATTTCTAGGTGAAGTTATCGAGCCCGTTCCTTCGTATTAGATATGGTAGCACTAGAGATGCCCGACGCGCCTCGAAACGAGGACACGTGGACCTAGCGACTAGCTAGAGCACAGGGCTTCGCTCCAACGGCAATCCTTTTGTTACTCGTCGAGCAAGAACAAGAGCAAGAAGAAGCAAGTAGAAGGGATGCAGGAGAAGAAGAGGTGGAGGAGAAGAGAATCGCTGGACAACGTCCGCTTGTCGCTTCCTCGCGCCGTTTATCCTCCCTGGCCCATTCCGCGTCGCGTCTTCTTCGCGACTTTTTCCAATCCACTTCCGGAGCAATAATGAAAAAAAAAAAAACGAAAAAAAGGACAAAGGATAAAAGGGCGCAGCGATTTGGCGATAGCGGGGCTCGCGAGAGCAGATGAAGAGGACGAGAAATCGGAGGAGGCGAACGGAACGACGAGTGGAAGAGAAAAGGAAAGAGAGAAGAAGGGGATGGGGAAGTGAGAGAGAAAGAGTACCGTGCCCATTGTAGTCGCGCGTAAATTATTATAAATATTAACGTATCAATATTATCGAGTATATACCTCTTCTGTACATACAGTTAAACGGCAAGAGTTAAGAGAGGAGCGAAAAGACGATGGGAAACGGCGAGAACGATGGATGTGTCGGGTACTGCGCGTTTTGCCAGCCGTGAACCGAACCAGCAGCGCGCAGCGATTCGTTTCTAGGTTTGCGAATGAACGGTACGCGTAGAATTGTATCGCGGCGGTACGATGTAACACGGTGATGATTCACGGCACAGCGTATAAATATTATAAATACATTTGCTAGGACGAGGGTCGCGATTGCGGAGGCGAACGGTCGTTTTTTTTTTCCGTATTCCTATGATTATTATTACCATGATTGTCATTACCCGTTTCTTACGCGGCGTTTCTTCGCGATGCGACACGATGCGGATTATTATTATTATTGCCATTACGATTATTAGGTGCGCGTATCGCGAGCAGCGGATGAGAGAGAGAGAGAGAGAGAGAGAGAAAGAGTGAGAGAGAGAGAGAGAGATGCGCGTGAGGGTGCAGGGTAATCGCGAGCCGTCGAGAGGTTGCATCGTTCGCGTGCTCGTCGAATACGAAAAGCGAGAAACGATAAACTAGAGACTAGAATCTAGAAACTAGAAACGGGGGCTCGTAGGTCTAGAGCGACGCGACAAGGGGTTCCTAAATTTTGTCCGAACGGTTCGCGAGAGTCCGAGGAAAGATTTCGAGCGGGGAAGGAGAGAATGGAAGAGAGAGGGGTGACAAATCGTCCTCGCGACCGTTCGCGACGGCTTTCCAGCCTTCTCATGCACCGATATAAATCCAGAGGCGCCTCTTTTGCCGAGGTTTTCTTTTTTCACGCACCGACCATGGATCCCCTTTTTGAATGCGGCGAGCGGCGAGCAGCGAGCGGCGAACGGCGAACTTCGAACGGCGAACACGACGCGAGATTTATTTAGCGTCGGCACGAGAAAGGGATGCGGATGTGGCGCGAATTGATTTTGGTCTCATTCAGCGGGACTTCTCCGCGAAGTTCCAAGCCACGTTTCTAGGCGTAAACGAGATCATCCTATCGTTATTTATTGGCAGAACCGAACCAATGCTCAAGCGATGCTGTTGGTTTAAAGTGAATAAAAGAAAAGCTGAGAAACCAAGATTTTCTTTACCCGTCTGTACCTATAGGCCTGTAACACGTCGTGTATGTGCAGTGGAGTATAAAGGAAATAATAAAGAATACACACTTTTTATATACATCGATCTTAACCTTTAATCTCACCGTTGCCGTCGTTAACATTTCGTATGGCCGCGCGACGACAGTCGCGAATCGATACGTAGCGGCTAGCTTCAAGCACGGTAACAGCGAACCTCGTTGCAAAATGATTTCGAGCGGGCCGAAATTTCCAGTCGCGAGAATAGGGGAAACAGCAGCGAGCCTTTCGTAAGATCGAAAGAGGTAGTTCGCGATGGGAGCGATTCTACGGAACTGGATCCAAGCGAGGCTAGGTATCCTCGCGGACTTGACGCCCGAGGCTTTCGGACACTACACCAGAGACGGTTCGCTCCTCGCGCAAATTCTGCACAGCTACGACATAATAAATCGCGATCAACTGGACACGATCATCGTCACGCAAGATCCCGCCCTGTGCAGAGTGAACTTGAAGCATCTCAGATTTTGGCTGCGCTTCCTGGGAATCGAGTGCGACGACGAGAGCATCGAGGAGATCTCCTGCGGCAAGGGTTCCACTTCTCTGCGCCTGTTCTACAAGCTGTACCTGTGCCTGGAGACGAAGGACAGGCTGCACTTCATCACCCTGCAAAAGGAGAGAGAAAAGTTCGTGCCAGCGTCGAAGAAGTTCGAGGTTACCAAGGTTTGCGATGATCCTCCTCCGTACGAGCCCCCGGAGCATCCTCTGTCGGAGAAGTTGGCAAAGGGACAAAAGATCGTCGAGTGGCATCGCTCCAAGTTTCCGAAGATGCTGCGAAAGTTGCGGAAAGAGCGGGCCGAACTCGCGGCCGCGGAGCCGATCTCCGTTGTCGAAATCGTCGAGCGTTGCGTTCCCGAGGTAGCTACGAGCTAGCAAGGTAGCGTAACTGCTTCGCGTACGCAAAGTAGACGCCCTAGAGCTTACGCGCGTTTTCCTCCGCGTATGCGCAGCCACCGGAAGCGTCGCTGGACATCGAAAAGGAGCAGAGGGCGGAATTGGATCGGTTCGCCTTCGAGCATCGCGTTCGAGCAAAACCGCCTGACCAGAAGGAGGAGGAGGAGGAAGAGGAAGAGGTTCGAGCCGCCACGGAGGGTCCGGAGATGGCGAAGACGTACGTGGAGTGGCTGAAGGGTCGCGCAAAATGCACGGCAACCGCGCACGCTCTCAAGTCGAAGATGCAAAAGGCGTTGCTCTCCGAGCTGTGGGAAAGAATGGCGGAGAAGCAGGAGAGGGTCTTCGACGAGGCGATCGCCAAGCGAGTGCTGGACCAGTCCAGGTACGAGAAGCAGATCGTGACGAGGCTGTGCGAGGTGCGCGAGCAGAAGAACATCATGGCGGAGAATCAGAAGGTGGTGGAGGATATAACTTTGGAGGCGACCGAGGTGGAGCATCGCGCGAGCTACGAGCGCGACCAGGATCTCGTCGGCAAGAAGAAGAAGGACATCGAGACGGAGTGTCGAAGGATGTGCGAGCTCCGCAGGAGGCTCCTCGCGGAGAAGATCAGAAAGATCCGGGAGAAGCACTGGAGGTTTTGCCGAGAAGTGGTGAAGGATTTGGCGAGCATCGCGCTGAACGTCGGCGACCATCGCCGCGTGAACGAGGGCCGCGTTCCGCTCACGCTTCTCAGCGAATGGAAGACTCTGTTTCTCAAGTCTCAGCCGATCTTCGACGAGGAAATCCCGTACGACGCGAAGCCCAGCCGATCTTCCGAGGAGGAGGAGCTCGAGGTGCTGCTCAAGTCGGACTTGTGGGCGAAGTACGATAGAGTGGAGGTGCTGCGAGACGCTCTCTTCGACGACTATCTGGGGACGAATCCGCCTTGGGACCAGTCGTTGACGCTGCTCGGCGAAGACGCGCGCGAGCCGTTCGAGCTGGGTCGCGTGGTTCTCGGATACGTGGCGCACCGTCTCCTCGCCGGCCTGTACGCGCATCCGCTGAGTCGCTCGCAAACCCTCTTGCCGAAGATCAAGAACGTGGCGATAGTTCTCGGGCTCGGGAGTGCCGCGGTCTACGAATCGATCCGGGCGCTGCTCGATCCCAGTGGCATTCGCACCGTGCGAATGGAAGACGCGATCAACTACTGTCTAGAGCAATACAAGCGGGAAATGGCCGACGCGGAGTACATCGATCTGAGCATAATTGCCGCGACCATGGAAGTGGCGGAGGAGCTTCAGAGCGGCAAGAAGCGAATCTCGTGCCCGAAGACGGGCAAGCCCGTGAAACGCTCGAGGTGGGCCGACGAGATTTCGTCTTCCTCCTTGGATACGTCGGCGAGGAGGAGCGGCAAAAGCAAGGAGAAGAAGAAGTCGATCGTATCGACCAAGACCGCGGAGGAGGAGCTAGACACTCGGGAGAAGCAAACGCAAACCCCGAGGAATATTCCGTACGACGACGTAGATCCCGTACTCACAGACTCGGCGTACATCGGTAGGCTTTCCCTTTCTTTTGTAGCGAGGCTGCGGATTCGTCGGGGGATACGCGATGCTTCCTTTAGGGATGGGCGAGTCAAAATCGATCGTCTAATCGACTATTCAAACCCTCCAATGGTTACCTCTATCCGACACTCCACCCTCTACGCGATAAACAAATTTTCTACGGATTTGTAGCGAAACCTCGACGTCCAAAATTAAATGAATTACAGTTACGCGGAATGAACGATTCTCTCGCGAATACAGCGACAAAGTAGCGCGTCGATAGGGACCCTCTTTGCTTACTTATTTATTTATTCACGGGGAACGAAACCTATCAATTGACGCGCAAACACCCCCGAATATACGATGCATTAAATATTATTATTATTATTATTATATATATAGTAATCGTTTAGCACGCCACGCGTACCATTTTCGCTAGAAACCCATTTCATCGCTGCTTCTCTTCGACTCTTCGATTCTTTTCGAAGGCAATCGACCTTTAGGTATCGATTCTTCTGAATCGAAATCGCCCATCCCTGATCTATGCGCTGCGCAGGTAAGTGGACATACGAGTTTCTAACGCTGGGCGAGCCGATCACGAACGAGCTCGCGACCAAGATCTTGATCGAATACTTGAAGAGCCTGACTCACGCGAAGGGGTGGGTTCTGGTCGACTATCCGAACACGTACGAGCAAATGTCGCGAATAGAGACAGCTTTGACGGGTTGCTCTCCGCCTCCGGAGCCAAAGTCCCTCGACTTCGAGGACGTCACAATGGAGGACATCGAGACTACCATTCCGAGAATCGTTTTCGAGGACAAGTCCGATCCATACGCGCAGAACAGGCAACTAGAAGCGTCGCGAGTCTTTAAACGCGTAGCTAGTAGTAACGCGGGCCTCGCTTTTGTAGGCAGTCGAGAATCGTTCCCGATCCGATCGTGAAGCGAAACGACGAGGCAGCGAATCGCGCGTTCGCCACTCTCTTCGTCAGGGTGAAGCAGCAGCCCAAGTATTTCGAACGGGGGGATCTGACCTACGAGGCGTTGAAAGAAGACGCGCCTTCGATAGACAAGTATTACGTTTCCCGCAAGATCGCTAGCATCCTCTACTACTCCAGCTTCGATCTGCCGACCTTGAAGAAGCTGGCGAGGCTCGTAATAGGCGAGCCACTCCAGAGGAAACCCTCCGAAGAGTTGTTCGGGGACGCGTTGAAAACGTTCGAGCGCGACGCGAAGCGTGGGGCGAGCTTGAAAGAGGCGGTGGTTCGACGCTTGCTGACCGAAGACGAAGCGACGGAGCTCGAGCTGGACGCCACAGCAAACGAAGAAGAGGATAAGCAAGATTTCGCCTCCGACGACTTCCAAATAGACTTCGACGCGCGACCAGCGAATCCCGGAGAGCCGAATTGGCAGTGGATCGACTTTCCTCTGTCCTCCATGCTGCTGGAAAGCTTGGCGAGCCTCTGGGAAAGCATGGAGAGGATCTACGTAGAAGAGTTGAAGGAGCTGCTGCTGCTGAAAAGCATTCACGCGTCGAGCGTGGCCCCGTACACGGACTTTGTGACGCGGAACGCGAACGAGTTTATCAAGCGACCCGACAACAAGCAGGATTTGCTGCACCAGTTCCACAAGGCTTTCAACGCGATCGACGAGGACGCGCGCAACGACGCGGACGTGAAGTGCGAGCTGCACCGTCGCGTGGCCGACTTCCAAACGGAGCTCTGGGAGATTTGCGACGAGAGACGGCGCGTGGCGGAGAACGAGAGGAAGCGGTACATCGACGATCACTGGGCCGTCTACGAGGCGGTGATCCTCTTCAACATCTACGTAGGCGTTATCCAAGTGGAGATAGATCGATGCATCGACACGGTGCGCATTCTGCAAGACTACTATGTCGGGATGATGAAGAGGTCGTTGCAAGAAGTCGCGGTTTCGAAGGTTACTCTGAACAAGATCCAAACGAACGGAGAAGTCGAGCCGGAGAAAGCCGGGGAGCAGCCGGAGGAGGCTTCAAACGCGGAACATTCGAGCGATCGAAGGAAAAAGGATCGCGCCAAAACCAAAAGCGTCTCTTCGAAAGCTACTACCGTTTCTCCGCCGGCCGCCGTTAATCGCGACGTTCTCCAAAAGGAGATCGACGACGCGCTGACCGACAGGGATAAGTCTCTGGAGAACCTGGAGAACGTTAGCCTGTTTAGAGGAATCTTGGAGAACGTTCGCTTCGCGAGAGGCCTCGTGGACGCGGTAACCTCCTCGGCCAGCGAGGTGCTGAGAAGAGAGCAAGTCGCAGTTTCCAAGAGCAAAGATTTCTCGGTGGGCTCCGGAGAATCGATCGTCTCAAAGATTGCGTCCAGAGGCCAAGATCTGATCTCGGAGTGGCGATACGCGTTCGCGTACGAGATCGATCGAGTGCGGTTGAAGCTGGAGTCGATCGTCGCCGTGGCTCGACTGGACGTCGCGTTCCTGCTGGAAACGTTGCAGAGGACCTTCCACGGGATCCACGACGCCGTGGCGGACAGGTGGCACGCGTCGATGGTTTTTTTCGCGCCGGCAAAGTTTCCCTTATCGACTCTTCTTCTCGTTTGATCGCGCAGGTATTGGCGAGAGATGAGGAGCGTGAACGAGATGGCGAACGTGTTCTGCTTCGCGATCGAGGAGGGTAGAGTTCTGGAGAAGGAGATGCTGCTGGAGGGCGATCGGTTCGTGATTCGGTCGAACGTTTACGTGGTCGAGATGGAACGGGAGAAGGCGAAAAGCGCGAAGGAAATTCGATGGGCGGGGCGATTCAGGATAGCTCACCTGGCTCGCCTCATGGAAATATTCAAGCGAGTCGCGCCTTACGGAACCATGTGCGAGCGCACTTTGGTTTACATCCTTCAGGACTTGGCGAGCTCCGGCCGGGAAGAGGGGGAGACGATGCTGCTTCCTTGCTCTTGGTACCAGTTGCGACTCGGGGACATTTCCAACCTGGTCGCGAAGCTTTTCGGCTCCGTTGATTACGTGGACTGGCGGGAGTTTCTCGTGTACGCGATCGATCTTCCGATGCCCAGCTGCCGGGAGATGCTGATCGCCAGAGATCGCTTCCGAATTCAAGATCCGGAGCTGAGGGAAGTCGTGAGTCACGCTCAGTACCACTGGACGCCTCTGTGGTTCCTCGAGTGCACGGAGAGTTGCGCGAACGTCCAGCAGCTCCTTTCCGACGGCTTTCATCGGAACAGAGAGGAACTGTTCGAGGAGGAGCTGTACCACTTCGACGTCGGCGTGTCCCCTTCCCTGGACGCGGTTCGAAGCTCGATTTTCAATCTGACGCCGTGCTATTCTAGTCCCGAGGAAACTCTCCGGCTGATCCTAGCCAAAGAGCTGCTCTATCGAATGTACACGGTCGATCGGCACACGGTTAATTACACGGCGCTGCTGTTGGCGTTTTGCAAGGAGGAGGATCCGCGCGACGGATTCGGGAAGGCGCTCGCGCTCGCGGTAGGCAATCGCGTGTGCACCAGCGTGGAAGAGGGCGAGAGATACGCGGAGGATCTCCTCCAGCGGAAGCGTCACGGTCGAGAGGCTCAATTCTCGCGCGATGCTGTTCGTCGCAAGGCGATCGAAGTACGACGCGAGACTGGGAATTCTTAAACGGCGCAAGTCCGCTTGCTAACGTTACGTTAGCTTGCTAAAGAAGCGTAAAATTATTACGAGGAATGTTACCAATGGTCGGAAAAGTTCATTGAGAGTTAATAAGAATGGACGAAGGAAACTTTACTCTTCCGAGCATTTGTTAACTTACTTATTTATTTACGGTCAAGCTCATTCGATATGCAAAGAAGCAGAAAGATAAAACGTAAGTGCACGATGAACACGCCCGATCGATAGCAACAAGATCCAGCGAAAGATAACGTACACGTTAAGACCACAAAGTAAAAGAAATTAGACGGGGAGAATTCTATATAGTTCAGCTCCAAGGCTGTCGATCTCGCGAGAGATCAAGCTACTATTCGTAGTTAGGCGCAAACGCGCGGATCAAGCAAAGGGGAAACGTTGGGTGGCGGGACTTGCACCGTTTTGGAACTGCCGGCTTCGATTCTCGTCTGAAATTGCAAATCGCTAACGTGGTCCTCTATCGTGCGAACGCCCCGCGTTTCAGGTAGCGAGGATAATCGTCAACCACCTGATGTACCGGGTGGAAAGGGAAATCGATCGAGACTCGAATCGCGAATCGGAAGGCGCGACAGCGTTCAAGCTGTTTCACGAATCGATTTTCCTCGAGACCGCGGCGGAAGAGGACTCGTTTAGCAACGGAGAAATCGGGTACGGGGAGTGCTCGATGGACAGCTTAGCGGAGGGTCCGATCAAGGATCGCGAAACGGTCGTTTACTGGCTCTCTCTGGACCTTTGTCTGGTAAGAACCCTTTCGGGATTCTTATTCCACGCGATACGCGACGCGCGACTCGATTCACGCTATGTCCTAATTAGGCTAGAGCCAAACGAGCGTTTTCTTCACGGACGTTTATACGTCTTTCATTCTCTGATTAGATCGAAAGATTAATATATTACGAATGACGGTGAACAATGAAAGGGTTGATTAGAAGGTAGCCTAAGACGGTTCGGTGGATCGTTTCAGACGGTTCTAGCCGCGGCGCTTCCGTGGGACGTGCTGAAGCCGGAGGTTCTTCGAAAGTGTGGCAATCTTCACGATAGTTTAGCCTCGGTGTACCGCGAGTTAACGGATCCGGAGCTTAACGACGACGCGGACGTAGCTTTGGCTCATCGGCTTTTAAATCACGATTTCGTGAGGCGATTGCTGAACGGCGTCAGCAAATTTACCACCCGCAACATGGCCGGCATAGTCGAGGAGATTTCGCGCCAACAGAATCGCTCTTGAACGGTGAAAGTTGGCGGAGGATCGTCGCGGGAAAGAAAATTCACCGGGATATAAGCTTTAACAGGATTTATTGTTTCGATACATCACGAGTGTAACTTGTGAAAAATTGTAATCTTCCAGGTAAATTGCGAAGATATCGGTGGTTTACGTACACGCGAGGACCCGCGTTACTCTTCCGCGTCTTGCTGTTCGTTTAATCGTTCATAGTTTCTTCTTTCGCTTCGCGAGAGTATTCCTTTCAGCGCGAGACTATTTTTACTGTTATCGTTGTGTATCGAACGATCGCTATCCAAGGAACGGTCCTCTTGTCCGCGCTCGCTCGCTCGCTCGCGGATACAATACGCGGGCGTGTATAGTACAAATCGAGTACCTTTCCTATATATACTTACGCTCCCCTTACGGTGCTGCAAACTTATCCAGCTGCATCCTACCTTTTTTACAAAGTTCCGCGAAACAAGTTGCCAACTGCAAAACCAACGTTCAACCAATAAACTTTCTCTATGAAAATATTCGTCTGTCTGCGATATCTTCTTTTGATCGCTCTTCGAGATTCGAGATTCCGAGATTCGTGGCAAACGCGACGCCGCGACGGAGAGTCCTTCGAAAGGTACTTACAACCATCGAAACAAAAAAGAAAACAGAGAATTGGCCAGAGGCGGACTTAGGCTACAGTCGTACGTATTTTTGCTGTCCCGCAACTAAATACTCATCTTGGTCGAAATAACAAGGTATCGAAAAAAAGAAATCACAATTATTCATAGTAAAATTAGTTAACCCTTTGCGGACGAAACGGAGAAACATTTAAGTTGTTAACCCTTTTAGGGTAGGACTTAACCCTCTATAGCTTACTACTTTGCTGCGGTATTTTATTTCTTTGCCACTGCATCGATACCTAGCTTCCAAATCGAACTGAAAATTGTAGCCACGTGTCACCTTTATCGTCGCGAAGCTAAGCAGAATTCACTCAACAGAGGGTTAACGATTTCCCGTATTAATTAATTCGTAACAGCGACGTCTATCGATGGTATTAATTTAATCTTGCCGCTTTAAGAATTGACGCGCGTCCAAAAAAATCTAGAAAGCTCGGGCGGCAAATTTACGACAGCCGTCCGCAGAGGGTTGAAATCGCGCGAGTTTATAACTAAAGGGAAATTTCTCTAAAAAAAATCGCCACCCTAAGCTCTCTTAAATCCGCCTCTGGAAAAGGGGAAAAAATGTAGCGATAAAAAAGAGATTCGCCTGTAACGGGTCGATGTCTGTCGACGTCTTCAAAGAAGTCATCTTCTTGCTTATCTTAATCCCCTAACTCGTATCGTCGCGTATTCGATAACGGTAATATACGATACAGAGTGTGTCCTTAAAGTAAAGCGAAATGATGGCGACTGGCGTTTTTTCGCGTGTACTGTTCTCCTTCGAATTTTATCTCGCTGCTTAACGTTAACGAGCTTGTTCGGAATCGCAAGAACGTGGTATAGGGAAGAGGAACGCTGGACACCCGATAGCTCCGAAAAACGAGCAACATCGATTCCTTCTCCGATGACGATGCTTGAAATTCGATCGGTAGGAACAACGATTAAAAGGCAGCGCGCGCGCGCGCGCTTGCGTGTGTGTAGTTGCGTGCGAGCGGGCGAGTTCGCCTCGAAATCTGCCCTCTGCCTCTGCCAGTATCCAACGTCCCGTAATAATGGCGAACGCCGGGGCAAAGCGGCGCGCGTTCTTCGCCTGCTCGTCTTCGCCTTCGTGTTCGGTTTCGCGAGATTTTTCCCGCCGCAAGGAAGGTGCGTTATTCACAGCCCGTACTCTCACCCTTAACGATTTAAGTATCGATTCCAGACGATCGAACGCGATGCGACGCGTCGCGATCGAAGGAGATCGCGCCATTTGCGTTACGCGTGATATGTTTGCTTTCTTTCTTCTCTATCCTTCACAGGTTCTACGCTCGCCGCTTAAGCTAGGAACACGGTTTAACCCCTTGACGCCGGGAACGTTGCTCTCGTGCAGATCCTGCGCTTACGAACGACAACGTTACGCGCCTGTCTAATTAATTTCGTGGCTCGTCCGTCTGGAATATTTCGAATCCTGTAGCATTTGTTCGATCACGCGAGCAGCCTGTCACACTTTTGTCGATCATGTATGACGTTTGTCGTCAAGGGGCTAAGGGCTAATCGCACGATTTCAGTTGGCAATCGTAGGAAAAGAGAGAGAGACAGTAATATAAATTATCTTTCTCTCGCTTTACGATTGTCACCCGAAATCGTGCGACTTGACGTAACGCGACGAGAGCGTGTTCGTGCCTCTGTGACGCGTGCCATCGCGTTACGACTTCGCGTGAAAATACCCGCAGGGGCGTGAAAAGCGCGACGCAGCTGCGATTCGCTTGCAAATAACGTTTCGCTGCCAAGGGAAATCAAGGAAATAACGCTGGCTCGCGTTTTACGAATTTCACGTGGCATCGGTCGGTATCGCGTGACGCGACACATGCAAATGCGCTCCCACCTTTATTCTCGCGCGCCCGATTCGCCGAACGCAACCGCGCAGATCGAATTTAATTCTCGATCTCTGGCCGCGATAACGGCGCGCGTTCAAGTTCACGCGAATCGCTTCGGCCATCGTACCTAGCGCGCGTATGCATGCGTTTGCATACGTTGCAGCGGGTGAACGCGAGCGCGTGATAGGTTCGAAGGAAGCGTGTAGAAAATGGTAAGGACGAGCGTTGCCGTGGAACACGCGGAGGTTCGACGCGTTAGCATTCGCGTTACGCGCTTAAGTACCGTTTCCGTTGCACGCCTGTCTACGCGATTGCGCGAGCCCTTCGCTACGCGAATAAACTCCAAGCGACGCGATTACCCAGCCTTCTTAATCCCCCCCCCGTTAACGACACGTCCGTGTACCGATTGCACTTACAAAAATAAGCTTCCTTTTGCGATCGCGTCTTCCGAACGATTAAACGGCGCGCGATTCTCTGCAAAACTAGCGCGCTCCGAAGATTGGCTGAAAATCGCGAAAATCTCGTCTGATTTTTGCGGCTCGTCGCAAGATAAAACGATAGGGTGCTTAAAGTTGGCCGCGCGAGTCGTAAAGGCGAAAGCACGGATTCCGAGATCGATCGTCGGAATTCTTCTTCTGCCCTTTTCACGGCTGTGGCTTCGGCTTTGCGACGCTCGCGAGCTACGAGAGACGGTTTCGCGTTCTTTTTCGCGAACCATCGGCGAACAGAGAGGCGGCTGCGAAAGGGTGTCCCGTGGGAATGCGGCAAACAAAGAGAGGGAAGATCGTTTCCGCGATGCAGAGGGATGGGAAAAAGGAAGGCAGAGCGCTTCGCCTCGAAAGAAGCCAACCGCGCGACGCATAGGCTGAAAGGTCGGTTGCAAAGCTGTCCTAGATACGCGGCGGTCAACCGGAAACTCGGGCTGCTGGCGTTTCGCGTAACAGCGTAACAGCGTAACGGCTAACGCGAGCGAGGATGCCCCGAGCTTCTACTTTTTTCGCAGCTTTTCGTAGCACTTACGCGCGGACGCGTGCTCGATAGATACATCGTATATCATATATCATATATACTGTATATACATACATACTGTAGTAGCAGAGTCCGAAAAGGATGGCGGAGCTTCTTCTCCTGCTTCGTCTTACGCGCCTTCTCTCTCTCTCTCTCTCTCTCTCCTCGCGCCTCTTCGTTTTCTATTCACGCGCGCACACGCACATACATTCTCCTTTGGCACGTTAGCTCGTACGCTACATTCTACATGCTCTTTTAGCCTATCGTTGCGATAAAAAAATACGAGGAATAAAAATATATCACGTAACAAGGTTTGTCTCGTTGGTCGCCGAGGCGACCGACTCGCGAGAGAAACGATTCGCCTGCTTTATCCTCGAGCGGCTGCAGCGTCCGTCTCGTTCTCTTTTCTTTTCTCTCTCTCTCTCTCTCTCTGTCTCTCTTCGACGCCGCAGGTTCCTGAAACCTGGTGACGGGAAGGAGCTCTCTTTTCTTTTCTTTTCTTTCTTTGTGTTCGTCCTTTTTTTCTTTTTTTCTTTTCTCGGCGCGCCGCGATACTTGGATGGTTCGCGTTACAACCGAATGCGAGTTATCTGGGCGATCTCGAGTCCTCGGGATCGCTATCCGATCCAGGATAGCCATCAGCTGGGTTGCGGAGGCGTCAGCTTCACCAGAAGCCAAGTGTACAGTTTCGGTTTTTGCTTGACCACCAACTCGTATTGGAGGTTGCTCAGCCCGTCCGTGGCGAATCTTTTCTTGCCCGTCTTTAGGTACTCGTACCTGCCCAACAAAAGACCGCCATTTCCGTAAAACACCCCGCGAAAGGCTGTTCTATACCTCGTCCAACGAGACGTGACAGCGGCCGGATATCGGAGTCTATTTATACCGACTGGCCGAGCACGAGAACAGCTCTACTCCATTGCTAGGAAGAAATGAAACCCGTATTGCCAATTAACCCTAGAAAGATCGAAGTTCGAACGGGAAGGCCGCAGGTATTAATAGTACCTCTGAAAAAACAAAATCGCCTCTGCTGTATTAAAGGGACTACGTTAAACACACGAACAACGACAGAGCGACGTATTTTTGGTTTCTTCTATCCGGAGATAATATTGTTCACGCCGGGTTCGATCCGTTTCGTCGCTTGGACGTTTGCTTTTGGTTAGCGTCTCCTCTCGTTGGACAAAGCATTTATTCGCTTACTTCAACGTACGGGTGTAAGTAGCCAATTTACAAGAAAACGTATCAATGGTAACAGGTCGAATCGTATCAACGTCATCGAAGCTTGGTAGAAAACTATTAGAGCGACCGACGAACGAGAACTCACCTCTTTGGATTAGCCTTCTCCTTTTTGTGCGTGAGCATCTTGTAGCGCGCCACGTTCGCCGGGTAGCGAGAGATATGAAGACCGTGTGCCTTGATCCGATTCGCCATATCGTCGTCCTCGCCGCCCCAGCCCCAGAACACGTTGCTGAACCCGTTCACCAGGTGAAACTGTTCGCGCGACATCGCCGACACCCCGCCGAACAGATCGGCGTACGGTAGCCTGGACAGAGAGCAACGATCGTACAGCTTCGAAGAGAGTTGGATCGCGCACGCGCTCGAACGCGTGCTCGCCTTTTGTACGATACCTATATTTGAACTTGTCCACGGCGACGGACATGTGCCTCGGCTGCTCCGGACACGTGTACAAATTTCTATCGTCCTCCGGAAGTAGGTCAACATCGTGAAAAATGAAACAATCGAAAGGTCGCTCTTTCAAGGCTTCCACGTATCCTACGTTCATGAGCATCGCGCGATTGAAAGCTTCGCTGCCTGCAAGTCGAAGCAAATTATTCGATCGATCGGCGGAAAGGTGAAACGGGGCATCTGATTATTTTCGAAGCGACGCGGCGAGCGGAAAATCGCGGTGGCAGAGATCGGTTGACCGGTGGACCAGGGACAAGGTTCGAGGAAACGAGCGCGGCTCGATTAAAAAGTTTCGCGTCTTATCTGCGCGATACGCCGCAAAGACTGCAAAAGGCTCGAGAAGCTGGCGGAAAAAGTAGGTCGCGAGCCCTATCTTTGGTCGACTCCGCGCTCGTTACGCTCCGCTCTTTTAGCGCGCGGCGGGCACGCAACAGTCCCTCTCGCGTCTCCGCATCTCAAGCAAAAGTGCCCACTTTCAACTGAACGTGCCCGTACTATAGTATCGACTTTGAGCCCCTGTAAAACGCTCGCGTTTCGAGAAATCGTTCGATTTATCGAACTTGATTCGTCTCCGTTTCAAAGCTTTCGCGGAGCAGCGCAATGTGAGCTCGTAGATGTCTCCAAAAACTCGAAAGAGACCCCGCAAGATTCGCAGGAGCTCCAAAAGTATTTGCCCGCGCTTCTGTCTTTTAATCAGGCACTTTCCAATTGGATTCTACATTTTAACCCTTTGCGGACGAGCGTCGACAAATAGTCGCCTAATCATTTTTTCGCTTTCCGAACCCATGTCGACTTTTAAAGCACAGAACTTAATGCAATGAATACTTAACGTAATAATAAACATTTGAAATCGTTGGAAATTAAATGGTTTGGAACTCAAAAGCGTGAAAACTCAAAGTCGTGGAATTCAAAACTAAAGTACTCTCACAAGTGTTATTACTTCTCGTCCGCAAAGGGTTAATCCTTCCGCGGCGCGTCTCTACAATCGCGCGAGATTCCCGCTAGACGACGAGAAACTCAATTTAGGTGGACCTAATTAGTCGCTACCTAAGCGAGGGAAAAAACGATACGAAAGCATAAATACTTTTTCTAGCCACCCGTTTCGCTGCGGCTGCGAATGCTTCGCGTCTATCCGCGATGGTCTCTATTTCGCGCAACTCTGCTCTCGCGTTGCCCCGCGAATTGGAAAAATAGCCGGATGGCGTAAAGATGCTGGGAAGGGTAGATGGAAGCGGGTAGGTTAGTCGGGTACGGAGAGATTGGACGTTGTCCCCGTGGCGTGCAGCGTGCACACGCGGCGGCGAGTGCATCTAGGTCAACCGAGGAACAACGTAACGCATGAGATCGCGTCAAAAGGAAACGGACGCAAGGGTGGCGGTTAAAGAGAAGCTGCCGGCAAAGGCTAGACGTCTGCCGTCGATTATTATCGTTGCCCTGACAACCGGAGAGGTTCGCCCTCCGAGCAACTTTTCTCCGTTCGAACGAACGGCCCTCGACTCGCGATCCATCTCCCTCCGCCCGATCGACTCCCGGCTCTATCTTTCGCCGATTCGTTATTCGCTTTTTAATCCGATCGTTACCGCCTTTTATGCAACGCCGCGCGGAGATATATAAATTGGGAGAGAGAGAGGGAGAGAGAGACGGAAGAGGATTCGCCGGGCAACAGCGACGGGAGAGCTCGATGGTTCCGCAAGTTTTATTAAAATCTTCCATCCGTGAGCGGTTGGCTTCGCGGACGAATGCAAATTAAGTCCGCCGCTGGCTTTATTATTGCGAGGGAAATTTCTTGATTACCGAAGAGCCCGGAGTTTCGCGTTTGCCGACGCGAGCACCTCGACTCGAGCTCGCGAGGCAAGAGTTCGTCTCCGCGGCGGCACTATTGGTTCGGGTTTAATGGAAACCCGCGGATCGATCGGATCGACCCCGTTCGGGTAAATATTCCCGTTCCTCCGACTGGCAAAGAAGATTATTAATACGACTGAGCGTATCTCGCGAGCATAACGGCGCGAGTCGCGTTAACGATCGCATCTGCGATGCGAGACGCGAGACGCGGCCAGCCAGAGATGAAAAGAGCGCCTTCTCTCTCCGCTCGACCGAGAAATAACGAGGCGACGGGCGAACGCTTCCAAGGACTCGGGATACGTTTTCCGTTATCGAGAAGCCGACAGCGACGGGGATAAATTGCCGCGCGGTTACCATAACGATGATTACGAGCGACCGCGGTTCGATGCGTTTCCGACAGACGAATCAAACGATATTAACGGTACCGCGATGAATCCCCGACAGCTGCGACTTCGCACGTTTAAAAGCAACGCTCTTTCGCAACGCTCCAGTCACCCTCGATTCGCGTCGAAGTTGACGGGTTTCGCGGCACGCCATTTCACCGCACCGCCGCGAACTTTTCGAGCGCGCGTCGATTGTTTTGCGGATCGCACTGCTCCGCGGTGAATCCGCCGAGAGGAATCGAAGTCGGCGATTCCAAAGCGTCACCTCTATTCCTGGACGTTACGCTAATCGCCGGTTGCTTCCAGCTCGGTCAAATCTAATAGCTAGGCTGCGGATGTTTGCGTGAATTCAACTTCTCGCAGCGAAACCTAAATCCATATTGGTTTCATCCCTTAAACGTCAGATAAACGTACCTTCGTTTACGGGTACTCAAGTATCCCGTAAGTGCACGAAAATTCGCGGCCTCCTGGTCCCAAGGAAATCCTTAACCCTTTCGCTACCGCGGACGCATATATTGAACTGACGCGCGTATATCTTTCCTTCGTTACGCAACGCAATCTCTTGTGTCACTCGGGCGTCGATACTCGAGCGACTATTGCGCGAAGCTGAATATTCGGTGACCGATTTCCTTTCGCGTCGGGTTCGCCAGCGGGAGGAGATGAACGCGGCAGAGACCGGAAAGGGGTAAGATTTGAATTGCAAAAACGGAGGCGACAAGAGGAAATCGCGTTCGCGGCGTTTAAAGCGATTAAAGCCGCGTTAAGGCGGAATTAAGGCGGACCGTGGCGACCGGGGACCGGTGACTGGAGGCGTGCATCGCGTCGCATCGGATAGGACCGTGGCCAACGTAACTTGGCCAGACGTCGAGCAGAGGGAAACAACGCGTCGCGACGCGACGGAGCGATCGGTCTGGCGCGAAGCATCTCTATCGAGTGGACGCTGCCGATACCGCAATGCGGTATACGCGCAACAGCTTTCCCGCTAACCGTGTCCCCGCGATTAATCCGCGCCGAGTCTCGCTTACGTAAGACCGCGCCGCGTCTCCGAGACCCTGACACTGAACTAAACCTCCGTTCTCTCTCCGCGTCCGCTTTCCAAAGCACGCGGGCATGGGAAACTCGGGCACTGCCATTGCTGGCGATCGAGGTGGTCGCGAAACGTGGAACTCTGTCGCGTATCGACCGCCTTGCGGCAATAAATTAGGATGAAGTAGCCACCGATCCGCGCTAAGCCAGTCGTCCACGCTTTCTACCATCTTAACCCTTTCGATGCCATCCCTTTACGACAGATGCCGGTCCCCTACGTACACGAAGACAAATTTAGTAGCGCGGAGAAGGCGCCCTGAAAATACCTCCCTTAACCCTTCTTCGGAATTCCGATTCAAACATTACAGGTTAAGTTTCTCTTTAATTCTCCTGCTGCGTTCACAGGTGCAGAGTAAATACCTCGCAGCGCTAACGAACCGAAGAGAAAGTACGAGATTAAGCCAACTTTCAAGTACGCGTATCGACGTCCACTGAAGCATGCAAAGTTCAAATTTACACGCAGCCGCTGCGGTTCCCACAATTCGAAGAAGGGTTAACGCGCGTATCGAGTGTATCTATGAATGCTTAATACGTTTGAGCGTTTCGTATCCGGGGAATTGCGTCGCGATTCAAAGGTCCGAGAAACTCTGTCATAGAGACAGGTCGATTCATGGGCGGGTAAGTTTAACGGAGGAAGCAAAAGCTCTCACCTTTCTGCTCGACGACGAATATCTGATAGTCGACCTGCTGGCGAAGCAGCATCGGATGAAGGTTGTAGAGCAGGGCTTGAAGGTGCTGCGGCCGGTCGCGAAACGGAATGACAATGGCGACTCGATGCCTGGCCACGCAGTCCGATGGGCAGCCCTTTCCGCCTGGCTTCACCTCGGTGAACGTTTTCTCTATCACCGCCAGCTCCGGGGGCGACTTGCTAACCGACAGCGGGCCCACTGCAAACAGTCCACCCTTTGATTATTTAAACTCCGCCTGCCCACGACGCGGTTTCATTTGCAACGCGCTCTGCAAACGCGGCGTTGAAACAATTCCAACGGAGCCAATAAAACGAAACGTTTCCTCGGTCGCCCTTTCGTCGTTTCTACCCCGGGGCACGTCCCATGAGCGAGACACACGCGAGCGGGGCGAAATCGACGAGAGTGGCGGGTTAACCGCGTTCGCGCGCGCCCGTAAAATAACATTCCGCTATCGTTTCGTTCGATGGAAAATTCTCGCCGCTGTCTTTCCCCAACGTTTCCGAGCGTCGCGCGGATTTCGCGAATTAAAGCCGACTCGCGTCGTCCGTTCGTGTACGCGAATATCTTTGAAGTAGACCAGCTACTAGCGTCGCGGATCGGATCGTTTCGGACGCGGTTTCGTACGTACACGACGATCGACGCTCGCTCGAGGCGACGTATCGCGTCGAACAGCGCGAGTAGACGTTAAGTCTGTATTGCCAATAAGACGAGGGAGAGCGAAGTGTTGTAAGATCAGTTTATTATATAATACATTAACGTATTAAATAACAATGAATTCGCGTATACAGTCTACAACGAAATAAGAATAAGTAAAGAGCTATAAGATACTTTAAACTTTCTGCCTTGCACGCAACGACAGTGACAAGTGTGTCTTTCGACTCTCGGCTATTAACTAAACCACAAGGGCGAAATATCAAAACCCTTGTCCGCACCACGGACAATCCCTCCACAAGCCTGAAAGATGGGAACCATAGGCCGTCGATGCTTGACACATCTGGCATCATCGTTGCATTCCAACGCGAAGCGAAGCGTTTGGGCGACGGCGAGGGGAAGACTTACCGAGGTTAGGCGGAATGAGCGGACATCGCGGGATCGCGGTACCGTTGGTGGAGTTGGCGATGGAAGACTCCTGGGAAGTTCCAACGATGTACGCGTTTCGGGTGGGAAAGGCGGTTTCCAGCTTGGAGAAGTTGGAGTTAGCTCTGCCCGGCCAAAGCAGGGACGCGGCGGTGGCATTACCGTTGCCGAGGACGCTGGACGCGGTTACAGGCCCGTATATGATCAAACCCCGCGGATGATGCCTGTACGTTCGATCCGCGTACCTGAAACAAAAAAACCAATCGCAGCCATGAGGTTAGCCGAAACTCGTGGCGCGGCCGATCGCGTGCCAAATTTCACCAAAAGGTTCTTCGATTCTATTCGCGGCGGCGAATCGAGAATATTTTTAGCGGTAACCGCGACAAAGATTTATTCTCGGTTACGTCCGTTTTGGCGCGAAGCTTGCTCGCCTAGCGGCGTATTTCGGTTCCTAAAGTCCCAACGGGGTGAACTCGAATTAAAGACACGTTACGTGTGGATAATATTATTGCACGTTATTAGCCCAGCTTACCGTACACTCGGATTTATCGATAGAAGTTGAAACTTTTTTAATAATGTTAATACGTTGAGATATCTTTTGTTCGTACCGTTTTTTGAACTCAACTTTCCTTCAATTGAATTATTGATGTTTATTATTAATGTCCTCGCCGTCGATAATCATAGCGATTCCCTAGCTTCGCGTACGATTTGTTCGCGCTCCAAGCTAACAAATTCGCACCGCATTTTATCGTACATCTCGCGCTGCTCGCAGCCAAAGCTTCTAACGAATGCACAGTGTCGGGTCATCGGAAGGTGTTCCTTCACCGTTTCTTCTACGCACGGTTCGATCCACGATTGGATCGATCGATGGTTGAATCATTCGCGACGTAAATGGGCCCAGCGTCGATTAATATCGCGCTACGAATGGCTTGTGCTCTCGCAGCCAGCCAATTGCCGAAGCACTTAGCTTAGCTTAGCGTCGCGAGCATTAGCCACAACCCGATTCCACGTTACGTGAGTTAACGTCGTTCCACGACGATTAGCGCGACGATCTGTCGTGTAAACGCGACGATACGCTCGCAGAGAAGCCAGCTTCCAGCTGCGCGTAGCTTCGAGCCATGTCCGTGTCATCCTTCTACTCCAGATCCGCTCCATGGTAGATCCAATATTGATCCGCTATCGCGTACCGTTCCGTTGTTTAGCTCCAGGAGCGAGCGGGTATTTAATATTTCATTTGGTTCGCGCGGGTGGAACCCATTAGGTGCACGATAGAAAAAAATGTGTAATGTTAAGCGAGTTTAGGAACAGACAAACAACGACCGGCATCTGCGAACGGAACGAGAAGCTCTGGTAATATAGAGCGATAGCATACATATGTAAATAAAGGAACGATCTTAAATTCAATTGACTACGCGATCGTAGATCGCGGTCCCATTTGCTTCGGCGATACTCCGTTTCATAGCGCTTCTTTCATAGGTTAGTAAGCTATAGATTTTGATAAGCCTTGGCTTAAATTAAAGGGGAAAGTCCTGAGAATATTATCCTATAGACTTTTGCAGACTTGCCTATGGAGTTAATTTGTTATAAACAAATATATCGCGTTATGGTAGATTACTCAGTATCCGAAGAGAAATATTCATTCATCGGCTCTTAGACGTCCGATTTCAATGTTCCTTGGCACAAATTAAAGGGGAAAGTTCCGAGAATATTATCCTGCAGCCTTTTGCAATTATACTTTCAAGTTCATTTGTTATAAACAAATATATCGCGCTATGGTAGATTACTCGGATAGTATCCGAAGAGAAATATTAATTTCTTAGCACCTAGATATCCGATTTCAATGACCCTTGGCTTAAATTGAAGCGTAAGGTCCCAAGAATATTACCCTAGAGCCTTTTGCAAGTAGCCCTTGCAGTTTATTTTTTATAAACAAATATATCGCGTCACAGTAGATTACTCGGCCAGTATCCGAAGAGAAATATTAATTTCTCGGCTCCTACACGTCCGATTTCAATGCCCCTTGGCTTGAATTAAAGGGAAAGATCCCAAGAATATTATCCTTTAACCTTCTGCAGCTAGCCCCTCCAGTTCATTTGTTATAAACAAATATATCGCGTCACGGTAGATTACTCGGCCAGTATCCGAAGAGAAATATTAATTTCTCGGCTCCTACACGTCCGATTTCAATGCCCCTTAGCTTGAATTAAAGGCGAAGGATCCAAGAATATTATCCTGTAACCTTTTGCAGCTAGCCCCTCCAGTTCATTTGTTATAAACAAGTATATCGCACCATGGTAAATTACTCAGAAAGTATCCGAAGAAAAATATTAATTTCTCAGCACGTAGATATCCGATTTCAATGCCCCTTGGCTTAAATTAAAGGGTAAGGTCCCAAGAATATTACCCTACATCCTTTTGCAGCTAGCCCTTGCAGTTTATTTGTTATAAACAAATATATATCGCGTCATCGTAGAATGCTCAGAAAGTACCCGAAGAAAAAAATTCATTTCTCGGCTCCTACACGTCCGATTTCAATGCCCATTGGCTTAAATTAAAGAGGAAGGTCCCAGGAATGTTATCCTTTTACAAATTTGCCGATATAAATTGCGGTTAATTTGTTATAAACAAATTCTTCCTATTTTTTGCAACTACTCAAAAACTATACTTCGGAGGGCTTTATAATTATATGGAGAGGATTCCTTGGACTTTTCCCTTTAATTTGAGCCGTCGATGATCCAAATCGGACGTCTAGAACCCGAGTAATTAGTATTTTAAGCAAACTGCTAAAGGTTTGTCCGATAACATTTGTTCGAAAAATGACTAACTCTTGTAATAGAAAAAAATTAATTTCTCAGCTTCTAGCAGTCAGATTTCGATGAACCTTGGCTTAAATTAAAGGGGAATGTCTAAGGAATATGATTGGTATATACTTAAATCAATTGCATGCACAGTCTTTAAGTTATTAAACAAAAAAGAAAACATTTGTTTATAACAAAGAAACCGCATTGTTTAGCGGCATAAAACCTCGCGAACATTGTAGCGGGAAGTCTCCCCTTTAAGTTGAGTCGTGCATGATCCAAATTGGACGTCTAGAAGCCGTGCAATTAGCATTTTAAGAAAAGTGGAAAAATTTTGTCCGATTACGTGTGTTTGGAAAATTCTCAAGCGGCAAAACTATTGACCAGTTTGGTGACATTTTTCGACGCGCCATCTAGCGGTAGAAAGGTGGAACTAAACCTGCAATTTAATGACGAATTCTTGTTAAATTGAAAAATTAATATCTCCGCTTCTAGGCATCGGATCGGGACAAACCTGGATTCAAATTAAAGGGGAAACTGCCGGCTAGAAGATAGGGTAGGTCTCATCGCGGTAGTGCTTCCGCTTCAGAAGTTATAAGCGTTTATTTCCTACAATTTAGTATAACTTGCAAACTATTAATGCAATCACTTTTAAACATATTAAAACATATTTCCGAGCTTCTAATCTTTAATTTAAGCCAAGGTTCATTAGTATAGCACGCCTAGAAGTGAAGATATAAGCGTTTAAAAATTGTATTCTATTTATGCTTATATCTCCGCTTCTAGACGCGCTATACTAATGAACCTAGGCTTAAATTAAAGGTTAGAAGCTCGGAAATATGTTTT
Source organism: Eucera pruinosa (assembly GCA_028830335.1). NCBI lineage: Eukaryota > Metazoa > Arthropoda > Insecta > Hymenoptera > Apidae > Eucera > Eucera pruinosa. Next base: position 18,336,753 of record JAMYCR010000007.1, read on the forward strand.
AATATGTTTAAAAGTGATTGCATTTATAGTTTGCAAATTATACTAAATTGTAGGAAATAAACGCTTATAACTTCTGAAGCGGAAGCACTACCTCGATGAGACCTACCCTATCTTCTAGCCGGCAGTTTCCCCTTTAATTTGAATCCAGGTTTGTCCCGATCCGATGCCTAGAAGCGGAGATATTAATTTTTCAATTTAGCAAGAATTCGTCATTAAATTACTGGTTTAGTTCCACCTTTCTACCGCTAGATGGCGCGTCGAAAAATTTCACCAAACTGGTCAATAGTTTTGCCGCTTGAGAATTTTCCAAACACACGTAATCGGACAAAATTTTTCCACTTTTCTTAAAATGCTAATTGCACGGCTTCTAGACGTCCAATTTGGATCAGGCACGACTCAAATTAAAGGGAAGACTTCCCGCTACAATGTTCGCGAGGTTTTATGCCGCTAAACAATGCGGTTTCTTTGTTATAAACAAATGTTTTCTTTTTTGTTTAATAACTTAAAGACTGTGCATGCAATTGATTTAAGTATATACCAATCATATTCCTTAGACATTCCCCTTTAATTTAAGCCAAGGTTCATCGAAATCTGACTGCTAGAAGCTGAGAAATTAATTTTTTTCTATTACAAGAGTTAGTCATTTTTCGAACAAATGTTATCGGACAAACCTTTAGCAGTTTGCTTAAAATACTAATTACTCGGGTTCTAGACGTCCGATTTGGATCATCGATGGCTCAAATTAAAGGGAAAAGTCCAAGGAATCCTCTCCATATAATTATAAAGCCCTCCGAAGTATAGTTTTTGAGTAGCTGTAAAAAATAGGAAAGATTTGTTTATAACAAATTAACCGCAATTTGTATCGGCAAATTGGTAACAGGATAATATTCTCGGGACCTTCCTCTTCAATTTAAGCCAAGGGGCATTGAAATCGGACGTCTAGGAGCCGAGAAATGAATATTTTTCTTCGGGTACTTTCTGAGCATTCTACGATGACGCGATATATATTTGTTTATAACAAATGAGGTGGAGGGGCTAGCTGCAAAAGGTTAAAGAATAATATTCTTGGGACCTTACCCTTTAATTTAAGCCAAGGGGCATTGAAATCGGATATCTAAGAGCTGAGAAATTAATATTGTTCTTCGGATACTTTCTGAGTAACTTACCATGGTGCGATATACTTGTTTATAACAAATGAACTGGAGGGGCTAGCTGCAAAAGGTTACAGGATAATATTGTTGGGTCCTTCCCCTTTAATTTAAGCCAAGGGGCATTGAAATCGGATATCTAGGAGCCGAGAAATTAATATTTTTCTTCGGATACTTTCCGAGTAACTTACCATGGTGCGATATATTTGTTTATAACAAATGAGGTGGAGGGGCTAGCTGCAAAAGGTTACAGAATAATATTCTTGGGATCTTTCCCTTTAATTCAAGCCAAGGGGCATTGAAATCGGATATCTAGGAGCTGAGAAATTAATATTTTTCTTCGGATACTTTCCGAGTAACCTACTATGGCGCGATACATTTATTTATAACAAATGAACTGCAACGGTTAGCTGCAAAAGGCTGTAGGATAACATTCTTGGGACCCTTCACTATAATATAAGCGAAGAGGCATTGAAATCGGATGTCTAGGAGCAGAGAAATTAATATTGTTCTTCGAATACTTTCTGAGTAACTTACCATAGTGCGATATACTTGTTTATAACAAATGAAGTGCAAAGGCAAGTTGCAAAATGCATTAGTATAATATTCTCCAGACTTTCCCCTTTAATTTAAGCCAAGGGGCATCGCGATCGGTCCACTAGAAGCGAAGAAATTTTCTTACAAACGTTGCAACGCAAACGAGGTACAGATAAGCTGTTGCAATCGGATCCGGATACGTAGCGAGGTTGAGTCAATTATTTTCCGAATCGTTTCAACTTCTACGCAGTAATCAAACAGTAAGTGAAGCGAACCAATCCCACCGACGAGGAACAAGCTTTCAGCAACACTGCGCACCCCCAAAATTCTACTTCCGCGTCGCAATTGTTAAGCGCAACAGAATTAAGCTCGGCGTAATAACAAGCACCGGTGGAAACGTTCGGTTTAAAGACGAACGGCGAGTTGGCAGCGCGGCAAGTGGTATCGGAATTCCTCGGTACGGGTGTTCAACGACGCGTGCAACAGCTCGCGACGCGACCTATGAAATCATCGGGGGGCTAATCGTATGCAACGCGGTGCGCGCAGGATGCGCGCGCGTCGCATGTGCGAACAGTTAGCTAGCCGGTGGCGGTTTCGAGAACGCGCTCGAAAATTCACGCGTGTTCGCCGCGTGTGCAGCGAAATACCGACGCGCCCGAGTATCGGCCAACCTCTAACGATCAATTCGGATCTCTGACATTCTTCGGCGGCAATTTCCGCGGAACGACGCGGCCGCGTGTCTTACTTCAAACTTGTAGCAGGTGATCTAATGGACTTGACGTGGAGTATTTCGCAAAGCGGTTTATTCGGGCTAGTCTACGTATGTACTATGTAGAGATGACTCGTTGGCGAGGGTCCTACTAGCTGAACGGCACACGGGCAAGAGAAGCAGTTCGCTAGCACCAACAGTATTAACCAGTAGAAAATCTTTCTTCCGGATTCTTAGATGCTTCGTGCATAGTAGTATGTAGGCGCGCAGTCATCGGGTCCTCCGTCAGTTTGTTTGGCATCGTGGCACGGTATCACTTAACCGCGTCACGGGCCGATATCCTTTTCTAAAGATTTACTACCAAAGGAAAACCCATATACACTCCCCGCTTTGAAACCGCGTGAGGCCCGAGGACCCGGCGAACAACACAGTTCGACTCTGCGCTTGAAACAGAGAGCATCAAATAAAGATTCATTTATTTAATCCTGACCGTTCTTAAAAACCCTGTCCCTACAAGTAGGTCCTTCACATTTGCTAAGGATTATCTTCTTGAACATTTCCCCACATCCTCGCGAGAAAAAGAAATTAGGTTTACGCGAGTGCGATTCAGTTGTAGTTCCAAGTAGTTCTATCTCACTCTACGTCGACGTGTTTTGTTTCGCGTTCTTTGTCACGCAGTAGACTTGCAGTTGTGACACCGATTCATGCAATGACGATAATACTCGTGACTGAAGGTGTCGCTGATATGAGACAGCCAATCGGTTTGCCTCGCCAACAAGTCATCTATGGACAGTACGTCTAATTTCTGTCGAAGCTGTGGCGGCTCTCCTGCACTTACCACTAGAGGGACATACGAAATAGGACTATCTCGAAAGCACTCGCTCCAACTACCTCGTCCATATATATACCGCCTTTAACTTTCCTTCCAATATCCCAACGTCTAAGGCAGGGCCTGCTAGGTAGCCGCACTGATGAGTCCACTAGCAGGCCCAGGACGAAACGCAACACCTCCTATTCTATCCTCTCTCCACAGCTCCACAAAGCTAAGCATGGACTGACTCGTCCGAAAGGCAAACCTACACATTCGCCGGAACCGATGGGTACTTGGATCTGGTCTCTATCCCTCGCCAAGATGCGCAGACCAAGCTATAAATCCCCACGAAAAGCCTGCAAACTAAAGCTGAGAAAGTACTACGGCCCGAATGTTAGTTGAGAGTCTCTGGACTTACGATGTGGTTTGCGTGTTTATATAGCCGCGGAATGAACGGGTCAACTGCTCCACCTAACGTATCGACGAACCAACGTTAATTCGCGCGATCGAATTAGCTGCTTTCGATGTTAGTCCGCTATCGCGTTTACGTTTCAGCGGAACGAGGCGCAAGGTTTGGGCGCGGGTCGCTAGCAAGTAGGTGAAACGAGGGTTGACGATTGGCCGATAGAAGCGCGGGGAACGTTTGCATTTAGATGGGGCTATATCCTCGGGTGGATCGCGCGAAGAATTACGCCTGGTGTCGCGCTAGTTGGAAGGAAGGAAGTCCCCGAAGCGGCAGAACCGTAAGATATTCCTAGCACGGCTGCCGCGTCGTAAATCCGACGCGAGTCAGCCGCGCGTCGCGACTCATCTTCCTCCCGGCTAATATTTCATTTTAATCTTTCCCCGGAGAAGCGAGCGACAAGTATCGCCAAGGTTCACAAGCCGGCAGCCGTCGCGGATTTCCCGTGAATTTACAGCCCCGGCTCCGACATCCTTTTCAATTTCGCTGGGAAAATCGCGCACGCGCGCTTGAGTTGCCCGGCGAATATCGAATAGCGCGGCGATAAAACGCGTACGCGGTCACGCGGATCCATTGCAGAACGTCAAACGGGGTAGATTTATGCACGGCTAGACGCGAACAGTTTCCTTTAACGATGATTTACAGCCTCGCGTCGGAGTTGCCGCGGGATTTCCGTAAAGTTCAATCGATCATGTTAACAGGGAACAGTTGGCGGATATTTGCCAGGTTTCGCGAGCCTCCCGCGAGCATCCGCAAACACGGAACCGAACGAAGAGAGAGAGAGATAGAGACGTGGTTACGGTATACGGTGGGAAAGATGGGCTCTCGATGGATGCACAGGTGCGTAAAATAACGTGGGACAGGTGAAATTAGCTCCGGCTGCGCGACGGATACGTATTAGGTCGTTAGCTAAGTTCTCGCGTACCGCTGAACTTTCGTTCAACTTTTGTTTCTCGAAACTCGGCTGCTTTGAGTTTAATTCCCTGGTGGGAAGCGCTGTTTCGTATCGATTCGAGGCGAGCGCAAGCAACGAACACGCGCGTCAATGTATTTCGCTCTTCACTAAGTTGAACGAATCGAAGGCAGAAGCAAGGCGATTGATCGAAAGTCGCGTTCAAATCTATGATCTCGTATCTGTTTGTATTTAATTAAGAGACGCATGCGGTCACGCGCGAGAGATGATTTCATCGGGACAGGAATAGCGATTTTACCGCGAAAGATAAGAGACGCGTAGGAGAACCGACAGAAACGGAACCCGATGCGATTCGGGGCTATCGTTGAAAGAATGGACGACGAGCGAACTCGCGGAAGCGATTCTGAGTCGGCAAGGTTGCCGCAGAGGCAAAATGAACACGACTGTATTTCAACCAAGCGAAACGTAGCAGCGTTGAAACGCGGCAAGAAATTAGTCGACGTACATACGTTTGTCAAAAGAGCCAGCGGATGGTTTAACTTTTTAAGAATAATGTTAATTTAAGGTAGGTAGATTCAAGGAACGATGACGTGTTACGTATCGAATATCGTCCTACGTCGTACGACTATTTTTATCCTTTTAATGGAACGTTCAAACACGCCAACGTTGCTCGTTGTTCTCTAATATGTTTAATCAGTTGCCGTGCACACGTAACGCGTCGCATCTAAGTACATATATATATATATATATATATGTATATATATAATTCTCGTTCGTTTATTCGCCAACTATCGCGAGCCCTTTCTACTGCGGATTATGCAACTTTCGACGCGACCAATCGAACGCTTGCCGATCGGCGTGACCGTGTTCCACGCGCGTTTACGTAGGCAACTTTGAATGAACATTGACTGTTATTAAAAGAGTCACAGGATTTGCTAAGCTTCTCTGAATCATTCCGTTGATGCAGGCTCTGCGAATCGGATATCGATCCGACCAATCGTAGTCCGCCTCCGTCTATTCGCTTCTGCTCCTTCCTACGCGTTCACGAATTTCTCTTTCGCTTCGCGCAATACTTCGCCAATTCCGCGAACGAACGAGCAACGAATTTCAAGCGATAGACTGAAGACTGGAAAAGTTGATTAACGAGGTAACAGAACGGTTAGGTTGCAGGGAACGCGGCATGGAATTAGGCGGACGAGGCGAGGAGAAATATGGGAAGAATCTGCGCGCGAATATGGGAAGAATCGCAGCGAATAACAGTACGAGCGAATGTCAGCGCGATTAGATACAGAGCCGTGCATCCGTGGAACGGCCGGCCAGCTATTCAAACGGTCGCTTGTTTGCATTTACGAGGCGCGATATGACGGATCGTATCTGCAGCTTGTACGCTATAAGCGACGCGTATCGCGTTAATCCCGGCAAACGCGCGCCCCTTCCGAGAGCGGACGATCGTTTCGCGAATCGCAACAACGTCCGGAGTGGCATTTTTCACGCGCTCTCTGCCACCGCCGCGCCGGCTAGCCCTTTCGATAGATTACGGAGTAACGTAGGCCGATAAGAGATATTACAGGGAAAGCTTTCAAAGCGGCTGACGTAAACGAGGGGGAGGCATTAACGAGCTGCGGGGCAATCGTTTGGTACGCACAACAATTTTCAAAGTTTACGCTTGCCAGCGCTGTCATTTTTCCTCTTTTAATTGCCACGCGGGTAAATAATCGTCGCTGAAGCGCGCTCGGGGTAGCAAAGTTAAAGGGGAAGCGTGTAAAATAGCGGCGAGGCAAATACCAGCCGCGGCTTTCCCGGCTTTCGCCAGCGAAACGAGCAAACGAGCCGCGAGAATAACAAATCGTTGTCACGCGCCGCTGGCGAAATTTTAAATTAACCGTTACCGGTTCGCTCGTGAAACGGTTAAAAGCGACGCGCTGCGAACAGTTCTGTTAAACGCGTCGCGATTTTGCATTAACCCCTCGGCGACGCTGCAGCTTCCCCGTTCCTCTTACGGAGTCGCACGGATATTGAATCGCGTTCCGTTCAATTGGTATTCTTCTTTGAATAAGCCAACAGAGTTGGATAGTCGCGACTAATCGACGGAAAAAGACAGTGGCGTACGAAAGGCGCGAGGTCTTTGAGCGACGCCGAAAGGGTTGGAAGAAATTGGTAGGTCGTGTTCCAATGATTTCAATCAACGCGGTGCAACTTGAAACGCATTCATGGACGTCGCGTCGCTGTGGTCGCTTCTATCTTGAGTAATTTATTCTCAATTCGACTGAGAATAAACGCGCATACTTCACGCAGATTCGTGTGCTCGCAAGTAAGTTCGAAGGAGTAGAATGTCAGTTAGGGGTTCGCTGATCCTCTAAGCATATTTCTTACAACTTTGCATATCGCGTGCGTTCCGCGGTTACTTTGTACCTCTAATTAGAAGCAGTCAACGCGATTCCTTCGTAATGCTTTGTAAAGCTTGCGTAAACTTACGCGGATACGTTTATGCAAATTTAGCGCGACTCTCTATTAAGAGAGCAAACGAAGATTTCTTTCCACTGCATTAGACGTTTCTTCGAGCACCTGCAGCTTTAATTTCTTCCATCCAAATGAATCCGCTTCAATTGTCGGCAATCCTATCGTTAACTAGATCCGGTTAAACCGTCGCGGTCTAATAACGACTCGTCGATTCTCGCGCAAAGAAACGCGACGCGTGGAAGCCGAAGGGGTGAAATTTGTTTCGTCGATGCGTTGCCTCGAACGCGAGTTACGTTCCCTTCTCGTTTCGCCGGTTCGTCTTCGCCTGTCTCTCAGGGAAGTCGTTCAATCTAGCGAGACACGACGGGGACGGTGTTTCAAAGAGGCAGAGCGTCCTTTCGTTTGAACGACAGAGGCGCATTGGAAGGCGAACGCGGCTCCGTTGGAGGATACTAATCCTCTTACCGCGGGTACGGTGTTTCTTTCAATGACAAGACCTTAGCCTTAACCCGATGGGAGAAACGCGCGTTACGCCAACAAAAGCCCCCTTTGCCCCGTACCATTTCGTAGCCGTCTCTTTCTTCGCGCCGCGGCGCTATTTCGATGCAAACGAGCACCGCGCGGTACTTTCGTATTCCACCTTTACGGGCAAAAGAAAAAGGCGCGGCTTCCCCCGGGGAGATTTCCTTTCCGCGTTTTCTTCCCGTCGATCTGGTCACGGATCGCGCGAATATTGCGCCGCGTATTAAACCCGCGACCCGGCCACTCCCAGCGCGGAGAGCGGAAAGGTTAAAGGATCGTTAGGCGGCCGCTTACGCGAACGGACAATCCAAATGACCGCTAACGAAGTAACGAGATCACGTACTTACGGCCGGCGTAATACGCGAGGCGCGGACACGAAGAGGCGACGAATTTTCCCGAGGATTTACTCGGACGCGTGAGAGTCCGTTGCCGTTTGCGAAATCGTGGCAATTTTCCACGATTCTCAACCGCGGGCAAAACGTACGACGACGCTGCCAATTTTACCCAACGAATCCTTCGTCGAACGGAAGGCACGCGTTTCGGCTTCAATTCCGGAGCGTATCCAACAACGTACCATCCCGACCGCTTTCGCTTTTTCTTTTCCCGTCGACTCATTTGAATTTGTTGGCACACGGAGCCTTGGTCCTTGCGCAAACTTTGCCCGAGAACGTGCCCGGCGACGATTAAGAGCAACGTTATCCAACTACGCAAGCAGCTAAACGAGTCGGAGCGTTTAACGCGGGGCTTTCTCGATTCTATGCAAACTAAACGGGTAGTTAAAAGGCGAAGGCTTAGCGTGGACGATCGCGCACGTCTCGTTCCCATAGTTGGTGGCTCGGCGAACGGTTGCCACGGTGCGGCGTGTACGCGCTGGTAACCGGCGAGTTGTAGCGTCGTCGTTAAACAGCCACTTTACCTTGTTGTCAGCCGACTAATAAGATTTCCCGTGCGTCTACGAGTCTCTACGAGGCTCGAAACGCGGCAATCGAGGCTCGCGTAACCACCGGTTTCTCCTCTATCCTCTATCCTCTATCCTCCGTCCTCCGCCCTCTGTCCGCTATCCAATAGCCAGGCTAATTTCGACCGTATAATATCCCCGTTAAACCGGCTACCGCCTTACACCGGTTACGCGATCCTCGTCGACTTTTACTTCGAACATTTTGCAAGTTTTCTCGAAAGTCGCGAGAGAAAGAGGAGGATACGGTCTCGGAAACCGTCGACGCGGCGGATACGCGCTGCGGGACGCATGCAGGGACGTCGGAAGGTTCGAGTATTCGAGGAGGTGGGAATTCGAATAGAGCCGGGAACTCGAAAAAGACCGGATAGCGCTAGAGAAGCGAACGGAAACGAACCGAACGGTTCGAAAGAAATCGAACAGCTAGAAGAAATCGAGCAGCTAGAGTTACTCGGGTTGCTTCGAGGCGTTTGGTTCCTTTAGAGCTACCGATGGCATTGCAACTCGTTCGGACGTACAGTGGCCTAAGGCGCATCTTCGAAATCTTCGAACTCTCGGCGCTTCGCATTCACACAGCGCCGAGCTTCTAAAGCTTTCGGTTCTCGACTGCTTCGAACTCCCGCGGCTCAGAAATCCCGATGCTTCAAGTTTCCAACGCTTCCGATTCGCGATGCTTCGAACTTGCAAAGCTTAGAAATCCCAGCGTTATTTCCATAACCCAAACTTAGAGTTTCCCCTGCTTTGAACATTCGTCACGCATCTAACTCCGTAACGTATGAACCGTGCAAAACGCGCGTGGATCAAAGTTCCTGTCGATTCAACGAAATTACCGAATCCGCGAAGAAGCCGTATCTTCCGAACGAGCCGCGACTCGCCTCGCTCTCGTCAAACGTTCCGACGATTCTGAGTGGAAGGGAGAAGTGGTTAGGTTGAAAGGTGTTGCACGTACCTGGTGGTGTTGATGGTGAAGATAGTTTCTATGGATCGGCGATCGATCACGCCGCTAAGTAAATACTGAATGGCGATAAGGGCGAGGACGACGCAGGCGATCGCCTTGTATAGGTGGGCACGATGCCAGAGTGCCACGGCTGCGGCCACAGTCATCGCATGTGCGAGACACCATAACTCCCTCCTATCGCCGTTAGAAGAGCGCCGTACTCGACGAGGCGCTCCCTGTTGGCTGCTCTTCCTCTGCTCTTCCCGCTCCTACCTGCTCCGATCCGACTCCGCTTCCTCTGGGATCCAGGAGAACGCTTCTATCTGCCTCTGCTCCCGCCGCTCTTCCCCTCCTTCCGTTCTCCCCCCTTCCTTCCAGTTGACGGCAAACCTCGAGATACCGGAGACCGAGTGCAACCAGCCGCTGGAGAACGACCAAGGGCTGAACAAAGAAAACGCCGCCCGGGGCTTCTCACTTCCGGTCACCAAGCGCATTACCCTCGGGCAGCAGTGCCCTCAGCGCCGCGACACCTTCGGTATCCTGTCCAACAGAAAGAAACCCGTTCACCTTGTTGTAAATTCCGCGTCTTCCGCGATGCTGCTCTTGCTTTCTTGCGCGCCGCGCCGCGGCTGTTCGGCGGTGACACAAAGGTTCACCGCGAACCGCCACGTCTGTCTATCGCTGGAGTCGATGCCAGACGTTCGACAGAGCGGCGGGCGAGATCTCTGGAAACGCTGACTCCGAAGTTGGAAGGGAAACGCGATAGGAGGATCGCAGCAACGCGTACGAGATACGGAGCAAGGTTACGCACGCGTTCCACGTAATAATGACGGGCCGCCGAACAGATTAGATAGCGTATCCGGTGTTCAGAAGTCAACGTCCCACTGTCCTCGCCGAAACGCGCTCCGGGCGCACGCGAGCAATGCTTCAAGCAAGCTTGCCATCGACTGCCGCTGATAGCGCGAGACTTTTCAGATCCGTCTACGAGCTTGCGAGCCTGCCGAGCGTCCACGAAAATTCACTCCGACTCGGTGTCGCGGATATAAATTACCGTTTGCAGCCCGCTGCTTTCGAGCTTGAAGCTGCTCAAGCCGATGCACTTACGCAAGCGTGAACGCAAGGTGAAGAAGGATGTTCGGACACGGAAACGCGAGCACGCTGCCAACCGGTGGGCAAAGCGTTAAGGCGAATTTAACGAATCGATGGAGCATCGAACGCAACGACGAAGGTAAAGGTATTTGGGGGGTGCAAAAAGGCACGGAGCGGTGGTCCGCGGAAAGAGAAGATCGATAGGGTTGGCGCGCAGCGAAGGGGCGAGAGCTGCTGCGTCCTGGCGATAAAAATTTTTTTCCCCGCTTCCCAGTTTTCGCTTATCATTCGATCGTCGGCTTTTGGCGGTCTCGTTTCGCGATATTTCTATCCCGTGTATCGCGAGGCTCGTTAAAATCTCGATAAATGTCGGTTTATGAAAACGCGAGCCGAGATAAAAGGGGGCAGCAGATGGATAAGATAAAAAAACAGAGTCGATACGATCGACCGTAATCATGAAAATTGCAATAATTTCCGTTTCGCGGTAGCGGCTGCAACCTCGAGCCGCGCGTACCTTTGGCTTTCATTAAACCGTAACACCGTCGATGTATATCGGAGGTAGATTTATCGATTTACTCGGCACGCTGTCGGCGTTCTGTAATTTTGTTTCCCCGTTATCGTTCCCAAACGTCCGCGCGATCGGCGATACTCGATGCAGCTCCTCGCACATTCCTCCGGCGCAAATGCGAACGCTCGTAAAGTACCCGAAAACGACGCGCGTGCAAACTTTGCAACGCTGGCCCGTTTCTTTGGCCCGCTTGCGAGAAACAGCGCGCTTCGTTCCCGTTTATCTGCTAGACGGACTGGGAGCTCGTTTGATACGCGAGCGGATTGCTATGCTGCTTATCGAGACGTTGCAGACGAGTACACGTCGGCTCGCGATTAGATTGCGGATCTCTATGCAAATTCAGATATCTGAAAATAGAACCAAAGCAGCGAGATCCGAGCGGGAGGCTGTTCTACGAAGCGTCGATTAATCCGCTCTCGGATTCGCTTAGCGACGAGGTAAAGAAGCCAACGGATTCGCGCGACGTTTACCGGCATTAGCGATTAATCGAACGACGCGATTAAAGTTGCAGCGAGGAAGCGGACTTGCACCGTTTTGGAATTCAACGCGTCAATTATGCAATCGCTGGCTGGCGAGGAGCTGCAGCGACGCGTTGATCTAGCAAGAGGAGAAAGAAGACTGACAATGAGAAAGGGAATGGCGATCGGTGGAGCTCAGCGGCACGAACGAGTGCCCGTGCACGCATCCACGATCGCGATGCATCGACGCCCGAGCAATTTACTGTAAAATCTACGCGTACGATAGCCATCGTGACACCAGCGCGGTATCCAAGCCTCCGCGACTATCGCTCTAATTATTTCATACCGTGCTTCGCTCGCTGAATCCTCGCCACTCTCTCTTTCTTCCTCTCGCCGATCGCGTGCAATACAAATTAGATTAGACAGGATCGAGTTACGCGCTGATCTTATCCATGTGCATTTGCGTCCAACGTTTCCGCGAATTCGACTCAAGCAAGATAACCTAACGCGTTGAACGTTTATTAAAACGTTACCCAACGGTTGCGATGGTTGCTCGGCTAATTCACTTTCAGTCGCTTCTTTCTCTCCCCGTTACTTCGCTCCTGTATTCTTTATGTTTACTCGAAAGGTCGTCCCGCAAGTAAATAAGTAAATAGATAAGAACGCTGAACGAATGTTCGCTCAATTGTTAAGCGCTCGTGGACGGAGCTTAAGCTATTCTCGGTCAACTGTTGCCACGAGCGTGTATATCATTGACGTTAGCTAGTGACGTTGCTATTTGCCGACATTGTCCTCGACCGGTTGAGAAGCGCGACAGAGAGGCGGCGTTGGAGCAATTCCGCTGGAAAAGGTAACGTTAATTTCGCGAAGGTTCGCGAAATGCCGAAACGAGTGGAAAATGCCGGGGGAGGCGTATCAGCGGTGGGGCGCAATCTGAAATTGCAAATTCTGCGCAGGAATCGAGGTACGGCTTATTTGCATGTAAATGTCGAATGCCATAAAACGGTAACGATGCCTCGCGGGGCGAGCTTTCCCAGGGGTCTTTGGCTATCAACCGCGGTATTTCAATTCCGCCCGATGCGACGCGAAGCGGATTTAAAGGCACCGAATCCGTTGTCCGCGCTGCACGGAACAGCGTCGCTTGACAAATTGCCGAATCCCGAAAAAGTGACGTGGCTTAAAAAAAGGTTATCTTCTCGCGGGTTCGAGGAGCGAGGCGAAATTTGTCTCGAAAATGTATCCGTTGAATAATTTGCAGCGCGTGGCCCGCGTATCGATCTTCCGCTGGGTGCACGGATTGCGTCGCGTGGCCGGAATACTCAAAGAGGATATCGTCGCCAAACCCTCCCCGAAAGACTCGTCGATCGAGCGTTATCGCGTTCATCCTTTCCGACGAGTTCTCGCCGGAAGCCGGCAAAATTGTCAGAGAAATAGAAAGAAAAGGGGATGGAGGGAGAGGAGACAGAGGGAAAACGCAAACGGGCAGACGTTGAAGATGCAGCGGGGAATGGAAACGCACCCTGGTGCATTTGTCGCTTCTTCTTGCCCCCCTTTGCTTCCACGGTAACGCTCCGCTAAATTTCGCCGATATTTCCACGGGCAAGTTTACGCTTCCATTCGTAAATCATTAAATGCTTGCAAACCGTTGGCCAACTCCTTGTCGAATTAGACTTTTAGCGACGTCTTAAAGAGATTTACGTTGGAATCAACGATGGGATACAGGCTTGGGGCTAGCTCTACGCGGAGAAGAGAGTAGAACGAGTAGAACGAGATTCTACGAGTCCCTGGTCTGGACATCTGGAAACACTTGCACGAGTTTTCCCCGAGGAGTCGTTGGCTTTGCAGGACATTCCTGTGATTGGTCGGTTCAGTTCGAGAATCGATGGCGAACGGTTAACATTGTCAAGCCACGTCTGTTTAGTTGCAAGCTATACAAATGCGTAATTTTTCTTTCTTATCGATGCAACTGCATACACGATTCCACGCGAGCTCCGATGAATAAGTTGCAACCGCTTCTCCTAAATCGCTGCAGCTTCCGCGACGCGAGTACCTCGGTCGACTCCCAGGGCTGTTAATTTTTCCTAGCCGCCTTTTAAGTGGAAACGCGAAGTGCATCGCGCGCCACGTTTCCGTCGCCCTCGTAATTTCCCTCGTTACGTATTCTCGTTTACTCTTTGGCTCGAGCAGGTGCTTCCGTTTTCCGTTTACCGAGGAATAGTACTTTAACGCCCGATTTCTACCCTTTGTACCGCAATATCCGGCTCGGCTCCGTTTATCTTTGACGGGAATTCGCTTTAGAGAGCATCGAGAAATGCACTGTGCCTTTCGGCGATCGTTAATAGCCCCGATCCTCGATAGCGAGCTACCGATAAGTAGCTTTAAACGTTTCACCGTTGTTAAAGCACAATAAGCGCGCCTGCATTGCCCGCGAAGATTTGCCACGGCTATTTACCACTTCGATCGGAATACGACGATTGTTCTCGACGTTTTCGAGTTCGGGGATCGTTTGTTTGAAGACCGTAAAGTTAATCGAACGGACGAACGACGCCAAGAATTGGCCAGCTGTTACTTAGGCACGTCCAAATGGCCTTATAGTCGGAGAGTACATTTTCAATTAGCCAGTGCGGTTGCCCGCTAACCGTTTCAGATCCTTTACTTTGTAATGGAAATCTTGCCAAACCTTCTTCGTTTCCACGAGCAACCGTGGCAACTCCCGCGTCTTAATAAACTCTGTGCAATTATATAAACAAGTTGAGTCGCGAAGCAGCTGGATGGCAACCGATAAAAAACCGGAGGCTTTGAGAGTTGCACCTGCGACGAAAATTCCGAGCTTCGGGAATGCACAGCTTTGGGAATCCTAAGCTTTGGAAAGTGGAAGCATTAGGATTTCTAAGCCTTGGGAATTCCAAGCATTGAAAGCTAGAAGCTTTGGGAATTTGAAGCACTGGAAATTCGACGCTTCAAAGATTCGAAACGTTGGCGATTCACAGCTCTGGAAATTTAAAGCACTTGCGGATTGCAAACTTTAAGAATTCCATACTTTGGCAGTTCGAAGGAAAGGTTCGAAAATTCGAGACACTAGAAATTGTGCGCTTTGAGTGTCCGAAGCGTTGGGAATACGTAGACAGAGCGGTTCGATTATTATTGCAGTTGGCCGCGAATGCGATTAAGCTAGCGTAGTATAACGGAAAAGTCAGAAACGCGCATGGTACCGTGGAATATAACTTTGACGCAAGAGAGCGCAGCACGGACAGGATATTTACCCACTATTTAATTAAACGTCCCTTTAATTGCGAAAGCTTTTACCGTTCGCGTCGATAGATGCGCTCGCGCGTCAGCGAAATATCTTCTTTCTCTGCTTGCCCATCCTCTAATCTTTCCCACTCCCGATCTTCCTTTCGCGTTCGACTAATTGCACTTTCGATGCGCGCATTTGTATCCAACGATACCCCGAAACGAGCAAACGAAGATTATGAAAAGGGGACGGGAAAAAACCGGGAGCGTTTTGCGGTAAGGGAATAGATGTTGCGGACGTGGAATAGAAAAGGTTGCAAGGAGGAGGAGAAGAAAAGGGTAAAGAAAGAAGAAGAAATAGAGGCAGGATGCAGCGGTTGGGAAAACGGGGGGATCGATAACCATCGTCATGGCGACCATAGCATCAACTAGTCTTTACTCCGGCAACGGCAAACCTTTCCTCTCTTCGCCGTTTCTCGTCTCTCCTCTCTGTTGCGGTAGTTGCACGCGATACACCGCATCCCGGATTCTAGATCGTGCATTCCTGAATCGTCGAAAATCCCCTGATAACGGCACCGTTCGCATCGGAAATGCCGCCGACCAAACCAACGACCGACGTGCCGCCCGGGAATTTCAAATCGAATGAAGGCTTCGCCTCTCGTTGCCGGACAACCTATAGGAACGTGTTCCCAGGCAATTTTCCTCGCCACGGCGAAACAACGGTCCAGACAAATTCGATCCTACTCTCTTCCATCCGCCGCGGCGTTTTACGAAATTCTTCCGTTCCCGTTTTCCCCGTCGAGTAAATATAGGCGAAGAGAGTAGTCGAAGAAATGGAGGAAACATTTTTAAACTAAAACGAAATGGATTAATCCCTTGCCACTCGAAGCTGCCGTTACTTTAACAGGGCGAATGCGAACGCTAAAATATCGTATGCAATTTGTGCTTACGATACTCATTGTCAGCCTTTGCGAACTGAAATTGCAGATAGAATTTGCGTTGAAATTTATCAAAACATACGATGCATCTTTGTCGCGATCAAACCGCAATTTCTACCGCGAGAGTAGCTGGTTACCGTAGGGCAAAGAGTTAATACACGTTAGGCGTAGAGAGTGGCCAAGGAGCTCATACGAATAACGAAGAGATAATTAAGCGAAGAGAAGTACATCCAGTTGAAGATTGAAAGCAATATCCCGAGGGATGAGCGCAAAACAGCGATGAGCCGAAGCTCCTAAGCTTCAAGACCGAGCAGAGGCAAAAAAAGATATTCGCGATTAAAGTGAACTTTAATAGCGACGTCGATGAAACGCGCAGGGAATAGATACGCGTTTCGTAGGTGTACCAATGAATAATCCACCTTCTGCTTCGATTCAACGTTTACGTTTGATAAGATCGAATTAAACTTATTACACGGACAAGGCGCGAACTTTTTCTGTTTAATCTAACGCGTTCGTCTTGCTATTTGCAAATACAATGTACTGTAATTCCGTCACAGCGGCTTTGCTCAGCTGTAGAATACCAGTCAAATATTGGATCGCTCTACACGTAACGACGTTTCATAGATTTCTTTAAACAAGTGTATTCGAATTTGTTTGAAAAAGAAATTCAAACATTTCCCGATAAATCGAATAAACGATGCGAAGCGATGTTTGACGAGTCGATAGTTAAAAGCAAATGGAAGTACTTGCTAATAATTTGCAGATAGTTGCAAGATAACCTGATAGAAGAAAGCAATATTGGCGCACGTTTTACCGATCTTCGTTTCGCATACGTTCGAACAAAATTTACGTAACAGCGTCGTTGAAGCGCGTTAAACTTCAGCGATACGGCGAGTATGTTTAACGCGTTTGCTTCTAACGCACCTGTTAAATACGACGTACGTATGTACGTAGGTGCATAAATATCTTTTACTGCAAGTGGACTATCGGAGTGGGCAAACAGTTGCGAGGAACAGGCTTCGAGCAACTGTTCTTTAAGCCTTCTAACGAAATTTACAGGGCCTTAGCTTGTCCTTCGAACGCGTCGGCGAATCGAGCGCTAAATGGTTTCCGAACCTCTCGCGAATAATTCGACGCGACAGTTTCCCTCGGCTTTCTCAACGAACCGCGCACTAGGATACGCAAAGCCGGACAACCGTGGCTCGGCGTTTTCTTTTCAAACCGAACGCATCGATTCGGTCTCGATTTCCACGAGGACAAAAATATGTACCGTGTTCCGCGCCAAACATCAAAGCCGAGCTACAGTTTCGTCGTTGCAAGTCACAGGGCAGCTTTACTTTGCAAATCCTTTTTTTCCTTTTAATTATAAATTATTGTACTTCACAGTAACCCTGCCGAGGGTTTTTCTGCTTTTCGCATTAATAGTTTGATTCTCTTTTAAGTTACACGTGCTTACCGTTGCGCGAACGTTTCTCGTTTTACGTACCTTTTCCCGGCGTTCGAAACCGTAAATCTGTTAATATCTCGTAAAACGCGCTTGGGTAGAATTTGCACGGACCTTCGCAGCCCCCGTAATCCGAAGAAGGGTCAAAATCCGCCGCAGGGGAAGGGTTAAGTCCCGTTTCTGTGCTTTTATCGATGCAAATACAAATGTCCGTGCTTTCCCGCAGCTATTATCGCCTGTGGGATGTTTGCGAGCCGCGTGGAGGGGTTTTCTGCGAGCGACTCTTTATCCGTGTCAAGTTAGTAGGGGAAGGTAAGGATCGCGGCGTCGGCATCGATCTTTTCGAAGGTCTAGGTGGAGCGGAAGCCTTGCCGCTTCGCAGCCAATGTTCCGTAGTCGTTGCATCCGAATCAGTCGTCTTGCAAACTTTGTAGGATTCGCTCTCGGCTTTATGCATCAAAGTATCTCCGCCTGGATACTGCGAATTACTTTGGCTACGACTACTCTGAGGCTTTGCTCGCTAGATTAACCGACTACCAGCTTTCCAACCCTAACACTCGATGCGGATGAGCGAGTTTTCGCCGCAAGTTCGCTGCTTTCAATTGGAGATATAGCGATAACCATACACGATCGTTAGTTAAAAGTGTCGAGCCTCGTCTGCGTCAAGATTAACACCGAAAGTCCCCGATTTGAAAAGGTGTGAATTTTGTACGATATTCCGCGCTTCTCTGTACAAAAGAAACACGAAGATTCACAGTACTTTGATTGCATGGGGTTTGCAAATGTCTCGCACTTTTATTTCGATGCCACAAACGGTAGTTCCAGCATTAAAAAGGAGATATAGAAGAGAAATGAAACGTCACGAGTAGACTGCGGATTCGTACGTTAATTTATACATTTATATCTGAGATTGAAAAGGTGGCATCTAGACAGGGGTTGCTTCGTCCCCTAAATATTACAGCTTCCGCAGCACTTGAAAGCATACTAAATATCCATTACGTAATTACAATAATCCGCAGTCTATTCGTCGGCTGGATGATCTTTCCTATCGCCCGATCTCCGATAAGAAATCGGTCCCCTTGAAACCAAAAATAGTCGAGGGGATCGCGTCCGAAGGTCCGCTACGTATTTTAATTGCAAATGAGCTCTTAATCCGTCGCACCGCTAAGCGTGTAAATAGCGGCAACGCTAGATATCCAAACAGATCGCAGGTGTTAATTATCCGCAGACCTTGCGACTCCTAAACGGGACGCGGTTAAACTGAACGACGCAAAAAAAGCGTGTTACCGCGAACGCCGTTAACGTTGTAACAGGGAGCACCGCCGTTTTCGTGCTACGGTCAGCTAATTGCCACGGCGAAGCGCGCGCATGGATGCGACCCAGCTGGATGCTTAGAACCTCGAGCGGTTCTACATCGGTGGCAGCAAGGCGAAGGTGGCGGACAGCGTAATACTCGAGTCGCCAGCTACAAGGCCTTAACCGTAACGCGCGAACCTTGCCGAGCTGTCGTAACGCTTTGCGAGAATTTCCCAGCGACGTTCTCACCAACTCTATCGCCCGTTTCGCAATCTTCCGCCGTTAACCGGTCGACGCACGTGGGAAGCTGCAATTTTGGAGGCTGGACCCGAGCTACTCCGTTCGAAGATCGCGCGTATCGTTTGCCGGATAATCGGCGGCACGCATCGCGGGAAATATTTGCCACGCGTGGAGAGAGAGAAAAAAAAGGGTGCTCTGGAATATTTCCAAAGTGTGTCGGAGCTGGTGCGGCGGTGTACGCTCGATTCGCCTACGAGGCAACACATACACACACACATAAAGCGCGTTCCAAATGCGGTCGAGATCTCTTTAAATTCATGAGAAGAGAAGAATGTAGTTCAAGAACTTTCCGAAAAGAGCTTTGAAAAGGAGCGCGTAACGGGGAAGGCTTGCACAAAATCGTCCTTCTGTTCGCGATTCTTTGAGAAGTTTTCATCTTGCCAGGCCAGCAGCTAAATCGTTCATACGCCGCCGTGAACTTGGCGCTTGGAAATTTGCTCGCATTTCCCTCGGACCGGATACACCCACCCCATTGCGAATCGCTTCGCTTCTCGCCGGGAACAGGCAAGCCTTAATATTCTATTAACGCCGCGAATATGGGGGCATACTTTCTACTCGCATAGCTGTTACGCGGCTCGTTGTAAACGCGAAAGCCCGCCCAGCCAACGAATGCGTGCACCGGAGCGTATTCCATCGCGATTCTCGCTTTCATTAGCGGATTCATTGAAACGAATAAGCCAGGCGAGAGTTAGGAGGTATTTCGTTCGACGACTCTTGAGACGAGCCGCGATAATAGGCGCAGCGAGAAACGTAACGCTTCCGCTTCCGTTGAAAAAAAAAAAAATCATTGCGAGTCCGATGAGAGGGGAAAGCGTATCGATCTTTGGCAATTGGAAGCTCGTGCACCAACTTCTGCGTTCGCTCCAGCTTCCAGCGATGATGATCTTTCCGCTTCGCGTAATACCATTGCTTAACTATAAAATAGATCGCCCATTTGTAGAAAACATCTTAACGTGCGCGCCTGGTCAGACTTGGACTAAACTTGTATAAAGATATTATACAAAAGCTCATCGAAACGAACGCGTAAAGTAGCACGAAATAAAGGGGGATCTCCTCGTTACTGGCATTCCGCAAAAGGTGATACTTTCGATTAGCTATGCATACTTTTTTAATTACCAATTACAATGCCTTATAACTTGTTCCAAGTGAACGTGTATTAGTTTGATTGGACGTGGATATTTATATAGGATTGGAAGAAAATTACACTCGAATCGAACGTTTCGCTTCAACCCGAGGCCCAGGAATCGATAGGTAGCGGTACAAGTGCCTGACACGTATCCAACGACACGGAAGAGAATAGAGCGACGATAAATGCAAGTAAGATAGAGTTCGATAAATTTCGATATACGAGTATGTAACTTTTAAAGTCACATGGCATCGTGGAAGAGTAACTTCGTCAATGTTAGTGGCAGGATTGAATACGCGTTTAAATCGTAAGAGGCGCAAGAAACTTCTGGCTTCTTTAAACGATCTGAATTTAAGTTTGTAATTTACTTCGGTTTTCTATAAACGAGCGGTCTATCCCGTATTTAGCGACGGTCAATACGTAGGATGGCGAGCTTCGAAAGACCAGCGGCGGCATTGAACGGCGACGCGGCGTTAAATGGAAGGGACGAGGAATAGGGCTGCGAAATTGGCGGAAAGAATGAAACGGGACAGGGCCTTTTCATCGGGACTGCCTTTTCAGGCCGGTCATTTTCGCCAGCTCGAAGCCAGCATCGGGATCCTGGCGAGTTCGGAGCTCGCAGGAAAAGGCAGCTCGAAGAAAGGGTTGCGGCTGGCAGCGAAGCCAAGGGGAAACTGAAGCCAGCAGCAACGGAGAGAGAGCGTCGTGCATTTTAATTCGAGCCTCTTCAACCCCTTCTTGCTTTCGCCCTCCATTCTATATCCTCTTTAGGTTTCCTGCCCTTCGGGAAAAGTTTACAAAACGAGTGCCAGCAAACCCCTCCAGCTCTCCACTCTCTCCCTCTCTCTCTTTCTCTCTGCTTTCGTCGCTTCCACGCTTTTATCATCATCCTCGCCTCTGTTTCCGTTTCTCCGCCCTTGCGCTCGATATCTTTCCAACTTCTGCTTCTCGCAATTCGCTTCTCCCTTTTCGTGACCTGCCGCACGCTCCGCGGCCCAAACAACTTTCGTTTATATGAATCACGGAAACCTCTTCGCGCTTTGCCCTCCCGTTTGCTTCCCCGCTCCATTCTCTTAAGCTGCGTCGCTGTTGCTCCGACAATTGGTTACTCGCGTTCCCATTCGCGGAAGCGTTTCCAGTGTTATTTTGTACGCTCTTTGCCACGTTTCCTCTCACTCTCTCCGTCGTTCCGTTACGGATACTCGAATTCGTTCGCGTGTCCCTGCAGGTTTCGTCTTGGAAATATGTATATTGCATCGCTGCGCAATAAGCGTCGCTTTCGAACCAAGTCTCCGCTCGAGTTTGTGATCGCAAAAGAATTTCACGCGTAACGCTACGGACGCGTGTGTTTCTATTTTACAAACGCGACGCGAATAAAAACGGATCAGCGTTTGAAATAAACGCGTGATTCGGAGGAATACGAATATCCCGTTTAATGCGGCGCAAGTAAATAAGAGTAATGGTAACATTAATCAACGTTTCATATAAAAACGCTACCTTTAATTCTTTCACGACCATCCCCGTATTTCGTACGAGCCCTATATTTTTTACGTCACTCGTAAACAGGGAAAAATCCATTAGTTTACATAGTTTATCGTGCATGCGCGGAAGTTACAGCATTCTTGAAAAGCAATATTCTTCGCGCCTCGCCGCGTTATTATAAAATACGAGTCTACGACGTTCTTTTTTTTTTACATTGTCTATCTGTTCGCACAAAGAGAGACATAAAAAGTCGGTGACATAAAAATCCGAATCTATCGCGTAGCTTCTAATTTCGTTAAAATAGTTAGTTGCTTCGATCCGAACAGCGAACACCACGCTCGAAGGGTTAACCTACGCCACGGTAACAAAGATGTCTTCGCTCCAGTTGTGATTTTCTGTTTCGATGCAAAGGTTAAGTTTACCGAGAGCTCTTTATTTGAGCAGCGACGTGTGTTGCGCAAAAATCTAGCAGATTGGATTTGGACGCGGTAGGAAAATATGCGCAATCGGGAGACGGATTTCCCGTAGCGTAACATGCGTTTCGCGTTCCAAAGTAGTCGCTACCTTTACCACTCGGGCGAATTTCATTCGAAACTCGCCGCGTCAGCGGGGCTCGCGGAAAAGTGGCATAAATTTTCGGCAAAGTCTGTGCGAAACGCGCGGCCGTTGTTTCTGCCGTTCGAGCGACGCGCGAGCTACGTACAAAGGCCGACTGGAATTCGAGGAAATTTATGGGATTGCGAGGCGCTGTATATCGCGAGTCCTCTCGTGCTCGTGTTCCTCGTAGGGCGTGAAATTGCGAAATGTCGCTCTTCCGAGCTTCGCGATAGCTGTCGCGATCGCTGACTTATCCTTTATTGCCACACCAATCATCCTCTCCGCGGGAAGTGGCCACACATTTGGTACGCTCAACCCTCTCCAAGTAATACGCTTCGTTCGTTCCGCGTTATTTCATCCAAACTCTGTTAATCCCTTCGGATACTGAACTCGACTGCGATCGCTCGCCGCTAAGCGCGTCCGATTATTCGAATACGTTAGACTGCGTCCGAATCAATGTCGCGCAGCGACCGAACAGCCGGACAAGAAACAAACGTAGGATACTCTATCGCGCAGCGGTGAAGAATTTCATTCTTTTCGACTGATTATCCGAAGCCAGTCGAACCTATTAGGATCTAGAAATCGTTTAACTTCCAGCCGATTTGTGGTTCAATCGAGAATAGGAGACTTCTCGGATCGATTATATAGGAACGAACTTCTCCTCCGATTAATACGGGCACGCGTCGTCTTCCTGTATTTACCCGAATATCGGCTAATAAGCCACTCGAGACGCTGGCGTTTTCCGGTCGATAAATCGCAACCACCAAAAGCCGCGGTTCCCCTTGTTGTAATTCCCTTCTTCGAGATTTTCGGTTTACCGTTCTACGTTACGACGCCCGTTGCTATCGAATTTATTACGCTTCCGAGAGAAATTTCGCGGCTCGCGCGAACTTCACTACGCCTCGTTAAAAATAATTCTCCGCGAGTAAACGAAAATCGTATCCGCGGCTAGCAGAGTTGTTCCGGGAAAATCTAGAATACCTACGAGAACCTTATGATCTCATCGAATCATACTATTAATAAATCCACCGCGGTTAGGTAATCCGCGTGGAAACTCTACTTCTGCGTATCTTGTACTTACTTAGAGCACAAATATAGGAGCAAGTGACGAAACCGGAGCCACTCTCGATGTAACCGCGCGTTACCAAACTGCCGTAACGCGTACGCGCTGGGCAACTAGGCAAAATCGTGACAAACTGAGCAACAAAAAAAGAACACGGAGGCGGATCCTGTGGCTCGGCGTGGCCTGTTTATCTCGCCACTTCCGCGAAAAAAGAATGGGCGTACGGGCATCTGCCGAATTGTCGGGGCAGTCGAAACTCTTATCGGATACGCCTGCTTTTAATTCGTGTATCGCGAAAAGAAAAAAGAAAAGAATTTAATTGCATCTTAGATAAGGCGACGCGGTCTGCTCGATAACGAGCGAGACGAATGGCAGAAGCAGGAATCGACGACTACATTCGGCTTGAACCATTTCAAGTGGAAATTCGAATTCGACTAGCGAGCTAACGAGTTCGTGAACGGTAAATATTCGAACGAACTGCAAAAGTAGACGGGCGATTGACCAGTCAGCCGTTCCTGCGAAGTGGTTAATAATTTGTATCGCAATTTTTAATGCAAGAAGTGTGGATATACCGAGGAAATACATGGTAGTGAAAAACTGCTCTTGCTCGTATAAAGACTGAATTTAGACTAATTCCTACAACGTGTTCCCGTTTTATTTTTCATACTTCCTACCATTTCGCGTATTCCCGATGCACGCTTAAATTTCCAAGAAAACGCACAAAAGTCCGCAATGCAATCGTTGCCATTGAGCTGAACAATTTCTTATGCAATTTCGCGTTTATTGGCCTGCATCGCGACCCAATACCTTTACACGTCGCTGCGTAATCGCGAAACAAATCGGAACTCGTTAGGGGCGATCCCACGGGAAAAGCGAGGAACGAGAAAAAAAATGCCAGCGATTCGACGAAATTCGAATGGAAAGAGAGAGAGAAAGAAAGAGGAAGAATACGAGAGCTCCATTAGCGACAATCGTCTACAAAGTTGCGTAACTTTTATTGCTCGTTAGCAGGCCATCGGTTGAGCTTATTTTTATCGAGTTCGCCTGTTAATTCTAAACAGGAAAACTGTGGGGACGATAAGGCAAACGATATCGTTGTCGCACAGAGTCCGCTTTACCCCTTTATAGAGCGAGAAACGGAGAGGAATAAGAGCGAGGAATCCGTGGAAGATTGGAAAGAGCGGAGGAGATAAAGGTTAAGGAGCATAGAAGAGGAAGAGAAGAAGCGATTTACGGCGGGTGATACGTTTGGAGTTGGTTGGCGAGGGAAGGGAAAGGGTCAGCACGCAATTAGCCGCGAGAGGTCGCCAAGTTTCTCGAGGAAATAAAGTTACCGCGGCGTGGATCAACTTGCGTACAGAAGCGTGCCGCGAAGCTAGGTCGGACGTGCAATTTGTTTCTCAGGGCCGGACGCCGTGCTCCGCGCTCCGTGCACGCGGTTACCACGAAGCAACCTCGAGGGCTTTTTCTAGCATCGTCGCGAGTCGCATAGACACGCTTGCAAGCGATACGCGAAAACCTCGAGCACGCAACGCATCTTACAATTAGTCTCGAGTGCACAGCGGAGCACTTTTCCTAGCCGGAAGCCTGTTCCTGCGTCTACCTCCTGCAACAACCGACTTTTTTTTTAACATCACGCCCGAGCACGCGACCGTCTTTCGCGTGTAACTGTTGGGCGACGCGCCAAATATCGGGCCGCGTGAACGCATCGCTTGTTCCTCGCCGCTAGTGCTTCTCTCGCTTTGGTCGCCGTATACAATTTATAAGACGACCGAACATCCGGAAGTTTTCGGAACAGTCCGAAGTTTCCGTCTGTCCCGATTTCTTTTTTCTTTTTGGAAGTATTTTAAGGTTTCGCTAATCGTAAGATTTGGCCTAATCGAAAGCGAAACGACGAATACAATTTTATAAGTATAAAAAAAATTAAAGTATAGAAAGTATAAAAAATGATAAGTATAAAAAGCGAAGAAGAAATGGTTACGTAGAATCATATGTGTACCAGGTTCTCTGCAACATTTCGCAAGATTGGCATACGTCTATCCAAATCATTATCGTAACGAACAGACAGACAACTCGGTTCGTTTCGAACGTTTGTTTCTCTGCCTCGGAATTTTTCCCCCCCGAAGTGGTGCCGTGCGTTTATTACCTATTAGTATTCCAAATGCTTCACTAATATTTCTAGTTGACCCTGATGCTTCGCGTGTCAATTTAAGCTCGTAGAACAAGATTACCTATATTTGATTAGATTCTCTTCTCCGCCTTGAATGGAATTCAAGTAGCTCGAAGCTAACTATTTTATTAAAACGCGCGGTGTTCTTGATAAGGAAAATAATAGGCAACTCAAACTGGTACGACAAAGTTACTCATAGTCTGGAATTCCTCCTCTGCTTCGAAACGAAGTTAAATAACCTGAAGTTAACTATTGCAAAGAGACGCGTCGAAAGTAACGCAGGAAATTGTAACCTTCGATTTAAAATACCGCAGCACGTAACATAGTAACAATCAGCGATTCTAATTCGTAAAAACAAACTCGGCTTCGCCGCGATACGAGCACCTGCGTTTCCAGCGCAACAACTTAATAATAAAATGTCTGCGCGTATGCAAATTCTTGCGTGGCGAATAAATCTCGCGCGTACGTACGTATGTACATAGGTAGTCTCGCGTGCTTACGGACCGAGAGGAAAGATTTCAATTCTCTCGCGGCTGTCCCGAATTTCGCGCTGAGAAATATGCTCGCCTGGCTGCTGTTCGCGAGCTCCCGTAATCCTTCTTATGCTTTAAGTAAGAGATAACGGTTAAGCGACTCCGTTGCAAGAAAGGCAATTTCTTTCGCGATTTATCGCGCCGTTCAGACTTGCCGCTGTTCCACCGGAGATACAGTTGCTTTTCTATAAATCAATCGACCACGCATAAAATTTAATTAACGAGAGCACTCGCGATACGAACGACCCCAGTCGAAGTCGAAATCGGAAAGCCATTAGTAAACTGCGGATTTTTATGCATATATGGGAACGTTAACTGTGCGACAAAATACAGGATTTACGTATCAGATGAACAGAGTCTGTAGATTATCAAGCAACTACTGTACGAAGATTTAATCGTTTTCTCGCTTAGAACAAACTTATTTCGAATTTCATTTTACATTACGCACTTGGTTTCGTGCTACTGTACTATGTACAGGTTTCGCTCGTTTCGTGTATACGCTATGTCCGTTAATTAAATAAGAAACATAAAGATAAAGAATACATTGTTGTACTTAGGGGACGAAATACATTTCTACTTGGGCTCAATTTCTCTAATTGCGTTTCGAAAAAACACAAAGTTACGTAGAAGTCGACGGTGTCTAGTCGTTAGTTTTTGTGCCAGTTTCAGCTTTCGTCGATAGATTTCGTTGGGTAAGCCTGCTGGGAGACCTAGCCGCGCGATAAAAAAGCGGATGACACGATCGAGATCGCGTGACTGCCTAACTCGTGACATAAATTATTTATGAATTATGGCCGTGTGTACGGTGTCTGTATCGACGAACACGTAGTAGGTACCGGCGACACAAGATCCGCTGCTCCTTTCCACTCGTCCTCGCTTCACAAATACGCGATACACGCTTTCTTCGCGGTTTACGGTGGCTTTGTTCGTTTGCGAAACAAGCTGATCTCGCGACAACGCCGAGGTACGTTAAAAATATATAAATTGGCAGGGAAAGGCGGGCCGCGCGGCAACTGCGAAATACCGCCACTATCGTGTTTCCGAAGCGTGACGCTACGGGGCAATTGTGAAAGAAAACTCGAATTACGCCAGGACCCCGCGAGACTTCGACATTACGGCAAATTGCACGTATCCTGCGAACCCAGTCACGACAAACGCTCACGCGCCGTTAGTAACCGCGAACCGCGAATCGCGAACGAGAGCCAACTGTCGATTCCACGACACACCGCCTTTTCTTCCAACTGCGCGGCGTGTAAATGTTATTCGCTCGACGCGTCCGCGCAAGCAACAAACTAAAACAACCATCGCGTATATTCGAAGACGCGTTTACGAAGCGGGAAATGTTAACAACCCTCGGTCTAACGAAGCTCGAGTAGCGGAGCGTAAAAGTTATTCGCGTACGCTGGCCGTGTCCATAATTCATCGAGCGCTTAATAAAATTGGAACGAAGATAGAGCGATATTACGATTAGAAAGCGAGGCTGCTATTTGCTAATTATCCGCTTCGGGAGGAACGTTAATGTGGCTTATTTTTAAAACGCCACTGGAAGTCTGGTTCAACGGGGAACCCTTTGTTAGAAACTGACAAGGGTCCGGAGATTTATGGACCAGGAATGTACGCTTTAAAACTTTGAATGGCAAATTTGTCGCCGGTATTTCCTTGGAAAGCTATGGCAAGCATTATACGTACGATACTGTTATACGGCAATGGTAATTTCTTATGGGGTAGACTCGTTTCTATAGCGAGACGCAACGAATACGAGCTGAATTTGTATCTTAACCCCTTCTCCTACTGTTACGCTAGCTAATGTTGATATCGTTAATTTTGTGCCTGTAACGCATAGTCTATTTTTGTGAAAATATCATCTTCGTGTTCTTGTTTAACTTCATCAGAGCCACAAGAGAATGTGCATATGTTACGCGATACATAGAGAAGATTTAATACGGTGAACTATTTCAAATGCAACGTTACCTTGCGTAGCTTTAATTATATCATTTTTGCCCCACCATAAGTTTACGATACGAGACACGGGACAATTTAGCTTTCTAAGGTAAAGACGTAAGACGTCGCGCGCAAAAGGTTTGAATATAGCAGGCAACTTTAGTTTAAAACCGCCCGGCGATCGTTTTAACAATCGGATCGTAATGATTCGGCATTGGTCGAGCGAGAGTTAATTAAATTACGTTAGAGGTGATAAATAAATGTTGCGAACTCACGGGTGAAATTGGACGATGTAGCCCACCGAGCGATCCCTCTGCGACTGAAACGAAAAAGCAGTTCCGTTAGATTTTCCGCTGCTTTATCGCTACGTTTAGCTAGTCATCGAACACGTGTAAAAATTACGAGAGATTGTTCGATCATCCGTTTAACGTGTCCTCGGCCATAAATTATCGATAAGCAATCGCACAACGAGAAACCATTACTGTCGACTACGACAGGCGCGTAAGAAATAATGAGAAATTGAAACGATCGATGGCGAGCCTTGAATATTAATAACGTGGACGTTGTTGCGTTGACAAGCTATCGGTATGGAAATTTCTCAAAACACCACCACCGACAGCGAGGAAATGAAAAATGATCTTGGATAATAAAGAATCGGGCTCCTCCTATCAATTATCTCTTGCCACCGCCCGGTGAAATGAAATTCGCGAAGGTTTCCGGCCCGGTGCGATTAGAATGCACTTTATAAAACGCAAACAGTGCACCGTACGTACGGCAGCAAAAGCGATTTCACGGTGGCCCGAATTTGGAGCAAGTCCAAGTCGAAAATCGATCGACCTTTAAACTAACCGGCTATACGTGCTTGCGCCAGCCGTCCTGGACAATCAAACCAACCGTGTATCGTTCCGCTATCGAAAACCGTTCCGATATAAATTCCCCTTCCACCAAAAACGCCCACCCTTCTTCTTTAGCTTCCCCTGCTGCCAAAACGAACAGGGCTACGCGCAATTAGCTTAATCCAGCTACGCTCTTGGAAATTTCACGCGATCCGATCGCTTCCTCGGTTCTTTCGACCATTGAAACTGAAACTAGAATCTGCAAGCATTAAACCTTCGCAGGTAGCCCGGGTCGCTTTTATGCGGAGCGACACTTCGTTTTTCGCGGAATTTTTCTTCAAACTTCTTTGGGAATTTCTATTTCTCCTAACTAAGCCTGCAAGGTTTTGTCTCGAGGGACAATTGCACGTAGAAATAGAGGCTTCGATAGGAGTCCCGACATTTTTCTTCGCATCTTTTGACAGCCTACAGCGGTAAAAAAAAGAAAAGTAGTCGTGGACGAAAACGAGAGCCGAAGTATTCATGGAAGGTTAACAATTGCTTTGCAAAGAGTGGAGAATAAGGTAGCTTCCCCGTGTAAACGTATTCGCATATGATAATACGACGTTAACACGCCGACTGTTACAACGGACTCGATCAATCTGGCCACATATTATTTAAATCGCTTTACTCGATACATTCGTATCGATATTTAACCCTTTCGCTACGGCAGCTTAAAATTCGGAACTGTTTGTAACGCATAGACGAGGACACGTAAGAATAATTTAGGAACGGTGTAAAAGGTAGACTTTTAGATTTGTAAAATAATACGACGAACAATGCAAACATTATTCCGATGCAAAACAAAGTGTGGTAGAGTTCTCGTAAACGATGGCTCAGCTTTCGAGGACGTATATATACGTCCTTTGTAGAGGAAAGGGTTAACGGCTCGATGGTTTTAACGACGATACACCGTCATACGAACTTTGTACAGACTCCCGATACAATTCTTTGCATTGCATACGTTAAAAGGAAACTCGAAGATGCCAGTCAACGTGTCATCTCCTATTTCCTTTTTCTCTGCAAGCGAACGCGTAGTTGAATTAATAATTGCAAAATACGAAACGCAAATAAACATCGTGCAAGACTGCGCATCGATGCCGCGTCGTTTTATTTATTCGCTAACAGGAGCCATGCCAAATCGTGGAGCTCCTTTTGCCCTGCTCTTTGTTTACCTCAAAGCCAGGGAAACGTTTCGGAAAATTCGAAACACGGTTGAATGGAAAATGCCTCGAAGTCGCGGAGCGAGCAAGAAAATCGTAATTGAGACGTGATCCAGTTTTTGCGTGCTGTACGCGACGAACAAAAAGGAATGCACGCGAAGAGGGGGAGGAGAAGCTAAAAAGGAAAGAAAAAGAGAAAAACCCGGCCCGGAGAAGATACGCAAATGGGAACCCGCTCTCGGATGAATTCGTGCTCTCGAATAAAAAGGGACCGGAGCGTCTCAAAACATTTGCACGAGCATCGAGCATGAATGTAACAGAAGTAAATGGAAGCGCGTGCCGGCGTTGCAGATTGCAGAGATGCGAGGATAGCTTTCCACGCGAAATCTAAATGTCGCCGAGCCGAACGGTGGAATAACTTGGCAGATGAATTAATCCGGAACATGTTTCGATTATTATCGTCCTAAAGGAAAGTCCCAGGGTTATGGTTTTCTGAAGGACCGTATGTTGCGCGCGACCGAACTCAAGTGCGGGTAATAAAAGTGAAAATTGCCAGATCCTCGGTTCGGAGGAAACGACAGTTTTGAGGAGCACGAAAACGACAGAACGTTCCGAGCAATCGTCACGTTAACTTCGCGCGTTAGGATACACCGTATAAGCTACTTGTTAAGAGCAATAAATATCATTGCTTGTTACTGTTCACCAGTATAATTAATATACTGCACCCACGTCACATCCCAAAACGCGCTCGATCGTTTCGCTTTGCGGGAGTCGCGAGACGAGCAACAACGATCTCCGCCGCGCCTCTTTGCCTATGATAATCCGACTTACACCGCTTAGTCCAGTACTTTTCAAACTCTTACACAACGTGCAACGGATGATCGGAATTTCTAATAACTTCTGCGCGTCTGGGCGATATCGAATTGTAAATTTCCGTGGAGGTCGCCGAGTAGCAGTGCCGATCGGTCACGTGTCGTAACGCGGACGTTTCAGACGTCGCGTCGCTGTGAAATATTCGACAACGGGCGACATACATATCGTCCTCCTCTTATCGCAGCGTCTTTAACCCTTTGAATGCTTAAGTCATTTTGCAATCTCTTCCTTTCGTTTCGTGTCGCATTTGCTTTACAAGCGAGTCATCCGTACGACCTTTAACCTTTTCGCTACGATGGACTTACGTATGTGCTCTGAAAAGATGGCCAAATATTTGCTCAAAGCGTACGCAAATTTCTCTTATAGTATAGCACAATTGCCTTAGTCATTTCACTAGCTGTACGACACTGCGATTGATCTCTTAAGTCTTAGAGTATCCAAGTATTGATACTACTAGTGTAGAGCTTTTTTTATTTTACCATTTGTAGGTGTAGTGAAGGGGTTAATATCGATATCGTCGCGTCGATTAATCCGAATTT
Organism: Eucera pruinosa; assembly: GCA_028830335.1. NCBI lineage: Eukaryota > Metazoa > Arthropoda > Insecta > Hymenoptera > Apidae > Eucera > Eucera pruinosa. The sequence goes on from JAMYCR010000007.1 coordinate 18,367,897, forward strand.
CGATACCTTTAAATTTATATTCGACGAACGTTACGCATCGATTGCTCTTTGAACGATAGCTTTAAAATAAGGAAGACGAACTCTACGAATTGTTATCGCACGTGAGCGCGCACATGCCGTCGTAGCATTGGAAGGATTGAGATGATTTATTTGTAAATTCAGAAGCACGTGATCGCGTACAGCACCGGGCAAAAGTTTCGGACCATAAGAAACGCAATTGCAATCGAATGCATTGTAAAGTAGTTACGTAAAAGAGTTAAGAAGGACGTCTTGTTTCTCGAATTAAAACGTCTCAGCTGATTAGATCGAGATAATCGATGCCTCTGTTTCTAGCTTTTTTTTGTCGCAAATTACCTTGGATCGCAGTCTTCAAATGGAAACGGCGATAAAAAGGAAGAAGCATAATTTTTCTCGCGATTTAGCTCGGCTTTCTGGTCGCGATTCGTGCGTCACTGGAGACGCGAAGGAAACTCGTTCACGTGTAGATAATTTACTTATTCACCGCTAATAAACCGACACAATACGCAATTTGGTCATTACGGTGAATGAACGTAGATCTTGAGAACGTTCTTCGACGTTCGCGACGTTTAACGTTGCACTAGGATTCGGAGGAGAGATAGATCGCAGCCTGGATAATTGCCAGCGAGAGAGCCTTTGGAAATCTGCAATTTCCCGTAGATCCCGATCGATACGATACGCGAGGCCGCGGATTTCGCGTAAAAGCGAGCCGCGATGACTTTTGATAACTTGTCCGCTATTTTTACTCGCTCCATTGTTACCTTACGGTGCTTTCCACTTTATCGAGCTCGCGTGTATTTTCTTGTCGCTAAAAATGGTTCTCTACTCGTCGATAAACAAGCAAATAAAAAGTGCTTTGCCGAGAATATCCCGTACTTCGACCGCCAACAGTTCGTGCACTAGTCCCTCGATTATCGGATCTAACGGAGGCGAGGGGTTGGTTGAAAGATTGGGCGATTTTTCTCAAGGTAAAGTAGATATAAACAAGTAAACTGACCGCGAAAAACCCCCACTGGGGTTTTGTACACATATGCAAATTCTACTCGATTAGCATCAACCGCACGTATTAAATATTCCAGTAAATATCGGTACCTTTGTATCGTTACCGGATGGCGAATTTCTATGCTAACCCTGAAACACAAAAATACAGGGATATGCCTGTTTTCCTGGTTCGCGAGGATTCCAGGATACCTATTTACCTGGCCAGTGACCGTAAAGCAAGTTGGTAAATAGTTCAAGTTCGCGATTCGTCCAGCTCTCCGTTCCACGCTTCGCTCTCCGGTTCTATGCTCTAGTTTACATTGTATCGCTATTGCGACTAATGAGTTTCTCGCTTCACAACGAGCCAGTTGGATAATCGAGGGTTGTTCTCTTCGGCGACGCGACAGAAAGCGGAGGCGTCGCGCGATGCAGAAATATCTGTATCCGCGTACGGGCATTCGTCGATGTCATCGCTGTGTGTCATTTCCGGGGGCGTTGCAATTTACGACACTTCGATCTATCGCGGTCGAGCGAACGACGACAGGTCACGGATCAACGACAGCGCCGTGATCCAACGTCGATCCGTTTTGCAGCAGAAATGTGTGTCCGCGAGGCGAAGGAGAACGGAGTGGATACACGTGAAAGCAGGTGAAACTTTTACGTTGCCACACGCAAGGCAGCAGTGGAAGAAAAACGAAAGGTTCAAGCTCGAGTTACGGAACAAACGTTTCCCTGGCGTTAGAAAAATGCTAGCACTCTGTTGCACGATATCGCGCCAGAGGGGAAAAAGGTATCGACGAAGCGCAGAAGCAATCGATTGCCGATTCGGTTCGGTTGTTGCACGCGCGCAGGTAGCGCAGGTGTTGGAGGAAGGAAAAGAGAAAAGGGAGGTAATGCCAGTTCCCCTTGAATCGGTATTCCCCTATTCGATGCGCGTTACATAACACTCACCTTTCCCACTTTCCCTCTACACTTTGCACTACACTTTTACGCTGTTTCTGTCAACGATGCCGCGGCGCACAAGCACAGGCCAGACCGGCTGCTCTTCCGTGTGCCCGTGTGCTCGTTGCTCGCCCACGTGCTAGATACGCGTTTCCTCTTTTTCTTCCCAACTCTTCCCGTCCGCCTCCTCTCTTTCCCGATTAAATCCCACGCGAAACCGGCAACCTTGGCCTTTCTCCTCGCGAACCGAATTCGCAACAGTTCGAGAGGCACTCGCGTCCTCCCGAGGTAAGCGATTTTTTTTTTCGCGCACCACCGCGCCAACCCCCTCGTTTACGAGGCACGCCAGAGAAGAGGAGAGGAGCGTTTCTTGACACCGATCCAGTAACTGACCTTCTCAACGCAACCGGTTTTCGCGTGCGCGTATCGGCCCTTCCCTCGTCGAACCGCGGGATTCCATTCACTCGACGTTCGCCGTGCACCGTCCCGCGTTCCAAACTCCGCTCTGTTATCCTTTGCCCTTGCGTCGACCACCGAGCTCGCGGTTTTCTCCTTTCGATCGTTTCTTTATCCGCCACGGGTTGTGTTCGCGTTAACGTAGGAATCGCGAAAGCTGTTTCTCGCGTGGCGTAACGCGACGCGGCGAGACGTCGCGTAAAGGAGAATGGAGAGCAAGAAAGGTAGACACGGCGCGCACGGCGTCTCGGGAAAGACTGGCGAGGTGACCGGCCGCGAGACGACGCCGACGTCGACCTAAAGCGCGACCGAGTGAATGACGGTAGGCGTGATTGGCCGCAGCGCCGTGCTCCGACTCTCTCTCTTTCTCTCTACATTGGTCGTCGTCGGAGTCGATGCCGATGCCGATGCCGGTGTCGGTGTCGTTCTCGCTCGCGGCGTTGGCGACCCTTCGCCACAATCCATCGCCAGCCCGATGCGCCTTTTAATTAAACCGTCCGGATACACCGCGAAACGTCCCACCAGAAGAACCCGTCAAGGTTACGGATAATGGAATTTCACGCGACATTACCATGTATCGATTATTGTGATTGCCATTGACCGAGAACAGGATAGACCACTCGCCCAATGCTCCTGGTTGTCACCCGGATTGGGGGCTCACCAGTTTTCATTTTTACCTTTTCGATCGTCAAAAATGTGTAACTTTTGCGTTTGCTTCGTACATTTCGTATATTAAAATGCTTTAGAAGTGTTTACATTCTTTGTCACATAATAAAATACGTGATACTTATGTGAGACGAAGGTCTATCCTGTACCTCGTCTGTGTAATTGCTTTAATCTTAATTGCCGCTGTTTACAGATACTGCAACTGTTAATTGCTCAACTCTCGTCGCGTTCTCGATAACCTTAAGACCGGGGGCAAGTCACCTATTTTTTGCCCTCGCGATTCCACGTTCTTCGTTGCTTTCCAATCGCAGAGGTTTCCGGGAAAAGCATCCGCAAACATGTAGACGCTTTTTCGGAAAACTATTTTCGATTCAAGCTAGCTTTACGTACGCCCGTCACTTTGACAGACATCAGGTTTCACGTGCAAAGGTACGGAAATCGTAAACATTATTTTTAAGCGATTTACGTTGGCTTTGATTGCTGCAATGCCACCAACAGTTATCAGAAATCTATCCGTAAATCTAACGGCAATGGCCATCGGATGGTTACCATTTGAACGCAACCCCGTTAAATATTACTTTATTCCGTCCGCAAAGGGCTAAGCCTTTCAGCGTAGACTAAATCGAGAACGCGCAAGCGCGTGTAAAAGATTCTAGGTATCGTAAAACTTGGAAGAAAGATTTACGCGACCTATGCTTTACGATTACGAATCGAGAGATCGTAAACGGTTCTGGATATCGTTGCCCATGCGTCGTTAGCGGCTTCGGAGCGTACACTTTTAGCTCGGCATACGACGTACGCGGTTAACGCTGAGAGGGCTAAGAGAGGAGGGACGGAGGCAATGAAAAAGCTGGCGTATCCGTTTGTTTCGGGGAAACACGGATCGCCGCTCTCTACATTGTACGAGTGCGCGAAAAAGGACCGAAGGATAAAATGAATAATGGATGTGGTCAGCCGAGTGGGCGCGGGACACCGACGTTTTTGGTCACAGAAACGAAACGAAAGTCTGCGCGAACGCACGATACCGAGACACGCGATATCTCCGGTCTGCTGAATTTCACTGCATTTCCTGTATGATATTTAAATGAGAAAGCGAATCGCGTCCAAGTATAAGCTTGCCCGAAAAGCGGAGCACGATCAAGGAGGACATCCGGTGAAATAAAATATCCATCGAGTGTCCGGTCCCGTTGACCCAAATAATACCTCATCCCGTAGCTAATGGCCGCCTCTTCCATCTCTTTCAGTGAGCGGATTCAACGTTTTTTCAGAGCAATTGCCAAGATCCGTAGAAAACGTTGTTCGATAAGTCGACGATTAAAAACAAATGCGAGGATTAACCCTTTGACGCTCAACAGCTCCCCGATTCTGCATTTCTATGTACTTCGCCCTCGCCGGTTTCTACTTTAGCGAACGTGCTTTGCGTCCCGGTAAAAATGAAGAGAAACACGGAGCAGTGTTCTCAAACTATGAATTCTTGCGACCAGATCTAGTCGCTTTTGACCAACGAGCTAGAGTATGATTTCAGCGTTGAGGAGTTAATGGCCGTGCACTTAAAATGCAGTTAAGAAACGACCCTACCCGTGGAATGATCCGATACGCTCGCATTCTTTGTCTACATTTCAGATTCAGGGGTTCCCCACTGAACCTTTGTTTGTTGTAAAGTTCGATAGGTACCTATATGTAACTATTCATCCTGCCTTAAATATAATTCCCATTGTTCCCTGTACTGTGTATCTTGGTAGCATATTTTACATTTAAATTGCCCGACGAGCTTCTCGCAGGAACATTGAATTGCTCGTTGATATATCTAATATTAGATTACTGTATCTTTTTACGTAGCCGCTGTCACCCGTTTCTCTTTCGAGAGTTTTCTATCCGCCCCGTCAAACGCTTTCAACTCTGGCGTTTTGCATAGCCACGCGTCTCTCCTTATCGCGGTGCACCGGTTGCGAGCAGAATGTTGCACCGGTTATCTATCGACGAAAAAATATCGAAGCGAAATAGCGATGCAGCTGTGGGAAAGTTGCAGCGACGAACGCGAAAGCCGAGCTACGATATATGTATTTACGTACTACGATATAGTACGTAACACAGGATATAATATTCCGCGACATTTCGGAAGCGAGTAAAGGTGTAGCTGGAAGATACAGCAAACTAGCTACCCGTGCGAGTCAACTTGTAAACTCGTTGACGCGCAACCAACCGCAAACTAGCGTCAAACATACGGGCTGGCCGACGGCAGCCAGGAGTGAGCGCAATTTCCACGCGCATGCCCCGCGTATTTTTGCACCGATCCCGCGGCAAACCAATGCAAATTCACCGTTAATCCCGCATACTGTTCTACGAACAACCGAGCCACCGCTCGTCAAGGAACAGACTAATTATGGGCCGAAGGCGCTCCGCTCTCTCGCGTAATTAGGCTCCGAGCACAACCTTTTTCCGCGGTTTCCGCAATCGCCAACTTCCCTACAATGGAATCTATCGGCTTGCTCGGAAAGTTCGTAGCGCTTTCGACGCTATCAGCGTTAAATTCTTACGCGTATCGTGGGATCGAAGGGGGATTGTTTCCTACGAGCATTTGTCGAGCAAAGAAGTTCCTAATTTGGATAAACGTCTACTCTAACGTCTTGGCTGAGATTAAAGAGGAATACGCGGACGCGGTTAAAAGGAACCGACAAGTATTTTTTGACCAGACGAACCTTGGCTGGGATATTCCGAAAGTAACGATGCTATGTTAACGTTTGCTTTAGGTAACAAGGAAGGTCTCGTTAACTCTGCTGCGGTCTCTAAAATTCTACTCGATTCAATCGCATCCTTCTTCTTTCTTTAGAAACTCTTACTTACGAGTGCGAGAAGAAGCAACGTCGATAGAGACCCGACGGCTCGTTTATGTTTGCCTCAAAGCTACCTTAACGTTTTAGAAAAATAGAAACGCGTTTAGGTGAAAAAAGAACCCGAGGATTCCGACATGGTTAGCGACCAGAAATTGAATACGTCGGAGGAACTGAAAATCCGTTTGGAGGAATTCGTTTCCGAAAGAAATAGGAAGGCTAGGAAACGGATCTATTAAACGTTGCGCACGATGTTACACGATAATGCAAAACATATTCATTGTTCCGCGCTGCTTTTAAATGTTCCTCAAATATCGCCACGAACTCCCCCAAGAGCAGAGCTTAACAGAACAGAGGAGGAAGTTGCAACTCACGGGCAACTCTTCCCAGACCTCTATTCATCGGTGTATCGAGTCGAATCTGACGTTTTTTTCTCCGTGCAATTATATTTCTGGCTTAATTGAAGCCGACTAAACGGTTATGTTTACGTTTGGGCGACGGTGAGACGTTTGTTTCGCGCGAACCTACGTAGGTGGATGTTCTCACGGCAATGTCAACGTGTACGTAGGCTAGTTCGCGTCCGGTGCGGCCTGGCTTCTTCAGACATGTGCGCACACGTTGTATTATGCATGACCAGGGTGTTAAGTATGAAAAGGAAAGACAGAAGAGCTGCTTGGCCCGTTGCTGCGGGCGTGAGATGCACCGGGAGTCTTTCTTTCCCGTCTTCGCAGCCTTCCTCCGACACAATGGATTCCGGCATCCGCCACTTCGAATCTCGAATCAACCCATTGCCGACGGTTACTTCCGCTTAACGTTACGGAATTTTCAACGCCGCGCCGCGCCGCGGCTCTGCTTTGCTCGCCGCGTAACTTCTCTAATGACCGCTGGATACACACGGCCAACGTATATAATTGGTTAACGTACCGTGTCCTCGTTCCCTCGATAATTTCCAAACGAACTTAAGCGGTTTCATAGAATATTCCGTTACCGTGAACACCCTGCAACCTGCGGGATGTTTAACGAGCAAACTATATTACCCTAACGCGGGATCCCGCTGCACCCGACCAAAATACCGCCGCCTTCTCTACACGGTATTCCCTTCGTGACTCGAATAATTTACTACCCTCTTTCATCCTCTTGGATCGTACGCGAAATTTCTCTTCCTCCCCATCGACGCGTTTCCCTCTGGCCAAGTTTCGGCGACGAGAAAACCGATCTAGGACCGATACTACCTACGGTGCAGCCCCCATCGTTGCAACACGGTTCGTTGCCCTTCGGCAATGGACGGCGAGAGTAACGATCGTTGCAAGTATGTACCATGTTCGCGTAAATTCGCAGCCACACGTTTTGGCCGCTTCGATAGCTCGAGGATTAATTTCTTCGGGAGAAACGAGTAAACGCGAATCGTCGACAGCTGTAGCGTCGAGACATGGACGATTTCCAGCAGCTCCGAAACGGAGATCGCCAGGGACGCGTTACGAAATCGCTTAGCTCTCTCGCGTGAAACGTCTCACGAGTCCAGCGTAACCGGGCGTTTAAATTCGGCCGTCGACCCAGCGGCTGATGGTTCTGGTGGAAAGTGTGCGCGAGGCAGCTACCCGTTCGAGCTCTCCGTGCAAAAACTGATAAGGAAAATATATATATATTCCCACTCGACTCGGCTTCTATACCCTTTTTCGCTCCCTTAAGCTGGCGAGCGCTGACGAGGTATCTTGGAGGCCGGCCAATTTACACCCCACTCCTCCTTCGGATAGGCAGATAAGAACGGTATTGAAATAATCTCTTCATTCCTGCTGCGAGGCGCAGCTCTTCCAAATGCGAGTTACTTTCCGCCAAGGGAAAAATCCGCTCGACGATTTCCACGTTTCTTTTGCTCGCCAACCGGAAGAAGCGGCAGACTTTCCCTTCCACTCTTCTCCTATCTTATCGGATGATCGCGCATAGCTGCTTAATTGGCGCTTGCCAAGCTGTGCGTTGCATTCAAACGGGGAGAAGGAGCGAGAGAGGGAAGGACACGGTCAAGCACACGCGTAATTAATTGCGCGCTGTCCTCGGCGTCGAGGAACCAATCGCGATCGGCTAGCGCGTTATTTAGCCAACGGTAACGCTTTTACGGGAAATCGAATTGCTTCGAACCCTTCGGTTAATGGCTCTGGTTAACCGTTAATCGTTGGTTAACGAAGGTACGATTTGGCAAGCGGTCAAACAATCGCGGCGCTCTGCGTTTCGTTTCGAGTTTAAAACCAGAGCTGCACGCTTTGACGTATCTCGTTACACCGCAACGCGACGCGACGCGACGCAACCTTCCCATTCACAGCGGCGGTTCAACTTGCAACGCTTTGCTGCGCGTATGCAAAAATGTAATTACGTCTCGGGGAAGCCGCGTTTCGTGCGGCCAAATATGCACGTGCTCCGGGTCGCTCGGAGAACACGGTCATTTCAAAGTTTTGGAAATCCTGAGCTCTGGGAACTCTACGCTACGGGAGTTCGAGGCTTCGAAAGTTGGAAGCATTGAGAACTTCGAGGTTGAAGAGCTGAACGTGTTGAAAGCTGGAAGCTTTGAGAATCGGTAGCATTGAAAATTGCAAGCTTTGAGAATTCTTCTAATCTTTGAGAATTGGAAGCTTTGCGAAATCAAAGCATTGAGAATTGGAAGCTTCGCAAATTCGAAGCATTGGAAATTCGGCGCCTCGGGAATTTGAAACGTCGGAAATTCGAAATACCGAGACTTGCGAGTTCGAGGAATTCCAAGTATTAAGAGTCGATGGTACAAGCGTATCGTCTGTACGGAGTGTAACACGCTGCTTGCAAGTGCCGCAACTATTGCGCGTATCAGGAGTACACGTTCGCCATTTAGCACTGAACATAACGCCATCAGCGCCATTGTACACCTAAAATCAACGATTATGGGTGCAAAGGGATGCCGACGTTCGCCGCAAGTGCGGAGCTACTAGGAATAAGCTGCAGGATCAACGATCGGCTGACATTACGGCAACTGCTGCATGCCAGTGTTCGTAATTTACCTTCGTGGCGCACCAGCTGCCTCCAGCCAACCCGTTAATGCAAAGGGGTGCAACGCAACCCTCCCCGAATTTTCCTCTCGCTAGCAAATTCGCGGCTGCGACTTCGCGCGACGCGAAACTAGTTAAGGGAAAACGGGAACGCGAATCACGGAAGGCAGGTTCTCAAAAAAAAAAAATAAAGTTACTTCTCTGTGCCTGTTGCGCAACAGCATCTCCTCGAATAGATGTAAATCTCGACGGAATAAAAATTCTATCACGGCGCTGGCGATACGAATAGGATCGTTCGAGCAGCCATCGATACGTTTATTTATGATAAGTCGTTACGACGGCACTCTTGAAATTGCTTCGCCGCGTGTACCTTCTGCTTCGCTATTTATACGCGTCCAATTTCCCCTGAAACCGATATCCGACATCCATCGGAAATACTTTTTGCCCGCATAGGAGCCGCGCGATTTGCGTACGCGGCTGCTCGCAAAGTTACGCAAAAATCTATATCTTCTTTGGGGGGGGGCGGGAAATTATATTTGGCAAGCGTTTTCAAAGGTTTTGGATGCGGAAGGCGAAACACGTAGCTCGCATCGATCAGAGGCGAGCTCGTTTCGGGCAATATGGAGGAAGCTGCGTGCTCCTGCAGCGGAGCACGTACTTGCCGAAAGCTAGCAAGCCTACGCGTTGCACGGAGCAGCTCTCTGTTATCACGTTCGCTCCTTCCGGGGCAAAGTCGGCGAGGAAACACTCGCGAAACGGAGCTGCCCAAAAATATCTCCGCAATTGCGTCGAGAACCGGCGAGTCACGATTTCCGCGAGTTCCAAACAAAAGCCAAGTATCTCTTCGCGTTGTCCAGGTTTCGTTGCGGCGAAGCCTTGCTCTCGGTGTATTGAACAGGACCGAAAGTGCGTACGAGAAACGAGGGAAGTTATCCTATTACTTCTCCAACTTGTACGAAACATGGATTTGCATAAAGATCCGCAGTCAGGTTATCGCTATTTCGAGCACGCGTCGTCGAAATGCAACGAACGAGATTGCAACGATCGTGGTTTCATTGTACTCTGTTGAAAACGGATGCTGCGATCGTATATTCTTCCTTGCTTTCTTACGATTAGTCGAGAGCAACGAAAGCAGGCGCAAGATGTTTCATTTATTTTCAACCGGACAAAGAAAATTGGATAACGCAAGCTGGACAATGCGAAAAAGGCTCTAACGCAGCAGCCTGAACAGCTATCAATGCGGTCTAAGCAATTTTAGTCCTTAACTATGTCGACGCCAAGTTTTTAAACGCTACCATGGACACGAAGTCTTTCGGACTCCGATTGAAATCTATCGCTGTTAAATGTCTATCGAATTAATATCACATTAATCGTTACATGGAAAGCTGAAGTAACGCGTGTTCCAAATTTGCGTGAAACAATATTTCACGATCGCTCGACGAGAACTTGAACAACTGCAAACAGAGGAACGTGATTTGTTTCGTCCGAGAGACATGTAACGCGTTGCAGCGTTGCAAACTAAACGGTGGCTGAATTTTTCCATGTTGATTTTCCGTTTGCCGCAGCGGATTCGGCGTGGAAAACTCGGGAAGGCAAAGATAGGTTGGGAAGTTAGTTGCAGAAGGTACCGCGAAATAGCACAAATCCCGGCATCGTCAGCAGCGCACGGTTTAACAAGGAAATCGTTAGACGGAGCGTGATTAACCCCGCCGTTGCGATAATAAACGAGCTACGAGCTTCATAACTCATCGGTGCCCTGGTCTCTTTCTTGTTTGCGCGTACGTTCGCGTGTTCTTCCTCGGCCTGCTCAATCTTTCGCTTCTAACCGGTACAGATTGCCAACGTTTAATACGTACTTTGCTTAGCCATCGACTCGATATTTTTCAATCAAAAACAAGCGGTGTCCGCGTATATACGCTACCGTCCCTGATTGCTCGCAACAACTTCGAAACTTGCTCTCCGCGTCGCTTCCGTAATTTACGACTAACGTACATATACAATTATAATCAATCGACGTTGAAAAGCAGCGCCGCGAATCCCTCGCAAAAACTAATCTCCGTTCCCAGTAACACAACAAATTGAATTACATTTTATGTTGGGCGGCCAAGAAACTTCGTAGCCACTTCGCTTGTTTTTTCGAATTCAAGGGGAAGCTTCGAATTTTACGACACTGCAAACCGGATGTTGAAAATGTGTTTGCAAAACCACAGAGGGCGTTAAAATTTGCAATTTTTCGAGATCACGAGCATCCACTCGTGTTTAACCGTTACAGGGGTGCGCTAAATTTAAACTTAAAGCTCGATATCTTAACGTAGAAGGTTCAGACTTTAATTAAAAAAAAAAATCACGAGTCTACGATGATCTTAAACAGAGTTACGGTAACTCAAAAATGTACAATATTTTTGGCCTGAAGTTAATTCTGCTTACACGCACGATTTATCAATTACGAAAAGGAGTAAACAGTAGCGGATGCTTTTCCGAGTAAAAGCATCGTTTGATCCAGTTTGCGTATCACTTCTCCCGATTAAAGCGACGCGAACTTTCTTGCTTACCTCGTATACAATATTTGCTTACGACCGGTGAGCTAAATTGCTTCTCGAACGAACGATAAGCGCACTGCGCGCGGACCAACGGATGGGGATATTTGCGAACAACGTGTAGCAAAACGTTTGCTAGATGGTTTCTTGGCGTAATCCAAAGGAGGCGACGATAAGCGCGGACGAAAATAAGGGAGGCGCGTTTCGGAGAGGCAACTGGTGTTGCAGTGCGCCGCGAAGGTAGAAATTGTTTGGCAAAGTTATGAGAATGCGCTATCGCGAAAGGGAAGGAGGCAAGAGGAACGCGACGAGCAACGCGATGGAATTTCTTAGCGTAATTATCGCGCCGCTACGCCGTAGGCGTCTCGTGCGCCTTGTGCTCGTCTCCAAAGGCAACCGTATTACGCGTCACAAGTCGATTCATTTTCATTAACATTACGCAGCGGTGAATCGTCATTTGTCGCAACATCGTTCAGCCTAATCACGCTGCCGTGCATTTTTCAACTCGGCGAGTCGACAGCTACGCGCGCTCCAATTAACTCCTTGCCTTAAACACCAGTTACACTCGTGTCTTAAATTGTGGATCAAACGGGACAACTACTCGCGACATTTCACGTAAAATTTAATTCACCGTATTCGTTAATTCCCGTTGAAATTCGTATAATTACCATAAGGGATACAAATCTTAAACATTACTTCGATATTTCGTATCTGTTGCTTTTGTTAACACGCGAAGCTATTGAAAAATTCATAAGGCAAGGGGTTCTTCAACCTTCGCGAACGAGCGATGACTAATAGCCAGCCAAGCATTTCTGCCTTTCCGTATGCGTATCGCTTGTCGAAGCGAGAAATTTAAATTAGCGTCGCTAATAAACACCGCTGCTAACGATTGAACGGAGCTAGCGAATTTCACCATCAAAGGGTTAACGATTCCGACGATGATTTCGACAAGTATTTCGCGGGTCCTGTTAGTAAAGGGTTAAAGTTGCAGCACGTGTACCACGAAAGTAGCCAGGGATCGGAAATAGCGCAGAGGAAAATCGCGAAGCGGAGATAGCTCGCGGAGATTGATCTTTCCGAGGATCAAAGAGACGTTTCGTCGATAGGAGAGGTTGAAAAACTACTCGAATGACAGGGAAATATGACGACGATAACGCTTGACGAGAAACTGTTCTAGCGAGCAAGCGCAATAAACTTCTAATTACTTTCAGGCGAAATCCTGTGCACGTGTGTGCGCACCCTTCACGGCTCGCAAACCAACTCCCGAGTCTCATAAAACTCCATGAGCGAATGAACAGCCCGGCAAACTTTCACATCCGACGCTACTAATTTAATATCGCGTTTTCCGTTCGCTCGAAACGTGCGCCAAAGTTGCCCGCACTCGACCTACGATTTTATTCGCCAGCATCTTTTGTAACGCGCGCGCATTCAACGATTGAAGAGCTTTCTGGAAATGGGATCCACGGATCCGCAGGCCTTATTTCGATGAATCGTCTTCGATTGCTCCCTATAATAATTATTACCCACAAGTAGACTGCGGACTTTTATGCAAATTCATATCTTTGAAAGCATATCCAGGGAATCGAAATCTAAACTAAGATTAATTTCACCCTCTAAATACGATAATAAGTGTTGCACTTTGCCTCGAGTGCATAAAAATTCGCAATCTACCCATAACCAATATTCCTTCGATACTTCATTTCAATGTCCTGTCGATGAAAGTTGGAACAGTATCGTTAGCTCGCGGAAAACCTAAGTTTTTCGATACAGTTTACTCGAGTAATTATTTTGTCTCGTGGGACGTTTACCGGATAACTTCTCAACTTCTCTGCAAGATTTGAAGTTATCGCTGTGTCGCAAGTTAGGTGATACGCGTTCGGCCGTCGATGGGATATTCGGACAATGACTTTAATGTAGCCGCTTTCAATTTGCCCTATCCCTTCGATTTCCGATTCGACGCAGCGTTTATCTGGTTTGCGCAAGCTTACGCGACATTATACTGTTCCAAATATCGTGCAAGCGTGAATAGAAGCCAGATAGACGCGTTCGGAGAATTGTCCAATTGTTTCTTGCAGCGTGCAAATATGTAACGTAATCTATAACGTTCGTCGAGCGATAAACGCGATTTATTTAAACGTTCAACTATTTCGCTTGCGGCATTTGAAAATTCGAAGTTTCGGTGCACGGATGAGGGCAATTTTTGTTAACATGGAAACGGTACGTACGTATGCAAATATTTGGACACTCTGTGCCAATAATAATTGTAGGGTAATAATGGAAACGAATGATAGTAGAAATATTGCTAAGGATTAATCAACTTTTAGCAAACGATGAATCAACTTATTAAGCTTACGAGTAACCGAAGGCTTATCAATTTTCAATCGAATATTAATATCTTAAGAAGCAGTATGATTTAATGCGTTCCCTAGCGCAAATAATTAATTGGCGAACAGTGGCTATATATTCTAGCTGCAACGCGAATTTTTCTTTACGCCAAATTTATCCGGTGTCCGATGATTTATGAACCGAGCACGCGTGCTTCGTAGCGAAAGGGTTAAGCGAGAGTCGAGGAAATTGCAACGCCGTTGAAAGCGACTATCAAATATCTTTTCGATTGCTGGTCGATGACGATTCGCCGGCGGAATTCTGTACGATCAGCGTGGAAAGAACGCATTAGGAATCCGTATTTGAATTTCACGCCGCGTTACACAATTAGCACGTTGCGCTGCAGATATAAAGTGTCCTTTGCGTGCTTTTCTTTTACGCTTTGAAAGTCAGCACCTCGTTGCGCAAGGTCGTTCCCGCTGTTACCTTCTAGTCAGGTCACTGCACAACACGCTTCTTTTTTTTCCTTTCTTTCTCGTTCTCAGGTGAATTTTTTCAACGGTTACGTAAACCGAAGGAACCTTCGCTGGCGTGGAACGCGATGCTCGAAAGAAATAAACGAATCGATTCGATTTGCGGGATCGGCTCGAATTTTTACGATAGCTTTGGTCGATCGACGATACGGATCGGGTGGAAATCGAGAGAAAAGGTTGGAAAATTGGTGGTCTAGCCGTCGCGGCGAGTTTATTGATGCGTACATTTCATCTCGCTAGATTAAAAGCGGACTATCGCGTATTTAGGTCATCGCACGCGTGGTCCCCATTGTTTTAACGTAACGTGTCGCCTACAATGGATTCGTTCCCAATTTATATACGTCTTTGCGCTTTCCCCGTGCAATCGTTCCGCCAAATTAATCACTCCCGTCATTAGCGTACGTGTACGCGCAGTTTTCGTGGTCATTATCACCGGAACGAACACATGCTATCGCAAAGATATTATTTCCCCTTTAAGAGCTCTACAAGTTGGTAGACTGTAGCGATTTCGATAAGCATAATTGCCAATATGACTAACAGTTACTTTAGAAACATTGACCAACATTTTTTAAATGGGAAAGTCCCGCGTTTTGTTGTACACGCGATAAGTCCATGAGAACTGCCGTCCGAAATGACTCATTTATTTGTTTTAAAGGTTACACGTGTAATAGATAGTATGTAACCGTGTAAGTTACACCTTGCTACTGCTATGTAAGTTATATGCTTGTAATGTATTACAGAAACCGAAAACTGGCTGAGAAGAGTATTCGTACAGCGTTAATCTCTGATTTCTGTTGATGATAGCCTATTTAGTGTAACCGCTAATTAAAATCTTCATACAACTTGAATATACTTTGATTGAAATCTAGAAGATTATTGTAGATTACTATAAGATAATTGGGTTTTAGCCACGAGTTGCTCTCGAAACGATATCTCTAATACGAGTTGAGAATCCGTAATGTACGAATACCATTTTCAGTCCCTGTAACCTTAACCTTTCTGTATCTGAAAGTTTCTAAGATATTGTTACGAATCCCTTTCCATTAAAACGTGTTACCTCGGATAGCAGCTCTCGTTGTATGAATTCGCGTCGCACAGGAGTTCGCTGTAGGTGCATACTATCGTACTGTACAAAACAATTAGTCTAGATTGGCCTCGTTACTATCAACGTACATGCAGATAAATTGTTTCGAGACTTCTTTCAGCTTACATAATTACTTGCTTTCTATTCTGTTCTCCATTTTCATGCAGAGCACCGCATTGTTATCGCGAAGCGCGCGATACGCGATGCACGCATGATTTTCTTTCTTTACTTTCATCCTTCGCAAATATCAGCTTTCCGATTTTAAATTAACTCGTTCAAATATTCGTATTTAAATTTATCGGAGAGAAAATTTCGCGATAAGGGGAGTATTTTTCATTCTTCGGTGCGATGCAAATGGGCTAAACGCATACACAGCCGAGTGGCAGCGGTTCTTCGCTCGAATTTATCCCTTCTATAGGTTCCGGTAAAATATCTGACGCGGCATATTCCCCGGTGAAAACGGCGACCGGTCGCTGTTTAATTAAATTCCAATTTCAGCGTACGAAAACATCTCGCGTTGAAATAAATCCAGTTAAACGATTCCGGCTCTCTATGGGCGAAAGACTACAATAGCGACGTGGAAACAATGATCGCATTCATGACACTGTGCGCCGATAAAGAATAAAGAACGCGTTATTTGTCTAGCAAACGATGATTCCTCTCGTTAGTTTGCCTTAATTCCTCGCCCGTCTCCGATATTCGTTTTGCGCGCGATATTATAATCGTTCCTCTTTATCGTCCACGCCGCAGTCAATCGCGTAGCTCCGCGATTTTTAAAGCCTCCGATCGCGAAAAATACCCAGGATGTTATCGTATTTTACCGAGAGAGCAAATTCTACAGACACGCGTCGCTCGAACGCGTGCAAAACAAACGCCACTCGCGTCTTCCCTTTTTTCCATTCTCGCTCCGCTGTTCGTAAACAATTCATCGATGCCGGCGGAACAAAAACGCATCGCGCGTGTGCTATACGTGCGTGTAGCCTTCGAACACACCCATCGAGAATCGTTTTTCCAACGAAAATCATTCGCCTGGATAGCTTATACAACGCGTTCCCTAATTTGACAGCTAAATTGTCAGAAACGTAAACTACGAGCGAAAGTAAGAAAAAAATATACGAAGTCTGATTGCAAACGCTTCGCTGCGAAGTTACACGGCGACTTAAAAGTATTCCTGCATCGTAAATTTGTGAATAATTTTGGCAATATCTTTTTCTATGCAACAATGAATTAAAACCCCGATACACCTCGAATACGTTTGCGATTGGTAGCTAAAATTTTACAAATTACTGACGCACAAACGCGATTCAAGTAGCCTATGGTCAATTTTGAACACGATACGCAGAGTTTACAAATTCGAGTCTTTCGAAGCAACGAACAATCGGTGCGAAATATTCGCCAAATAAGAATTTAGAAACGTGGTAATCGGTAACAATGCTGACGATAACGATACTAACGATCACGAGTACGCGTTGTCGGTGAAAATAAATCCAAAAACGCGCCGGTCTTCTAAAATTGCCTAGCGCTCGCGCTGTTAAAGAGTTAAAGTTACGAGAACCGTAAATATTGTTTCTAATCAATTAACGTTGCCCTCGTCCGATGCACCGACACGAATAGGTATCTTTTCTACCCTGACTCTAATACCCATTTTCCCGGCACTCCGTTAATTAAATTATTGTCGGCAAATGTAATATTAAAGCATCGAACAGCGTGTAGACGAATCACGGGTTCGATTGATTGTTTAAACGAGAAGGAGAACACGTCGTTGAAACGTTCACATTTCAGCGTGGCATCGTGACAGCCCTTTGCCCGTCAGCTGTCACGTGAGCCAACGAGTGGAAAAAATACCGAAAGGATTCGATCGAACTGGCTCGACAGTTTCGCGTGCTTTGTTTATAGGATAGCAAAGTAATTACTTACGACGGCTGAGTGGTTCGGGTAGCAACGGATTCCTGGAATTCTGCTTGGTTTCGATGCGCGGAAACAGGAACACTTGGCACTGGCACTGGCACTCGCACGTTGTAGCCACAGCTTCCGCGATCCGTGTGAAATTCCAGGCCCATCAGTATCAAAACTGTTCCTCGGTGTACCGTTCTCGCCACTAGATTCCGATTCTAACGTTATCTCGCGCACTTTGTCAACCGCACGACTATCAATATCAATGCTCCGACGAATTACGAGCCAGTAAACAACGGGAGGCAACCATGTGATCGTATTGATATCTTTTGGCAAACATCTGAGAGGACGAGGAACTGGCACTGTGCTCGTACACTCGCGGACAGTTTGCAGGAGCACGCTCTCTCTGCTCCTTCTCAGAACCACGATCGCACGGTAAAACAGGCACTGTCCTTGCGGGATAACAGGCGAGATGACAAGTAGGAAGGGAGGCTGTCACCGTTTCCCCGAGGATCGTTCTGCTCGCCGCTAAACGATCCCGTGCCGAGCTTCCAGGATCGAACGAGACGCGGATCTCCGGCTCCCGAGATCTTTACCGCGGACATCCTCGGGATAAAAGTTCTCACGGAGGCAGACACGCGACTGACAGCGCCTACGCGCGGCCATGACGATAACTTTCCGTTCTCAACACGCGAACGCGATCTACTGCTCCTCTCCGCGCCGCCATATTGACTCGCGTTCTTATACGCAACCGACGCGCCATCCGCCGACGTATCGCGTTACTCGCGTTCAGTCTAAAGTGGCGGTTTCGGGTTGAAAGGTGACAAAGTGATTGTGCTACGAAATATTAATGACTTTGGAGGATATCTAGCCAAAAGGGGCTGTCATTCTACGACGATTCGGTGAGCGAAACAATCTTTGGTTATATTTTATCGTGGCGCGTTGAAGTGTTTCGGTTTGCGGTCATCGATTGGCGATCCATGCGTAGTGTTTACAAGCTGTGGCCGGCTCTGCGTCGTATTCCAAAATGGCCAGCGTTTTCCGAAGAACAATGCGAGGTTTGTTTATCTCCTTTAGTCCTTCATTAGCATGTTTGATCCTCGTGAATGTTCGTAGAGCTGTATTTGGAAATTAAATTTCGCATTGTCGTAAATGGTTCTGGTTAGGTTGGAATGAGTTAGAGGGAATTAGATTTCAAAACAAGCACACAAGTTCGCCAACTAACTTTTCTACGAGAACAATGCGAGCTTTGTTTATCTCCCTCAGTTCTCGATTAGTGTTTTCGATTCTCGTGAATACGCGTAGCATTGTCTTTGCAGATTAAATTTTGTATTGTCGTAAATGTCTTTGAATTGATCCGAATGATTTCGAAGGTATCGGCGAAGGAAATGTTGGCCATTTTGGAATTCGCGGCATCACTTGTCGACAATTGCGTACGATCGAAATAGCTAAATATTTTAAATAATTTCGATTGAAAGGAGCGTAGATAAATTTTAAATAATCCAACGGGGCAATCAGAATTTAGATGGAAATAAATATGGATTTGTAATAATTCTGATCGAAGAGGACAGTCAAAATTTAAGCTCATATATATATATATATATATAAATTTGGAGTGATTCCGATTGAATGGGGCACCCAGAATTGAAATATAAATTTAAACAATTTTAGTCGAAGGAAAGAATTGGAATTTAGTTTATTCCACTTTCGATACCGCCGAATGTCAGCTCTTTAATTGCTTTTAAATGATTTAAATTCGAGAGGAAAACTCTCGGCGTAGAAGTTTGTTAAATCGAATAACCCATTAGTTGTAGAATTGTTCTGCGTTCCCTTTGCTGTTTCATCCTTTCCTTCCGATTTACGAGGCTCGGTCCTTTTGCTTTCCTAATTTAATGCGATTTAACTACGTTTCGATACTTCGTGAGAGAATGTAGAAAGGTAGGCTGGGAGATTAGGATAGAGAAGACGCTGAGCGAAAGAAAAGATGTAAAGGTAGAAAAATGGTTAGGGATGGTAAAAGAGAGAAGAAAACTAACTAAGGACAGCAAGCAATAAAAACACGAAAAATTAAGATAGAACACTAGGCTAGAATAGTTAACCTTTTGCACTCGCCAAAATTGTTCTATGTCTCCACGTTTTACACATCCATTGTAAAGTAATTTGATCTTCTATTGCTATTCTTATTTTTGCCGTTCGCGTTTAGTAACTTTGTATGAAATTGGGCATTTTCTCCCCCGTAAAATAAATAAATAAATGGAATGAAGCAATTATAAATTATAAATAACTCTCGAGTGCAATGGGTCGAGTGAACGAGCGAGAAGAGCAAATGAAATCGGTCGAACAAAATGTAAATCATGTGCACGTTTCTTGATTGCGGAGTCGAAATAAAGATCTACGTAACTACGTTTCGTATCTGGCTAAAAATTGTCCAGCAATCGGAGAAATAAAAGGTTGTAGGATGGCGGTGGAGACGTTATTGCGATGCCAATGCTCTATGGGGGAGGAGATTCGCTCTAAGCTTCCCTTTTTCTTTCCTCTTTCCACCTCTGTTAGCACCCTCGTAATTTCCTGAAACACCCTCTTTTTCACCGACGGTCTCATCAAATAACCTTCGCGCTCGTGTCTTCGAAAATTTCCCCACTTCCATTCGTCCGTGCTCGAGTTTGCAATTCTCCTACGTTAAAGTAGCCGCGCAAGAACAACGAATTATTTCCGGGCTGCTAGGTAAATTCGAAAGTGACAAACGACGTGTCGCGTTTCGAATGTACGCTCGGCAATCCCTTTCGAACTGGCTCGCTGCAAAAGTTGCCTGGGCAAATAAAAATCTGCTCGGGGAAGACTTGCAATATACCATTCCGAGCGAAGCAATTAACGTTCTATACGCTTTTATCATGAATTAAACATCGCGAGCATACCTAATGGTTACAAAAAGTATTTGCACGTACCCCTATCTTTTAATTAAGTGCTCTTTGATCGGGTTCAGCGTAGCATTTGTGTCGCGGCAAATTTATTAGGCGTATGCAAAAGTTTCAGACTCGATTCGACGCAATTCGTTGCTTTCAAACTAGTTTCATTCATTCGCGACGAAATTCGAAGCTCGGCAGAAAGGTTGCGAGAAGTCGTAGAAAACGAGGGAATATGTTTCGAAGATTAATTTGCAATACTTGTACGAAGCGATACGTAAATACATATCATACTGCAAATAAAATAAGGAAGGAAGATCGTATGAACATGAACGTCACGAACACACCGCATTTCTCTGTAAAATTTTCTTACTTTTATATATTTCTTCTCCTTTTGTATTTCTCTTCTTTACCGTTCTCATCTTCCATACCTCGCTGCAATAATTTTCTCGTAGCTTCCTAATGAGTTATCCCGTATACATAAAATAAAATACAGCGACTCTATTCGCACACCAGTGCATACATTTTGTCGTTCAACTGCTTAATTAACTGAGCTCGAACAAATCGAGCTTCCTATTGTTTAATAATACTCTTCTGCGGCTCTGTAAATATTTTGCGACGGGACTGTATACGCGGAACTCAAGTAAAAAAACTTAATGAGAAAATGTAAGCATGTACGAATGCTTATTGCAGCAACTGTGCGTTCTATATTTTTTAGCTTTCGAGTCCTATTAACTGATGCATAGTTTAGGGTTGCACAAGATTACTATTAATAGGTATCGCTAATGCCTACTGGCGCTAATAATAGGAATCCTAATTTAGTCGAGCTCGAGTACGTAGCATTTAAATGGCAAAATAATCCTGCGTACGCGAGCCGGCTTATTTACGATCCGAGCGAATTTCCTTCCCCGAATTTTTCCTCCTCCCGAGAAAGATTTTCAACGGCTGGCTTAAAAACCGATTGCGCAATATAGTAGGGACTCGGGCAAGCGTGGTGGAATATTTTCATATTTTTTGAAAGCCCAGAACAGTGACGAAATTAAGCGCAAAGGTATGCAAAAGTTTGCTCGTCGACGGGGAAAGAAATACATTGCCGTGCAAACGCTGCGCATACATATATATTTCGTCGTTTGAAAAATGGCGAAAGTGGAACGAAAACGTTGCGTTTTTATTTGAGAGGGAGGTACTTGCATTGAAAAGTACAAGACCGTTTCAGGTTTTGGGCAACGAGGTAGCCTTTGCTTTCGTCCTCTCGACTCGGCCTTCTGCGCTTTTTATCCGTCCTCTTTTTTTATCACTCGTTTGCTCCGCTCTCTATGGAGTAACCTCAAAACATTTCTGTATCAATGGCTGGTTTTTTGCCCCGCGTAGAGCTGGTCACTGTTTACTAGTCCTTGAATAGCCCGAGGATACATTAACGTGTCACCAGGCTACGCCCGTACACCGCTACATTCCGAAACACATTCGCTATCCGCTATCGCGTCGCGGTCAACGGGAAAAAAACCCATCGCCGGCTTTTGGTTTCGAATTTTTGCAAACTTATACTTGCGCGCCACAAACGAACTTCGATTTATTCTCTGGCTCTTTAATACCTTGCCATATAATCACTCGTGGCGCTAACTGTTGTCTAATTACAACGAAAACACACT
The DNA here is from genome assembly GCA_028830335.1 of Eucera pruinosa. Lineage (NCBI taxonomy): Eukaryota > Metazoa > Arthropoda > Insecta > Hymenoptera > Apidae > Eucera > Eucera pruinosa. Next base: position 18,389,726 of record JAMYCR010000007.1, read on the forward strand.
ATATTTTTTAATGACCTACATCTTCGATTTATAAGACGGAGGACTACCAAGTAAAAATTACGTTTTGCATTCGTCGCGGTGCGTTAGAGGAAGAAATAGGAGACGTTTCAACGAGTAGTCTACGAAAAATTTGTAGCGAAGGGGTTAAATACGCGTAGGAAATCAGGCCAACGTTTCTTCACATAAATACGACTTACGCTTCTGCGTTACAATTGTTTTTTATTCTACTTGCTTATTCTTTCTTTATTGTATCATATTTGCGTACGCGTTTTTTATTCTTTTTATTGCTTTCACCGTCACGTATCGACGTTATCGTTGCGTATTAAATAAATAAAGCCGTCTGGTGTTAAATAAATAAATAAAGTCTAATAAACGTGAATTCGATGGAATAGAATCGAATAAAATGGAATAGAGTAGGATAGAATAGAACAGAATAAAATACAGTAGAACAATTTTCCAATGCATCGCATACGTGAAATGTGTGGTGAATAATTTAGGTTTCCTTCATTTCCGATGCATTGCAATGAAATTGATCCGTCACATAGGACATGTGGTCCCAGTAGCGAATTAATCCACTTCGATTTCTAACGCAAAAATCTCCTTGCTACGTTTTGTAGTAGTATTTAGAAATTCCAAGGAATTCTTTTGCTATTCAAGCGGTATACAAACATTGGAAGCTGTAGCTTTCCTTATTTTCTTTCCGTCTTCTATTAACAAATTCCGAACAAATCTGGCCTGCTCAGACTTGTCTAACATAATCTAATAAGCGACGGTATCTATTCCTAACAAGGGAACCTCGGTTTAACGAAGGCTAACGCGATTAACGTGAAAGAATTAATTTAGTCCGAGCCCGCGTCTCCATCTAGCGAAGCTGCGGATAACGTTCTGCATTCGCGTGCAATATTCCTTGCAAATATTGCAAGAATTTAAACGATAGAGTAGTTTAGAATTATTCGAGTTGCGTCAAATTAGCTGCATTCGGCGTGACGAGTTACTGTCGATGAGAAAAGTAGCATTATTTGCGTATAGGTTTTATTCCTGGAGCTGATATCTGTCGCCATCTTTAACGCGGTTACGGAAGCAACGAACATTCTTGCGAAGCATAAAATCAATAAAAGCTTTACTGTAAATAGCCAATGGGTTTCTGTAAAATTTTGCACGGATCCTTTTGCCTTAGTTTCATCCTTTTGCGAGTGGAACAAAGTAATGATTAACAAATTCTCGTTCACCCGTTAACCTTTTCAGTATAGAGATTTAACAAATTCTTGGTTAGCTATTAACTTAGTTAGCAACGTCTGTTAATGACGTTAATTTGAATTCGTTGCCGTATAAATTGACGTGGTTGGAAAGAAATAAACAAACGTCGGCCCCTATCTATAGAAGATTAACTCTTTGCGTTTCATTGGCGTTGTTATGACTTCGTTTATCTTCACCAATTTGATTCTAATTCCTTTTAAGGCGAGGCAAAGTAACGACATATTTCTCCCTTATCTAAATACATACGTAATGCTTCGAGTCTTCACGAGAACCGCAAAGACAAAGGCAAATGAAACTTTTGAAGTTCAAGGAGTTAATGCGAAAAGTTGTTTGATAGCAAGAACAAACTCAACGCTTTCAAAGATAGTTTTTACTTTGTTAAACTGATTCGCGACACTTAACGGGTATGTTAGCTTCTTTCGCAGATTTCTTCCCTTTCTTCCCGAACGAGTATTAAACTTTTATAGAATATTTAACACCTGTTCGTTGAGTTGCCTCTTTTTACCCTCAACGTCTCGTATTTTCTTCCGCTTAGATTAATGGTAGGGTTTAAAGACGTTCAATAAAACACGGTGAGATATGTATGTGTGTATTTCACGTGTACTTCTTACGTTCTAACACTTAGTGATATTGGGCGAAGTTGCAGAACCGATTTCGCGGAAATGCAAATATCGCGTCAGATCGTATCGTGACAATATAAAATTATTCTTGATTCGTCGCGAACGGAACGCGGGTTCGATTCGTTAAGAGATATTCGTGTCTATGTTGATTGGAAAAAAAAGAAATCAATGACACGATCGGGATGGAAACGCGCGAAAGGGACGCGTTTCAAGTTTTGCGCGTTAAAAATCTATCCGTAGATCGACATCCGACCGACATCTTTGACATCAATTTACAAATAATAAACATGGAACGTTACACGAACAGTGATGATTGTACAGCATCAATTTTTACTCTATCCATCTATCGAGCATCGCTACCGAAATAGCCGACTACGTTCGAATCGAGTTTGCGATATAATCTCGCGAATCTTCAACTACCGGACAACAAACTTGCGCGTAATGTAACAACAGTAATTAAGTGCTAAACTTCTCAGGGAATAAGTTACGATTTCCCACGCGTCGCCAATGTGAACGTGCGTAAACTTGTAAACGAGAAAACGAGCGTTTCTTTCGAGTGAAGCTTTCGGCGCGACGATAACGAGAAGATAACCCTTTAACGATTTAACCCTTTGCGGACGATGCAAATAGTTTTCGGACGCGCATAGATATTTAACGCATTCGGTGCACCATCGGAAATCGAAAAGGGTCCATGATTAGGGAAATGGAAATACAATTTTTTATCTTAATAAGCACAAGAAGCAGCTGCAAAAGTAGCGAAAAGCACACGAAATTCGAATGGACCGATCACATTAATAGCAACACCCATACCGAAAGCGTATACGCAAAAAAGGAGAGCCAAGTACCTAGAAAACTCTTCTTTTCCTTGTACATATTTTTTTTTAGCAAGAACTCGTTGCATCGAACGTGTTGAAAACATTGTAATTAATATCATCTGTGGACTACGGATTTTTATGCAACTCGTTTGTATTCCTTTCTTTCCTTATTTACAATCTTCATCTCCATCACCTTTTTTTTATTAACAGAATTAATTATTTGGCCCCTAAAATTAACCCCGTGGTATTGTTTCAGCAAAGAAACATCGCACTTGTAACAAAGTTGAATCTTAAAACTCGATTTCTAATTTCAATTCGTAAGATCGAGTATCGATGAATAAAAATTACGTGTACTTAATATTTGAATAATTCGTGCGAAGTTGTAGCACGCATTGGTAGTAAATAAATTGCATTGCAACTGGTTAAACAGATGGAAGCTAAACGAAGGACTCCTTTCGAAATGTAGCAGCTTGTACATTGCTTTAATTACTTTGCATCGTATTTTGTGTAAATTAGGTGCCCTCCGCATCTCTTTACACTTTTAAAAGTTTTCCACAAATGCATAAGAATCCGCAGTCTAATAATTGGCAAACCGTATGGTGAATAATTGGATGCGAATTCGTTGAGTTTTGCTCTTAAAGGGTTAACGGTTCAGGGTTATTAAGTTTCATTCGCAGAGGGTTAAAAAGTAAATTGAAAACTATCGCTCGACTCAATAGTTACGTACGCGGTTCAAGCGTAGCGGCTTTGCAGATAAATATAACCCTCGGAACGCTGTAAGTACTTACTTACTTACGTAACGTTTGAAACCATACGCTTTCGCACGCAACGCAAACTTGGTGCAAATTATGCGAACGTTGATCACGCTAAGTAGATATAGTACGCCTTTACAACGTGTGCACCAGCGCATCTCTCTAATATCGAATTGCGCTATTTCGTTAGTTTGATTAAGATCATTTTCACGACGTTACTTACTAATTATGTATGTACCTCGGGAGGATAAAATCCGTATTCTACTCTTCGCTATTCTAAAGGGGAAAAACAAGTAACTCGCTTCGAAACAAGATTTTCGTCATAAAAAAAAATCGCAACGCAAGAAACCATAATCACTGTTCAATCGCAGACACTCTTTCTCCGTGGAAAGAAATTTCAAAATGTCGAACGGAAAAAATAGCCCAGCTATTTAACAACGAAGAGAACTGGATTAGGCACGCCAACGAGTAATCGATTCAGCATTGATTTCTAACAAAATTAGACGCTTGCTTGATCTTAAACGTAGTTGTTATTATTTGTTACATTTCACTGGCAAGCTATAGGTTTCTATTCGAGGGAAAACTTCCTTTCTTCGTAAGAGAAATTCGCGAACCCGTTTAAAAATAGGGGATTGCTCGTTGGTACACGTAACAACAACGAAAATCGCACGGTTTTGTTTTGCTTCATCGCGGACGATCGGACGATTAGACGTCGTTCCTCGAGTGTCCCTCTAATTTACGAAAGAAGAATTGTTTTGGTTTACGATTAACCTTTCGCGGACGGGCGTCAACAAATAGCCACGCGTGTCTCGGTATTTAGATTGCCGTTACCAAGCCTTGAAAACGGTGCTCGAAGTTTCATTCGATTCAGTCGTCTCCAGGTTGCTTTAGAAATAGTTTGTAGCTTCAAGGAAAATTGAAATTTAAAATTACACGCGTTAACCCCTTGCTCTGCAATTGTTTGATTATCTACGCGTGCTAGCGTTAGTCGAACGCTGGTTTCAAATCGCGTACAATACAAATCGTACGAATAACGTGAGCAACTTTTATTTTACAACTGTAAATCTTGCGAGACAAAGCTAAGATTAAAGTTCAAGTTCTTTCGGTAATGAGTTAATAAGAAACGGAAACATCGTACAGTTTAATACGATATCAACGTGTCCCTAGGTTAACCCTTTCGTTGCTATGAATAATTGTTACCGAGTCATCGATGACTTCCGCCGATTAATTTTTGCAATTAGAACCACTATTGGCGTCTCAAAACCCTTCAAATTCTTTGCCATCCGAAGTGCAGGAAAGAATTGGGGGGAAAAGTCACGAATTCGGTGCGATGTAATTTAGTATGTTGGCGACTCTCGCACAGTCTTCGATTAAAAATCGTTGCGACGAAGGGGTTAAACTGTGGCCCGTCCGCAAACGGTTAATATGTGTAGAATAAAAACGTCTGGAGACGCACGCGCACGGTACAACAATATGTATAGTGGTACGAAATTGTATACGATATGTGTGAAAGAATTGGCACGGATACACGCATCGTACAAAAGAGTTTCAAAAATTGTTCCCACTCCTCGATCTTCGTCAACTGGAACACTCTCCCCCTTCGTTCGACAATGATAATAATTCGCCAGTCCATCCGAGCACCGCTCGACATCCATTTGTTCCTCTCTTCGAGGACGCGAAACGTGCGATTAAACGTCACCGGATATATTATCACACCGTCTCGCCTGTTTCATCGTCATCCCCGTAACAGTTGCGAAATATCGATAAGCGTATTCGACAAAGTCTCGTGTGTGTGTCTCGCGAAAAGGAAAGGAAGTGTCGTTATCGGGATTTAGCCAGGTATATTTGCATACATCGGAAGCGATCGACTAGCACACCTGCGGTTTCTCTCGGGGGAAAAAAAAAAAAAAGAAATATGGCGTCTGCTGCGGAACGTTTGACGTTCCTTCGATCGATGCGTCGAACAGCGTATCGAATTCGGGTGATATTAATTAGTCTATTGGTGGATCTTCTTGGGATGGCCGTTGTTGGACAGATGCTTCCATAGACCGGTGATCAATGGCACGTCTCGGAAGCTGTCGGCCGAAGGCTACGCCTGCTACGAGCACATCAGGTCCACCGATCTAGATTCGCCCCAAGCGTTTTGGATTTTGAAGCCGGTGGCTGGCCTCGGCACCACGTGGTGCGACGTCGACGTTCCGCTGTGCCTTAGAGTGGTCATCGGAATGCTGGTCGCGTTTCCCTTCTTCTGCACCTTCTTCCCGTCTTCGTCTTCGAAGCACACCTGAAATTCGTTTCGAAACTCAATTTTCCAAAGCTGTCGCGCGAATAGAATCGCGGGAAAAACGTTAATAAAGCTACGTTGCCCTTATTTAGCCAGGGACTTTTAAACGACGTACGACCACGTCTCCGATCGCCAAACGTGTCGTTTTCCGTATAAAAGCCACGTATATTTAAAAGGTGAACGAATTAGAAATTGGAAAGCTAAGCGTGAACGATAATGTACGCTTTGGTAAACTGGAATAAAGTCCGGTCGTAACAAGCGTCGAGAGGCTTAGTTAGTGAAGCTTAGTACGTGGCGAGTTGAGCGCGGTAAAAACATGCAAGTCTTACCCACGAATTACCAGTGGGTTTGGTCTCGTTCGTTAGATCGATCAGGAGATTCTTTTGAGCGTCGTTCGCGTTGCATCGTTGCGCGGCGTTCTTGCTTTCTTCGTTAGCTTTGCCCGCGGATTTCGCGTCCTCCTCTTTCTTCTTTGCCTCGCCGTGCTCTGGAAGATTGCAGTAATTAAATAGCAATCGATGTGGCGTTTCGGTAGGTTTGATGGAGAAGACAGGAATTCGGAGTGGTCATAAGCGGTTGGCGCGTAGGTTAATATTAACGGGAGCGGGCAAACAACAAACAGAGGCAGTGAAATTCCATTTAGGTAAATGACGGAATGGAAGCTCCGCTTGCAAACCGTGCGATACGGTTTCCTAGATACACTTTCATTATCGACCCACGTGTACACGAACGTCCAGGATTCTCCGTTACGGGCGAGCACAGCCCCATCCCGCACACAGACTCCGATTTCCAGTTTCCCGCTAATTGGTAGCTTCGAGTCATTTCGTAGCTCTAAACTATGAACCGGAGTCGCTTCATTAATTACCGATGCGCCACTAATTATTTACCCTGTCGCGAACCTGTTCGATGCTAACCGGCGCACACACACGCTGGCGAACGTTCGCGAGAAATGCCCCCGGCCAAAGGCGATGCCGTTCACTCTCTGTTAGTTCGCTATCGTTTCTAGATAATTAAAAATTCATATACAGCCGTGCCCCGGACTCGAGTACCAATTGATTCCGGAGTAGTCGACGTAAGGCGAAAACCACTTAAAGTTGGAGTAGATTTCATCTGGGCGGAAGTTAAACACAGCGGGATAGTTTGGCAGAATGACGAACCGAATATTATAACTGAACTGCGGACGTTTGTGCAAATTGGTACTTCGGTAAGCAACGTTAAAGGAATTTGTTTCACCCTGCGAATATTACAATTTCTACTTCACTTAGAATGTTTCGCGTGTCTTTGAGCGCTGCTTGCGTTCCCTAGCTTTTCGCGTATCGAATTTTCCGCATGAATGCGTAAAAATCCATTGCTTAATTATAATGCGTATCAAGCTCTGTATATTTGGCATACTTTTGCGTATCGCGCGCATCCTATATTCTTTTGCGCGTTTAAATCTCGTATAAATGTATAAACATCCGCAATTTTCGCTTTTGCTTTTCGGTAGAAATCTCATGCCGTTTCCACGTGTTTTTAATCAGGTCGCGTTACGCACGGAAAACATTTGTACCGTCGTCAACGAAGCGGTACGCGCGCAAAAGCTACAGAATTGAGTAGCCCGTTTTTTTTCGAACCTGTTTTGCTCCCCTTTCCTTTGCGCGCGTACACGCGTACCCTTCCACCGCGATTTTTGCAAAATTTCCTTTTTTATTGGCTCTAGAAACTCTCGGTGCATCGTTAAAAAGCTTTACGACGTTCGATTTTACTTGTAAATTCGCGGCGCTTATTTTTTATCGATTGGACGGAGGCAGCTGCGATCTCGCTATCCGATGGCGGCGGATTTCTCTATGCAAATCCATATTTTTATTAACAAAATTCACGAAGAGGAATCGAAGCAAGGGATTGCTTTACCCTGCACCCACAGCAATACGTATTTCCCCTTCCTTTGCATATTTACGTTTCCCGTAAATGCACGCGAATTCGCGATCTACCGACGAACATTCGAATGTACCTTTTTAGTTATCAATTGCCCCATTATTTATCGTTGATTTCGATATATAAGAGCAACGTTGCATTTATGCAGGGCGTTTAAAATAGAATGTGCAAGCGAAACAGAGAAAGCCAGCTGTTGTACTTTTTATCGCTTCTACATTAAAATTTAATATATCGAGGAAATTGTGCACCTGTAGCGTTGCTCGTAATTACTCGAACGATAGAGATCATATTTTTATTTCCATTTTATCGTAGAAGCTAATTCGATTGCCAGTGCTACCGTTAATACGGATTACCTTTTATTAGAACAATTAGTCCTCGATCGCTCGCAATTTTATGTGCATCAGAAATGCAAATTATCGAAACGACATCCACCGGCTTTTATAGTCGTTCGCGAACAATCACGAACGGCAACGCGGACACTGAGATAAGTTTTTCAATCGAGACGCGATGCTGTAGAAAAAGGACGCGAGTGGATGCATTTCCGTATTAAAACTGCGCGAGCAATTGCGGAGAGAAAAGTTGAGAAACGAGAAAGCTCGTTGGGGAACGGTCGATTAAAACTGCGCCTTTGTCCCATAATTTGCAATGAAACACGGCGATATATCGATCGCGTCGCACGACGGAGAATTTCATAATTTAGCGCGTAATTATTTGCACGTTGCTGGTAATCGTGGCTAATTCTCTTTGAAGAGAACCGGCTGAACGATGTTTGCTCGGACGAACAGAACACGGGAGTTGTAATTGTTCCAGTTTTCCGGCAGCGTTCGAGTTCCGTGTGCTGCACGGAGTCCAATATTACCGGACAATTTCCTACGGTGCACTCGTAACCTTCTCCGAAGCTCTCCGCAATATCCGCACTCTCCGAGAGTTAAGTGCACAGTTCACAACCACATAGGCATCGCATCCTACCCGCGCCCGCGCCCGAGTCCGCGATATACCTTTATCGCAGATCAAACGGTCCAAGATTAAAGCCACCTTTTGCATCCTCCGTCTACCGAATTTCATAATTCGGTTCCCCGTTCGATCGCCTCTTACTTAGGGAGGCAACTTCGGTCCGCAAACTTTGCGTCAAAGAAAAAGGCCAAGCTGGCTAGCCGAGCGTTCAGATAGAAGCACAGACGAGAGCCACAGAATGGAGCTATCGCGTTCCGAGACTTCGCGTCCCATCGTCTCAAATACTACGAAACACACGTCCAAGAGAAATCAGGATTTTCGGAAGAATCGCTTCCTCTGTGTTACTCGAAAGGGGATGCCAAACCCTTCCAACGTATTTTAATATATCGTCTACCGGTTAGGAATTAAAACACCGAGCAATTCAAGTCTTTAGATTCTTCGATGATAGTTGGCCGAATTCAATTGCAGTATAGAAACGCGTGATGCAAAGTAGAGTTTAGTTTGCCGGTTCAATTACTAGTAATAATGTGGAACAACTGTTCTTAAAGTAAAGATCGCGAGATACTTTTAGGTAGGTCGTGTCAAATGTTAGAATATGATAAGAGTACGTAGCGTGCGTTCATTAGGAGACATTTTACCTCTTGACAATTTTCGGGTGCAAAGCAAGTTCCTTTTAAAATATGCATCACGCACTAATGAGCAAAATTAAAGGATCGAGACTCTTTGAACTCCTGTAACTTTATACAGAAGCGTACAAGCTGCTCACTGATTTCGTATCGCGTCGAATATCGTAGAATTACAACGCATAGCCAAAGTTAGGATTCGAGTTGAATTTCATCCTCGATGCTGCGCGTTTTTGTTGAACCTCTGCCGTAATTTATAGCACTTTGGGTTATTAATTGGCTCTCAAAACGTAGAAGCTACAAATTCTGCGCGATAAAAGAAGGAAGAAATTGCGACTCGTGAGCTGGAAATCCGAGTGACGAAAAGTAGCTTTGGACAAGTCGTCGAATAAGTTCGTTTACCTACCGTTTCTATCGTCGGTCAGCGGCGGACTTTTATCTTGAGCGTGATGGATCCTAGGATCTGCTTGGGACAATTGCCAAGCTTCGTAAGCCGTGTTAAACGCCTGGGCCACCGTCAACGTCACCGTTTGAGCCGTTTTCCTTTTCGGGCAGAGGAACGCGTGGCACTCCATCGTCTCGTTCAAATTAGTCGCGATAAACGCGAACACGTGATCGTGGGTCGCGTCCGCCGAGCAATACGAGATTCTGCAAACATTTCCAAAACGTATTTCCCTCGTTTATTTGCCGCTCTCCTCGGCTCTCGCCCTGATATTCTCCCCGTGCGCCGCTATACGTGCCTCGTAATATTAAATTTCGAGTTTTAATTATATTTGAATTGTGGTCGTTTACACGGAGGAACAGGTTAATTAAAGCGGCATTAACAGCCTCGGTGTATTACAGCGAAAGCCGAGGATATCGCGTGATTAAGAAAATATATAGCTCCAGTCGTTACCACCTCATCTTTTTTCACCCGTTTCGCCGCGCCGCGCCGCGCCGTGCAATCTCTCGTTATCGCTCGCGGCTAATTATTTATTTGTTTACTTTGTTTCAACCGATGAACATCGTGCAAGAGCGCAGCTGCGTGCAAACGACACGAGAGATACATGCGTACTTACATCGGTATACGCGCGTGAGAAATAGATAAAAGAAACGAATGGTAATTCTTAGGAAGATATCGCTAGACTGCGGATTTTTCATGTAAATTCGTTTTTTCAAGAGGGGCAATTAATCCCTTGCGCTACGATTAATTTTATTGCGCACCTGTGCCAGCGCTATCTTCGCGCTGTTTTCTTATTACGTTGCGCGTAAATTACTCGAATATTGTGGCCCATTTTTATCTAGCAACTTCCGATGTATATAGGTTTAAATTTCCCACGAATGCATAGAAATCCGCAGTCTGGATAACGCAGCGTGTGGAACTACAAATTCGTAGCAGTTGGAACTTTAATTCGAGCAAAGTTTACGCGGTGAAACGGGAGTTGGCTTGATTACAAATTTGGCGTAGAACAGAAATTGGAACTGTGGAACGTGTAGATTTAAGCACGGGTTCGAATCTTATTACGAATTGTAATTGTACGATTCCAGGTCTCGAATGGGACGAAACCAAAAAGGGCTTTGGTGCTTCTTTGAAATGGAAAATGCCGTCGCTATCGATACGATTCTTTTCGAACACGGTGAAGTATCCTATCCCAAATTGATTCGTTCTAAAAGCTCGTTCGTCGTTCGATTTGCTCGCTGCACCATTGCAGTTCAATTTCGCACGCTTTGCAAGTATGTACGTCTAGCATTTTCTATTTCCTTGCTAGAGGTAAACGTATTTTAGTTGCCGATAGTTCCAGGGTTAAGTAAAACAAATTTAACCCTTCAGCCGTAATTAACCAGCTTTCATAACTCTCGAGTGCAAACTGTTTAACAAAGTATTACATTTCCTCGCGTTCGCTGCATTATGTTGATTTAACGGAAAAAAACTCTGCCCGCTGCAGGATTCCTCGCCGCAAAATTGTCGACGATTCGGTTTTTATTTCGAGGGCAGATCGGATATCGAAAGTTGCGCACGGCAAACGATAGTTTGGAATCGGCGCGGCGCGGCAGGGAGAATAATATCGCTGAATCGAGTCACGTAGCAGCGTTTGCTCGCCGGCGTTGCGCGAGATTTTGAATACATTTTAGCTGGAATATCGGATATTATGCGTACGGTTGACGCAAGGGAAAATGTACAACAAGCCAGAAGCAACAAATCCGGTTTCGTCCGATTACACCTATCCAATTGTATGACAGACGCGCGTACACATATACGTACGTGTGTATATTCGTGTGCCGCGTGTGCGTTTCGCGAAACAGGAACTGTCTCGGATACGTTCGCGTTCATGGAACCGCGCGGTCTGGTTTTGTACGCGTACCTGTATATAGACACCTGAAGCTGATCTTCTTCCGTGGCGAGGTCTGTCATTCTGATACCCTTTAAACTCACGGCCAAAGAGACTCTCTGCAGCTTCTTACCGCTTGCCTTTGCCTGCAACGTTAAATTAATACCGCCATTGTACAAATAAAGAATTCCCCTCGTCGCGTCGCGTCGCGTCGTTGTGGAAATTTGCATTCATCGCGTCGCCGTACAATCGCAGCTTTCTTGAATCGCTGCGATTGAGGCATTCGTCACAATGTGCCCCATTAGGGCGAAGCATTCGAGCTTTCAGTGGCGAGCTTGCGAAACCTTTCCATAAATGAAATCTCTTTACCGTCGTCGGAGATACATTTAGGTACAGGATAACTAGGCTGTAGCCTGGGGCGGCCATTTTTTAGGGGAGGAAACTCCATTTTACGTTCTTCTTCGCGCGGTACAAACATGTGCGGCTTTTGTTAACCAGTAATTGGCATGGTTTGGCTTGACAGATCCCGGCGAATATCGTTATCGTTAAATAATCAATTTACTCGGCTTTTTAATAGAGCAGCAAGAGTAAATAACATCGTCAGATATCTTTTTCTCTTGAAATAGGATACAGTTAAAGTTTATACAGACCACGATTCGAATACTTTGTACAAAGAAATGAACCTAAGCTGAATCGAGTTAATAGACTCGTGAGCAAAAATTACGGGATCGAAATATTGTCAATATTAGAGCTGCTGTAATTTCGTAGAGAAGCATCGTAGGCTAATCATCTTGGGCTCGTTTTAAAGCTCGAAGTCTCTACTTTTATACAGGTGAACAGACATTTTTCTAAAATTTTCTCACTTCCAAGAGTAAAGTGAAAAACCAAAGGATAACGTTTCCTTGTTTAAAGTGTTCGAAGTTCAAACGACTCTGCGGAACTTAACAATTTTTTGGGGGGATACAATTTGCCGCGATTTCGTAGAGGAAAGTCTCCCCTTTAGAACGAGCCCCTAAAAGTCGACGTACGATTTTTTCTTGCCGAGTTCGGGCATTTTTACCGAAGAGAATATCGTCAACAACGAACCAACCAATACAGTTTCGGAGTTCGTTGCGCAAAACTGCAACATTCGTTTATTCATTTCATAGTAGAACCGAGAAATTGTTTTAGTCGTTACCGGAGAATCTTTCCGTACGATTTGCGTCGCGACGAGCGACGGACGAATTCACCGCTCCCCTTTAAAAGGGATAATTTCATTAAAAGATGCAACAATCGATCATCGCGAGTTGCACGAATATTTATTGGCTTTTTGGGCGCTGCGTTATTTCACGCGAAACTAGCATTCGGTCGCGGGGCTGCAAAAATACGATGAAAAAGAGAAATCCGCTTGGGCTGTTGGTCGAATGCGTTCGGAGCCGCGAAACGTAACGGGGTTTATCCTCTTTCTTAACATTTGCGTGGCGCGTAAAAAACGTTGCTGCGCTCTTTTTGCGCCGTCGAGATGCTATTTCCTCATCGCTCGGTGTTTCGAAAAGAATTCCGTTTGATTTTGTTTTGTGGAAGCGCGTCGCCGTAGCGGCGAGCGAGATGTTTGCTTAATGAAAGGCTTTATCGGATTACAAGGGAAACGCGCGGTTCAAAGCAGCGGAAAGAAAGAGGATTAATTCCGTTTTCGAGAGAGCAAATATCTTTGCTGGGCGCGGCTGAACTGAACCCGCGAACCGACACAGCTAAGGTATTAGGTTGTTGCATATGAAATGGCCGCGTTTACGCAGCTTAAAATTTTTCTAGCCATCGCGTAATTAATCCCTTGCCATACCAATTATTTTGTTATCAATGCCACGTAAGTTACTCGTCAGCTTTATTCGATATTATATGCAAACTATTCGAATGTTAGATGTATGTAATTCTTAATCGGTGACTCTCAATCTTGCGAACTGAAACTAAAAATCAAGTTGTTAATTAACTTTGTCGCAAGTAGAATTCCTTTTTATTGAACCAATACCATAATTATTCGTCACGAGTGTGGCTCGTTATTGTATGCCAACGGGTTAAACGTAACATTAAATGACATTTCCTGTGCACAAAGATAAAGCTTGGAGTTTGTCGAATTTAATCCTATTGATAGATCGTTCGTCGATTTAAAAGGGAATAGCAAATGGTTCAATACACTTTTCCGAATCTCATGAGAATTTAATGCGTTGCGTATTCTGAGAAGAAGAAATTTGCATCGATTTCGAAGGAATGAAAATTGACGCGGTGAAAATCGTATTAAAGGAACTTGAACCTTGCTTTTCGATCGAATCAAGTACGATTCAGTCGTAGTTTCTTTGTCCCATCGCGTTGATTTCATTAAATAGAATAAATTGCTTGCGTTTCGGCGAGGTTTTAAAATCAAGCGTTTCGTATTACCAACGTTTTACCTTATTTCACGCGGCAAGGTAATGGTGAAGCTCGGGCGAGAATAAACGTCGCATCCAACGAATTAACTCGCCCGAAGATTACGCGGACCCGGTTTAATCGCGAATGTCCCGGAAAATTGGAACGCGGATCCTCTGTTTCTGCGGCCAGACTCCCACCGGAGAAATAACATCCGCCCAGCAGTCGTAAATACTTTCACGTTTGACAAAACGCGGCAATCTAATTTACGCGGGACATCGTTGCAAGTAAATGCAATTATTCGGCGCAGGGAGCGGCGAAATTCATCGCTAACAAACCTATTAGCTATCGCGTTAAATTAAATTAATTAGCTTGTTAACGTATTGACTGCGGCTTAATTGCCCCGTAAAACAACGCGCTACCTTTGCAACGGTGGCCAGAAAAATCCCGTCCCTTCGAAGACCCCCTCGGTATTTTTTAGTTCATCCATCTCGCGGTTCGAAGCCTTGATTCGCGTCGACGAGAGCGCGTAATTTCGCGCAACGACTCGATTCACCACGCGAAACCTTTCGCTTGTTAATAGACTGCGACTATTTATGCATCCGTGGAAAATTTAGCTACACAAAACGGCGCGGAATTCGTGGGATATGCAAAAGTGTACGAGATATTAAAGATACAGGTGAAATTGCGGTGCGAGTAAGAGGCGCAAAATGTACAAGGTATCGAATAATACAGAAATTATTAAAAGCAAGACACGAGTTACGGTAAAGCACCTCTCTATTTAGATCTCGATAGTTTGGCTTTTACAAATCGCACAAATATCCGCAGTCTATCGATCAATACTCCAGTTTATCGTATTTCCTGTTTAATCAAAACGAAATCCCCGGCTGTAAAACTTTGCTCGCGTACTTAGCGTTTCAGTTTGAATTCTTGCATTAATCTTCTTCGAGACTTAATTATATCGAGTTGAAGGGAAAGTTCGCGCAGAGAGAAACCCTCGGCCGAATTGAAAGCCGTTTTCTTTATTTAGATGTAACTTTGCTCGTGAAATTGTTCCTCGTTTTACTTGGTATCCCAACAGCCATCTTTCAAGTAGCTTCGCGGTGCTGCATGCATGCGGAGCACAGATTTCCGAGCAAACAGCTGTTCCATCTCGTAGCGTAATAAAAAAAAGAAGAACGGCAACAATTTTCCGCTCAACCCAATGCTGAGAAAATTATTCGCATAGTAATCTCACGACTAGGCTGTGGATTTTGATCGATTTATTGCCGGATAGAACAAAATCCATATAACGCTTGAATATACAAAAAATATATATAGAGCAATGAATAAACGTAAGATACGTGTACGAATGGAGTTTAATAATAATAGTCAATAAAATGTTAATAATAGTAAATAATAAAATAATAATAAATTTTACGATACTTAAGGGTGAAAACAAATCTCTACCCGAGTTCTGGTCGTTCAATTTCGTTCGAAAAATAACGAATTCGCCTAGAAATCCTTGGTCCACTCGTAACAAAGTTACCATCCGATCAATTTCCCGAGTCATGGCAGCTGGATTAGCCGGCTGCTTCAGCATTGCGCGAATTGCGAAAGCCTGTATTACCGTAATTAGCTCGAAGCAAGAAGTTAAACTCAATTATTGCAAACGCAGAGGCTTTTTGCCGTATTTCAACCGCAAGTTCATCGCGAAGTGGGACTGATGCTCGCAAGCCAAAGAAGGTTAAAGCGTACACTTTTCAAGCTGCGTAACGTCGTTGTCCGTCGACGTACAAAGGGAACTCGGCGCGTGCTTCTCGCTTTTCAACGGGAAATTGATTAGCCCGCGAGCCGTCGCGTAGATAAGATTAAAAGAAGAATGGAAGCGTAAGCGTAAGCGTATGGGTGTATAAGTACCATGGTAATGACGGTCTTGATTGCTTCTGCCGTGGCCTCTTCGCTGGAGGGCGTCTCGACGAGGGTACTGCCCAAATATTTGAGGGTGAACTTGGCCTCCGACGTGTCCTCCGGTTCTTCCTGCGTCGTCCCGCCGGAACCGCCGCCCTCCACGCATTCGCGACTATTCGCTAGAGCCCATTCCTCGCATAGTTCTGCAAGTTAACGTCCGGCATATTGAAATTCGTCCTGCAACATTTATTCTCCCCTCACCCCGCCCCTCGCTCTCGTTCCCACTCTACACTCGGTAAAATTCAATTACATCTAACCCCTTCTGTGCGGCAAAATTGGCGAACGACGACGCGGCGTTCGTTGTTTCGAAGATCGGGCATCTCGTAGTCGACTGCTGCGTTGCACGGCACATAATTACGAACGCTAAGCAAACGCGGGGCAACGCGAGGTAGAATAGAAATGCCAAACTGGAGCAGATAACAGAGAGATTACTCTGTATTTCGTCGTCGAGTTTAACGTTTCCAGTGTCACGCGTTTACGAGTCGATTTTCGCGAAAAATGGGGGCGGTTTTATTTACTCAAACAGAAATAGTTTTACAAAAGATATGCGTATGCTTCGTCTTACGCATAATTCTTACACATTACGGCGATACACGGTGAATAAGTCCAGGCAGTATCGTCTCACCACAAAGGTTACTATCAATATAGTAATGTATTACATATAAATAGTGTACGTATTACGTACAAATTCTAATCGGGTCACAATTGCACAGATTACCACGGAAGAAATCGGTACGGAACACTTGCATGTATTAAAATTGTTTAGCTCCAAAAGCGGAGGGCGGCATTTAATCGCTTTTAGGTTCGCTTTCGTTTAATATTCCGTTTCGTTGGACAAACTACAGGCTACCACTATCAGTCAGCTTTTTTACCAACCGCTAAATTCCTGCCGGTGATCATAATCACCTCTAATAGACGCGCAAGAAACGTTTGCCGGTGCAACGTAAACGGGTTAATCTTCGTAACGGTATTCATCGGAGTTTCTTCGCCGCGAAAACCTTATATTGCTACCCTGGCTGTAAAAAATGGCCGAGCAAGGGAGAAAGAGAGGAAGAGTAATTTGCGTGGGTACGCAGATAAGGTTTCCGGGGAGTGTAGAAGGGAGGCTGCGGAGACGAGCACGTAGCGGCTTGGCGAAGGTAAACACCGGGGTAGACGGTAGACGCGGAATGGGGATGACTGGTGTAACATTAGTCGCGGTACGTGCGACGCGCGACCACGTAAACCAGCCTCGTTCGCGTTCGCGTTCGCGTTCACGTCGCCAATAGCACGTGTGCCAATAATGGATACCCATAGCTATCCCCTGCGGTCGCCATTCTCCTTTGAAGCATCTCCTATCCCTCGCCACACCTTCCATCGATCATTCCAGGCTTCGTCTCGCGTCTAACCAACAGCGAAATCCTCCCGCACGCTACGCACCAATTCCGACTACTGTCATTTGCTTCGGCGCGTTCGAGCTAGATCTACGCGGAACAACGGGCGCGTTGTGCTTCGTCGGATACGAAGACTCGAAGATGGATCGGATTTGATATATTGATAAGACATCCCGCAACAGTTGATTGCGAAACCATTCGAAACACCTTGCGGATTTCTGCGCAATTTGCTGCACCAAGTCGCGTGAGGTTTAGTTGACAATCTCGTGGAGCAAGAGAAAGAGATGGCAAATTATTTGTACCATCCCTTTCGTAAATTTCACGATTGTCGATAGGGTGTCAGTGTCTTGGCGTGCAAAAATACACGAAACAGTGATTCTAAAGTACGGATCATTGTACTGAGGTAAAGCAACCCTTCATTTGGCCACCATTTTCCTTAACTTTATCGACAAAGACGTAAGTTTGCGTAAAAGTCGACGGTCTACTAATCGCGAATACGAGTGAAACCAGTTCGCAAAAAAGAACGAAGCCTTTAAACCTTTGCACAGAGCGACGATGCGAATTTTGTACTTCCGACGGATCTGCAATGAGCGATATCATCTCGCGCGATGAATCAACCCTCTACAACCCGAACTTTATCCACCTTTACGATGAAAGAAATCGTATCTAAGGGAGATGAATTTTTCGTTTCGATCCGAGAAGCAGGATTCGGTAATTGTCATTGGCCCCAACGCAGAGAAACAAAACGCAGCAGTGCAGGAATACGCGAGTAAGATAAAATGTAACCGTGGGTAGGAAACTTTTAAGTTACGCGACGCTGCTGAGGGTTAAAGTTCGTTTCGTTCGCTAAACGACCAATACCGGCAGAGGGGAAATACAAAGAAGCAAGCTGTATAAACGAAACAAATTGCATTGGAGTACGGCGTTCGTAAACATTCGACGAGCGACTAAAAACAGCTTTCGCGCGGAAACAAAGAACTACAGTGGGGCGCTATCGCGTAACAGAGTAGCCGGCAAAAACAAGAATTCGTTGGAGAAACTGTAAAAGTTCCGCAAGAGTGGATCCAAAAGTTCTTATTACTTTTGACCTCTTTGCGGGAAAGAAAAATCGATCCCGATACTTTACTTTCGAACGCCACTGTTTCTCCGCGATTCTTCTAGCTGAATTCTTTACAAATGTCGCGAGTTAGATAAATTTTCTTCTCCTTTCGTTTTGCTGGGAGAATGGAAGGAAAGTTTGCCGAGATCGTTCGGCGAAGTCGCGAGTAGGAAAAAGCTTGCGCCTGTTGCCCACTTGAATTTTGCCTGGTCCCGTTCGGTAATTACGTTCTTCAATTCCGTTTTGATTCCAGCGTCGCGTCGCTCCAATCGAGTTTACCGTGTCTGCGATCCAATTAGACGATCCGACGATTGTTTCAATGTCCAACGATACTCTTTGTCCTTTGGAACTCGCACAAAAGGCGGAACCTCCATTCGAGCAGTTTCCCGGTGCTCTCTTTGCCCGGACAATTTTAAACCTTTGCACTCCGTCCCCGTTGCCACGGCGATCCCCGTAAATTTCCTCGAAACTTCTCGGCGCAACTTTATTGTTTACCTCGCGCCAATTCGATTTTCATTTCGCTGGAAGGGAAACGAATCGAGGACAAATTTCCTCCTTCTCGAAATAATGCTACCTCATTCGAGTAATCAAAAGGCGCGTTCCGAGTCGTTTCGTTTAATCCTTCTTTGGATTTCCAATTTTACTTCCGTGGTTCAACTTTTTTCTCAACCCTTGCGCACCTTGTTTCAATAAATGACGCGTTAAAACTGTTGGGATTAATGCTAAAGTAGCACGCATTTTTCATCGCAACTTAACCGTTTGTTTAAATTTTGAAAAAATCGTTAAACTTTGTTTAACGATTAGTAACACGTAAGAGAGTAGTTCGGTTTCAAGTTCCAAGCTTTCGAACGCTAGGTCATTAAATCCCCAAAACTGTGAAGGGTTTATTAGAGATATTAGTTTCAATTTTTTGCTTTAATAATCGACGCGCGTCCACGAAACCTAAAAACGATTAGACGGCTATTTGCAAAGGGTTAATAGCGTAATACGTGCTTCTGCTAGTGGAACCTATTCTTCGAATAATCCTAAAAAAGTCTACGAATCTTACACGCGTTGTATATTTCGAGAAGCAATTACTTAACGCCCATTTTTCGTATCCCGTAACAGGACGCGAGGGTTAATTCTACCGCCAAGCTAACAAACGCAACCTAATTGCTTGGCAGCATAACAAAATTGCGCGAGACAATACGAACCTGCATAAATTTCCAAGTAACCGTAGCGATACTCTTTAAAGCAAGCTGAGTTCGAATTCCTTTTGGGCGTTCGCTGTGGTCGCAATCCGAAGGAGGATTAAAAAGCTCCGCAGCGAAAAAAGTTGAAACGCGTTCGAGCATCTTCGCTTCCGACTGGCGCTTCGCAGACGAAACTAATAGGTTTGAAGTGGCAATCGTTTAACAAGCTACGCGCAAAGGCGTTGAGTTGGCCGTAAGAAATTCATGGCCGACGACGAGGAGACGAGGAGCGCCGCTCGGAAGTTTTCGAGCGAGAGCACTCGCGTGCAACGCGACGAGCTTTTTTTTTTCTCGCCCTCGACGCGCGCTCGAAAGAATTGAAAGTAATTACGGCAGGTTTTTCAGCAATTACCACGCGTCGCCTGGGCCGTGTGCCCTCCGGTGTGCAAAAGTCAGCCACTTCCATAGTTGGCATACTTTAACTCACAAGAATTCAATTTTGCTAGTGCAAAAAAAAATCGCCGCTGCTGAACGTACTTTGCTACGCTAACCCAGCTAAGCTAAGCTGCGACGCCCCGTTTTCCAAATTGCCAGCCATTCGCCGCGCGAGCTCTCGTTTGGCCAGAGAATCCCCGAATCCCGTGTCCGCGATTAAATATTTCCCATATCGCGCGCACCATATCTTTATTCCCCAGCGAAGCGACGTGAAACGCGGCCGCGCGGCTATTATTAAATTTGCCAATTTCCAATCTCCATGGAACGGCGCGGGATCGTTGGAACGCGAAAGTAACGCGCGAAAAAGCAAGGTGAAAAATAGCGAATCGAGATTTCCAGTTAATCCCCTCGGCCCCCCCGCAGACGACGAGCGGCGAACCGCAAATTAAATCTTCTTCGAGACCTTTTACCGCGATATCCACGTGACCATTCGATACCGGATTTTATTCCTCTTTTACTTCTGCCCCGATTCATTCCACGGATGCGCTCCGGCTTATCCTTCGAACCTTGTTGCGCAGCCTCCGTCCCTTGCACATCGGCAGCGACGAATTATTTTAACCATTTGCCGCGTCTCGGTTTTTTGCTCTTGGATCAACTCCTAAGTACTTACTGTATTACGTCTAGGGGAGCGCATCTAGAAATTATAATTAAGGGGACGTCTAAACGGTAACGATAAACAATTGTAGGAGACGAGATTTTTAACGGGTTTGCTATGGTCTACGCGGATTTGGATCTTCTCGCTATTAACCCTTTCTAATGCACAAGTTATTTGGGATGCTATTTTGGGATTCTATATTTCGGGATGCCCAAATTAGGATAGCTGTTATTCGTATAGAAATACTGGGACGCATGCCAATATTTAGATATTCATTAGGCGTGCAAATGAATTTTAAGCCCTCCGAGTTTCACAAGATTTGATAAAAGTAGTTAAGGATTAATATCGGATCATCGCGTAAATTCGTACCGCAACACGTTAATACCTACTACATTATTGCAAATTTTTATAAACGTTCAGCGACTAGAGCCAACGTAGCCGTTCGATTTCGTTTCGAACAAAGCGTCCGAGCCAGCGAGGTGCTTCGACTGTTATCGTAAAAGTATCCGCGGGAAATGTAAACGCAGCCGTTTGATAGCTTCGATAAAAGATCGGCAAGCTATCTCAACTTTGTTCGAAACTTTTTGCCCTATCGAGCAAAAGAAACGCCGCAGTTTGGACAGCAAATTACGCTCCGGTCTAAAGCCACTTCGTCATTCCGCGTCGATAAATAAAGCTTGAATCTATTAATTAACGCATCGCGAGTTCGATTCCATTTGGCAGCGCTTTCGCTGCTACTTTATTCGGTTTACGCATTGGGCGCAAAATTCGGCGGAAACATGTGGGACAGCCTAACGTAAACGGAGCTGTTCGGCGGTGGAAAATTCGACGCTTCCGCGAGAGACGGAAGCGACGAAACGCCTTGCAGGTAAAACGCGGCCGCAAAATTTGAAGCGACGACGCGTCGAGAGCCGAGAACCGCAAACCGCTGCGTGTTTTCCGCGAATCCGCAATCGATGAGCAAACGTTGGCAGGGTTTCTCTTGGGAAGGGGTTGGGGATACCGGCTATCGCGATTCGTTAATATCAGCGAGGATTATTTGTTCGGGCATCATTCGCGCGTCATCGATCGTTCTTAATTGATAGCCCGCGTTGGCCGCCTAAATTACGCATAACGAAGCTAATCACGCGGACCGATTCGCGAACGCCGACCAAGCAACGCTCTCGCTCCGTCGTTGCGGGGGCAAAATAGAATTTGCCCGATTCCAGCGCATCGAAGCTTATTAACAACGCGTGTTCGGATCAATGGGCGGCTGTTAATAACAGCGGAAGTGACCGCGGAAAAGAATAGCCGTCGATGCGAATGGCTCTTCGTTTCTCGCACATATCTCTCGGCCGTGATATACACATCATGGGATTCCTATTCAACGGGAATGCGAAATAAAAGCGTGCATGTGCAGCACTTGCGTACGTGTACGCGAGCCAGCTCTGCCCGCTTTCTCTCTTTCTTTTCCTTTGAATAGCCGCGCCAGCTATTTATTCCCCGGATAGCCATCGTCCATACGGCGAGGCGAGTCGCGGCGGTCACACTCGCCCACGGTTGATCGAATCAAAATTTAAAGCTCGATAATTATGTATTTCGCCCGACACCGAATCGCAAATGAATGTAAATTAACGGTACACCGTTTACGCTATCGAACGGAAGGTTATTGCGTTTCGTCGACGCGGATAGCTTTCGCAATCGACGCGTGCGTTGCCGCGACGGTCAAATGTTTGCCACCGCTTTTCAGCTTTCCACTCGCGTGGAATTTTCCGTCGATTTTCCGCCTGTCGCGAGTCGATTGGCCTAACGCGGAGCCAAGACGGAGTTCCGGTAAAACGCATCCTGCACGCTTATTCCTATTATCTATTTGTCACTATCAGCGGGTGTAAACCTTTTAGCGGAAGCGACTGCGCTCGATTGCAGCGCAATAAAAGCAAATGAACTCGTGTGCAATATTAGAAGGACAAAATATTTTCATAGAAATATTGCGAATCTTTGAGCTGCCGTAACTTCGCAAAGAAGCATCGGACAACGATCAACTCGGGCTCGCTTTAAAGCTCAAAGCCTCTACTATCGCATAGAGAAGCAGACGTTTTGAGAAACCTTTCTTACTCAGAGGATTAGAGCAAGAAAGCCGAAGGTACTCTTTGCTTTAAATAGTACGCGAAATTCGACTGACTCTCCGAATCTCGATAACTTTTTCTTCGCGCTTCGCTTCTCATTGCATTTTGCATTCGCGTGGCTGTTTTGCAACGACCACCCAAAAGTCGACACTCGATATTTAGTTCCCTAGATTCGCGCGATTTTTTAGTCTCCTAGTCCTCGAAATCTCGCCGGCCCGATAAGCGTTCAGAGATATTGTTCCATGGGGTAACGGACGCTGAAGCGAGCTCCGGTGTCAAAGGGTTAGCGTGATTAGAGTGCAACGTAATCCACGGGCGTGACTCGGGGATTGCGAGGCGAGGAATTAACCGACGATCGAGTAATCCAATTGGTGGCCCGATCCGTGGATTAGCGCGAAAGTCGTCGAGCTTAAATAAAATATAATAAACGCCGACGCGAGAGGAGAGCGGCCGGTTAAATATTCATAAAAGGTAATCGCTCGTGAATAGCCCGTTAATGCTATACGTTAATACAGCTGCGTTAAACGAATTATTATGCAACGGCGAGTAAAATGCAGAGACGCTTTTTATGCAGATCGTTAGAATATTCTCTCCGTCTCCCTTTCTCTCTCTCTTTCTCTCTGTCGCCTGGTTCGCAACTCCGCGAGTGTACACAGAGGAGGAGAAATTCCCTGGTCCCGACATTCTGGGATTCAGGAAGGACAGCGAGCCGCATAATAATTCGTGTACAAACGCCGGAGCGCAAACATTCTGCCGCTGTGGCGCAATCGGCGAAACTGAATCGCGAAAATTGCCCGCAACCCTCTGCCACGACGAATCCCGCTTCTCCGCGTTGACAGGCGAGAGAGACGGCAACGTTTCGTTGGATTTCTGTCTCGCCACGTCGATTAGGGACAGAAGTAAAGAAAAGTCAACTCGCTTACCGTTAGTAAGGCGATTCGTAAGACAGCGTTGCAGCTGATTCGCGCGATACAGTTTCTCGGCGACGTCAAATTGCCGACGCTTGAAATTTTCCAAGCGCCGAATTTATAATAATTTCGATACGCGATGCTGTCAATTCTCCATGCTTCGAACTCTCGAAGATTAGAATTCCCGATAGTTTTGAGTTTCCAAGGCTTAGAATTCCCGTTGCTTTAAATTCTCGCCGCTTCGAATTCTCAAAGTTTGGAACCCCCTATGCTTTGATCCTCCGGAGTTTCGAATTCCCGACACGTCGAACGTCTAACTCTTCAACTTGTCGAAGCTTCAAGTTCCCGACAGGTGGAATTTTTAATTCTTCGACTTCTCGAGGCGCCGAATTTCCACGCTGTTCAATCTTCGAAGCTTTCGATTTCCGATGCTTCGAATCGCCAAACCCTACGATCGCCAATGCTTCGAATTTCCAAAGCTGTTCTTGTAAGAAATCGTAAGGGTCTTCTCGGCGCAAGAAAAGAGGCTTTCGTCTTCTCTTACGTCTTCTCCGCTTCACATTGTGAAACAGTTGTTTAACTTTCGAATAATACACGCGCATATACGTATGTAAACTAAAGTTAAACGTGTCTGAAATTTGTTCGAATCCTCCCACACCCCAGCTATGCATCCTTGAAGTTTCACGTTTCGAAGCTTTCAATTTTCAATGCTTCGAATTCCCAAAGCCTACGATTGCCAATGCTTGGAATTTCCAAAGCTGTTCTAGATCTTTGTCCCTCGCGTTAGCTCGACGCACCGCGCGGCGGAAACGAAGCGCAATCGAGTCTCGCGATTTCGCTCCTCGTCGAGTTCGCTTGGAAACGCGGACGAGATGTCTGCCGCGGGGCGAAGATATGCTTAGCGCAGTGTCGCGCGCGTCGTGCACGGAATAGCCTGTGTTAACGATCGAACCTCTGGGGGGATAATCAAGGCGTAAACAGAAGCTTTTGAAGGAAGCGGTTTAGTTGGCCGGCCTTTTTGGCCACGGCAAAGGGGATGAAAGCGGAGAACCGTAAAGCCGAGGAAAGCTAGCCTCTATAAACTCGAGATCTTTATTTCCGGCCAGCGGCGAGACGAGCTATCGTCCCTTGAATTATCGGCCTTTAATCGAGGTTCAAGATCACCATTTTAAAAAACTGAAAAAAATACTGCCGTATTCCTTGAAGTTTTCTCTACAAAATAAGCTTTCCTCTACTTCGATACGACTATCTGGTAACGTGTAATATAATAATTTGGATGTCCACGTTGCACTCGAGGGGTGGTTGATCCTGTACCTCGTCCGTGCTGGAACATACCCTACAACAAAATTTCTCGACTTCTAGTAGGTCGATTTCGATGCTCCTCGGCTTGAATTAAAGGGGACCGTCCGGAGAATATTATCCTACAGTCTTTCGCGCCTAGCCCTTGTAGTTCATTTCTTATAAACAAATATATCTTTCAAGAATTCTCGGACCGTGAAAAATATTTGACTTCGACGTTTACTATACGTAAAACTTGTTCCCACTTAAACGAAAAGTTTTCAAGTGACAGTACGAAGCACGTTTTACTTTGTTGTACATTTTCACGTACATAGTAATGAATTTATTCTATCGAACGTATAAAAGGAATGTTCGTAAATAAGCTCAATGTTGAACAATATTGTGACCGAGAAACTGGAACGATCTTTACGTTAACGACGTTCTAAAATAGTCAACGAAAGTTACGTGAAGCGCGAATCTGAAAGTGGTACATCTACCCTATATTTCCGCGGTTCGGCGGAACGAGTGGGAAATCGGCGATATCTAAAGGCTTGGCTGGGGCGAGGTTTACGGCTGGCGTCGGTTCACGCGTGCTCCTCGGTCCCGGGGCATTAATTGCGTTGACTTTCCGTGGCTGGCCGCTTTGCGAAGTTATTACGCGAAGAAGAATAACGGGGCGGCTAGGGCCGCGGTTCGCCAAGGTAAAGGGTACGTCGGTGGTGGATTTCCCTTGATTATACGACGGAAACAAAAGGCACGGAGAGGCAGGGACAGGCCGGGCGACTCCGGTCCGGTTGCGCCGACAACTTTTTAAACTCGCGTTACCGAGCCGACTAATTGCATCCGGTAGCCGCAAACAATCTCTGCCTGCTCCCCGGCTACGCGCGAGATATGTGGCGAGCATCTGGAAACGGCTCGACGGACTTTCTCCGAGGAAACGCGTTAACACTTTCGGTATCAAGCCTAGAACGCAGAGAATAAGAAAACCTTTTCATCTGGCCGCGCTTTGTTCTCGCCATCGCGAACAGCTTTGAACGGGGGCTATTTACTCGAGCTTATTATCTCCGTGCTCGGTGCACGCGCTCTCCCTGGCTTCTTCTTGCCTTAACTTTCCCGCTTCTCGTTCGATCGAAGGGCGGCCGGGTACAATTGTTTCTCCCCCTTCGCCTCGCCTCGCCGAGCCTTGCCTCGCTAGTTGGGTAATTGAACTTTCGTTGCGCGGTAATCGAAGAAAGTTTCCCGGATTTTACGGCAACTCGAGAGGCTCTCTGGCGTTCGACGATGAAGTTTCGCAAACGAGCCCGCCAGCGTTCGCCTTTTATCGTTCGCGCCATATTTCTTTAACGAGCCGATGAATTTCACGTACTTACATACGTATTCCGCGCGCCGGCACTCGGAAGGCTCGGACGTTGAACGTTGGACGGTGGAAAGCTGGACGTGGGTGTTCGACAGGGGCAGAGAAGCATTAGAGAAAGGACGGCGACGCCGAGCCGGAGAGCTCGGAAGAAAGGAAGGATAAGGGGAGAAAAATAGGTTCCGATCACGCGCGCGAAATTTTGTTGCTCCCTCGTAGGAAAAAGCTTTCCCGGGTGAAAGTGTCAATTACTCTTCTCTATCGAGAAAGGAGCGTAGGATCTGGGAAAGAAAAGACCGCGAGGGACCACCATCGTGGCTGAAAAGGATACCAACAGCGTCGCTCCGCTACCGAGCGATTTCTTTTTGTCCGTCTCCTCCGGGGGCTGTCCGAGAGGAAAGATTTTTCTACTTCGCTGCAAAGTCGCGTCCTCCTTCTCCGCCATTTTTGTCTCCGCTTTCCCGGCTCTTCCCTCCTCGTCGCGCTTAAGCGTCGAACGTTGCCGCGTCGACGGCGGGCTGATAATAATCGAACCTCGGACCTCGATCGATCCCTTTTCGACCGTCTCTTTCACCGCAAAGTCATTTATACTCCGAATCTAATTACTCGTCGCGCGAAATGCATCTCGAACAGCTGTGGCGGCGCGATGGAATTCGATTAAGTCTCTCTCTCTCTCCGCGCTTTGCAACGCGTCGCGCGAATCCGTGGATAGCCGGCGATCGCGAGGCGGACAGCTTTCGGGACTCGAAACGTTCCGCGACGCGAGTAGAAGCGCGGACAAATTGCACGGCTCGCGAAAAGTTTCGAATATTTTTACGATGTCGCGGGCGAAAGGTTCGAAATATTGTTCGCAACGTTTCGCGAAGCGTTTCGGAGTCGCGTATCGAATTCTTAAATTAATCTGGCGAACGTTACGTTGATTAAATGGCGATCCGTTGCGTAACTCGTTCGCAACGAGCGTATGCTTCATTTTTCTTTCATTCTGCTTTCAGGGAACCTCGATTACGGATTGGCGTGAAAGGCAAAAAGACGCTTGGCCGTTCCTATCTGGCTGCCGACTTCGAAATGAAACGGAGACTCCGACTTCCTGGGCTGTGAGTACGTTTATGCAAAGTCGTATCCATTAGGGATGGAACGACGCGGAATCATCGCGACAAACTTCCTCCGGTGGTAACGATTTCCTCCGTTCCAACCTTGGGCCGCGTTTACCGCGATTTGCGCGCGAACATTGCCGCGAACGAACGTGGCTCGCTTCGCGTTCGCGTCCGGCGCGTTTTCTTCCCCTTCGAATTATTTTCTTCCCCCCCGATGTCGAGGAGGAGATCCCGCCAATTTGGCGCTCGCGTTTAGATGCAAACGAGCGGGATGCAATTGCGTCTGGCATTGGGATGAAAATACGGATAGAGGCGGATCGGAGGGCACTTGACTTTGCCCCCGCGGATTTATTCGAAGTCGAGGGCCGCTGTAATCGGAATAATAATTCGATGCAAAGGTAAATGGGCACTTGTTATTGAAATTTCCGCGGCCGCGTATCGATGAGAGCGGATGAACGTTGCGCGATAGACGATAATCGGATACGGTGAACCGATCGGTGCAACAAATACGAGACACGCTTTCCACGCCGCGCCGGTCCAATAGGACACGTTGTTCCGCGTAATTCGATGCCTCGCTACCCAAAAAGCCTCCGGCGCGTGGAACGCGAACGGCACGCGCGATTGGTCGTGAGACTTTTGATTCGCGATTAAATTCCACTATTTTCGCCAAGAGACGTCTGTCTATTAGGGGAAACGGGATGGGATAATAGTCACGGGACTTCGAACAGTGGGTGCATTTTACTACTTTTGACGAGAAGCATCGGTTGGGGAAAGATAGTAGGGTAACTAGACGCGAGACTTTGGATTCGCGATTAAATTTGACTGCTTTCGTCAAGAAACGTTTGCTAGGGGAAGTACGGCGAGGTAGTTAGTCGCGAGACTTCGGATCGTGATTACTTTTCGCTATTTTGGCTAAGAAACATCTGCTAGGGGAACTGCTATAGGGTAATTAGTCGCAAGACTTCGGATCGTGATTACTTTTCGCTATTTTGGCTAGGAAACATCTGTTGGGTGAACTAGAATAGGGTAACTTTGGGTTCGTGGTTGAATTTTATTACTTTTCGCTGAGAAATATCGGTTAGATAAAATGCAGAAGGGTAACTAGGTGCAAAGCTTTGGATTTGCGGGTGCATCTTATTCTTTTCTTTGCGAAATATTAGTTACGGGGAAACGCAGGAGGATAGCTACTCGCGAGACTTGTAATCGTGGCTGAATTTTACCACTTCCGTTGAAAAACGTGGGCCAGGGGAAACGCAAGCGAAGTAACCAGTCGCGAGACTTGGGTACGCGGTCTCGTTTCGTTACTTTCACTGCGGAACATCGTTTACGAGAGACGGAATGGCGAAAGACAGCTATAGCGTGTTCCACTCCGGCGACTGCAAAATGGATCGCGTATTATAAGGGGAGTCTTTGGGCGAACGGGATCAAGTTGGAGTGGATGTCCATATCGCAAAGTTCAATCCTCGAGCGAAGGCAGAGAGGGCGGAGGGGTTTGGCGGCACAATACGGCAACCCGTAGAAGACAGGTTTCCACAAAATATTATACGAGCCAGCGTGTATCCCCTTGCGAATCCCTCGGCTCGTAATATTATTTTCGCCGAAAGGAGGAATCCAGTCGGAAGCCTCCACCTTTGCCTCGCGGTCGTGTGACTTTTTTATATCGCCGGATACATCTATCGTTCCCACGGGCAGCTAATTACCCAGATAGAACGAGAATCGTTTCCAATAGTTTGCTTTATCGTGGACGGTTACGTTCCGTTGGCTGATAGCGGGGAGAATCGGTAAGCGGAAGAAAGCTCGGGGACGGGAAAGCAGCTGCGGAATTTTCCAGGCTTCCCCCGGTAACCTATGAATCTTCGATCCCCGACCCTGGCTGCTTGCGCTGTCGTCTTATTAACCGTGTTCGGGCTTCAGACTTCTGACTGGAGGCTGGAGACGTTGGAAAGGTTGCCGCGGGAATCGAGGAAGCGAGGAATCGGGGCTGCTACGTCTAGCGTCTACGTAACTTGGTCGAAACTAATCCTAAGGGAGGCAGCCAACGGTTATGTTAGGGTTGAACAGGCCGTGACGAATCCTATTACAACGAATGGATTACCATCCGAATCCCGTCAATCCTCCATTCCATTAGCCACCTTACGCTTATTCCTTTTCGATGGATGCGTCGGCTACGCCGAGCCGCATAAACGATTATCTTCCGCGCGTTTTAAGCTCGTCGTTCGCTCGTAACTCGATAACTACGCGCGCGACATGACAACGTACATTTGATTAAACCCTTCGCCGCGAGACTTGTCGAGATAGAGGCAATCCGAACGAATAAATCGGGGGACGAATTTGATTAGCATGGAAGAATCTTCCTATAGATATTCGAATATTTTGCGCAATTACGTGACTCGACCGATGGCAAAGATAATATCGAGGGCACTTTAGCGTAGAACGTAATTAAGATATTATTTATCGCGCGCAGCGTTGCTCGCGAGAAACGAATTGCAACTGCAAAGGGAGAGGATTTGTCCTTTTAAACGAGCCCAAGTGGAACGTTACACCGCTTATCTCGACGAAGTTGCAGCTGCTCAAAGATCGCACGCGCTCGCGATCGGAATTTCCCGATCCTGTAATTTAGCGAAGGAATGTACCTGTAAACATTTGCGCGGTTCTTCGCGCATCGAAATTTCCCATAGATAGGTAAGGCTTGCGGGTGAATAGGTAGGGCGATCCGAAAATCGCACGGCGATACGAGAAGCATCCCTCGCCCCGAGGTTCTCGTAAAAACGCTTATAGCGGTCGTTATTCTTCTCGCTCTCCGTTGCTGGTCGCGCCTCGCGCCTAACTTGCTCTCGTTCTCTCGGCTACGCCGTTTCCAAAGCGGCGCTGTAAATTCGTTGAATTTACAGAAGCCGGGCCGGGCATGGGAATGCGTTCCTCTGTTGCGATAAATGTAAACGTTTATCAAGCTGCAACGAGAAACTGCGAGCTCCGAGCAACGCTAACACTCCCGCCTCTCATTTTCCCAACGACTTCTCGTTAAATTCTCAACGGTGTTCTTTTCTTCGTTGCGAGCAACGATTCGTCGGAGATTTAATATCGCGCTTTATCGAGTACGACGCCGAGGCGGCCGTTAATCAATCCCCGCCGCGTCCCCGTCCGATATGAATCGCGCTACAACTTTAATTAACGACAGTTCGAAATGCAAGGACGTATACCCAAGCGGCGCGACGCCCGGGACACGAGAGGCGGCCGCTTTATCGTCGCTGGATTATTTACGCGAGCATCGTCCACTCGTACATTTCACTTAACCATAGGAACCGGCTCGTGAATCGTTAATCTCGTTCTATACGCTGCGCTGGCCGAAACTTTGCGCGGAATACGCGAAAACCTCGTCAACGCGTGCGCTGCCGCGCTCGTTAACCCTCGTCCGCGTCTCGCCTTACCTTTGCGCCTTCTCCACCTGAAACGTTCTCTCGTTTCTTTATTTATTTAAGGTCGCGGGTAAAGAAATCACCCTCCGGTGCAAATAGAACAGAACATTAGGGGAGGTTCGACGAAATATTTGTAGGGATTATTTTAAGGTAAACCCCACGGGGATGGTTTAAAGATGCGAGAAGGGAAGAAAACTCAGTTCGTGACTAAGTAACGATGGTTCATTAATAATAAAAATAACGCACAATCTCGCGTAAAACTCTCTCTCTACTCGCTACGTCCTCTCGCTCTCGACTCTCCCACGCACGCTTTTCACGCATTCTTTACCCTCGCACGCATTCATTCTTTCTCATTCTGTCTCTCTGTTTTTGTCTCAATCATCCCAGCCATTCGTAGAACTCAATCAGTCACGTTCACCCGAAACCTTGCGCGACCACACACCCTTCGCCTACACGTCGACTCAATCGCTCTGTCCCAAACACTTTTCATTCGCGCCTCAGCCAATCTTATCCAAATATACCGTTCGCTCAGCAATCGTTCTAGTCCAGAAACATTCACGCGACGTTCTGTCTCCCACATATTTAGTGGATTGTTTCTAAATGCAAATAGAGGATTACAAAATTCAACTGTTTCGCTATTTGTTGCTACAAGCGCACGCCTAATATCGGAACGAACGACGAAGCAAACGCGTATTTCGACTTCGATCCGACGCGTTGTTGCTCGAGTTCCTGTCGCGTTCGATGTTCCGCAGGAAGTTGCGTAGAAAAGTGTTCCGGGGCAAAGTTTGGCGTGGAAAAATTAGGATGGTAGGGAACGTTGTTTATGTAATGGCCGCGGAGTGTTTGACTTTTGGTGGTAGGAGGAGGTTTTGGTAGACGCGAGCTCGGCTCGCTGTGAGCCGCGGAAATGTACACAAAGGGAAACGCTTCACCGTGAAACTAACTTCGTTTAATGGAACTAAACGCTCGCGCGGAGCGCGCCTTGCTCTTATTGACAGCGGTTAAACGCGTCTCGATCGTAATTTCGATCGTAAATCACCAGCCGTCGAAACTGTGGCGCGCGGCAACTAGCTTTAGAATTTTCGTCGCCCCGAGCTGTCGACGCTTCACCCTCTCCTCTTCACTTCTCTTCTCTTCTTTCGCCGCTTTTCTCGATTCACTCGGTCCGAGGTCGCGGCGGGGCTTTCGCGTGAAATTCATTTCCCCGTGAAAAGTTTCGCATCCTCGGCTGGAACGCGGTAATGCGCGCTAAGCAAACAGAAATCCCGGACGCGTGAAAATGCGCGGAAAGTAATCATTTCGCGGGAGAAAACGGCCACGCGTAATGGAATAACTTACAATGGAATCGTGGAAACCTGAAAGAGGAACAATTTTCACCCGGCAAAGACTCGCGTTTCACTCGCGGCTTGTTTTTAAAAAACTTTCGCGAACTTTCGAGTGCCAAGGTATCGCGTTCGAGTTACGCGAGAATACTTTGCTAAACGTGGAATCGATGTTAATAATCGCGTTCGCCGTTTAACAAGTAGACTATGGATCTCTGCGCAAATTCGAGACTTTATTAACACAGCTGAAGGAAAAGGACTTAAGCAGAGATTCGTTTCATCCCCTAAGTATTTTAAAGTGCATCTTGCTTCGCGTGTCTTGTACATTTTGTACGTCCTATGTTTCCGCTTCCTCGCGCCTCTAAATTTCCAGTAAACGAATACGAATGCGAAATAGCAACGAAAATATCGTTACGCAAATGCTTGGGACGCCTTTTGCTAAACGCATCGCGAGAAACGAAACGCAGCGATGCAAAAATTGGGAATAAAACGGTGCGCGAAAAAAAGGCGGGCCTTAATGGGTTAAGTAACTCGGCTCGTGAAAATACCAATGCGTAAGCTATGATGCGCGACGCGCGCATGAAACCTTCTGGAAAATTGCTCCTCTCCATTTTCCAATTTTCGATTCAACCGTTTTTTTTCCAGCAACTTTCGCGTCGCTTCTGCAGCTCGGCTTTTCTTCTATGAAATACTGTGTCGAAAATACAGCGACGCGCGGTCGCGCGTGAAAATTTTGACGCGTCGCGGGATGTTCGCATTAATTCGCGCAATGTTATACATATGTACGCGAAAGCGGAGATGGGAGCGGAAAAATTGTCGGCCAAATCCCCGGAATATCCTCCCGTAGCCGCAACGCTGAAAAACCGAATTCAACCGCGCGATTCGATTGAAAAAAGCAATTGCAAACGAAACGTTGGTCCGCGACGGATAGGTGGAAGTTTGGTTGGAATTTTCGAGAAATCTGGTCGAACGAACGTTTTGCTTTCGACGGGAAGGCGAAGGCGCGGCGCGGGCAGCAAAGAAGCGACAAAGTTTGCATTGGAAATGGGCGGAGGAGGTGACAGGAAACGAAGGACGAATCGGCTTGGCTTGGATCCAAAATGCACGCGGTGGACGCGTGGCCGTTTTCTTTCCAGCAACTCTGAGTCGTCGGCCAATAGAAACGCCACCGCGTCCTTAGACGGTGTTCGATATTTGTCTATATTTTTGTTAACATCCAATGCATTGGAAATGGAGAAAACGAATGCGGCATTATTAATAAGTACGGTGGAACAGAGTTCCGCTTTGCAGGGATAAAAATTTCGATAAAGTATAAAGATAAAAGTGTTGGATTCCAGGAGAATTGACAACACGTAGAATATAAATCTTAGAGGCTTTATTAATACCGCTACTGCACTCGACTAGTGAACACCGAAATCTGACGGTTCTATGATTTTGCGGGCTTTTAAGTACTGTTGTTGTGTGTGACTAATGCTAAGGACAGTGATCGAGGAAGAGGGTGACTAAGGAAAGGTACGGAGTACAGGATGACTAGGAACTGAGATTAGGGTGTTTGTCGGATGCATTTGGTTTAGGATGAGTCTATAATGAGTGTGAGTGGTTGTGTTGGTCATCCAACAAAAGTTGACAATTAGGTTCACCGTGTTACGATTGTAATAGCTTGCACGCGCCACAGGAAATCGGTTGATTCGTACGAGGCGCTCATTTGCTAACAAGTCGACTACCTCCGCAAAACAAGGAGCACCGTTTAGCTCAATTTCGCATGCGCTTGTGCACGGTGAAATCACTGGTTCCGGCCATTTTTTGTCATTCCTCTTTGTCGCTGATAAGAGCGGCAACTATATAGCATCTATGGACATCTAACCATTGGAGATACAATCGGAAACCGTCGTTCGCAAGAACAACATTATACGTATCAAATTGTATATATCAACGACAAAATAAGCAAGCATCAAGCGAATCGCAGATTAGGATCATTTCAACGAGGCTCCGTCAGTGTATATTGTGACATAGCGATTGGGTTCATCAGGCGATCTCACGAATCGCCGCTCAACGACACCCAACGAACCGTGTCGTGCGAACGAGCTGTAATAATACGTGTTTACACCGTGTTGCGAAGAATGCGTGCACAGGGCCGAGTGCAACCTATGTATGCCTATCCGAATAGGCTAACGAGAACGTTGCGTTCATTTGACGCGCGTTTTAACGAGCGCCCTTTCGTCTATCCACGATTGTCAGCCATCCGGAAGTTTATTTTCGCTAAACTTTTCCGCTTCGACGTTTTATATTATATTTACTTTGTCGGTTTATCGACGGATCCCCGCGGTGCTCGCCAATCATTTTCAAAAGTCTCCCGAGTTCGCGCGACTTTTCCGACTTCTTTTTTTATTTTTCCACGGCGGAGTAGATATGCATAGGCGACGAGACGAGACGAGGCGCGACGCGTATCGGCGAATCCCAGGGAAGCAGTTAATCGCGGCGAATCGAATTTCCATGCTAGAAATCTCGACAAAAACCCGGGGGATACCGATAGCGGCGATTCTGGGGGGGATTGCCATTTAATTTGTATTTAAATCGGCTTTCGAGGCGTTCGCCCTCTAGCTCGCTTTTTTCCTCCCGCCCGTTCTGCAATACAATCCCTTCTCGCATAACGAGTTCTCCTATTTTTGCAAAATTTCAACCGAAACTTTCAGCCTGCTAAATCCACTTTCATTTAGACGAGCTGCCCAAGGCTGGACGAGGGCCGTTTTCATCGCCAACTCTTCGATTGAAAATTTGCCACTCCATCGACTATCGCGTAGAGGTCGGCGAAATTTTAGCCGAGAAACGGATAGCGGGCACGAGTCACGACTAACGTTTTATTCGCTATTAAACCTTTCATTGATATATTGGTATATTGGTGTATCGATGGATTGGTAGATTGATATATTGATACGTTGATACACTGATATATTGATAGATTGATAGATTGATACACTGATATATTGATACATTGATACACTGATATATTTGTTGGATTTCAGGAGAATTGACAACACGTTGAAAATAACTTTTAGGGGGTTTATTAATACTGTTGTATTCCGCTGAGGTTGTCGGTTTATTGTATACAATAAGTTACAACGTCGAGCGAAATAAAGACAAAGTTAAACGTGGAACAGGGTGTATTCGCGTAATATAAGTGTAGTTACGCGTCCTAAGACGGTTCCAACTGTTCTCGCGTTTCAAGGGAAGACTGGTAGCTTTACAGACTCGGAAAATAGAGTGGTAGGGGTTCGCTTAGGTTTAATGGTCAGTAAGGGATGAGGTAGCATGGTCGAGGTTCGGATATGACTAGCGAGGATGAAATAATCAACTATCGAAGGAAGGATTTTGGGATGTTTGCTTCAGGAGTTTGATTTATAGTGTTTGAACGAGGATCAAAAGACCGCGTTGTCGTAACTAAAAATAATATAACGCTATAGATTACGTTGGCGTACAACAATACGGCTACTGCACTCGACTAGTGAATACGGAAATCTTCCGGTTCTATGATTTTGCGGGCTTTTACGTATTGTTGTTCGGGATGACTAATAGTAAGAACAATGATCGAGGAAAAGGCGGACTTGGAAAGGTACACGGAGCACAAGATGACTAGGAACTGAGATTAGGGTGTTTGTCGGATGAATTTGGTTTAGGATGAGTCTATGGTGTTTACAGTGTGAGTGGTCGTGTTGGTCATCCAACATATTGATACACTGATAAAGCAAGAATGCGTAGACAGTGGCAAACGCGAAACATTGTTTCTAGTTTCATTCGCGAAACTCCATCGCGTTGGCATCTGCGATTAACTCTCGTTCAAATACTAAATCAAAAAGTTCCCCTGCCTTTGGGTAGAATTTATCCGGATAATTGATGCGAAATTATTCGAGTCAGCGCTACTTATTCGAATAAATCATTTGTTGCGGATAATAAATAATTACCCAGTTCATTACCTCGGTTAAATATTTATTCGAAATGTTTCGAATAATACCCAACTCCGTTTTCGCCAGCATTTGTACAGATACTAATCGACTGCTAATTTTATCGCGGCTGCAGAATACCTCAACGAAAGGGTTAAATTCCCAATAGACGTACAAGAATTCACGGGCGACGCGTTACAAGGGCTGCCTTTACTCCGAACCACTCGATTGAACATTCGATAAGATAAACCGAGGCGAATCCGACGAAAATAAGTATTCAGTTCGCTTATTTGTTCCATCGCCACGCAAGCCAACATTTTAATCCCTCGCATCGCTTCGCCCTCTCTAGCGCGCTTAACCGAATAGCCATTTAATCGTTTCATCAACCGAATCTTTATTCCGATCCGATTCGCTACTCTATTTCCTATATCAATCGACTGCGAATTTTAGAACAGCTCCGGAATACTTTATAGGGGAATAGTTAAATGTCTAACAGACGTATAAAAATCATCCGCGCGCGTGTTACGAGTGGCAAAACGATCGGATAGCGTATGGGAAGTTGACGGAGCAGACTGGCGTTGGAAATCGCAACGCGGATCGATTGCTATCCGGATGCGAAGCTGCAAATGTTATTGTTCGGTTAGAAAGGGCAATCGGGCATGCGGATTCCGTTGGATGCACGCGCAGAGCGTGGTCTCGTTGCTCGTTACTCGTCACAGCTTACAGCTTACGGGTTAGAGTGTTAGAGGGATGCGATACGATGCGATGCGATGCGCCTTGGCGGCAGGGTTAACTCGAGCCTGCGAACGTTGCAGGCTTTTGCAACGCTTTGCCCAACGATAAGCTTCGCCCCGATTGCAATCGAAAACGATTAAAACGCAGATGCCTTTGAACACGAAATCCGTGCGGAGAAATTACGATACGTTAACATTCGCTAAAATAGACCCATCAATAGAATTCTCTAATTAGCGAATTCGGGGTTGATCTTTTCACCCGTGATCTAATAGATTTCAACCCATTCGCGGCTGTGTTCTGTAAGCTGACTGAATTTGTAAAGAGGGATGAACGAAACGAGTCGCACTCGTTCTACGAATTATGACGCAGATCGAACAATAAAGTCTACCATCGTGGCGGAAAATTGATTCGAACTCCGATTATTAACTTTGCAATCTAATTTTCAATCTTAGCACACTGTAAGATTGGAGTTTGCTAAATAAAAATTGCCTACGATATTTAAACGGTTTGTTGGTAATGCGATACAAAAACAGTAATCGACTAACGTTAGTTAATAGTAAAATAATCGTGGGGCAAGTGTGCTCGCCTCGATTATCTCGTTACTTTGTCGCTTAGTGGTACACATTAATTACGAAATACGGCGAAATGAAACAAACACGTTCGAACGTAAAAGAAATATTTCATCGCGTTATAACACCGCGTAAAACGATCTTGCTTGAAGCAACCACATTCCAAGTGTGAACGTAACAAAACCAAAAGGATCAGTTTAACCCTTTGCGGACGAGAAGTAATGACACTTATGGGAGTACTTTAGTTTTGAATTCTACGACTTTGAGTTTTTCACGCTTTTGTGTTCCAAACCATTTCATTTCCAACGATTTCAAATGTTTATTATTACGTTAAGTATTCATTGCATTAAGTTTCGCGCTTTAAAAGTCGACATGGGTTCGGAAAGCCAAAAAATGATCAGGCGACTATTTGTCGACGCTCGTCCGCAAAGGGTTAACTTTCAACGTACTAGTAAAATCAGCGTTGAATTACTCTACATTTGTACGTTGCACATTACTCGCGTGTTATTTGTTCGTCGATTAATCGAGTACGTTCTTTCGCGAACTTACTCGAAATCCCACGTGTTTCTCGTTAACGTCGACCGTGAATAAACGAAAGAATAAACATATAGTAAAAACGAGGCGAGCGGCGAATCCGTGATACGCAAGGTGGCATGATAATTATCATTCGTTCGTCCCCTACAGGCATCCCGACATCTCGGCAACCGTATTAATGTCGAGGAGAAGCCAATGTCAATCGAGATTAATTCGCGAGACGAACGAAATTTAATGGAGCCTAACGCGCCGCTTAAAATGCCTTCAACCAGATGTCAAACGCTTCTTCTTCCTTTTGCTGTTAACGATTTTAATTCGATGACTCCGCACAATGCTCGGCGAGATTCTCTTCGACTGATTCTATAAACGGAATCGCCACCCTTGCGAGTCGCATCTCTAATAGGATCAATTTCTTTCGCACGCAAATCTTGCACCGCTAAATGCGAGATGTAAATAGCGACTTTTATTAATATCCGATCATTGCGCTGTTTAAAAAATTGTCGCTCATTTCGACCGCCGTAGGAGCACCGAATTTTAGGCGATAAAGCGTAACCGTTTTTAACCCTAATTACAGACGGGCGGTCTGTGAGATATTCGAGAGATGCAGAGTTTACCATCCCGTAATTAATACGTGCATAAACGTGATCAAAAGCGTAGTTAGCTCCAATTTAAAGTAGCCCATTACAATAATACATGTAAAGCCCACTACAATAATAAAACTACCTCAGATTTTTCGTTCTACTCTTCGAAGTAAGAAACGTTTCACGAAACGTCTGTTCGCCTGCAATAAAGTAGAAACTTGGAGCTTTAAAATGAGCCGAAGTTGGTCGTCGCGCGACGCTTCTTTGCAAAGTTACAGCAGCTCAAAGGCTGACACGTTTTCCATCAGGATTGTTTGATCCTGCACGTTTGCTCGCGAGCGTACTTTCCGTCACCTTTCATACTCCATTTGCATACTTACGCGTATAAAGGACCGTTCGTGTTCGTGCACGAGGCAACCAAAATA
Source organism: Eucera pruinosa (assembly GCA_028830335.1). Lineage (NCBI taxonomy): Eukaryota > Metazoa > Arthropoda > Insecta > Hymenoptera > Apidae > Eucera > Eucera pruinosa. Next base: position 18,428,576 of record JAMYCR010000007.1, read on the forward strand.
GTCTCCCGATGCAAAGTAAAAGATTGCGGATCATTGGATCGATGGAAGGTGGAATTTTGGAAGATTCGCGAGTAACCATCGGGTGGCGTTGAACGTGGTTGGCGGCTAGAAAATGATTTGCATGGGCGTGGACGAATCCTTGAATCGGCAACGACCGCCTATGAATATTTATGGCAGCGGGGAAAAAGCTACTTTAGCGATAATTGCAAATACGGATTCCGTGTATCAATTATCGCGGAGCGCTCGTGTTTAAATTTAACTTGGATCGAGGCTTTCGCCTCTATCGATCCCCGCTTTGCTCTCCGAAGTAACAGGTTTCGTACTCTCCGAGGGAATTAAAAGTTTGTCGCGATACGGAGATTGCTATGGCGTCGCACCAAAGCTTTTAAAAAGTATGCGTGGATGAAGAAGGAAACGTAGCGGCGCTGGGGGAAAGTTTTAGACGATACATACAGGAGGGGAGAACTTTGATTCCTAACGCGAGAAGTTTGTCGCGCCGCACAAGTGGTTAGAAATTGCCATAATCCGGGAAAGACAGCAAAGCATTAATACGGAAGCGTTAACCTATTGCACTAAGTACTCGTTTTATCAATCCTGGCATAGGTTCGATAAAAATGGTTCAATAAAACTGTTGAGGATGAAATTTAATTCGAACTTTAGTTTTAGCTTTAGCTTTGCTTTATAAGATCGGGGATTCTCAAATAAAAGTTGCCTTTGATACTAGAATGATTTGCACGTGACGTGGTATGAGAGCAGGGAACAGCTAACGTTATAAAATAATCATTTTTGGGTTCGCTAATTACTGGAGTAAAAATTGTTGAGAACGAATGGCGAATGTATACTTAAATCGCTCGTAGTATTCGCATATTCTATTATCGTATTTACGTTAGCACTCGGAGGATGTCGAGTTTATTTTTACGAATCGGTAGTCAGAATTCGTAAAGATAGTAGCGCGTCTTCGTATAATATCGATAATAGTCTTCGTCGATAAAAAGCGCAGGTACTTTAATTTCTCCAACGATGCATTGTTTTCCTTTTTATGTTCTACGTACGCGACTTTGTCTGCGTCAACGCTATTGTATATATTTTGTTTTCCTTGCACTTATTGGGCTTTTGCCCGTTAATAATAATAAATGAACAAAATATTCCTTTGCATCAATCGACGCATCCTTTAAAAAAAGTATTTAAGAGGCCGAAGCCGAAGATCGAGTTAACTCAGGAGTTACGCAATTTCGTTCGAAAAGCGAAAATACTCGATGAACCGCGCGTCGCGTATTTTCCACTCATGCTATCGCGACCGCGCAATTTTCTGTACCATTACGAACGGTGGCTTTGGATATTTAGATACGAGGGTACGAGGGGGGGATTTTAAAGCGGTACGGATTTTTCCGCCGCATTATGCGAGCCGGGTTCATCGATTCCGGTCGTACGTCAGCCATTGACGTTTCGCATGCATAATTTTGCATCGATCGGCGGCGAAATGTTTGGAATTAAAATGTGCAGGTTTGTAGGGTGGCGCGATAAATTTGTCAGACAAACGGCCCTATCCCCTTCCCCTCTGCCAGCTTTTCGGACTAAATGGCAACGAATAGGCTGTCGCGAGTACCGCGTATTCGTCGCGCTCGATATCGTATCGGTTTCGAGCCCGCGAGCACCTGCCGTGTTCCGCTACAGATTTTCCCAATTCCAGCGGATCCTCGAACCTCGTAAACAGCCGCTGCGAATCCGCGAACGCTCGCGATTTCTCACGACTCGGTCTCTTCTAAACTTCCCATCCCTGCAATGTCGCTGTGCTCGTCGTTCTACGCTAGATCTAGTACGTATATATATATAGTACCCGTTACTAAAAGCGACACACGCGAGCAGCTATAGTTGAGAAGGTTTTTTTTTTTACAAAATCTCGGCAAATTTGCAAGAAGCGGGGAAAGGAGGATGTTGCTTGCTTGCCGGAGGCGCTTAGAAGCATCTCGGGGCTGTTAGATTTCTATACAATGCTTAGCGAAAAGTAACAAAAATTAAGTCTAAAGCTCTACTGAGAAGTATGTGTTATTTTTCCGTACGTTCGTAGAAATGCGTTTTCTCTTTTAACATCTGGTTAGTTTCAGACGTGAATGCTTACGACACGCGATAAAAGGGCCTTCGGTCCCAAGTGGTGTCGCAGGCACGTTTCGTGCGTTGCGTTCGACAGTTAGTTGCAGTATAGTTTCCGTGCTAGTAACACTGCAGAGCGAGCCTTCCTTGCGCTGAATAAAGCATACATTTAATATAAAGGAATATCTTGTTATTTCTAATCCCTGATACCTTCCATAATCTACAAGGGGCAACATTGTGCGTACACGTGAGGAACGTACCTGGAATAAGTATAACGAAGCCGGCGTTAATTTACTGCATCTCCGTCAACGATAATTTCCTTCCGCCATTGATCGTCGTAAAATTTAATCCGATCACGTCGACTCGCCATCGAAGCGAAGCGATTCTCCTCTCTCTCTCTCTCTCTCTCTCTCTCTCTCTCTCTCTCTCTCTCTCTCTCTCTCTCTCTCTCTCTCTCTCTTGTTAATCGTTACGCGCGCAATTTGCCGCGCGACAAGTTCATTATCATCGGTTCGCTCTCTCTCTCCAACTTAATCAGCGTGTATCCTGAATGCAAGCGCGCCTCTGCGATGCGAGATGCGAGATGCGAGACGCGACGCGATGGGGAGCGTTCAAGGTATTTTTACCGAGCTTCTTTTAATTAAAAACGCGGGTCTAAATCGAGCAGAAGACTCGCGATTAATCGTTTTTGCCGTTGCGTAACGCGAGCGTGGCGATATAATGTCGAGCGGATGTGCATTAAGAATGCATTAAGCATCGCGGTGCGAAGCGATGCGAGGCGACGCGAAGCAGCGCGGCACTTGTCCCATTTTAATTCGAAATATATTTATTCGCGTTTACAGCCGATGTCCAGCTCCGAGGGCATCCTTGTTTGCCGTTCGCGGATTAAAACGCACAGCGAAAAATATCATTTCGCATTAACCGAATTTGCGACCGGCGCGTTTCGTTTCGTTGCGTTTGCGAAACATCGCTACTCCGCTTTCCAATTCAAAGCCGAAACGGTACCGAAAACTGTTGCGAACGCGGCGCGTACGCGTGATTCGAAACATCAACAGCTCGATGGCACGCGAGTATCGTCGAATTGTATGTCAGCGATCGGAATCTGCTTGGACAGTGCGAAACGTCGCAGGAGATATTTCCCTAACTAGTCGGACGCTTCACGCTTCCAGAGTCTGGCGTCTAGCCCGCCAAATCTTAATCCCCTGCGCTTCGGAGTTTCTTTTACGTGCAATGCGGTGAAATCTGGTTACCATAATCACGCGTAACGTTATCGCGCGGCTACCGTTAATGTAATTGGATGGTCCCGAAACACTCTGCTAGGTTGCCGCGTATGAAGTGGCCAATTTTACGTAACTTAAACTGTTCTAGTTAACCGATTAATCGTAAACGGCTCTTACGATTTCTGTACACGAGTTCGAACACGTTAATGAGCATCAGGTTCAAGTAAAATGTTCAGCTTGCATTGGTGTGCGCTAAACTAGCGTAACTAATGTAATACAATATAACGACTTGATTAAACTAAAGTCGAGTTGCTTCATCGTCTAAATAAAATCATACGCGTTTCAGCTTGCATATCCTGCGCAATTTTGCACGCTACGCTATGCGTGTTGCTTAATTTGTTGCGTATTCAAGCTCCCCATAAGCGCAACAAAAATCCCCGCAAGCCTAACATGAATCTTTCGGCGACTCGAGCGAACTTTCGTGTGACCTAAATGACTGGATGTTACTTCGAGAGGGGGATTCGGCACGCTTCGAAAATCGTATCAACGCAAGGAAGTAAAAAGATTCGAGCCGAAACTTTTGGGGAAAGTTACGCGCGTGGTCGGAGCAATCGGCGTGCAAGGGGTTAAAATTGGAAACGCGTCACCTGCTGAACGGACCGGAGCCGCCGTTGCATTATTAAACGGGATTTCTTTCGGTTAACGGTTGAACGTGCCGGCACAATGGGAAACATCTCGAGAGACGTTCCCCTAATTATCCACGGATCTCGCGCTACCGGTCTCTCGAATCTGGCTGCCGAGATCTCGAGAACTTCCTCTCGTGTCTCCCGCCAAATTTCAATCACAATAGCCGCGTGCGCGTCGCGTTCCTTTTAACAGTCTCGTGTCGCCCGTTTCGAGCCGAGCGTTATTCGGGTTACGCTCGAGGAGCTCTCTTTTGCCGTTAAATAAAGTCGAAAAATGAGTTTCTCGCCAGAGCTTCTGATTGCCTGGCGCGCCACTCCGGCAGCGTAATTAGGTTTATCTGGTCGGAGAGATTGCCTCGCGCGACTCTCGGCCAGCATTTTGGCAACGTCTCCTACAGGTGTCGCAAAAAAAAAGACGTCGAATAAAGGCGGCTAGAAAGAGGGAGGAAGGGGCCGCCACCGCGGATTCTGTATTCCGTATCATTGCCCCGGCGATAAAATTTTCCGCCAGCTAATTCCGTTTTTCTCGCGAACGCCCCCGCTCTTTTCTCCCTTCGCAAACGAGCCGTGAATACGAAGCACGAATTCTCGCCGGCCGATCGATAAAACAAACGATGAGTTTCGCGTGCTCCACGGCCAGTCGATTTCGCGCGGTTCCCAGATTGAATGTCGACGCGCGGCAAATGCGAAAACGTTGGATGTTTGCTGGCAAAAGATTGGGCGAGCGAATTTTTTTCGAGCGAGTCACGCCGCCGCAGCAGCGACGTAGGACGGTCCATTTTTGCCGCATGCTAATGGAAAGATTCGGCGTGCGGCGCGAGAACGTGATAGGAGGCAAGAGGTACCGGAGAATCGAGGTGGAACGCGAACGCGAACGCGAACAGGCGTTGCTGGATGCTGGTCGCATCTCGATGCGGCCTGTGCCACGAGATTATGCAAATTTTATGATCAATAATCAGTGCTCCGAAGGAGGTCACATTGCGCCTATAACACGACCCGGCATGCATTACCATAATCTTAAACGCGGCTCTCTATTACGCCGCTTACTGCGAATATAATCGCGTTAACTGCCGCGTTGCGTTGCCTTGCCGCCGCCGCCGCCGCCGCCGCCTCTCTGCCTCGCCCCGCTGCTATCGCTTTCCGACGTTTTCCAGCTGCACGCTCCGTCCTCCGCCGTCCTCTTACCCGTTAGTTAATCTTCCCGCCAACTAATGACTTCTAGCGAATAGGCTTTCTCTATCCGCTAACCAAGGAAACGCCGGTCTCGTCGATTATCGCGTCCGACCGAGAGCTTCGATTACGCGGATATTCGCGCGGCTTAAACAGCCAGGGATTAAATTCGCTTGGCATCTATGCGAATCGCGCGTCTTGACCGTCGAGCTGTGAGCTTTAACCTTGCTCTGATTATGTCGCGGCTATTCGGAGAGGACGCGCGCGCGGTATTCGATTAAGGCAGCGGTTTTTAATCTCTCGAATCTCGTTGCCGCGCGTAAAGTAATCGAAAGGCTGCAGATTCGTGTTTTTGCTAGCAAAATTCGTGGAGGGATTTTAATCTGTTTCGTCCTTTAGACGTTGCAAAGTTTATTAGGCGATCTCGTAAATTACGTCGCTTCTCGGATTTCTTTAAGCAAAATTATTTGATAGAGGAATAAGAAAATTTCCCGAGAAGTCGCAGAAATGATTAAGACAAACGTTCAATGGGTCGGTGATCGAAAGCGAACACAGGAGGCATTAATAGTGCGCGCTTAAAATTAAGCGAGGAGATGACTTTAATCGTAGGATAACTTAACGCTTTGCTTTGAATGCTTCGTATAATTGGATATATTTTCTACGTTCCGCACCTTTTGGACGCCTAAATCCTTTCGCCGTAAACCAGAATCAAATTGGTTCCAGCGTGTTTCAACCAAACCCGAAAGCTTTTCGATTTCTGCTTCGCGTAATTGAGAAAACGATATACTTAAGGAAACTGTTGCTCGATCTCCTCAATCCGGAACGTTTCGAGACGCTCCCAGAATGTTTCCAGATTTTTCCAGACACTTTTACCCGCTCGGAAGCTCTTACAGTCGATACGAGTCTCGTTTACGGTGTAGGAGTTAAGTTTCTCATAAGCAATCCCCGGTCTAGCAATTAGAAAATTCCTCCGCCGCGTCGAAAAGTATTCCTTCTACATTCTCCTATCGATCTCTCGCAAGAAAGCTGCTACATCTCTGACCGATTAGAAATGAGAAACAATACGAAATGCGTAGCGTTCTTGTCGGATATTGGGAAACTCGCGCGGCGCGTTAGCTGAAAATGGCTGGATCAAAGCGTTACGCGAAACGCGGACAGATAACCTTTGGCGATCTCGCGTAAGCGGAACACGCGAGCGGAGATAAGAATCTTGATAATCGAAAATTCTATTAGGAGCGTGACTCGCGATACGGAAACAGATCCGCGAGCGGTGCTCGGCGAAGGGGGGGGGGGGGGGGGAAATAAGTTGCAGCGATAAGCGACGTGGAAGCAATCGAAAACCGTGAACTTTGCCTCGTTTCTGCTTCGATCTTTCGAACGGAGCGTCGATTAGATGCGCTGCTAAATCCGCAGCGCGGAGAAGCGAAGGAGGGAAAGGGAGCCGATTAGGTGGGGAGAACTAGGAAAGAAATGGAACTTACTCTTATGTTTGGAACTGCTCTTCCACAACCCCCTGAAGAATGACATCTTGGCCGCCCAGTGCAGCACGATGTTCAACAGAACAGAAATCTTCTCGTCGATCGGTATCGTCGATACGAAGGATTTACGGATGGTGCCGCGACGCGGTGGTTGGTCACTCGCGAGATGCGAAACGCGAGCAGATCCTCGATCGCAATGACATGTGAAACGCGACGACGATTTCACGGCCAACTGCTACGCTGCGCGACGTTTAAAGCGCGAACAGTCGAGCTGGCTGCCATGTCGCGACGGTTGACGAGAGACGAGGGACGAGAGACGGGAGGAAAGTTGGCAAGTGGTCGGAGAAAAGGAAACTGCGAACTCGGGTAAACGGATTCGAAGATCCTGAGGGAGAGCTGCGTGGAAACGTGCTATCGGGGAGACCGTGCGCCGCGATGTGAGCGCGTCCACACGGAGTTTATTCCGCTCCCCTGTCGCGTACATGCGCATCCCCATCCCCGTCCCCAACCCCAACCCCATTCCCATTCCCATTCCCATCCCCATCCCCATCCCCGTCTCCATCCCTCTCCCCGTTCCTGGATTCCGGTTCCGCTTCCGAACCGGATCCCCGCCGAAAGGATAAAGATTATTTTCACGCATTCGCGGTTCGCGTTGCGTTATTCTTCTTTCCGATATTATTTTTCCCCACCATATTTTTCCTCGCCGCGGCATCTTCTCGTCTTCTCCTATTTACGTCGCGAAACGTAGCGTCGCGTCGCGGCGATCGCGTAAGCTAGCGATCAGGAGTGAAAGATTAATCGATTCGGTTTCCCGGGTCTCGATCCGTCGGTTGCTTCGAAGTTACGATATTTCACCGGCGCTCTATATTCCTCGATATTCTCGCCTTCCGACCCCTTAAATGGAATCTACACCCTCGCAAATAACTTTTCGGATAGGCTGAATTTTTTCGATGCCAAGGGTCTCCCTCCTTCGAGGCATCGATACTCGATTTAGGATGGAGCGGTATGCAGTCACCATCGAAAGTCTACGTGCCTGCCACAAAATTCTCATGCTTAAAGGAATACACGCTTGGGTTGTATTTTAGCCTCGCTTCGTGACCGGTAATTTGGTTATCGGTTTAAGTTGCAAAAATCTTCTGGCAACGTTTCTTCCATTTTTTTTGTAAGGAGCATATAAAAATCGGAGAAGCTATGCACGACTGCTGCGAGTAAATTAATCGAGCTGTACAACGTTTGGTGGCGCAGCTACGTTTCTATCGTTGTTGAACCCTTTAAAGCACTCGCAAGATTCTTCAACTTATTCGACGTAGGTAGAGTTACGAATGCTTGTACGTTTAATGGCAACTTCCCGGTCGAAACATCTTTCGAGAACGATCTCTGCTTCGCAGTTATACGCGTAATAGTTTTTCGATAGTATTTTCCAAGCTACGTCCCACAGGCTACAAACCTAATAAGTTTGGCGCGCTTTAAACGAAGCATTTCATCGCAAAAACAGAATGCTTCGGGTTCGCGGGCGTTTAATTAAAATAATTTATTAACGCGTTGCAAGTCCTTTGGTGGCAGCACGCATGGTAACAAACGTAGCGGAAGAAACGTGCAATGACTATAAGCAGTCGCTACAAGGGAAGTCCAGACGCTGAACGTTCCGCTTAAAACTATGTAAAGAGCAAAAGAAGTCGAGGAATTTGTCCTATTTCCTGCCATCATTGCTTCCCTGTTAAACGCATCGATCGAGCAACTGTAAAGCTGTATTTTGCACAGACTTGCATCTGTTGTGCTTCCTGTGTCGGAAGAGTTTTTTTTCATCGAGTCGATAAACAAATGAATCGCCCCGGAAGGTACTAAAAGGTAGCCGCTTAACTTGCAATTGGACGTATGCCGGAGTTAGCCGGCAATTGGCTAAAGTTCGATAATCGATCGTGGCAAGATATTCCGATGAAGAGGGCACGCTTGGATAACGGATAAGGGACGAAGGATAAGGGACAAGGGTATCGGGTTGCAGCCCCAACGTTCGTGGAAGATGGCCTTGGCGAAGTTGCCGGAGCTAAAGTTGGCCTTCCTATCTCCTAGGATGCGAACGATCCTCGCAAGTTCTAACGCGATTTAACCCATCCCCCGGTGTTCCACGTTTTTGCACCCTTTCGCGGAGCAGAATTAAGCGGGATATTAAGGGTCGGATGGAGTGGGGGCTGGAGGATACCTCAGAAGTCCGTTTCGAAGCGGCACAAAAGGAAGGGTGAGCGCGACAAAAGAGTATCGCGGCAAAAGACCAGTCTCCGCGCGCGTATTTATGGACCACGAAAACGAATGAAAAGAATTTATTATCGAAGGCCGCCTCCGTCTTCGTTAGTCGTCGATGGAATTCAAAGGACGATTGTCGTCGGAGCTGGTGCGCGAAAAAGAAAAAAGTACAATTTATCGCAAACCGTCGCGGAGAAACGGGCCCGTTCGCGTTGCGATTTACAATTGCGAAAGTTCGCGGCCACGCGCGGCTCGCCTCGGCGAAATAAAAGTTTGAATAATTGCGCGAGTACCGCGGGGTGGGATAAATCGCGGGATCGCGTACACGGGGCAAACTTTCGAATTATATTCCTATCGGTGCTTCCGGGGAGATGGAAAATCGAACGGGGTAGCGTGGAAAGAGGGGAACGCGGTTGAAGGACGGCGCGGAGAGAGCGTTGGCGAAGAAATTTACCGCGCCATCGGGAGGAAACAATAGCGAGAGAACGGGCAAAACGGTTGTGTGTGCCGAAAGTATCGAATATCGATGAGCCAACGATTCCTTCCTCGAGCAGGAAAAAGCTGCAGAGAAAACGGTGCACTCGGAGACGTCCGTCTACCGTATACCGTATACCGTCTACCGTCTACCGTCTACCGTTTATCATTTACCGTCTACATCTACCGACTACCGACGTCCGATGATTGACAAGAGAAACTGTCCGCGTAACGTTTTTCGGCCGACAGCCTGCTGCAACTTTTTGCTCCCTTCTTCGGCCATGCTTGGCGAAAATTCATCCGGAGCAGGCTTCCTTTTATTCGCCCCCCCCCCCTTTATTGCCTCGCTGAGGAAATACCGTCGCCTCTCGATAGCTCCAAAGTCGTTCCGTTCGATTTCACTTTTATGAAAATAACGTTAACCCTTTGACTGCGGAACGCTCCGGGCTTAAACGCTCGCTGGACGCGGGAATAGCTTTCCGCCGATTGATCGTGCAACGCGCAACTAGGCTACGCGTAAATATGTAACTTTCTCGCGATTTAGGCTCGCTAATCGAATAAACAAATAGAGAATGCCTTGAAGACACGGGGTGAAGCCATTGGGACGAAATCGCGGACGTGCGATCGATAAAAGGAAATAGCTAATCGCTGCGATAAGTCGATTTGCTTTCGCGATCGGAGAGGTAACGCGAACACGACGGCGACGAGGTTGCTTTCGCTGCAACAAATATTTCGCCATCTCTCCGATCGAGGTTTAATTTTGCCGAGTACTCGAAAAACAGGGGCGCGCGTAGAAAGTTTAATAAGAGACCTCGAAGAGTTACGAGAGCAAATAAGAAAGCGTTATCGGACAGAGATCGTTGCCTTCTCCTCGTATCGTATAAGAAATTCCTTTTCCGGGTATAAGAAGCTTATTCATAGGAACGTAAGCTACGTATGTTGCGCTTAACAAAATCTATTGGGGCTCGTATGTACGCCTCCATTTTTAGGAGAATTCTTAATGCTTTTAATGCTCGAGCAGCTTTCTAGCGATTCGGCGCACCGGGTGCCGCCCCGTTGAAACTGAGGCGTTCCTCGACGAAGCGTAGGAAAAACGTTTTTTTAATTTCGCGTGGTGGTCCGCTGGAAGTGGTCTGCGTGGGTCGCGAAGCGTGGCTGCTTTCACGAGACAATAGAGACGAAGCCCGGAGCCGTTTCGTGATATCGTTCTGCCGTTGTTCGGATACAATATTTTAGGTTGGACAGGGAGGCGCGAACGAAAAGCAAAACAGGAAACGCGATCGATAGACGAATACGCGAATATACGAGGGCAAAAACGTGGAAACGTGTAGCGGGCAAACATCGAGAGCCGCTAGGAAAGCTCTTCGCATATTTTATCCATCGGAGTAGAGTCAGGTTCTTCCAGTTTTCAGCGAGAAACGTCGCAGAAATAGCAGCGTAAATAAAATAGGACGCGCGGCGGCGGCGGTGGCGGCGACGGCGCCAAGTTTCGAACACTCGTTACGGCGTTCTTTGTATCCCGTCGATCGATAATCGTCATCGGAACGAAAGGAAATTACAGAGGCGGACGGAAATGATCGACGAGAAAAGCAACCATTATGCACTTCTCGCGAACTCCGTCCCGTCTCCGAGTAGCCGAGTTGCTTTGCAGCCCGCGAAAATCCATTCAGGAAACGTCGTCCTTTGATTTTGCTTCAACGTTTTCCCGGAAAAACTCCCCCTCGCTTCAGATTTTTTTCTTCAAACACTTCCAATCGACGCGCTCGTATTCGCGCGTTCTTTACGTCTACTCTGCGCCGTAAAATACTCGGCGAGTTTCAGCGAGGGCGGGATTAGAAATGCTACTTCTGTCGAAAAGTTTTCGGTCAAACGCGATGCGGGAAAATTAGCTGCGAACGTTGAAGCTTTTAAAGCGAGAAACGCACGGGGAAATTAACCCTTGCGCTGCAAGACGGGGTTAAATCGTTTTTCGCTTCGAAAATTGTACAAATTAATTCGGTGTTTTTATGTTTGAAATTTCGATGATTTTATTCCCCTAGAATCGTCGTCCTTTTCTATTAAGATGGGATTTAAAAATCGCTTCCAATGGAGGTTGAATAACGAAACTTACTTTAGGCAACAAAATTGTCTTCGCGTTTTCATAAATGCGCACAGAATTTTACGAAAAGGCGCGGAATGAATTTGTGCGTCTAATTTAAGTAAACCGTTGCTCGGTCTCTTCGGTCTAGAGTTTTTTCAGATTTTCTCCAAGACTTTTACCCGCTCAAAAATTCAGGAGGTCAACGTAACCTCCGCTTGCGGGATGAGGAAAATCCCGAATTCCCAGGGCAAGGGTTAAATAAATCCAACGTGATTCGATTCAGAAAAGAAAGAGAATAAATATGTTCGTCTATCGTTGCGCAACTTGTATCTCTAACTTGTTACGTCACTTGGTCTTCGCCCTGCAGCTATCCACGGGGAAGCTTTGTGGCCGCTTTTGTACAGCAATAGGTTGCTCCAGTATACCGACTAGAATTAAATTAAATTACACGTGTTGCATCTTATCTTTTTCCGTTTAAACGCTTCATCTGCAGCGCTAAGGCGTCGCTCACTGCACAGGACTCTGCGTGGCTAATTTAACAGTCTCGCCCATACTTTTATTAACGTCAACAGTCTTTAAGGCGAGTCTTTAATCTTCTTTTAGATATGTCTCTAGCTTCGTGCGTAGCCTCTCTTCGCTATCTCTTTCTATCAGCGTCTCTTTTTAATACCTCCGAATTATTAAACCATGTCGCGTTGGACCGAAAACTTTTCGCCAAAAGCGGAAGGTGCTCGACACGCTCGAAGTATTCGATACTCGGCTTGGAAGTCAGCCGGTGATTACTCTTAAAGACGGTAATACGCGGACGAGTCGGCGCTCACCGAAAAGACGAAGGCACTGGCTGGGACTTGTTGCCGTTCCGGGCACTCCAGTTTCCATTCGAACGTAACGCCGCGAACGAATTTCTCTTCCATAGGCAGGTCGATGGAGCGCGAGCGCACCGGTTGTTGCCGGCGTATCCGCGGAGCGCCCGAGCAACGGAAAGGATGGGGAATTATTTTCAGTCTGCGGAAGATGGATGTTTCGATGTCACCGTGACTGGCCGAGCGATGTCTGCTAACGGTACAAACGAGTCCCGATCGTTTCTTTCCTCGAAACTTAGCGCAGCGTTTTGTTAGCGAAATTCCCATGCGGCCTCTCAAAGTATTATAGAAACGCGCGCGACCTCGTGAAAAGTGATTTTCAAGCGGGGGCATTTTTTATTTTTTTTTTTCCTTTTCTTCTTTGCCAGGGGATAATGCGAGGCGGTCGACGATTTAATTTTCCGTGGGAGCAGCTGGTGGCGCGCGCCCGGCCGATCTACAGGTGACGCGACACCCGTCCGAGCAATCTCGAATATGAATTCCATAGAATTTCTCCGCGTCGACTAGACAGAGGCGTCTCTCCCGGTGCCGATGGCGGCGCGGCTGAATTATTTCAGCTATTCCAATCGCGCGCGCCTCTTCGATTCCGCGAAGGAACAGTGTAGTCGCGTGACAGCGAGCGAGGCTTTTCCACCGTGACACGGGATGCGAGAAAATTGGGAATTTGACTGTCGTCGAGATGGCTGGAATGCTCTCCCTTCAGACTCGAGGCTCGAGGCTCCAGTCTCGGGTCTCGAGTCTCGAGACACGCGAAACGCAGACCGCGATGCGATGCCTGCCTGCTTCTTCCCCCCTGCAACGTAATCCCGACTAAAACTAGTTTAGAGGCTGCCAGGCAGCGTTGATGCATCGCATCGGTACCCTTGCATCGAATATTTACGTGGTCGGTTTGCCGCCACGCCGAGGCTGCCCCGATATCTCATCGGTGGTGTTGCAGTAGTCCTGCAGCATCTTTGGAAACGCGATCGGAATGCTTCTACCTCGGCGAAGCTTCCGAGTACGCAGCTCCATTTGGCAAATGCTGCTCGATGATGGAGAAGTGCACAGGGAGTCGCGAAGCTGATCGATCTTTACGCTTCATATCTTTGCGAACGCAAGTGGAAAAGTGCAAGCTTAGTCCCCGTTAGTTTCACCCTCTAACGACGTTAGTATATCCAATTAGTAAATTGGTATGCTTGTGACGATATTGGTACGCTAGTAAAGGACACATTACCTTCGATCTTTTGTACATTTTAGCGTGGACTCGTATACATTGCGAATCTTTTTGTGCTGTTACATTCTCCAGAGACGCGCAAAGATCCGCGGTTTAGCTGCGTGGCTAAATTGTGTGCAGCTTTCTTAGGATAATCGAGCCTCGAACAAAGTTTTACTCCGCAACCTCTCAAGCGGAGAACAAAGCGGGCGCGTCGTACCCAACGACGCAAGCACGATTCGCAACGCGATTCGAGTAAAAAGTTGCTGCCGTCCTGCTGATATAATTGTTGACTCACGGTGGTTGATTAAATTACGAGTTTTCAGGTTGGTAAAAAAATACTAGAGGCGGCTAGGATTGGAAGGGAATATCGCGTTGGCTCGGTTGGCCTGATTTGGTTTCTAGCGTTAATCGGAAAAGGGGACGGCAGCGAAACGCTTTCCCCGGCCAAATGAAATTACGAGTACTCTCGCGAGCGAAACAGTCGTTGGCCGTGTTCTACAGGTGATACGATATTCGCGTAATCTCGTTAGCGCGTCGATCGGCAGCTTCTAGAGAAGGTGTACGCGGCGGTAGGTGAGTACACGTACGTGTACCGGCCCTGCGCTTTCAGCCAACGATTCGATCGCTCGCTCGCTCGCGCGTAAGGATAGCCTTTGCGCGGCGAAAATGCGGCTCGCTGAATCCCGGCGATATTCGAAGCTTATTGGAGGCGGCTGAAAAGGGAGCGATGAAAAGGGAGCGCGGAATCGGGACGAGAAAAGCTTCGCGAAGATTCGCGTCCGCCGTGCCACGAATCGTGATAAGCGAACGAGTCAATCTGGAAATTGCATACTTGAGAGATGTAACCTGCAAGTATTTCGAAGCGGCTCTTTACGCGATTAGGATCGGGGGCGGATTCGAGCCGGGACGCGCCCAAACGACTTCTCCTTTTTTCCGTGCAAGCGCAACGCGCCTCGCAACTTTTTCCCAAACCTTGCTGCAGAAATTCGTTGAATAACTTACACGTTTTATACGGTGAAACGGCGGCGCGCTCGAAAGAGGGAATAATACGTTGGGGCGCGAGATAAACTCGTCCCGCTTTACAAGGAACGTTTCGCAAGTCTCGGAAATTTTGCAAGGGGAAACCCATTAGCTGTTCGAAAGAAAATGGCAGAGGATCGTTCGTCGAATACTTGATACGCGACTCGAACGCGTTCCGCTTCTTATTGGGCGAAAGTTTAATCGGTAGATGTAAAGATTTGGGGACAGCTGGAGTTCTTATAATGAGTTTGTTCGAGACTTGAGTATCCTAAGAAAGCTGCATACAAAGTAATCACGCAGCAGCTGTATTGTTCGGGTCAATTTCCTGAGTCACTGTGTGTCGCAACCCGATATCAACTTTATTAGGAACGTAACATGCCGTTCGAGCAACAAAAACCGCGACTAATGCAAGTAGAAAGTGTGGGAATTGTCGCAATACACTAAAAGCGACAACATTATTACTCATCTCGTATCCGTTGCCCAAGTTGAACCGTTAATACGCGTGAAAATCGTTTCCATTCAAATGACGACAGGGACACCGAAAATCATTGCGCGTTTTCAACTGAACGAGCAACTGATTCGTCGCGTTCAACGCGCAAAGAAACGTTCGCAGACGCGAGAGACGCGGAGCAACGTTGCGCTCCAAGCTGGATCGATTTTCGGATTAAACGGCTACTAAAGTAGTCGAACGAAGTTCGTAGGCGTGCTCGAAGTGGCAGGAATCGGGACGTCTATCCTGGATGATGAAAGAATGCGTGCAGAAGCGACGGGGCATTAGCGTGGAAGGCAGCTAAGCACTCTGCAATCGAAGAAGTAGAAAGAGAGGCGACTCGACCCGACGTGACGCGACGCGACGTCCCGCGTGACCGAGACTGCCGTCATTTTTTTTCCTCGCTGGCTGTGTCTGTGCACTGCGGCCTCCTGACTCTCGCCCTCCGAATCTCCTGTTCCCCTGCGGTTCGTTCTTTCGCGTCGCTGCGCTGTGTTGGTTCTTCCCTGTCGATCCAATCATTTTTCTTCTTTTTCGTCAACTGTCCGTGCTTCTCCACCTTTCCGCCATTCTCCCTTCCTCCTCATCTTCGCGTCCCGTTCTTCGTCGTCCACGATCCGGTCCGGTTGTCCGCTCGTTTTGCTCCATTTCGGAGCCGTTTCGGCTAGCCTCGATCCTCGATCCTCGAACCTCGATCTTCAGCGGCACGCAACCCGCCCCGGACCAAAGGTCCCGCGGCCATCCGAAAACTCCCTCTTCCCCTCTCCTCTTTATTCCTCGAATTTCGGCACGTCTACGCCTGCCATCTTCCACCGCGACGTAGACGCGCGCGGATAATCTTTATCGGGAAACGAGCCGAGATATCCAACCGGTGGACGATTGCGCGTGCACGTGAATCGAAAAGGTCGCGTTTCCCGGTGAAACGTGCGCTCGACGTACGTCTGGAAAGCCGAAGCTGACGCGTTCGATGAGCGCGGAGCGTCCCTTCGCCTTTTTTGCGGCAATCGCAGGCGCGTTGCGAAATCGATGCGTCCGAGACGACGGGGACTTTCGAAGATTTCATAACAAACGGAGGAGCCATCGAGGGAAGACGAGGGGCCACGGAGAGGAGGAAGGGGAAAGGAGGGAAGGAGGGAAGGAAAAAGAGACGGATGAGGGAAATAAGAAAAAGGTGGCGACCTAACGGTGGCCGCAGGTGGATATATCGCGTAGCCGGCCGATGCGATGGAGCCGGCTGATGCAAGTTCGATGCAGTCTCTCGCGATGGAAAGGCACGCGAAAGAATTCAGGGTTGAAAGTGTGTAAGTATAACGAGTCGTCGCGCCGTGTCTTGTCTGGAAGGCCGATTACAGCGCGTCGAAGTAAAGGAGCGAGCGAAAAAGAGACCGTGAGGAAGAGAAAGAGAAAAGGGTGAGAGGAGCGAGATAAACGGAGAGAGGGAAAAGCGATGATCGAGTCGGGAACGCGCGGAGGGAGTAATTGGGCTGAACGCGAATACGAACTTGGCTGATGCAAGAATCGAACCTGTGGCAGGCATTTCCTTCTCGGAGACGCGCCTCTCGGAAGGAAGCAGAAAAATTATCGTTACCCTTATTGTTTTCGAGACCCCACGCAAGCTGCTGCTCGCCTCGTTCCGCTTCTTTCCGCTTCCATTTGCGAGCGCGCGCCTCTTTGATTAACCCTCGCACCTCTAACGGATATACTTTGCACTCACCGTATCATCCTTTGCTCGTTTGTATCGCCGATCGAGCGAATTAAAATTCTTAAAGAGATACGCCCTGTTGAATGCTCGAATGTCGCGTACGGTAACGAGCGATGGTGTTGCTCGCGTGCTCGAGGAAGTAGCTTCGAAGAGTGGAAAAATGTAACGAAATTGGCACGCGATAAATTAATCGCGATTACTTGCAGCTTACGTAAAAGGTACAGGGCGGGAAGTGGCAGCAAAAGGAAAGTAACTTGCACGCGATGCGAAACGAATACGGTATCCGAAGAAAGCGATCTTCGATAAGCTCGACGCGAGTCGTGTACGAACAATGCGCCACTAATACTTATTCATTTTACGGGTGAACATCCTCTAGGAGCAAGTAAAATTTAGAACACAGCACAGCTGGATACGAACATTAATAGCGATACCGTGGTACACGTTACAGCGATTAAACTTGCCTTCGTTTGATATTGTTTCACGTGAAATTAACAAGGAGATAGATTGTCTCGTCTACGCGCGCGGGTGCTCGTTGCTCTCCGAAACGTGGCTGGATGTTGAATGAGGGCACAAAATATCCTCTCACTGGAAGTTGGTGTTTCAAAAAAAAAAAAGAGAAAAAAAATACCTCGACGGTGCGAGAGAGGGTTAATCGCAACCAGCATTCACGCCTGCCGCCATTTTACTCGACGCGGCTGTTAATTACCCGACGACGAGTAGCGCGATGAATCGCAACCACGCGAAGCTGACTCCGTCGCTTTTGTCTCGCCTCGCGTCTGTGCCTCGATACACCTCCTCGAGACGTTCTCGAGGTGAAAAGAACCGTCTCCGGCGGCAGTTCGATATTTCCAATCGGAACGACGCTCGACGCTCGTCTCTCGTCGCTCGTCGCTCGTGGTTATTCGAAGGGTCGCGAGTCACGTCGATTTTCTATCGCAATTCCCTTCCGCGCCGCGTACAGCATTGTCGGGAATCGTTTAATCCGTTTTCGCTTTCGGGGAAGCAGCGGCCGCAGTTACAGAGGAAACGGTTCCCCGCGGGAAAGAGAAGGAAGGGAGGGGTGGCAAATGAAATTTCGCCGAAGCTCTCGAAGGAGCGGTTCGGGGAAAGAGAGCGTCGCTGCGAGCAAGTTTCGCAACAAATAATAGGCAGACTATCGACTGCACGCGACGGTTTATCACTGTACCGGTTGAAAAGCTCGTTTCCCGGTGCTCGACGTGCAACCGTCCGCCATTCTTCTTCGTTAAAGCGCTAGACGGCTGGACGACGAAGAAAAGGTGGAAACGCACGCGAGCCGGCGCGGCGGCCACCTCCCGCTTTTCCCTTTGTTTCCTCCGCGACGCGCCGGTTCGGTTGAATCCTTTCTAAGGCGCGCGCGAATCGTCGAAGAGCCACGAAAACGTCGTAAATCTCGCGGAAGGCAACGAATGTTTTTCCCGGGCAGCCACGGCGTAGCTGCACGCTGAAAACGCGAGGCGAGCGAGAGAGAAGATGGACGCGGCAAGGGAGGGAGAAAGACGCGCATGAAAATGGAGTAATTTCTCGAGGGATGGAGAACATGGCGGCGATGCGGTCAGCGGCGTTATTTTCTCATCCCCGAAGACAGGGGTAGTCCCCAGCCGGGTCAGGCTATCCGTCCTGCTGCTCTGGAATCGCGGCGGGCGACATTTCGGCTCGCGATCACGATATAGCGATGCTCGAACGGCGCGGTGAGGCGCGACTTGGCTCGACTCGGCGGAGCTTCGTGACGCGTTCTTTCCGCTCTTTGCGATTCCGCTCTGCTCCTCCGGTAAATTTGCATAATTGACATTCCTCTCGGTTGCCACCGACCCTCCGGATTCGATATCCGCGCGGACTCGTGCCATCTCCCGTATTTATTTTCCCGGCGAATTTCAATTTACATCACGTAGCAACGATGGCGCCGCGTGTAAGTAGATTTCTGCCTTGATAAATCGATTTTAATCTCACCTTAATATTCGCTACAGTTTCTTCCGGGGCGGGCGAAAAATTGCCCGGATGCGTAGCGACGGGACGCGTTCCTAGCCGGGTCATCCGGTTAAACCCGGTTATCTTTGAAGCTGTTCGAAGGAATTCGCGCGCGAAAGAATCGCTCGTCCGAATGCTCGAAGCTGGGTCGAGTTCTCGCGACCTTAGGCGCCGTTTGACACCGCGTCCCGCGCGGCGGAGATGATCGATCGGCATGGCGCGTGATTGCGCGACAAAAAGCGAAACGCAGCCTCGGCGAAGAGAACGAATTGGCGGATGAATGGGCAAGAATAATTCGACGGAAGCCGGCGAGGCGGTATCGCGAAGAGGCCGCGCCGCGCCGGCGATGGTGATTTGTAGCCGCGTCGGAGGTCTTCTTTCGCGCTCCTCGAGAAATATCGCCCTCCGCTTGTCAGCGCGCAACTCTATTTATCTGGCATAAAGCGACAGGCTCGAGACAAAGCGCACGCCAATTACATCGACGCGACGGCGCGAGGATCGCGAAAACTGCGATGAAAAATTCAGCAGCGTTGACGGCAATTTGCCGTCGGAAATATTACAGTTCGGCGAATGGCGGATTTAATTGGGAAAGACGCGCGTTCATGGGAAGGCGGAAACGAGGTTGAAGAGCTGCCGTGGAGACGTGACGCGACGCGCGTAAAGACTTGCATTAAAATATTGCTGCGAACATATTCCCGCACTCCGGATTTCTCTGCCGGAGTTGAGCAGAGTTAAGAGGGAATATTCCGCGCCCTGGGATCGCGGAAAGAACAGAGAGAACCGTAGTAGCATCTCGAAATTAAGCGCGATGGAGGGAAGGGTAAGCAGGCAAGCAGGCAAGCAGACAGGACGAAGGACGTAACCGTGTCGCTTCGCTAGAGCGCGAGTGAGCAAGCGGTCGCTTTACCGACCTAGAAACTCCGAACGTACCCCGTGAAATTAGCCGGTCGAGCATCGACCAGCTTCCTCCATCCGGAAACAACGAGTAATATTCGATGCGACTTCCCTCGTAACTCTCTCCACGTTTCGAAGGGAAATATTCAGGGGAAAATCGCGCGAAACGCGAGCCAATTAACCGGAGCTCGAAAGGAAACGTACGCGAAGCCACCGGTGCTCCGTTTGCCTTTCGATTTTTCTATCCCGATTCTCGCTGCGCGAATCTTCTCTCTCTCTCTTCTTTGCGCTTCGCCGGAGTTTCGAAGGCATCGCCACGCGCGGATCCAATTTCTTTCCGTTGAAAAGCCCCAGCCGATGTGGTTCGCTTC
This sequence comes from Eucera pruinosa, assembly GCA_028830335.1. Taxonomy (NCBI): domain Eukaryota; kingdom Metazoa; phylum Arthropoda; class Insecta; order Hymenoptera; family Apidae; genus Eucera; species Eucera pruinosa. The sequence continues at coordinate 18,448,537 of JAMYCR010000007.1, forward strand.
GCGCGTTTTCAACTCGACAGCGTGAACGCGTCAACGGCAAATTAAATTCCCTTTTCCAACGCGAAAACCCACCCGACGAAGGTCTCCCTGTCTTTGGTCTTGTCGAGCAACTTCCGGTCACGGGCAATCCGTATCTCGCACGGCTCCCAAAGCCCGAGATTAAACATCCTCGGAGCCAGAAGGAATCGCGTCTGGGACTTGGAGTACCAAAGGTACGCGAACTCACGTAAAGGTGACACAGTTTTGACACAGTTTCCCGCTCCCATTTCGTTCACTCGCGGTCGAACCAGAGTTAGCTGGTTACTTAGTCATACGCTGGTCCAAAAAGTCCGCGGTATACATAGCGGAACGTTAAACAATCGCGGGAAGCCGTTGTTGGACGATTAATGATTTATTAGATAAAAGGGAGACTACCTTGGATAGGTAGGATATTGACCTTATTATTCGTACACGGTGAGCAGGATAAGGAGGGTTTCGAGGATCCTTCAAAAGCAAGATAGGTCATCGTTTGCGCTCCGCTTGCAAATTGAGGTCCAAACTTCACAAGACAACCTGTCCTGTGAAGTCCCATCCAGCTAGCGCGTCAAGGGCCGAGGTCCTCGTCTTCCTACCGGAAACTCCACATATACGTGTCCCGAGAAAACTTCGGCCAGAGATATTCAGTACTCGGAGCTTTCATCGAGAACGCGCGCAGTTAATCATCGTCGTCTTTGATCGCTACGCCCGTATGAAAGATGCGAGGTCCGTTCCACGAGTAGAGAGACAAGCAACTGCTGATCGAAATCCATACGTTACTTTTCCACGCAACCTTCTTCTACAAGCGTGCACTTTGCTGTTAGCTTTTGCGTGCCAGGAGCGCAGAAGGGTGCTTTTCGTAGTGCACCTTTCAATATTATTTTTCATTGCTACGCGAGCGACAGAGATTGCGAATATTGAAACGATTAATACATCACTGTTTCAAGCTAACAACAGGAATGCCAGGAGCTCTAAAAGTGCTTCTTATTTAGACGTCACTTGAATTAGGACTTGACTTGCTTCGCTTAGCTAAAGTCTATCGATTGAAAACAATTCAGGGGACAATAAAACGGACGATGAAATATTTAAATCGGCTCTTTTAAAGCGAGGAAGTGGACGGAAGAAGTGCAAAGATACGAAGAAGCGGTAACGCTAATAAAGCTGTGCTGTTTCCGATCTTTTTCCCTCCTTTCGATCGAAAATCCATGGACCAGCGAGCATCGCAGCTGGTCGCCTTTAATTCGCTTTCAGCCGTCGCATCGGCGTACGTGCGCGGAGATTAGCTTAATCGAGTGAACGATAAGGTGTCGATGGCTCGGAGTTTCGCATGTTAGAAGGGAAACAAGGGGATCGCAGTGGGGCGCAACAGCGTGGATCTTTTCGAAGACGGGCGACGCCCGCGATGACTCGAAAGTCACGGAGGAACTGGTTCTGAAACGCGACTCTTTATATTCTGAACTTGACACCGAGATCGGAAAAGCGTCGCGTAGCTCGGTATTGCGCACTCGATCCGGTCGATGCTCGAAACCGAGCAAAGATCAATCTGATCGCGACCGACTGGCGCATACGAATCATCAAAATAAATTGCATAACGCCGTGACACCGATACAAAGTGCACCATCGTAACGCTCTGAACTCTCGAAATAAACCGTTATCGGAGGAAAAGAACCGACGCGACGGACGTAAATAAAGAAACGATGCGCCAGCATTGCATTGCTTTGCTTTGCGAGCTTTCCCCTTCGCGGATTGGTCAATTTTCCACGCTCCGAGTATCGAAGCTAGGCGAAGCTCGGTTTCGTAGGCGGATATGCACGTGGATAAAGAATACGGGAGCCGCTGCATTAATTCTCGGTAAATATGGCGCCACCGCTATTCGGGGAAATCCTCTATCGTAAAAAAGGCCGGGAAAACGTAATCCTGGGCGCTCGCCTAACGGCCGAACTCGCTGGCGTTTAAGTCGAAGAAAAATACTCGAATAAATTCCTCCGACGAAAATGTTTGTCCCTGAGAGGTATATAATTCGATAGGGGGAGAAAAAAAAGAGCTACCACCCGTGGAAGGTATATAAATTTGAGAGTATCCGAGGCGTAGGTTCGTCGGTCGTTTTATCTGGAGGAGCCACGCCTCCGGATCGAAGGATAAAGGGCTAACGATACTCCAACCTTCGCATGCCTCTTCGATTTTTCTATCGCGCGCTGCCAACAAAGTCGTTGAAAATAATCGCGGCAGTCGTTAATTCCGTGCGACGCGCCACGTTTAGTTAAAAATTTTATTAACCGTACGCGCTCGCCGAGAACCGATTCGATCGTTTGCGGTGGAAACTCGAGTCGAGGAGAAAAATGGTTTGAAATTCGACGCTGTACCCCGCTCTTGCCGCTTGTCGAATCCTCTGGCTATCATTTGTTATGTCACGATTTTCACGCAACTCTAGCGGGAGCTAGAATTAGAATACGCGTGGAAAAGACGCTCGAAGGAACCGATGGAAATTCAGCGGCAAATGAAATTGGGAAGCAGCTAAATAGACGGCTAAAAGTCGGCAACGATTAATGCCACGTGCGTCGTTGAATAACGTTGTACTCGTAAAGATATCGCTGCGAACTTTTCGAGCAACGTAACTCGATTAATTATCTTACGCCTGCTTAAGCTCGCAAATTACGCTCGCAAGCTCCGCAACCCTGTCACGTTTTTCACGAGCGACAAACGCTATGGAATAAACGAAAATGGACTCGCGCCGCTTTCTAAGTAAATACGATAGTTGCATACGATACAAAAAATACGATAGTTGCATACGATACAAACAAATGCATATATATGTATAAATTTGTAGAGTAGAAAGAGCCGAGGTTCTAGAGAAGGTTGGCGCGTTTTGCAAGAGCGCATTAACGACGCAGCGCATTTGTTTCAAACGTCAGCGTCCGTGCGTATCAGCAAGGAAAGCGAAAATATTGCGTCACGCGAATCGAAGTCGCGTGGAAAATTGCCCGCTGAGAAAATTGCGCCTCGACGACGGCTGCAACGCTGTTGGCGCCAAATAATCCGGCTACGGCCGCGATTATGGGTGAAAGGAAATCGGACGCAGATGCGAATAAAGGTATAATTAAGAAGCGCGAATCGCTCGGCAGCGTAGAAAGGAAAAACGTACGCGGCGTGCGCGCTAAGCCGAGAAAATAAGGGTTCCCGAGACACATAGTAGGTCCTGACGCGGTTGGCGGCAACGATCCGAGCGACTCGCTTCCAACACCGCAAACGCGAAACGAATTCGCTTAATGCCGCGCACCTTATTCACCTGCTCGCAGATAACCCCGCCGCCGCGCCGCTAGTAATTTCCTCGAGCATTAAGCGCTTTCGCGGCCACTCGAACGACAAGCGGAATGTCGGAACGCGGCGGAGAAAAAGCGATGCGGCGATTATCTTTTTTACGGCGCGGCGGATCGTCTTCGTGTCGCGTCGCGCGCAAAAAATGATGGAGCGCCTGGATTAATCGTAACGACGCGACGGTGGATCTATAATCTATCGCATGATCGATGTCATCGACGGGAAGAGTGATGAAATAGTTTGACGGTAAGAACGGTCAAATAGAAATAGTGATCATATATAGTTCGATAATAACGGTGATCAAACAGTTCGACAATAATATTGTCAATCCGTCTGAATACTTGGAAAACCGCACGCGATCGATATTATCGATAATACTGACGACGATATTTGCGCGTAGCTTTTAATTGGAAGATTTTTCAGCTTCCTCTATAAAACGCCGCGTTGCGCGTATCGTTTTGCCCTGCACTTTGAACGTACTTTAGTTCGCGTGTATTTTATTGACTAATGCCCAACTAGTACTCCACTTTTCTCCAAAACCTATCGGACAAGTTGGGTGCGAAAAGAAGGTAGGACATTTTCCTCGCTGCTGTGATTTAAATGGTTATAAGCAACGGCTCCGTTTGTTTTAATCGAACGAAGGCGTCGAGTGAATATCGATACAGATATCGAAGCTTCAATATTATTGCGAATAACGTTGATCGGACGCGGAAGGCTTATAGATGCTAGTTTCGCGGAGACGGAAGAGAATCGGTACATCTTTGAAGCGATAGACGAGGGGCGATTGGTCGAGAGGAGAAGCAGGGTGTCGCGACTAGTTGGAAACTACGTTAAGAAGGAGAGTCGAATGGAAGTGGAACTCGACTGGAACTTCTTCCCCTGGAGACTACCCTCGCGGTGTTGGAATTCCATTACGCTCAATTCGAGAACGATGCGCTATCTTACGAAAATGTAATTACTTTCCGGAACGAGTTGCAACTTCGGCACAAAGCTGCGAAATCTTTTCCCAGACTCCGCAGACGGTCCGCGAGTTTATTCAAGTCGAACGAGTCTCGATCGCCGTCATTTTTATCCCCGCCCAATGGACAGCCATCGATGAACTTCGATCCCTCGCGATCCAGTGAATCCTTGGAGGTGTGAAAAACTTCGGACGACTTGTAACTCTCGCCGTTCTAAGCGTGTCTTTAAGACACCGTCGATGTACGGCGTTTTACCCCAAGCATGCTCGTTAATCCTTCGCGGATGGAACGTAATATCGGTTAACGAATTTTCGCCTAACTTTTAGACCTTTGTGGACGGGACCCGAGAAACGATTAAGGAGATTTCGTCCAACTATCAGCGAAAGTATTCGCCGATGATATTAATTTATTAAAAGTTGACGCAATGGGTTAACACCAGAACTAGCGGCGTTTAAAGTATACTTAACTGCCCCAATGTGATTAAACTTATAGGATATTTAAGAAGGTACACGATGCAAATTATTGTAACAAAAATCTCCGAAAATCTGCGGAAGTATTCTCTGCTTTAAATTAGGAAAGTGATCGATCTTGGTACGTGTAATTTCGATGAAAAGTAAATTCTAGGGAGACCGCTGATTCATTTGTAACTTTGAAACGAAAAGCTAAATCCACTTTGATACGGCTGTTTTCTAAAGATAAAATATTCAACCGTGTCCGAATACAGGTATAGTCGTGGTCAATTAAAAAAGGACACGGGGGAATCCATGTGGCGAGCGATTGTTCGTAAGAATTTCCGTCGAACTTTCTCTATTAACCCGTTCCCTTGCCGTTTCATTCAAAGCCGTCGGGCCAAAAAAAGCTCGACGTTCGATACACGTAACAGTGAAAAGTAAAACAATTTGCGTGGCTTTAGAATCAGTAGCTTATGTAAGGTGGTTACATTCTCATGAGTACCCCGCGAATCTTTACGCGAATTCATCTCCTTATCGTACAAAATAGAGAAGTAGAATTCAAGTACAAATTGGGGGGTTCTACCTTTTAAATATCGCCAGACACATTTCACTTTGGATACCTTACGTACTTTCGCGCATCGTGCGCATCCCGCAGTCTTATGCACAAGTAGTTTCACGCACGTTTAAGTTTCCCATAAATGCGCAAATGTTCGCAGCTAGTGAAGATTAAATATAGATAAAAATAGATGGATAAAAAGATAACGAAGATTACCACCTGATACTACGACGTCTCGAAGACGTAGCCACTTAAGAAGGGGTTAATCGAATTTGACTTAAAGCGTGACACTTTGAAATCTCGCGAGCAAGCATATGCCGGAGTCGCGGCGAAATAGTCGAAGCGACAAGGGTTAATCTTATACGGATCTGTTACAAGAATCGAATCGTGATGGACTCACTTTTATGTCTGGAGAATCTCCTGAGCTTCTTGAAGAACGGCATGCTGGTGGTGGTTCCGTGTTCCGCGTTGCGCCGTTGCGTGTTTCGTGTTTCGCGGCCCCGCGATCACTCGGTCGATCGACTATTATATTGCCGTTAGCCGTGAGCCGTGAGACGCGACGTGGAAGAAGCTCGTTACGATCGCCGATCACGATCGAGGCCCGATCGAGGACTGGGAGAAAAACCGCCCTCGTGCGTGAACGAACGAGCTCGAAATGCCGCCTACTGGTTTACATCGGGACACGACGAGCCGTCTCTCTGAATTCCGTCTGCCTCTTACTCGATCCCGACTTTGCTGCTTCTCTCTTCTCTCGTCTCTCTTCTCCGCCGGACTTGTACGCGTTTCCACTTATCCCCTCTCGCGTCTTTTACCAGGGGAACCGAGCACGAGTCTCGCATTGCCTCGTGCTCCAAGCTCCGGGCTCCACGCTACATGCTACGAGCTCCTCAGCTCCGCAGCTCTTCGCCGGATCGCCTTCGCCAAGAGTTGCCAGCTTTCGTCCTGTCCTATCCGACGCCACCACGCCGCGCTTATTCCTCGTCCCTCGAATTTTACAGCCGCTCCGAGAACGTCTCACGGCTATCGACAGCTCGCCATTTACCACTTAAATCAACCGGAGGCGAGGCGTCGCGAATTCTCGTGTCGTCGACTACTCGTACGCGTGTCGCAGCTTCTCGTGCTACACGCGGCCTTCTGGATGAGTTTTTCTGAAAATCAATAGAGTTACGCGGGCACGGTGGTTGCTGAAAGTACGGAGGAATATTTCTGCCCTTTCGGCGAGACGCTGTTGCAACGGGTTACAGATCTAGCGTACGTTATAGTAAATTATTGCGGGATACAGTAGACGCGGAACGGATAATGATATTCACTTCTTATTTATTTGTCGACTTATCGAGTCGACGAATCGGGTGTAAATCAACCTCTTCCCTATGGGACTTTGAAATTAAAAGGTTCTTCATTTTTATAGGAATGTAGCTTTTTATTAGTACGAGGACAGGACGAGTGCAAATATTCAAGTACTTTGTATCGTTACGCTATACTTAGCGTATGATAATGATAATGGAAATGGTATCGCGTTTTAGATAAAATGTACGTGCACTTTTAACAAACGATTGCTCGATCTTTGAGAGCGTATATATACGTCCATCGTAGCGAAAGGATTAATCGCAGAGAAGCAAGACGTAGTAAAATGATATTAGTTAATTAGCATAGGTGTACCAATTGTTGCACGCTTAGGATTAATGGCGATAGGGAAAATACAAAGAAATGGAGCAAAGATAATAATAGAATGCTACTTCGCTATGGAAACGAACATTTTAATCTCGTTCGTATTATCTCATCTTTCTCGTGCATTTAAGTCAATTGTTGTATGCCTGTCAATTGTTTTATCACCTGAATTTTATACAGAGGCGGATTTAGATGCAATCTGATCGAAGCCAATCGTAACAAAAGTTACCCTGATCAATTTCTGTCTCTTTCCAGAAGAAACATTCGTAACGTTACACCGTTGTTCTAGACGTTACTCGTAATTGCATTGCGGATCAATTGAATTCAATCAAATTATCATGTTGCCTATCTGGTAACCGTGCCTGTTAATTTGGACAATGATTGTTTTTTATTTTAGTTGCAGGATGGTAGTTCGAAGGTAATTTTCGCTCTAGGTTCCCCTATATACATACGATGCAAACTCGCGTACACGAATTTAATTAAATTTACAATTCGCAATTGGCCATCAAGAATGAAACGAATATTTATTATTTATATTTGTTCACTCTATCGTTTCGACTGAAATGAACGTTTAATATCGGGGCGGTGGTTTTTTCGAGAACGTTTCGCTTTAGATTCATCCATGCGCAATGGAAACGCGTGAAGTTTTAATTGAATTTACAATTCACAATCGATCATCGCGAATCGTACGCGTATTCGTTGCTTCTCGCGCCCTGTTATTATCTCAACTACGTTCACTGCTTAATCGCGGGGCGAGAAAAGCTTAAACCCACCCTTAATAGCTGCCATTGACTCTATCCAAGGCATAAAGAACTCCAAGTGCCTTACAAAAGCTAGATCCTAATGGTTTACCTAACGTTTCGTAGCGCGCAACGGAAAAATGTGCAAAAATCGCGAACCCACGTTTCGCGGCTCGCGTTAAAAGTAGCCAGCTGGTTTTTCTTTTGCACCAAGATCCGCTGAAAATGTAGCTCTCTCCGGCTTGGAAGGGGTTAAACGATAAAGGTAACGCGTAATCTCGATGAAAAGGAGGTAGCAAAGTAAACAGACCGGTGCGGCGATAGTTTTTTTTTTTTGTAGCGACTGTAACTATTTTTACGACGCGAAAGGAATATAATTCGGAGGAAGCCGGCAGCGTAACGATCGAGTGGGCTGATAGGAGAAAATCGTTACAGCTGTTTTCGAAACTGCGATAAAAGCGGGGTTGAAGCGAAAGGGGGAAGAAAAGGATGGAATAGAGGTTGTACGGTGGTCGCGAGTGGTTGGAAACGTTCTCGGGGTTGTCTCGACGAGCTCTCGTCGAAGCGGTTCGATTCGTTTACCTTCCACGACGATTCGCGGTGGTCGTGAAACAGAAGAGCAGACGAGCGGAGCGCAACAACGATCCGGGAGCAAAAAAGTAGAAGATTCCCGTCAATAGGATCAGCGCATAATTGATGGAGAGGCTCGATCCAGTTGTACGGAGAAATTTTATTCGCCGACAATTCGATTCATCTTCCCCTGTCTACGAATAAAGATGCTCGCGGCTGGAAGCTTGCTCGAATCTCTTGCGAGCCACGGCACGCGAGCGGACACAATAATTAGGCTGCGAATATTTACGCAACGTCTCGTTGCGCGAGTGCCGGTGAAAAAGAAAAATTGGACCTTGACAGGGGACTCGTTTCGAGCTGCACGCGTTATAACGTATCCCTTGCTTTGCATACTTTGTACGCGGTTTAATGCGACGGGTGCTGGTTGCTCGTTTTTCAGCTTGCGACGAGGGCATGAAAATTTGCGATCGTAGTAATAATAAGCGGAGTGCGCGAAAAAAGGTACGCGACGCGCAAAGTATGCGAGATCGTGCAAAGTATCGCGAGCAAAACGCGGGCTAACGCAAATCTGTGTCGAGGCTGGACCTTTTTGATCGTGTTTGGAGAAATGTGAATTCGCGCGCAGATCCGCGGTTTACTATTTAGATGTACGTTGATCGTAATTTATATGGCCAATACAGGGTCGCTAATACGAATATCTTTTGCAAATTACACGGCTTGGAATAATTACTATTAACCCGAATACCTTTTGTAAAGTGGTTAACTCCTCTTTCGTCTTTTCAAACGTTTAGACATCAATTGCATTGCTTGTACGTCAAAGGGTTTTTACCCGTTAATAGGGTACTATTATTGCTGGTAGTAGTAGTATTATCAATTGTATACTATTAGGTGTGCCAACGAATAATTCACTACTTTTAAACATGTCGATGAATTCAGTTTGTGCTTCTTTTACGTATCTTCTCGAAGATGCAGCAAAGTATCACGGAACAAAAAACGGAATATTTGTTTAATCCTGTTAAAAACGAAACGTAGAATCGCGCAAAAAAAACGTGGCGTATTCGTTAGCGCAGCTGTTTCGTTGCGACTCTTGGAAATCAAAGGGTACTTTCACCTGTTAAACGAATAAACAAATAAACAAATGGAAGAAAATACTGTAACAGGTACGAAAGACGAACAGAGCTATTGCTGCCACTTGCAAGCCGCTTTGCGGAGATGCTTGAAAACGTTGTCCGCGTTTCGACGGCAGCCTAAACGCGTTTCGACGGCGAGAGTGGCCGCGAATCGATCGGTGTAAATCGAAGAAAAGGGTAAACGTTTCGATGGGGCGGCGGCCGGAATTGGCTGGCGTGAACTTGGAAATAGTTGGGGGGCGATCACACGGTTCGGCGAGCAGTTCGATCTAGCGTAAGAAAATAATATATTCGCAAGGCGGGAAGTTGAAGGTTAGGGATGGGCGGTCGAAAGTTGGAGGTGACCGAAGTTCTCGACGCGGTGCTCGATTAAAATTCGCGATGATCCCCGAACGGCTCGCAGGGGGAAGGAGTCTAGATTCGAGGGAAGGGCAAAGTTTAAGCCACTCCGGTTAAACCTCCCATTCGTCCCTCCAAGGCGAACACGCCCGCGCTTTGTTGAAACTCTCGCGAAAGAAATTTCAATACCGCCGGAAGGAGTAGCGAAATTTCCATCGATTTGTTCATTAATTCAGCGATAAACGCGCCGCGATACAGTTTCAGATGGCACCTCGGTTAATCGTTAAGGACGCAGGGGAAATTTCTGACAATGGGATTTGCCACTCGTATTCTCGGAATACCTACGCGCGGAGTGGATCGCGATTATGCGCCAATCCTTTGTAATCTCGATACACTCTGGCTCTTGGAGAATAGGGAGACTATCGCAGATGTGCTATTTCCTTTCGAAGTTACGAATAACGCGGCAACCAGCCATTCGTTGCTGAATATAATGGAATGCTGGCAACGTTACGAAATTTGTTTCTAATTGAGAATTGCTGCTAAGTAAAATTGAATCTACGACACGCTAATAAATAGATCTCTCGAGTAGAGCTTCTTCTGGGAAGCTTTAAGCCTCTATCTCTACTGTAATGGTAGTCATAGGCGTTCAAGTTCCATTCTCTTTGATTTGTCGCACGAGAAGCTGCGAAAAAAAAAATCAGAGACCCTTTTAATCAATGGGATATATGTCTGCGAATTTTTTCCCATTTTTTTAGCTGCAGAAATTAGCTTCAAAAAATTCTGGAAGGCCGCGCTTTAGTGAAATTATCAAACGACTGTGTTTACATCTTTGTACCGAGCTTTGTAGTTGCGTTAGAAGCATTCGGGTGTCTCAGACGCCCCTCTTAAACCGATCTCGAGCAGCTAGATTAAAGATACGTTTAGCAGCAATCGTCGGGTGTTTAAACAATACCGTGAAACGCAATAGAAACATACGCGGCAACTTAGCAGACGAGTAACTCTTTGCACTTTGATCCGGGGAGCGGAAGTTGCGCTTGAAACGAGTAAGAGAATAGAGGAAAAAATTAACTCTCGGCGACTCATCTGGGAAGCGGAACGGTGAACTTTCTAAGCGGACGAGAAGAAAGTTGAAAATTGCCGAATCTCGAGCGCGGAAAAGCTCGTTTGCCGCGCTTCGAGAAAAAGGAAAACGACGGGCTTTATGAATTCTCGAGTGCTCCTCTTCTCGGTTCAGTTGCGCCATTCACCCTCTCCGGCCTCCGACGAAAATCTCGCCGAAACTGCGGGTCGCGTTGCACGGAAAAAATATGCGATCGCCAGGGACGTAAATACGGGCGCGCATAAATATCGCCGCGAGCCGCGAATGCGTCGCGCAGCTTTCAAGCGATGGCGGCTCCTCCCCCGTCGCGGGTGCATATATTAAAGAAAGTTTCAAAAGCTGGCGCAACGAGAGTTTTCGCACAAATCTCGCGAAATCGCCGTGATCTTCGGACGCATCGGTCGCCGCGATGTCGCGCGCCGCGTGCCGCCGACGGTCGCAAATTCAATCGGCAAACTTCTCTAACCTTACGCCCCGCGACAAGAACTTTAATATCCGAGCGTGGCAACTTCGATGCTGCACCAGCCGCGCTAATGCTTCTCATCGGCCTGGATACCGGTCCCTGAATCCTTCCAACGCGCTGCAAACTTTTCCCTTCGCGATCTTCTGCCGAACTTTCCGCAACCTTTGCGAAGTCGCGCCGACATGCTCGCCCTCGTGTTTCTTTGCATTCTATACACGTTGCATATGTTTCGATAACCTCTTTATCTCTTCCTTAAGCTACGTCCGCGTAGGGATAGATGTCCCAATGAAACGCCACTTTAAGCTTGTCGGTTTAAGCGATAAATATGTTTTACTTGCATGGGAGATGCGGAAAACCGCGTCGTTATCGAGAAATATGCCTCGCGCGCCGTTGAAAATAGAAGACACACTGCGACACGTTATCCCCAAGTTATGAACCCGATAATTGGTACGATAAATCTGTATTTTAACCACCCAGCCGAGTAATCGAACTTTGGTTCGCTAGCGTAGGTTTGCACGTATCTCGCTCGCCAATTTTACATTCCTCCTACTTCATTCCCGCCTTCGCGATAATTAGCATATTGCGCAACAATTCGATCGATTCAGCCGGCGAGTAAATTGGTGGAAAATTTGCGCTCGTCCAGCAAGATAATCAGGGGAACCGTCGGGACAATTGTCGATGGGAATAGGCAAGCGTAGGCCGTACGAAACAAAATCGGCAGATGCTAAAGGGTGGATGGTTAATTGGCTCGTGGCGATTTATCGTTGGTCGATTAATTTTATAAGTGGTGGAAGCGAGTGCAGGGCGCAACGGGGCATTGATTCGGCATGGTGGTGTACGCGTGAACGTGTAGGCGCGCCATGTAGCCTACGGTAGACGCCAAAACGAGATTACCGATGGTGCTGCGCTCACAGTCCATTAGCTCCGATTCAATTACGCTCGCCTCTTATACAATGGAAATTCAAGTTCTATCTTGGTCGGCAGGCTACGCGGAACGCGCAACTGGAAAACCGGCAACTGTGCGTGTTTTATTTCCGCCGCGAGATCTCAAATTGCCCGAGAAACGTCGAGAACTTTGGCAACTAGCTGAAAACGCTCGCCAGCTGCGAGTAAGGGAACAGGGAATTAACCCCTTCGCGCTACGCCACTTAAAAGTTGCGAGCGTCTGCGATGCACGGCGACTGTAAATTGCGATTTAATAATACATTTGTCGGGGACAATTGTCGAATTAATTAATATCTCGGTAGCAGCAGGATAAATATTTGAACGCTTCGGGGCCAATTGTAGCGATATAATGCGAGGTTTGATTAAAAAGCTCGCGCAGCTTTCGTTTACCTTTGTTGTCTTCTTCGAGACAATCTCCATTCAATTAAACGGGCTTCTTCCAAACTTCCTTCCAGCTTCCAAATCATTTCTAGACTTCGTTTCCTTTCCTCCGATGACTCTGTTTCGTTCTTGAGAAAAGAAAGGAAGCGCAAGGTAAACGCGATATATATTTGCTTCGCTTCGTTGGAGCTGTTAAAATCGTTTACCGTTACATTCCGTAATACGTTTAATCAACTATGTTTGCATCGCTTTGATCGATTACGTTCCACGTTCTTCCGGTAAGTAAAAGATTTCTCTCTCCTTGCAGAATCTATGGACTACGGCGAGCGTAATGGAAAAGTGGGACGAATTTGTATTGCAACCCAATATTACGGCGATACTTTTGGACAAGGGTTCTCAATCAAACGTACGACACGCGAGTTGCTGCATTATCGCGGAGGAATTTGGAAGATCGTCGAATACGTTAAAGCGTAGCTTACTCGATTGGCTCGCGAATCTGAACTCCGCGTGTAATACGGTTGCAAATTGACACAGATGTTGGGGACAGCTGTAAACATTTTTCAACGGGACGTACGAACTTTTTGCACGCGAACGACAATAGAGATAACGCGAAGCTGCAAAAAGATGCGCGCACGGTTCCGGTAAACAGCGACTCGTTATTTACACGAGCGTAGAACGAGGAAAGAAGACTAAAAGATCGGGATGGCGGTATTGGATGGAGGGAATTATCAACTAGCCGGCTGGGTCGGTGGAATTCGCAGCGTCGCCAGCTATTCGAAAACGATCCTACGATACGATCCGAAGGAGCCGTTGAAATTACTTAGTCGGACGAGACGTGAAATACTGCCGGTGGAGCATTTCTCGATATCGGCCGGCGCATCAGAGGTTCGCCAGGCGAAATTTCCAGGCCAACGTTGCGTAATTGAACATCGTCGGATCCGCAAATCTACCGGAACGCGTACCCGTCCCCATAAATCACGATCTAATCGACGTTTTAACCGCAACTATGCTCGCAAACCTGCGACCTTACCAGCGCGGCCGCGCTGCATAGAATGAATAATTCTCGCGAGCCGCGCGATGCAACGCACTCGGGGCTTATCGAAACGTGCTACCATTAGGGTTCGTAGGAAAACGGCGACACGGATACGAGCGATACCCGTTTCCTTCGAGAATCGCGAACGCCCGAAGAACGCGAACATTTTTCTTCCGCTCCACCGTCGCGTCCGAACCTTTCGCCTTCTTTTCTCCTCTTCCGCTATTCCCAGCCATAACTCGGGTATCATTTCCGCGATGGCGAGTTTCTAAGGGAAATCCGCGTCATGGAGAACGCGATATACCGAGAGGAATCGAAACGTATGCACGTGGAATGTTCGCTCTTTGGGCTCTGAAAAAGTACAGCTAACCACCGCGATTCGATATCCTATTTGCCCCGAGAAATCCACCGAATTTCTTTCCTTCCGGCAATTCTGCCAGCCAGGAATGGATTATACGTATGTCAGAGCTGGCCTCGAAAGCAGAAGAAGCCCCGGGTTTGAAACGGGCCAGAATTCAATGACCGATGCTCAAACTCAAATACTCGCGATGGGCAAATGTTTCTTTAATCAAACGGAAGGATAATAATTGGGAACGAAACTAATGACGCTGGTGAATATATTTTTACACGTGTTTTGTATGGCAATGTAAATAATAAAATTTAGCTCTCTTCTTCTCTTGTTTCCTTTCGTAAACTCCAATATTACAGGTGTTATGGGGTCTATTGACGTGTAATTTTCGTTGCTTCTCTTTTGCAAAGAAGCAGACATCAGTAGCATTACGTATACATGATTTCTGTAAATTTGTGGAATCAGATTTAACTTTGATCGAAGCTTATGAGAGTTGCTGGCTGTAGGAAGATGTTTTACAATTCGATAATTTCATTCGATAAACCGGTCACGCCCATTAGCGTTCGAGACCTAATTAATATATCGATAACACGTCAGCCATTGTTCTCGGCGTTTCGAGATTCTATAGATTTAGCCTATTTAGTATTGTCGAGTAATCGTGGCCTAAGATTGCTCGTGTACCTGCCCATTTTACAGGATGCGTATCTAAGAAACCTACGCTGCACCCTTTCAATTTGTCGCACACGCTTTGTTCGATCAGGTGACTTGCAAGCTCGCCTTGCAAGTATTTTGCAAGCTTACTTTTGTAGCACGCGGAAAGGATCTTGCAATCTATTAAATCCGCCCCCGCTGCCTAGAACCGTTCACCTTCGGGAAGATGTTCAGAATGGTAAAAAATGTTATTCCGGGAATCCGGAGGTTGGAATTGCTCGCAATTCCAAGAACATTCGAAGTTGCGCGTTAGAACGGGGTGCCAGGCAGGGGAAATAAGGTTGCGCGATCGTTAAAAATACAAGAATCCTCGACGATGAAAGGATTAAGGCTATATTCGAGGGCTGCACTCGTGTCTCTCGCGTAACTGTTAAGCTTCTCGACGTCGCGCATTCAAATGTTGCTGCCGTTCCTGACGTGGCTGTCTGTCTGCAGCACGGCAACCCCTCCGCGTTCGAAGATTACATTCGAATACGATGCATTCCAACGAGTTGCATGCTTTCCGGCCTCTCGGTTCCCGGAACAATTTTCGAATGCCGCGTCCTCGTGTTTGCAAAAATACCTACAGTCCCTCCGTGAAACTCTCCCTGTCCTCCTTCATATTTTGGATATTTCCAAAGGAACGTCGCGAAGCAAAGATTTGAATTTTTGCGCACCTTCTTGCGAGCACACGGAAGAAACTGCTTTTCTTTTAGCCCCTTGCGCTGCGATAACGAGTTATTTATTTATTTATTTATTTACGGGTTTGAATCCCCATGTACACTAAATTCATATAAACAAGATATAAAAGAAAAATAATCGTAAGTAGTTTCAGCGTCCAATCGGTTTAACACTAGGTTTACGGAACGCGTTCAGATTTCATACCTAAAATTATAGAGACCATAAATATTATTTTTCAGTACTTTATGTTAACTTTACGTAATACAATGGTATGAATATGTATTCTACGTGATTCTCTTCATCTTCACGCTTCTACGTTCGAATATTTATATGCGGTATACGTATTTTTCCGGAAGCCTGTCAACGTATACATGTAACGTCCGTAAACCTAGTGTTAATCATCTCGATAGAAATAAGCGTACGTTAAATCGTCGATGATTCTAGCGTCAATTATCTAATGAACAAAATTAGTGGCTATAAAATAAACGTTTAGAACTTGTGCAATTTGCAATGACTATGCAATGGTGCGAATATATTTGCAATGGTATCCGAAGGCTTTCGTGAATGACTGTACAAATTTGCAATGAGAGGTACGAGAAAATTGTACGCCGCATCGAAATTTTTCATACTCGAAACGCGCGGAACAATTTGATAAATTTGGCGAACGTTTGCAAAAGACATACACCGAATTGAAACGTGTTGCAGCATTTGCGTCGATACTTGAAATTTATTTTGAACGATTCGTTGGCGAGCAACTGCTTCAAAAAAGAATGAAACGTAGCTTGTACAGTGGGTGCGAAAAATGCTAATTAATCGAGCCGAATCGCGTTTAACTTTTCTCGCGATTTAACGAGCCTCTCTGGAAACGTTCATTTTCAACCGAATGACGAAAACCGGACGGCAAAAACTGGGTAATGTAAAAAGGCTCTTATGCGACTATAGAAATTTGGTGTGACGCAAGTGAAACGTAGAACGTAATTGAACTCTGCGATGATGGTCGAAATTATCCTTTTGTTCCGCTAAAAGATCCTCATAATTTTGGGGATAGCATATCTCCGGTATAAAACTGGAGTTACAAATCGCGCGTATCGATAACAATTTCTTTGCAATTCTTTGGAATCGGGACGGAACATTTTGAAAGGAGAAAAACGTAATTGCATAAATAATAGTCCAACAATTATAGCAAGGCTAAATATGCCTACTTGAAAAATGTACCTACGTATGTCTAGATACTTTTTGTAGCCCCTATAATTATTTCTCTTATCGATTAAACCGCTATCAGGTGCATTAGTGGCTGTACTTCAATCTAGCACCTGTAGTTTGCAAATGAATAAATGAAATTGTATTTTGTATCGATTAGATTACAAAAACCTGTGACCTATAGTAGGTTGCATTGCTTGCTATCTTATCGATGCGCGTCCTTTTTTCGAATTTCGTCGGTCGAGCAGGGATATTCGTGTCGATCCCGATATTACCGATTTAGGTAAGGTAACCATTGACCAATGTGCTCACGTCTTACGGGACTTTGTATCTTTGACTAAGAACAGGATAGACCACTCATCCAATGCTTTTGTTTGTCACACGGTTTTGGGGCTCATGAGGCCCATTACCATTTTCGCGTCATATCCAACGTTAACGATTAAGCATGAAATAAATGTGCAGCGCTGCAAGTGATAAGAATTAAAACTATAATATCCGTAACAATTTAAATATGGTTGGATATACAGTTTTATATATACGTTCGACCATTTACAATATCGGCGAATTAAAAAGCATTAACAAATCAATCTCATGGTGTATTTCGTATACTCTTTAAATTGTTTTAATATTACGCTGTTACGTAACGAAATGTTTAACGTATTGTATTTATTGTAACAATAAATTCCTCAGAGCGCAAACGTATAATAAAGATATAAAAATTAATAAATCTTATCATATTGTACTAGAAAACTAGTGAAAAATTGAGAAAGGTCTCTTCTCACGCGTGATCCGAAGAAGGGGAGTCACGTGACATCTCCTTGCCTATATAAGCAGCGGAAGAACGACGCGAACTCTTATTGTTGCAGGTGCTCCCGAAGGGATCAGATCGAAGCTGTATATCACAGATTAAATTTTTAGTTAGGTGATGACCAGAGATGACCACTGGGGCTAACCCACCGCCCACCACCCACCGCCTACCACCCACCACCCACCACCCACCGCCCACCACCCACCTACTACTAATTTCTCTTAGACTCAAGATTAAATTTAACCCATTACGTTTGATACACATATATCTGTGCATGTATGATTGTATTGCAGGTGCTACCCACTAACTTTTATTATATTATTCTATTTATCTTTCATTTTATTTATGTTATTCTTCTCATATTTTATTCTGCTAACATTTTACTTTGTTTCTGTTTCGTTGTATCAACATTCTGTTCTATTAATTACGTTTGTCTTCTAATAATTTATATATTTCATTCTGTTTAAATGTTACTCTGCTTACATTTTATTCTGCTAACATTTTACTTTATTTCTCGTTTCTTGTACCTACATTCTATTCTATTAATTACTTTTGTCTTTTATTAATTTATTACGTGGCCTACTAATGTCACTTTAACAGATTAACTTCGTCACGAAGATTCAAGAATTTTAAGAAGAATTTTAACAAGAAATCAGCGAAAGAAGATTCATCGTGGGATGCGTGCGTCTAATTCTAAGTTCGAATAAGCTACGTACATCTAGCCAGAGTATTTTGTACCTCGATTACTGTGCATGCATTTTGTCCTAGGATCGCTCGACAACTTAGAGCCAAAAAGCCTTAGCTTCTCTTAACTTCTCTTTCAAAGTACATAATATCTTTCATCCCATTCTTGCTCGCGTTAATCAATTTGCAATCGCTCGATCCCTTCGAGATTCTCGCCACGCACTCGCTCTCAAACAGCCGCGCTGTTCGAGGGTAGTCATGGACAATCGAACTGTATGCTTGGTAAGTCGTTCTGTCATACGATCTCAATCTCATTCCTAATCGCAATCGACGTTCGTTTGCGCCTCGAATCGTTGAAATCGCTTTCGAGTCGAGGTGCAGCGGTGTTTGCGATGCGAGGATCTGCAGCCCCTATCGAAGCAATTCGATAGGGGTGCAAGGCCCTGTAGGCTGGATCGTACGCATCTCTGTCTCGGGTACGCAGTGCGGCCTTCTGTTTGCTGCTGGGGTTAACGTAATGTTAACTTTCTGTTAGACGGTATCAGTGGTCATTATGTACTGCCCTCGATGTAGAGGGATTCTTGCGATCCGACTATTAGGCTGTGCTGGATCCTCTGCAAAGCAACGCAACTTCACCTCGGTCTCGAAAGCGATTTCTTTGACTCGTGTAAGTCGCGTTCGAATTTCGCTTTCGATTCGGGTGAGTGCGAGTCGCATGACAGAGCGCTCGAGTATAGAGTTTTGTTGCGCATGCAAGTGCGTTTCGTGACTCGTTGGTTCTTTCGAGAGATAGTAAATTGTGTTTGCTTTGCTCGCGATTTTTATATTTGCTTCTCATCGCCCACTTCCGGGCGAATGTTCAAAGAATTAGCGTTGCGTGCAGAGTAAAGTAGAGTTTAGTTTGCCGTATTAAATTCCTCTTTGCGAGACACAAACGTTTTAACAAAGTGTCAGTAGAGTCTCTTGCTTTTCGTAATATGGCTCTAAGTTGTAGAAGCGTATCTTAGAAACAGAATACATCGGTAGGGTTAAGCATCGTTGTACAGTTTTGTGAACCGAAATTCAATCTGCGTTCTCTTAAAGTTTCTTCGAGAAACGGATTATTTTTCGCGCGAATATTCAGTACCTTTAAGAAATACTTTAAGAATAATTTTCAACGAGAAGTCATCGAAAGAAGATTCATCGTGGGATGCGTGCGTCTAATTTTAAGTACATATAAGCTACTTACATTTAGTCAATGTAAATTTTGTACAACGATCGCTGTCCAACTTGCAGCCAAAATGCTTCAACTTCCCTTTTACAGTACAAAATATCCATCATCCCATTCTTGCTCGCGCTTATCAATTTGCAATCGCTCGATCCCTTCGAGAACCTCGCGCGCACTCGCTCTCAAACAAGCGCGCTGTTCGAGGGTAGTCATGGACAATCGAACTGTATGCTTGGTAAGTCGTTCTGTCATACGATCTCAATCTCATTCCGAATCGTAATCGACGTTCGTTCGCGCCTCGACGTCGTTGAAATCTCTTTCGAGTCGAGGTGCGGTGGCGTTTGCGATGCGAGGATTATGCAACCCCTGTCGCAGGTACTCGATAGGGGGTCAGGGCCTGTAGGCTGGAACGTAAGGGTTTGGTAACCCTATGTTGCAGCTGCAGTAGTTTCTAGGTAATGCTGGCTCTGTACTTTATTCCTGCCATTAGGGTTTGGGGCACTTGCGATCCGACTATTAGCCTGTGCTAGATCCTCCGCAAAGCATCGCAACTTCACCTCGATCTCGAAAGCGTTTTCTTTGACTCGTGTAAGTCGCGTTCGAATTTCGCTTACGATTCGACGTGAGTGCGAATCGCGTGATAGAGCGCGCGAGTGTAGAGTTTTGTTGCGCATGGGAGAGCGTCGCGAAGCTCGTTGGTTCTTTCGAGAGATAGTGAATTGTTTTTACTTTGCTCACGATTTTTATATTTGCTGTTCGTAATATGGCTGTAAGTTGGAAAAGCGTATCGATACTTACATCTAGTCAAAGTAACGTGTACCTCGATTACTGTGCATGTATTTTGTTCTACGACGGCTACCTAACTTGGAGCCAAAAAGCCTTAACTTTTCTTTACAGTACAGGATATCCATTCTCCACGCACTCGCTCTCAAACAGGCGCGCTGTTCGAGGGTAGTCATGCACGATCGAACTCTATGCTTGGTAAGTCGTTCTGTCATACGATTTCAATCTCATTCCGAATCGCGATCAACGTTCGTTCGCGCCTCGAGTCTTTGAGATCGCTTTCGAGTCGTGTTGGAGCGGCGTTTGCAATGCGAGGATTTGCAGCCCCTATCGAAAGTGCCCGATAGGGGACCAAGGCCCTGTAGGCTGGATCGTAAGCATCTTTACCGCGGGTACGCAGTATGGCCTTCTGTTTGTCGCAGGGGATACGTCTTCCGTTCAGACGGCATCAATGGTCCGCTACTGCCCTCAACGTTTAGTTTCTTGCGATCCGACTATTAGGCCGCTATTTCCTCCGCGGAGCAGCGCAACTTCATCTCGGTCTCGAAAGCGATTTCGTAGACTCGTGTAAGTCGCGTTCGAATTTTGCTTTCGATTCGGGTGAGTGCGAATCGTATGATAGAGCGCGCGAGTATAGGGTTTTGTTGCGCATGGGAGTGCGTGTTTGCTTTGCTCGCGATTTTATCTATTTGCTTAGCGTTGCGTACAGTAAAGTAGAGCTTAGTTTCGCGCGTTATATTCCTCTTTGCAAGACACTAACTTTGTAACAAAGTGTCAGTAGAGTCTCTTATCATTCGTACGTCGGCTCCAAGTTAGAAAAGCGTATCTTAGGAACAGAATACAACAGTAGGGTTAAGCATCGTTGTACAGTTTTGTGAACTGAAATCCATTCTATGTTCTCTTAAAGTTTCTTCGAGAAACTTTAAGGGCGTAGAATGGCTTTCGGTGGGTCTCGACGCGTAGTCACCTCCTCGTGGTGAGACCTGGTAATTGGTATCGTTTTCCAAAGAATGAAACGTCTTTCGAAAACGATACCAAGCTAAGAACTACGCATTAACGTGTAACCTTTATATTTTAGTTTATATTTTACCTTAGACTTTCGTTTACATGCTTCGATCTTACATTCTACGACATCTTACAGCTACCAGTTTCCAAGAGTGATCGACTTCGATTTCCAAATGCATGTTACACGTATCTTTGACTGTGTTAATATCTTGCAGGCTGTGCATTTCTACTTTAATAGTGTATTAATATCGATTAGAGAACTGTGTATCGTATGATTTAGACTGTTACGAATTTGGTCTACGTTGAAGCTTTGTTAGTTTCGTGCTCGTGTGACTCAGTTTGTCGTACGTGTGAAATATCACGCGTAATATTTCTACATGTTTTTAACATATTTTGCGGAAAGAGATGTTTATTGTACGTGCATCTTGCGACGTGGCAATACACAGCAGCTATATCTGTAGGCGAATACGCCTACGTGTCCCCGAAACATTCCTAAGTGTTTGTAGAAGCAACGTGATTTTTATGTCACTGCTCTTTTATACGTTTCTTTCCGTTTTAGTCGCTATGACTTGCGAGTGTGTATACCGCCACGTTACAGTCTTGCGACTGCGTTAGTAAAGAGTGTGCTAAACATCTTGTATATTGTCGTACATTTGTATTTATTGTAAATATGTCGTGCTGTTATTTGTATCATAGTGTTCATGTATTGAGATGTAATATAGTGACACTGACAAAACATAGAATAGACTGTCCTCATATATTCTTATACGAAATCATTAGGGTGCTACCAGGCCCCCTTGCTAAACGAAAACAGCAGCATTTCTAAAACGATAGATTTTCTGAATAAACAATACGATAAATAACTGTCTCCGATATACGCGCCGCGATATATAATAGCTAGATTTAAAGTAACGTGCAAACAAGCATATCTTCATATTTATTGCACTTCTATCATTGATTGCTACGCGTTACTCCTTACTTATTTTCACGCGCCTTTATGTCGTTGTCTGTAAAGTTAAACGACGAAGACGAGATATTATAAAAATGAGATAACCACCGCCTAAACACGAAAGGACGATACCTTTGTCACCGTCATCGGCGAGTCGACGGCGACGGCTACTGCTGCGAAAATTGCAGGGTGCGTATACGCACGTGAACAGTAAAGCCGAGTCCCAAAACTGAAGTCGGCCTCTTCGAGGGCAACAAGATTGTTGCTGTGGGTTTAGACGGCATCATTGCTATCGGGTCTACAGGTGAGAAAATCAGGCTGAATAAAAAAGGATTTCTTATATACCGTCGAGCGCGGAGTATGCAGAGCGACCTGGTCGTTCCTTGCCAGTGTGCGTCCGCGTTTTAAAATGCTTGCTAGGTCTCGGCTTCTAGGTGTCAGATTCCGATCAAACGCGTGTCAGAATAAAGGGCCCGCTTCCCCCTGCAAGAGGCACGCGGCTTCATCACAGTAGCACTCCCGGTTCGCGTGTCATCGACGATAATCACAGCGATCGTTCGCGCACTCGTTGGCTAAAACACGCGATAATTTGTTCGCGACAAACGCACCGCGAGGGCTAGCCGCGAACGGTCTTCACGCAACATTCCCGGTACCGAGCCCTACGATTCGAGCCAACGCGCGACGAAATCGGCCGCCCGGTAGCCGAGGAATCCGCTTCGAAACGTAAGCGCGGCGCACAAGGATCGACGGCCGCTGGTAAGGTTCGCGATCCGACGGCAGCCGCGCGTCCGCACGTCCGATTCCGATCGACCAGCAGTCAAAATAAAGGGCACGATTCCCCCTACAAGACGCACCCGCTTTCATCGCAGTAGCACTTCCGGTTCGGATTTTATCAGCAATTCTTTCCTTTTTTTACATTCTTTATATAAACTTTCCAGTGCGGACCATGGAGAGAATTTCCTAGCGTCTAGCGACAGCGTGTGTACACGTTGCGGAAAAGTAGTCATATCTCGGCTTCTGCGCGTCCGATTCCGACTTCGAGCTCGGAGACATCACACGTCACACGAAATGTCGTATTTTTCGCGAACCGAGGCACTTATACGAATGAAACCTTGAATTATTATCCATTCCACTCCGCACTTGCGGTTTATGGCGGTTTCGTTCGCGTCGCGAGCTTAGTTTCCGATATCTAAGCATTTTTCTAATCACGCCGAGGTCGGACACTTGACGCGTCAGACAAACTTTCGTATTTTTCGCGAACCGAGGCACTTATACGAATGAAACCTTGGATTATTATCCATTCCACTCCGCACTTTCGGTTTATGGTGGTTTTGTTCGCGTCGCGAGCTTAGTTTCCGATATCTAAGCATTTTTCTAATCACACCGAGGTCGGACACTTGACGCGTCACACGAAATTTCGTATTTTTCGCGAACCGTGGCACTTATACGAATGAAACCTTGGATTATTATCCATTCCACTCCGCACTTTCGGTTTTTGGTGGTTTCGTTCGCGTCGCGAGCTTAGAATCCGATATCTAAGCATTTTTCTAATCATTTCGAGCTCGGAGACTTGACACGTCACACGAAATTTCGTATTTTTCGCGAACCGAGGCACTTATACGAATGAAACCTTGGATTATTATCCACTCCACTCCGCACTTTCGGTTTCTGGTGGTTTCGTTCGCGTCGCGAGCTTAGTTTCTGATATCTAAGCATTTTTCTAATCACTTCGAGGTCGGACACTTGACGCATCACACGAAATTTCGTATTTTTCGCGAACCGAGGCACTTATACGAATGAAACCTTGGATTATTGTCCATTCCACTCCGCACTTTCGGTTTCTGGTGGTTTCGTTCGCGTCGCGAGCTTAGTTTCCGATATCTAAGCATTTTTCTAATCACTTCGAGGTCGGACACTTGACGCGTCACACGAAATTTCGTATTTTTCGCGAACCGAGGCACTTATACGAATGAAACCTTGGATTATTGTCCATTCCACTCCGCACTTTCGGTTTCTGGTGGTTTCGTTCGCGTCGCGAGCTTAGTTTCCGATATCTAAGCATTTTTCTAATCACACCGAGGTCGAACACTTGACGCGTCACACGAAATTTCGTATTTTTCGCGAACCGAGGCACTTATACGAATGAAACCTTGGATTATTATCCATTCCACTCCGCACTATCGGTTTTTGGTGGTTTCGTTCGCGTCGCGAGCTTAGTTTCTGATATCTAAGCATTTTTCTAATCACTTCGAGGTCGGACACTTGACGCGTCACACGAAATTTCGTATTTTTCGCGAACCGAGGCACTTATACGAATGAAACCTTGGATTATTATCCATTCCACTCCGCACTATCGGTTTTTGGTGGTTTCGTTCGCGTCGCGAGCTTAGTTTCTGATATCTAAGCATTTTTCTAATCACTTCGAGGTCGGACACTTGACGCGTCACACGAAATTTCGTATTTTTCGCGAACCGAGGCACTTATACGAATGAAACCTTGGATTATTGTCCATTCCACTCCGCACTTTCGGTTTCTGGTGGTTTCGTTCGCGTCGCGAGCTTAGTTTCCGATATCTAAGCATTTTTCTAATCACACCGAGGTCGAACACTTGACGCGTCACACGAAATTTCGTATTTTTCGCGAACCGAGGCACTTATACGAATGAAACCTTGGATTATTGTCCATTCCACTCCGCACTTTCGGTTTCTGGTGGTTTCGTTCGCGTCGCGAGCTTAGTTTCCGATATCTAAGCATTTTTCTAATCACACCGAGGTCGAACACTTGACGCGTCACACGAAATTTCGTATTTTTCGCGAACCGAGGCACTTATACGAATGAAACCTTGGATTATTATCCATTCCACTCCGCACTTTCGGTTTCTGGTGGTTTCGTTCGCGTCGCGAGCTTAGTTTCCGATATCTAAGCATTTTTCTAATCACACCGAGGTCGAACACTTGACGCGTCACACGAAATTTCGTATTTTTCGCGAACCGAGGCACTTATACGAATGAAACCTTGGATTATTGTCCATTCCACTCCGCACTTTCGGTTTCTGGTGGTTTCGTTCGCGTCGCGAGCTTAGTTTCCGATATCTAAGCATTTTTCTAATCACACCGAGGTCGGACACTTGACGCGTCACACGAAATTTCGTATTTTTCGCGAACCGAGGCACTTATACGATTGAAACCTTGGGTTATTATCCATTCCACTCCGCACTTTCGGTTTTTGGTTGTTTCGTTCGCGTCGCGCAATTAGACTTCGAAATCTAAGCATTCTTCTAATGCTATCGAGATCGAACACTTGACACGTCACACGAATTTTCATACATTTCGCGCACTGATGCACGTATCCAATTAAATTCAATTGATTATTGTCCGCTGCACTCCGCGCTTTCATTTTAGACCGATTTCGACGGAAACGAACGATTATAAGCCGCGATTCAAGCATTTTTCTAATGCTATCGAGAATGGCGTCTTAATGCGTCACACATCGACCGTTAGTTAGTCATTTCCCGCGTAAAAGTGGTGACTGCGCAGTCGCGGAAACATAGTTGCGTGCGCTCGGAATTTAATTTTACGTATAGTAACACGAATGTACTGGACGATGAGAAAATTAAAGCCAATCGTACTACTAACTCCTATATCTCATTCCTGTTTCAAAATTATTATCGGAGAATAATAAAAATTGGTAAAACACAAATTTCCATAAGATGAAATGTTTGTTCCACACCTCGCCTGTTGTGATTGGTCTATCTTGTACCACAGACGATGCAGAGTATAGACTTTACACCTTACAGGACTCTGTGTCCCTTTATCTGTAATAATGACTCCGAAAAAATCTCACTGCTTTTTACATCGTTACGATCGTAACATACATATTCGCTTTATATAATTACTACAACGTCATTTAGTCTGCTTTGCAGATTAAGCTACGAAGTCAGTGTTAAAATCATCGCACACGATAGACTACGATTATTCGATGAACCGTCGTCATTCAGCTATATCTGCGTTTTTACTGATTAAATAAAGCAACGCGTATCTTTGCCGAGATTGGTTTTAAGTAATATTCAAGGGGCATCATATGTTTCTTTTGGTTTCTATAGTGAATATTCCATTGATCGAATAGAAAGTCTCGAAATTTACGGTGATTCTAAGATACAGTTTGGACGAGCTCACGGCACGCGCGGCGCATGCGCAGATCATAGCCCCACTCCTCGCATTTGGCGAGAGTGGTGGTATCAGTCCCATTATGGCCGCCGTGCGGGGAACACGTATCGCTCGCGCAAGGTGCGTAAGTAATTTTGCTGCGATTTGAATATTATTACTTAATTAACGCTTGTCAATTACTTAACTACTCGGTATCGCGATTATTAACATACCAGAGTCATGATTCTGCTTCGCGTTTGTTTAATCCATTGGTTTATTCTATTTGTTGTACGAATAATTTCTCGCGGCTTTTTCGAAGAACGCGTTAGTTTAAAATGGCGGTCCAATAAAATTAGCTAAAGTATTTTCTATTGCAATCTACGCACCTTTTGTCGTTTCACGGATTTCGCATAAATACCGCGGTGGAAAAATGTTTAGATTCTTTCGTTGGTAAAACAATGCTTCTGAAAATACATCGTTTTGAATTTGAGATTATTGTAAAAGTTCATTTCTCGTTGCCGGTTTGCTTATTTCGCGCGAGACAAGCGTTCGAACGCGATGCTTCTCGATTAGTTAAAAATACTTGCAACTTCTCGTCTAACATTTATCGCAGGCACTTATTTACGCATTTAATAATAAGTTTGTATTAATCATGGATTTTTCTTTTGTTACAGATGCGCAATTAATTCGAAAGCCACGCGCAAAGGCCATGGGACTCAAAATGGGGGCTGCATTGGGCGGAGATAGATGGTAATATTCAACTTGCAATCGCAAAGGGATAGTCGTTCTTCGTTTCTTCGTAAATTTCATTATTTCGATTCATTTCAATTTCGTGGCCAAGGCAAAACAAAAAAGGGTTAAAGTCGTTCATATATTCGATTCCATTTCCTTTTTATTGTATTCGGGTTGGGAATTGCATCGCATAAAGTTAGTGAATGTTTTCAAAACGGTTTGATTCTCAAAAAAACCTCTCGAGTAGTAAACATAAAAACTGTCGACGGAAGTGCGCGCGGCCTTGGCCAAACCGCTCGCTCGTGTTGTCATTAGAAACTTGTATTCGCGCATAGAGTTTCGGGTTTCCGAAGGGAGGGGATTGTGTTTACGTTCGGCCAGCGAGAGTTGAACGCACTTAAATTCGTATCGGGAATATTCACGGTATATTTATTACACGCGACTGGGGTATCTTACAAATCTATTTCACTTGGAGACATTGACATTTTTCAACGAATACGAGACAATGATATTTCTGGACAGACACTGGACAAGAATAAGAAGAATAATATACTACGACGTGTGTTTTATTTCTTGTTACCCTACCCTTCCCTACTAATATTTTCTTTCAGAGATTTTGTGACCGCGCGCAATGCGGTTGTAGAGTCAGTGATTGTTTCGATATTTTACAGTAGTCAATTTTTTTAAGAGCACAGCTGCTCTAATTAAATTTAAACTGCAATAATTGCTCGCGAACTTAGAGTCAGTGCTTGCTCGCCGAATAAAATTAATACGGTTTGCGTAGTCTTTTATTTTTATTCCTTTTTTCTTGTTAATAATAATATTCGGGATTAGAGTCACGCTTCGGCTGTTGGCAGAGAATCTAGCTGGGCTCCCGAAGCTCGCCATGTAAGTATCAATTCATTTTACGTTCATTTATAATCATTACAAAATATAGAAGCTACTAGAAATTTGTACAATTCCAATTTGCTATTACTTTCCTTCTTTTTTTAAATTACCGAAGCATAGTGTCATTTAAAGATTAAGAATTTATCGTTCCTCGAATTTTCTTCTTCCCAAAATTGCCAAACAATCAACGAGCGACAACGTTAAGAATAAATTATAATCTTCTCCGTTTCTTTTCGCTGTTACAGGTCTTCCACAGATCTTCTTGTCCTTTGGACCATACGACATGGCATCGCAGCTTCACGACTTCACGGCATCATTTTCATGGCGTTGACTTCAAGGCTTCACGACTCCACGACCTCACGGCTTCGCTCGATGACGATGACAGCAGGTTGTCATCCGCCTGGCTGCAGCAGATGACAACGTAGTCGTCTAATGGTGAGTGGCATGCATTTTGAATCCCTCTGGTCACTCACTCATGCCGAGGACGAAAGGTCCGAATCGGCACGGGTGACCGGTTGTATACGTAGATTTTGCAGAACGAACACAGTGACCACGGGTACGCATCGTACCCGTGATTTCTGATACGTGTATTTTGTTTATTAGATAGGCTAGGTTTTCTTGCGCATCGCGATTTTGAATATTCTCGTATATTAATAGATATATTTGAGTCGATAGTAGAATCTGTTAATACGAATAACGTTTGAAATATTTGTGCAATAAAGAGTAGAGTCGGTAGAAGTTTCACATATAGATATTCATTAAAATCGAATATCCGTTAGAAGCAAATGCATGGTATAATGTTGTGGAATAATTTCGTTTGAGTATACTTGCAACTTGTAGTTTGTAATTTTTAGTGGTGAAGTCGGAAACCATCCGACTTCAGTCTTTGCTTTAAATAGTAGTCGTATCTATTGCACAATCGTAACGAGAATAAATATTAGTATTATATATGTATATATGCATATACATATTTAATAATGTTTCATAGAAATTCATTATTCAATTCGTAATTATCGAAGGTATATTAAATAACGTAGTAACGCGTCAATTTTCGTAGTAGCTTCGATGCAATTAAAAATAGAGATAGCAGTGTTTCCTTTGTTCCTATAAAAGCGATATCAAATAAAATGCGCAAGAAGACACGTCGCGATGGGTAGATTTCTAAATCAAACTCGCAAACTTGAATGCACGTGTAACGCTATAGAAAGTGAGCTTTGACAAAGAAGTCGCCCAAGGGATTGCAATTTCAATTTCAATATCGAGTCACTTGTTTCACTATATCATTCTTGTCTTCAAATTAGAGTCACTTGTTTGAATTTATCATGTCTATTTTCAAATTAGAGTCACTTGTTTCATTTTATTATTTTTGTTTTCAAATTAGAGTCACTTGTTTGAATTTATTATATGTGGTTTTAAATTAGAGTCTTTGCTTAATTTCATTAATCTTGCATTCAATTTAAATTCACTTTTCATGAAACTTTCTTTGCTTCTTTGTTTCACAGATAATATTAGCCTTATGCAATTAAATTAATAGAGTCTTTGTTCTTTAATGTCAAATATAAAGTAGAGTCGAAGAATGTTAGTCGCTTAGATATGCCTGTGTGTTGATTGCCTTTTTAGATAGGATTTTCAGGACTATCTTCCCGTGTTCGTTGCCAGGATCCCATTCACGTGCTCAGGTGCTACTTGAGTGGGAGATAGGCAATGGGCACGATGACGATTGTTTATTATTTCATTGTGTATTGTGTGGCGACTGACTATGGGTTAGCGTATCGTGCGCGACGTAACTTCCACATTGTGTGTGTGTGTTAGGCTGTGGAGTTGCGTCGTTTCTATTTCAATATTAATAATCGAGTCCCTGTAACTTACTCTTTGCTATAGTACACTTGGTACTAAAATATGCAAACTATAGTAACCAAAAATAAATATGCTATAGTAATAAAATAGTACCTCATCTATCGTTGCTTAGAATAATGGCAATGAAAGAGCCATTACATAGCAATTCTAATTCAATTGCGCATAGTAGTAGTAGTAGTATTTAACAAAAGAGGCTGAAGCCATATATATTACCAAAAGAGATATTCAAAGAACCGAGAAAGTTCTCGTAAACGTTTCGAATGCATTTCAATATATCTGAATAAATAGCTAATATATTACATAGAATATGATACGCAATGGTCGCTACCCTAGCAGTCGATTTCAGTGAATTGGTACGTAAACTTAGAGTGTGTACGAGTTGTATGTTGAACTCGGGTGTCGGAGGCGTCCCGGGACGTTACTCCCTAGTGCAGGCCTTTTGCACCCGGGTGGTATGCGTGTGATCCGCTGGGTGGGGGGTGGGATGTATGCCTGTGTTTGTGTGACTGTTTGCCATTTTTTTTAAATATAGGAGGGCTAGGTAGGCAGGTAGTATACTTTCTGGAATGTGTGTTACGTTTAAGTAGGTAGGGCCGGGCAGGTTGACGCATGGTCTCGGGGTCGCGATTTCACGTTTAACGGGGGGTGCGCGTGTCAACCTGTTTCAGGAAATCCGATTTGAACATCGACGGCGAAGCTGATCTGAGCCGGGGAATGCCGGTCAGTTTCGGTCTCTGCCAATGTCGATCTTTCGAATCCGGTGATACGAAATCACCGTCGCGAACGCGGTCGCGATCGGTCGAATCGAACGTCCCCAGCTCGAGGTTTAGCACGTTTGCGCGAACAACGATTATTATTAACCCTTTCGCTACGGTTTCTTAGAAGTTAAAGCTAATACCATAGATAAGGGACAGCTTCTACTGATACGAGAATAGGATAAGTGTAGATATTCAGATGGCTTATATCACATCAACTATGGTCCTAATTTTATTGTGCAAATGAAAATAGATGCAATAGAATAGATATAGATATTTAGATGCTTCATTGTCAACTATGATTCTAGTTTTATCGTGCAAATGAAAGTAGATGCACTAGAATAGATATAGATATTTAGATGCTTCGTATTATCAACTATGATCCTAATTTTCTTGTGCAAATGAAAATAGATGGAATAGGATAGATATAGATACTTAGATTCTTCGTATCATCAACTATAAACATAATTTTATTGTTCAAATGAAAGTAGATGCAATAGGATAGATACAAATATTTAGAAGCTTCATATTATCAACTACGATCCTAATTTTGTTGTACAAATGATAGTAAATGCAATTTGATAGATATAGATACTTCGTATTATCAATTATGATCATAATTTTATTGTAAAAATGAAAATAGATGCAATACTGCAACACAGAGAAACGATACATAAGCTTTTAAAAATGATTGTCAAATTTTCGTAGCGAATGGATTAAAATCGTTGGTCGTCTGCGTGCGTTTCCTAGCATTCGTGATTTGCATTTCTATTTCACCTTTGTACGTCACGTATTTGGTTTGCGATTAGAGAGCCTCGAGCTTAGATCTAAGTTTCAGCGGGCATCGCGCCCGAAGAAAAGAAGAGGCCCGGAGAAAAGGGCAGCAACGAATGATTGTTCATTCTTTTGATTACAAAAGAATGGATAGTCATTATTATACTGTTGTTATCGTTGTCACTGCGTCACTGTGTTCGTTGTTAGCTTTGCATGTCGTAGAAATTTCAGGTCTTCATTGGGCCACTCGCGTTTTGTAATTAGCGTTGCGAGAAATTAATTGCGGGTTGATTTAGCGTTACGGAGAAGAGAAATCGCGAGTAACTTGATTTAGAGTTGCGAATGAATTTCACGGATTTTTATTAGCGTTGCGAAGAAATGATTAACGCGATTGATTTAGCGTTGCGAATTGAGAAATATCGCGATTGCTTTTCGTGTCTTTTAAATGATAGTTTCAATTGTATGTAAACGTATTCATTTGTGACTGAGTAGCTTTCTAGCGTTGCGTTTTCTAAGTATCGCGATTGCTTAAAGTAGCTTTTCTCACTTAAAAATAGTAGTTCCCAATAAGTTATTTAACAGTTAGCGTCGCGACATTTCCCCATCGCGATTGTTTAGTTGTCCCCCTATTAGCGTTGCGTTAATAAATGATCGCGGTTTTCATTTAGTGTTGCGATTACTGTAAAAAGCCCAATGATCTTCCACTGAAATAGTGGAAGCCAGTTCCTGTGTTCCTGATTCATCGACAGCAGCTATGAGTATAGCTGCGCTTTCGTTATTAGTGTTGCGTATTGGAAAATAATAGGTGCATTTGATTAGTATTTATTAACGTTGCGTTGAAAAGTAAATCTAAAGTGTCCCAACATGGACGCTGTCGGGAATTTGCCATAGCTTGTTTAATTGAAATAGAGTATAGTTAAATAAATTAGTATATCTGGTATAACGAAGCACCTTTCGCGATTGAGTTGCTAAGTTTTCTACTTCATAATTAAATTAAGTAAATGAGTGTTGCGAAATAAAATGTTCCACTCACGGGTTGATCGGCGTCACGAGTGGACAATTACAATTATTAGCTGGCTCTTCTAGCCGCTCTTTTAATTTTCTTTGAGCATCTTTTTGTGGCTGCTCCATTTTTGTATTACATATGTTTTGTTTATTATTGAGTTAAGTATCGAGCGTTTGTTGAAAACACTGCTGTTGCGCGTTTATTCATTTTTCTTTTGCTGTCATATTGTCAAAAGTAGTCCAGAGTTTTTGGTACACGGGCAATTGTTTAAAGAAGAAGAACACGGTTAGGTGTTCGGGTAACAGTTCGATAAATATTTAATTTTGGGGACCGTAGCTGGGATTCCTTGCTCCGTGATTATAAATATTCGCGATACAAAAGGCTCCTGTTTCACCGACGTTGTGGATTACCTCTTCTCGTAGCAGCTTGCTACTTTTGCCACTCTAAATTCTAGGTGGCATTTCCGAGCATGGTATGCTAATTTGTACGCGCTGAGAAATCTACTCTACACTTTGTCAGTGACATAACCTCACGTTAACCACAAGAAACTAACCTAGCGTATGCATTTGTGATTCGTAATTTCGCTGCACAAAGGATGGCAAATGTTCAAAACGTTTTGTTAACATTTACCCGTGGTTATCGGCAGTACTCGAAAAGGTGGCTCAAAGATGCCGTGAGATACGAACAAGTCAAATATCATCCACGGTAAAACGAACAATTCTGCTCGCATCTTCGACTCGCGATTGTGAATCGTTGACAGAAATATTTTGGTTGCAGTACAAAGGATCACGCAGATCCTCCGATCACACCTTCGAAGGTTCTCATGGTTCACAGGGTAAAACCCTACAAAGGCAATCCTTATTGGGAAAAAGCTATACTCTTAGAATTGGGACTCCAAGCACGAGTAAGAGATTCATTCTTCGTTCGAATATCAATTAAATGTCTGAATCAGTCAGCAGTTCTCTTCGGTTTCGCTTTGAGCTCCACGTAAAATTTGTTTGCTCGTCCAACATTTTCCGTGCGGGGTATAAAATTAAGTCGCAAAAGTTTTGTCTTAGGCGTATCGATGCATCGTACGTGGTAAACTGGTCAATACTTTTCCAACATCGCATGCTTCGAATACGTATCGAAGTCGCGCCAAAAGTATCGATACAGAAAATAAATCTCATTAACGCGTTGCATGCCATGTCGCTCTGAACTTTCCATTCGTGCCATTTAAAATTTCCATTATTAATGAAGTATTAGGAACTCTGCATTAGAATGATAATTTGTTGAAAGAAACATTCTTGCTGGTAACGCGTTCACTGTTATATTAAAATTGCTGCAATTTACTCTTTACTCAATTGCTCTCCTTTACGTATTTTTGCGTTTGCTAAATCTTTTTCTAAATTATTTATAACGCGTCCTCTTTCGCTAACGCGTAGTAAAAATATTAATAATGAAACGCGGAACGAATGAAATCGCGAAACCATCGATGACCACACTATTTGCTTAATAGTTGCGATTTTTGCGGTCTTATAAATATTGCAAGGTACATCTCGTTAAGCGCAATAAAATTGTTAGTTTCGACAAACGGGACGCACGCAATCCGTGCAATGTAAAGGTAGAATTAGAAAAAGTTGATCTGGCATGGAACGCGTTACTATACAAAAGCAGGAAGTACAAGAAGAGTCTCGATTGTTTCGCAGCATGCCAATCCGACGTTCGTAAAGAATACGCCGGAAAATTGCGCTTTGCTTTGGAAAGTGAAACATTTGGTAAAGATCGTGCCGGTAGACCTACCCGAAACGCTACCAAACGTCGACGAATACTCGTCGTTTTTCATACACGACAGTGGCAAGATTGCGAATACCGGGAAAATGGATCCCGCTCGCTACGAGAGCACCATGGACTTCAAAAATTCGGTAAAGAGAATGCGATACAGCACGATTACGGAGAAGCTTAGGCTACTGTGGATCCGGGGAAATCTTATATAAAATAATAAATGTTAGATCATAGAGGCTGATGTAAAATAAACTAGAAATTAATCCCTTAAGCGTTGCAGTTGATTATTATTCCAAGGGTGGCAGCAATTTTTCGATGCGAGCGTATATATACGTCGCTTGCAATCGGTGTAGTAAAATAACCACTTACGTAAATACATTCTCGCAAATTTGTCGTGGATTTCTATCAAGGGAACGATCAAATTCTTATTTCCATTGCGGTACGCGTTGCTTCGGGTTTTAATCGTTTCGATATCGGGCATCTTGGTTGCGCGAGGTTGGGAATTAGAGAAACAGCCATTGAACAAATAATATACTTTATTTGTATATCGATTACAGCCACTCGGCCCTGTTACAACCTACCAACAGTTATGTTAAAATTTCGGTGTCTTTTTTTTTGTCCTTTTTTTCTTTACAATTTTTCTTTCGTCTTGTATGTCGGAGCAAAATCTATGGTGGAAGATGAGTGCCGCTTTGGGTCAGTCGTGCGGACCTACTTAAATACGGTGTTCCAAAAATGAAACAAATTTCGTCTAAAGTTGAATGAGCGAGACTAGATCGACGAGAGCAGTCTTACGCGGTAAACGAAACGTCGTGAACGTTATACCTCGAACGCATTCCACTAGGCCGTGTTTTAGATTCCCCGAAATCTCGGAGAAAAGATCACCGTCCGGTTTAAAAATCTTTCGACAAAGCACGCTACGCGACGCGGAACGCGATCCCCTTAATTTTTTTCCACAACTTTTAATCGACTAACCGTTCCCGACAAAAGTACTGCTTTTACTTTGAAACCGTTTACGAGACGCGGAAATATAGTTCTAGACTCGAAATCGTAAACCTAATTTTGTATCGTTATCGCTAGATCCTATGAAAAACAAGTCTGAACTTGTACGTGCTTAAATAGAATTCAAGAAACTCTGGTAACTCGAATACTGGAAATTCTAATAACAAAGAAACGGCCGTGTTCTCTCCTCGTCTTCTCCCTTTCTTTATTTCCTCTACTGCGACCGTTTCGCGAGTCTCTCGCTTCGCGTTTAAGAAGAGTTAGTTCGTCTTCGACTCCGCAACTTCCAAAATCGTCTGTCCCTGGACGTATGATGAATAGAAATAGTGTTTTGTGGCTTGGATCCTTTCTCGGGCATGTACATCCTCAAAAGTCTCGCGGCGCGTTCCTCCTGCGATCTGTCCGCGGCTTTCCCGCTCAGAAAGCTCAACAGCTTCATGCTGCGTCGTTTTATCCGTAACCTGTTTAAAAAATTCTTCTCCGTCGTCCTGGACGGACTACCGTCGTTCTGATCGTCCGAATCCTCCTCCAGCTTCTTCGTTTTGCGCTGGAACAATTCCATCCGCTTTCTCCGCTCGTTTTGGGCATCGCCTCTTCGACCAAACCGGCGACTCCTGCTGTCCCCGAGTTCCGCCGACGAATACTCCTCCCTCTTGGCTTGTTCCGCTCCGATCCTCTCGGCGTTTCTGCTGCTGGTCTCCTCGGCTCTTCGCGCCACCGACTCCAACTCCCTCAACCGGTCCGCTTCCTTGGTGCTCTTGTAAGTGTCCGAAGACGCGGTATCGTTCGCACAAGTGTCCTCAACGTCCGACAGTTTTCGATGAAGATTCACTATCTTCCTGCGGAACTCCTCGTCCTCTTGGCTCAGCCTGGCGAAGATGCGGTCCCGTTCGCTCGCATCGGAACTCGAGCCGACGTTCTTGGACGTCGCCGTTTGAAACCGCTGTCACCACCATCCGACTTGATCCTTGGCGCTTCCAGACGAGTCTTCTTCCTCCGGGAGTGGCTCCAACCGTTGTCTTCCGAGGAAACACCGGAGAGAGCTTAGACTTCCGCTGCCGAGCAGCTGATCCATGTTGAGCTCGGGCAGATTGCAGTCCTCGGTTTCGGACTCCTGGTCGGCGTCGTCGTCCGCGGACAGGTTTAGGCCGTAGTTGTCTTCGCCGGAAGCGACGGCATTGCCTGCACCGTTTGGCGGCGGCTAGGGAAGTCAGGCACAGCTCGGGCTAGTGATTCTTTGCAAACAGAGGGCAAGCATTGTCATGCAGATGCGTGCGAAGCTTACCAACTAACTTTCTCGTCTCCCTTACATAGATTATGTTTTCTTTCCCGTTTCGTTCAATTCTCGGCTCGCGAAGTAGATCGCGAAGTGGAACTCGCAGAGGAAAAGAGAAACAGGTAGCAGCTTACCTTCGGCAGTTTCTTTGATTCCGTAACCCGGAGCTTGGCGATTGGCGGTACAAGCAGGCGATTTATAGAAGCTAATAGTCGGATAAAACAAGCGAAGCTGCCGTTGGAAGAAAGAATGTCGCGCGCGCTACCGATTTTCGGTCGGATTTTTCGCAACTCGTTCACGCGATGCAGCTTTTTGACCGATTCGGTTGCAATGGCTGAGAGCAGCGTTACAGATACATATATAAGTGTATGCTATTTGGATACCGGTGTGATTTTGCTATTACCGACTTCGGTTACTCTTCGCGTTGCGCATAACACGGTTACCGTGTTACTGTATTATCGTGTGCACGCGCATTACCCCTGCGAATTTGCTTTGCACTGATTCGTGTAAGTCGTAGTAAGATCTTTTGTTTCAAGAGTTCAGTTCTCTAACTTGTCAAAAATCTGAATCAATGACAAGTTCACTCCTTTGCTCAATTACGCCTTATTCGTTACACCTTTCTTGCTTTACACCAATGGGATTCATTTGGTATATTAATAAATACGCAAATAAACGTTACCGAATTGACAAAAAGACCGTGTATCGCGTGAACGAGCAGCTGGGAATCGCTTGCCACCGAATCGATCGAACCCGGAGCGATACCTTCGAAGGCTGTCTTGTTATCGTAAAAGCGTCATTACCGAACTCGCGGTGAAGCTTTCGTCGTCGGGTCCACCGGAAGTGGGAGTTCCCCAGATATCGTCGCCCGAGGTGGCACCGGAAGTGGTGCCCTCCTCGTCGTTCGGATCCAAGGAGAATTCGGTTCTTTCCGGAGGAACTGGCGGCTGAAGTAGATATCCACCCACGCCTTCACCGAGTTGCTCCAATAAAGCCATTTTGCTGACCACGTAGCTGCTCGCCCTAACCGTCCACGCCTTTAAACCGGTCGGAGGAGACTCCGAGTCGTGATTGTCGTCCTCTGCTTGCTCCTCCAGCTCGTCGTCGTCTTGATCCAAGCTACTCATCGTGCCGAATCTTCTCAAAGGCCTAGAAACAAGTGGCACGATTGTTGCTACCAGACTATGGATTTCTATATGCGATGATACTATATAGAATTTTCGAGGAAAAGTGAACGCTACGCTACTCAGGGGACGAGACAAATTTCTATTGAACGATGTCTCCACAATCTAATGTTGCACCGAAGTTTACCTGTACGGTGGCTCGCCGTAGCAAACGAGATCGTCTTCGCTCCCGTCTTCCGTGTTTCCGTCGGCTGGAGTGTAGCCCGGACTATTTCTTCCTGGACTATCGTGCAAGCCGTTTCTCAATCTATGCCTGGTGCACAAATCGGGCGTCGGCGGTACGACCGAAATTTTCGGGGGCAACGGAGAAAACGGGTCTCTCGTCAACGGAGGCGTCGGACAACCCGATCTAAAATTGCAAGCGCATCGTTTATCCTCGAACAGTTAACTCATTGCGGCGCCGGCCCCGCATTATTATTTGATTCCTCTATTTCTATACTCGTGTGCCAATCATTGCTTTCTCCTGCTTCGACGAGTGCAACGCGAAGCAGGTCCGAGTTCAAAACTAGAATCAAAGCGATACGCGAACAATTGCCACAACTGTGACCTCCTAATTCTTTTAAGCGGGGAAAATATAGTAGAGCAGAATGCGTTAAGGCAGTCGCATTTATTCGGCTACCTGTGGCATCTTCGACAAATGTTAATCGAGCTGGTAGAATTTTCCTTGGAAGATGCGAGGCTGCCGTTCTTTTTCGCGGTCACGCTGTTCGATTTGACGGTACTCAGGCTGGCGCTCGAGGCGGTGCTCTGCTGCTCCACGTCCGAATTTATCACTTCCGTAACGACGTCTTCGTTCGGCGCGTTTTCTTCCCGGTTCGACTCGCTGCTGGCTTCTCGGGGAGCTCGCGCCGCTAGCTCCTCGGCCGTCCATTCCTCGATCGCGGGTTCCTCTTGATCGGGCGGCGGGATTTGGTGGGAATTTCGCACCCACTGCGCTAGATGATTGTTCTCCCTTGAGCTCTTAATGATGCTGTCGATGCTCTCGGCCGAGCGCGACTCCTTTTCCTCGTCCTGCTTCTGCGATTCCCTGGTAGTCTATCGAATGGAGAATTCACGAATAAGACTATGCTTGTTTTGATTTGTATCGTCGTTAACTGTTCGCGTTGCAACCACGACTCGCACTTGTGGCACGAGCTATGGTCCAAGTCGAGTAAATATATGCAATACTCGTAGCGTACGACAAAGTTCGATTCTTGCAACGTCTTTAACTTCTCTTAGATTCGTTAAAAATTGGCGTAACAAATGCGGGCAACGCGTACTGTTTTAATAT
Source organism: Eucera pruinosa (assembly GCA_028830335.1). Classification (NCBI taxonomy): domain Eukaryota; kingdom Metazoa; phylum Arthropoda; class Insecta; order Hymenoptera; family Apidae; genus Eucera; species Eucera pruinosa. The sequence goes on from JAMYCR010000007.1 coordinate 18,487,208, forward strand.
GTCCGGCGCAAAATCGAAGCAGCGAACTGTTTTCGTTAACGCGCGCAGTTGCAGAAAAATTCGCGTGGCAAATGGTTGAACGCGGTGCAACTGACCTGCGAACTCTCGGTGGATTCCCTGATTGCGGCGGTGGTGAAATTGCTACCAGTAATCGGACTCTCCTCCGGACTGTCTTGGCTCGGCGTCCCCCCATAGCCTGTATTCACATAGATTCTAAAATACAACGAATTAGTGCAGACAGACGAACCTAACCGAACCGTTCAGACGAATTGCGACGAGCTTCTCGGAGCCTCGTCGAGATCTGACTATGGTACGCTCGTACTCTCCATCCATCTGAGAATCGTACCCTGATCAGAGTTCCACGAAACTTGCAACCGATGCGAGCAACAACTCACTTACATCTGTCGCTGAAGAAGGTTGTGCCAGACGGCTTTCAATTCCGGAGTGGGGGCTCGCAAGACGAGGACCCGTCTTCTAGGGCGACTATGAGGACTGCAGCCCCCGCTGTTGGTCACCTCCACGTGGCCGTTTTCCGAGTTCCCCGACGGATTGATAGCGATTTGCAGGCGAAACTCCGTGGGTCGCTTGCGGACGGTAAAGCAAGCCTCGGCGATGTTGGACAGCCGCAGAGGCTCTTCGGTTACGAATAGAACGCGGTCTCGGGAGACCCGAGCGAACACTAGTAGATCGGTGAGAAGCAGAGCCCACGACGGCTGAAGTCGTGCCCTTCCTTCCACTTTCGCCAGCGCGCCACCGAATAGCCTGAAATATCGCACGCGGTCTATCGATGCGCTACCAGAGGCACGTTTCGCTTTGCGTTTCGCTTAACCGGGACCCACCATTGTCTACCGGGCATGGCCAGCGTGAACGGTTTGCATCTGGCGAAGACCAGCCGGGATTCGACCTCCTGCAAACTGAGCAGGGGTCTTCCGGTATCTCGCGGCGGCTCCATCACTCCGGCGTTTGCCGTCGCTTCCCTGTATCCCTGAGCCAAGTCCCTGGCTTGCTGGCAGTTCCTCGACGATGCCAGACCCAACAGTCTCGTCATCTCTCTGCGGAAATTTGGAAATTTCCGTTTAACGTGTGCCATTTCGTAAGCTTAACCCCTTCGTTGCTATCGGCGCCCGTAGGCGTTTAAGAAATTCGCGCGGAGCAAATCGTAGCGACTTATGCCGATTAATATTGGCATCTCGAGACGCGTAAAATTGAAGAAGAGTACGAATTTAAAGCGATGCATATTCGGTATTTCGACGACTTGTGCTTCTTGTTCGATTAAAATCCGCCGCAACGAGAGAGGATTAAACGGAACGCTGACGCACCTGTAGTGTTCTAGAGGCAAGAGCAAAACGCCAGTCAAGTCGGGACGTCTTTTGTGCGGGACAGCAGGCTCGCAGACGAGCTTGGCGAAGGCTGTGTTGCGTCTGAGTGCGACCAACAGACAGCAGGCACGTTGCAGGCCGCTCAAATATCTTCTGTAGGCAGCGGTGATTCTTGGAACTCGGCACAAGTAACTTTCGACTCCTCCTCCCTCGTCTCGGATCTCCTCGGAGATCTTGAGCAACTCGTCGAGGTTTTGGAAGAGAATCAAGTAATCCGCGGCGGAGAGAACGTCGCGTCTCTCGGCCATAGGCGCCATAAAACGCGCGTGGCCGCTCTTCAGGATCCCCCAGTATCGCGTCTCGCGCACGGACAATTCCTCTTCCGGTGGAGCGTCCGGCGCCAGGTTCGGAAACACCTGAACGCGGTTAATCGCAAACACACAGGCGGATTTAGCTATAGGCAAAGGAGGCTACAGCCTAGAGCGACGATTTTTGGGGAAGAAAGGCTTTTCTCGCTTTTCGGCTCTTCTATCCGCGATACAAAATCGCGCGACTTTAATTAACCCTTTCTTTACTGGGCGAGTAAGCTTTCTCTGTACTGAGAGCGCTGTCAATTAAACATGCTTGTCTGTCGCGCGCTTGTCTACACTTTCGTACTCTCTTGCTGGAACTGAACGTACTAATCGTATAAAATGAAACACAATTTTAATAGAAACAATTTAAATAGATCGCGTGGGTATCGACTCAAGTTGGCGGTGGTATCGAAAGGGTTAATTTTACGATCGATCACCGTGAATCGAACAGATATACATTGCTACTCGCATCCTGTATTATTTCGAGCATTCAATCGTGGGACCGCGTAAACTTAAATTCGCCTCTGCGCAAACATCGTGCCATCCGCTCGAATGGAAATCAGGCAAAGGCTTATAAAAGTGTGCAGCTCCGCATGCAGGAAGTCGGTTCGACGTCAAACTTTCCGCCTCCCGTCTCCATGCTTTGCAAACCGCCGGCGGAATCAGCTCGCGGAGTGCGTTCGCACGCGCTTACGTTAAGGGAGAGGGGAGAAATAAATAAAGAAAATGCGACAGATGCTTTTAAACGGAACTTGTTGAGCAACAAAAAAACGACAACCATTGGAATTACAAAACATAACTGTTATCATAACTTAATCGTGTCCGCCGACAAGGAGAAGGGACACGCGCTATACACTAAACGTTTACAATAAGTACAAGAAAATCACGGGAAAAAATTTACAGAAGTATTGCGCGGCGCGACGCTACGTGCAACGCGAAATATAAAAGAAGCTCTAAGAAAAATTCATGCAACTGGACCGGTTAGCTCGGGGGAAAACTAGATTCAAACATGGTAACATTTCCAACGCAATCGACTTGGACTCGAACGTTCGAAGCTCGCTTCGACTTGGATTATCATGGCGCAAAACCTTTCCATCGGGATCGAATATAAAACCCGGGGATTGAAAAGGTTCTACGAATAGCTGCTAATAGCTGTTATATAAAGCTTTCCACTGAAACGGTTACAAAGAACCGAAACGGTTCAGTTCCAGACCCGATACAGAGCCGACGTAGCATTGGAATCAACATCGATTGGAACCGTTTCCCACTCGCAACGGTTACAGCATCGTTTCGGTTCCTCGTAACCGTTTTAAGACCAGGGACCGATACCATAGCAGCTTTCAATTCCCGACAAAACCGCGCGTAGGTAGGAATTTTTCGCGTAGGCGACTCGCAAAAGCGTGGACCCGTTGGAAGCCGCGAATGCAAATATGCTAGCGATGAAAAGTAATAAAGGGTGAAGCGGAACGACGAGCAACCAAAGCCTCTCTCTGTTTGTTCGCGACTCGTCCTCCGGTCGCTCGGGCAAAGCAACATTGAAAGGCACGAGTCTGTCTGATTCAGACCAGGACGCCTGTACCGACCTCGGCGTTAAACGCAACCGCGTGGTGTCCGCCGCCGATCGGCTGCTGCAAACTAACGTTCATCGAGCTGGGTCGATGAATCGACGAGTGAACATTCCCCTTGCGATAAACCTCCAGGATCAGCTGGTTCGTGGCCGCCTGTATCAGGCCGAGGATCTCTTCCCGCGACCGTGTCACCACGTTTGTCATGTCGACGAACACCACGTAATCACCTGGCCTCAAACCGGACCGCTCCGCCGGGCTGCCGGGGTCCACGCGCTCCACGCGAGGCGGCCTTCCCCAGGACAGCGAGAAACCCCATGGAATCTGTAACGCAACGAAACTTCCGTCAGAGGAGTTGACGCGCGATGAAAGGGAGTAACGAGCATCGGACGAAACGGAGATCCCACAGGAGGGCTATCGACGCGAGATTTGCTACGAGGGGGGTCTCGGATGCAGCGCGGCACGAAACTCGTTTCGCTGACGTTAACAAAGCGGCTGTTTAAAGGAGGCCTACTTGGAGACCTGCGATCGAAGTTGTCGCGATAATAGGAGACATAAGTGGACCCCCTGCGATCCTATCGGGGCAATTGCGCGCTCCGGATGTGATTTTCCGATATCCGATTCAGCCGAAACGCGCGCGTTTCGCGTTACATTTTCGAGCAATCGAAGTGCACGCTGTGTGTAGTTCGCTTTGGATATTTCTGTAATCTTTTGCTCGTTACGCGATTCTATGCTTTCGTTGCGCGTTTAACCGTCGAGTGGCTAGCACCCTTTTAACTCTTTTAATATCGCTATCGTACGACGTATCGTTAAATGGAGGTACATTCTACTCTTACAAATTCGTTTCTTTGTAAACGGATACGAAGAAATGTGTGCTAAATCGGGGCTAATTTTCTCTCCAAATTTTATCATATTTTCTTTCATTCGAATGTCTCAGTTTTTTACACAGCGCGTTTATCGCGTGCCTTTTCGAATACCGAAATTTCCGATAAATGCATAGAGATGCGCTGTCTACTTATACAGTATCAGTTCCTAGTCACTTATTCAACGACGAAAGAGAAATACATATATGATAATGATAGTAGTTGTAACAATTTATCAACGCGATGAAGTTCCCTTTTAAAATGTAGCGTTTAAATAGTACAAATAAATATACGTAAAGCATTCGCAGTCAACCGAGGAACCGCGTTGCCCAAAAAATTCAGCGAGGAGCGCAAAAAAAACGTGTAAACATTCGTAGAAGCTACGCTGACTCAGCTCGGTGCCGCGTGACCGCTATTGCAGCGATACAGGAAGTCGCGTTCACGTCCCCCGTCGAAGGTTAAATCTCCCGCAAACGTATAAAGATTCGCAGCGCGCTTTTCTCCCTGCCAGCGGAAAAAGGTCGTCAACCTCCGGCAAATAGATTAGAAAAGTGAAGGGACTAACCTGATTAGCCGCGCTCTGCCTTATGAGCCTCCTGGTGACCGTGCACGGCGTTCTACCGCCCCTAGCCGTGAAACCCGGGTGCAGAGGTAAACCAGTCAAAGGATCGATTGGCTCTAATTCGAGATGCCTCAAGTACGTCAAGTCTTCCGCCCCTGAATTATTATTATCTGGTTCCCCGTCCTTGGACAAGGGTGGCGAGACTCCGCAGTCTTGTGGCAAGCCCGCGTAAGGAGTGCTGGTGTTTCGACCGGTTCCTGCTTCCAGCGGATGCCATGTCGCTTCCTGAAAATTCCACCCGGTCAATTATTCAAGGGCGTGTTCGCAGCTGGCCGCGAGTCGCGCGCCCGTACCGTGAACACGCGTGCAATTTTAATTGGCGTGCGAAAGTTTTCGCGACTGCACGCTTCTACCGGGGGCGGAAATTTTGCTGCGAACTCGAGACACGCTCGTTCCATTCAGTCGTAGCTCGTTCGCCACAGGCGAGGTACAGAATAGATCTATCGTCCGATGTATTTTCGTGTCGCATGGCTTTCGGGCCTCGTCGAGACCCCGTTACATTTCTCGCATTTTTACCATTTCCATCGCGCAAAGTCTGTAGCTTCGGCGTTTGCTTTTACATTTCGCATGTTAACCCTTTTACCGTTGATTTCGCAGCGCGACAAAGCGACGAGGAGTAGGGTAAAAGCGATGCTTCGATTGCTCGATACGAAGAATACGTAATTTCATTTACTGACGCGTGGTACTGTTCAATAATCGTGTCGAGTACAATGCAACTTGAGACGCAAAATTTGTTGAGACAGTATTCGACAGCTTGTCCGAGTCTCTCTCGTACCAAACTGCGAAGGGGTTAAAACGACGATGCAATTCCAGACTGTTCCAAGCTTTGCACAAACCTTAGAAGAAATGGGTTTATAGATTCTTTACGTTTGCACTGGATCTTGATATTTTTTTTAAAATCTAAAGGCTACCCGTTGCCCGTGTATCGCCGATTGATTAATAATTTATACTTCTCGAAGCATCCGTATCGCTTACGTGCTCATCAGCGAAAGGGTTAAGATACTTTGGAATGGTTTCGAAATATTGTTGCGAAAATTTTTGTTGCGATTTTTGTAGGCGTAGGTATCGGAGTGCATGCGACGCGATGTGCTACGAGACGATAGGTCTATTCTGTACCTGGTCCTGTTCTTTACTGCATTGACACGCGGTCGATCGAACGAGATAGGGCAGGAATCGGTTCCCACGTTTCAACAAAACATGAATATTTTTAGCAGCACTCCGACCACGAAGAACACGGCACAGTAAATAGCCACCACGATCATCTTCTTCACGCGTCGCGGAGCAATATGAATGAACAATTTCGATGTTATTGCCGAGATATTCCGCCGGGCACCTGCCACTTTTAACGGGGTCAAAGCGCAAGTGAATCTTCGCCGGGTAACGTTCCACTTGCTCGCTCCGTAACGAGCTTAGCCCTGACCTTAAGCCAAGGAAGACTTACGAATCCTGGTAAACAGCTGACGTGCCGTCGCGCATCTAACTTCCTCCTCGACCGAATATTACCTTGCTGCAAAACTTCCGTCTCCCCGTTTCATTTCAATCGCCAACCCTATCATAATATCCTCCGAACGATCTCAAACGATCCGCGAGACGCTTCCGTCGACGATTTTGTAGGGATTAAAATTGTCGCGCTACGCGTGCTAAAAATCCAAAAGGTAGAACTGATGCAGTAATCTAATATTTAACTAATTGCGCCCTTAACCCTTTCGCTACATCGAAAGACGTTGATTTGCGAACTCAAAAATTGAACAATCGGTTGCTAAAAGAGCACGAATACGTCTTCCGTAGCTCGATATTATTTCCGCTGTCATTTGCTTACGTATATCGCACCATAGACGAAGGATTCGGTGGAAAAACCGGTGAGCTTGAATTTTCGCAAAAATTAACGCTCCAATTAAGTTTGAGATGGCACCAATATATATACATCATAATCGGTACACTAAAGGAACGTACATCGACGCTTGCATAGAAGTAAACAGGAAAAATGATAATCCGTATATAGCGTGTGTCACTCTCGCTATAAACTGACTTTGGCCATAACGTACATATGCGATGTAATTCGTTTAAGGGATTGATACAGCAAAAGAGAAGCTCCAGCGGCTAAATATTGGCATAATGTAACTAAGTAGCTTTCCACTGCCTTTAGATGCAGAAACGTTATTTTAGGAGCTTCCGTTTGAAGATTATAAAATTCAAAGCAGTGCGGTGGAGCTGAACCGATTTTTCCACCGAATCTTTACGTATTTCGATTACGGATTTTTACGCGTTCACGAGAAACTTAATTACGGTGAAAGCTACGAAATAGTATAGATAATATTTCTACTACTTTCGATAAGCGAGCGGCACGCGAAAGGGCTACAAAATTGAGTGGTCTGTTTTGTTCAACTTTTCCGTACATCGCATGCAAAAATATATAAAGTACCCAAAGCAAGATACGCGTCACGATGTTCGGAGGGCGAGACTAATTTCTATTGTGCTTCCAAAGATACGAGCTTGCATAAGAATCCGTAGTCTAGGTATAACGGAGTGCAAATACTTTTATTCGTCCTGTTTCCGGGTTAATCTTTCGCACTCGGAATTCTGGCAGCGTTTCCATGAATATTTACACCGGCAAATGGGATTACTAGTCGTGTCAAACACGAACACCGCTTGAAACACGATCAAATGTAAATTTACGTTAACGGGTTGAAATATAAGTGACAAGATGGAACTTTTCTTATTCGCAGCGAATAATGCAAATAATTCAAACAGTTCAAATAATGCGAACAATGCAAACAACGCAATTTTTCCACTCTAAACTTGATTTTTAATTACCAAAGCCGGTAAAACGCGCCTCTTTTAAAAACATTCTCCGAGTGCAGGGGATTAATAAAAGTTGCAACTCTCGTACCGTACAACGAAAACGCTTTTAATGAGAAACTGTGACAGCGAGAGGGTTAAACGATAGACTCCGTTGTCCAATCGAACGATGCTTCTATTTTCGTGTCTCATCCCGAAAGCAAATCTCTCCGAATATCCGTTACACTTTATTATACTCGATAGAAAAGAATGAAAGTGTCGATAGTGTTTTACCTTATCTTGAGACAGAGGTAGAGGTAGAGTCATGCAGCCCAGTAGCTCGCTACGTCTGAAACAGGATAAACCGTGAGATGCATAAATGTTGTTCGATTAAGCGGAGCTATTCGCGTGTATCGGTTTGCATCGGCGAATAGTAAGCCGTGTGTTAGTTTACACGTACGGTAGTCGGATGTAATAGCGAAGCTTTGGATAGACGCGCGTTCACACATGTACACGTTCACGTACATACACATACACACACACGCGCGGACACGTAACTTTTAACTATTTACACGAGGGAAAGGGAAAGGTAGGAGATGGTTTCTCGCTGTCGTACATCGTACACCGTACACGGTACACGGTACACCGTTCACCGTTGCAGAGACGCGCGGATGCGATGAAGTGCACGTGGCGCGCACGATGCGCATGCTTCCAGGGAATCGATTCCCCTCCTACCGCAAGCAATCCGCGTATACCCCAGAAATTCGTTTCTCTATTTCGATGGACCGACCGTTGGCTTCCGAATCCACGTAAAATTATCTCGATTCGAGGCGTCTCTTTTATCGACCGGTAAATTATCGCCTTCTCTTTTGCAGCCGTCGCACGCTACGAAATAAATAATCCAACGGTTTTTTTTTCTTCTTCCTCGCGAATAATCCCGTGGAAGGGTGAACGCGGTAGCAGGAGCATCACAGTCGAAAGGGAGTAACGATTTTTTAAATTGCGTTTGCGAAAGATACGACGAGGCTGCGGGGGAATATCGGAAGCGGGGTTGCTCGGCTCGTCGTCCGTCTTGGACTAACGAGACCGAGGAGCCGTAGTTCTTGACCCCGATATCTTTTCCTCGGAGACAGCGCCTACTTGTGTGCTCTTTCATCGGAAAATAGTGCAACCGGCAGGCTCGTTTCTTCGTGGAAGCAGATTCCCTCTGAATGTTTAATCCAGCCGCGAGTCGCGACACGAGAGCACGCGCGATCGATGCGTTTGACAGGCACGGAAGGACTTTCGCTCGTCGATTCCTCAATATTCATCGGCGAACACGCGTGCACCCCGACCACCCTCTGTCTATCGTTGCGCGTAAACGCGAATGGGCACGATTCGAATACGAATGCAGCGAATCTAGAAATGTAGCAGGATAGGGTTGGTGTTTGTTAAGGGTAGCGAAACATTCTCGCGATGCACGCAAACGTGTGGCTTGCGTGAGATTAGTATCTCGCGCCGTGTACGAAGCGGCACTAACTATCGTTACCGAGTTAACCGACTATCATTTGAAAGGCGTTATCGGAGCCTCGAGTAATTGCGAGCCAAGGCAACGTTAAGAGTAAAGGTTCTCGAAGACGGAAACGTCGTAGAGGATTAGAAAGTAGATGCAAAAATTGATACGAACGGTGCGAAGGGGATGTCGCAAAATATTCGCTGCCACTGCAAATGCTTCGCGTTGAATTGCGAGAGCCTCGAGGATCCCTCGGAACGTCAAGAAATATTCGCGACGTCTGGGAATTTGTAGCGAATTGGAAAAACGGAGACGTACAAATTGATATCGGTGCGAAGGGGGTTGAAAAATTCACGGCGACTGCGAATTCTTAGCGGATTAAGAAAGCAGACGAAAGAATTGATATCAGCGCGAATAGGATGCCACGGAAAACTTCGCTATCGTTGCAAATTCGTAGCGAATTAAGAAAACATTCGTGCAAATTGACATAGATGCGAAGAGGATGCCACGAAAAATTAGCTACCACTGTAAACGCTTTGCATTGGTTTATGGAAGCCTTAAGAATCCCTCGGACAGACGCGAAATATTCGCAGCGGCTGCGAATTGTTGGCGAATTGGGAGAACAGAGACGTGTACGAATTGGCATAGGTGCGAGGAGGATGGAAAAGCCGCTGCGGCTGCGAGTGCTTCGCGTCGGTCCGAGGGATCCTTTAGACTCGATGCAGACAGGCGCTTTTCCGCCTTTCCTCCGCACAGTCGTGCGTCTGCCTTCGTCCTTTTCAATTAGAAGAATAAGGAAAACCGCATATCATCGCAAAATGAAAAAGATCCTCGACTAGATTAAGCCCGAGGGGGGAAATTTTTGGGAGGATCGTGGAGCGATTCGACGGCGGACGACGAATCGTTGCGAATGGATCGCGTTGACGAGTCGGCTGCGTTTGCTAGGCCAGCCTCCTCTACTACGGCCCCTCTTCTACGCGTGATTTGTTTTTTCGAGCATGCTCACCTTGCACGACGATCCCTGTGCCAGACCGCGATGTCCAGGGACGTGGGCTTGCTGGTGCAGTGATTGTTGTTGACCGGGCAGGGCAGTATCAAGGTCTCGTGGAATACTGGATTCGGCGTGGCCCTGTGCACCGCCGTCCTCTTCACTACACCCTCGCCGTTGGTGTTCTTCAGGCTCGCCTTCACGTACGCGTGAATAGGACCTTCGTACGCCCTCCTCAGGTCCTTGCACCTTATTACTGCGTGAAACAGAAAGACACCCCCGTGAACGGCTTCGCCTTCCTCGCGTCTCCTTCTTAAGATCCGCTCGTTTCGGATGATCGATTACGCGTTTCAAGCCTCTGCGATGTCGAAAGCACGCGATAATTGAAATGGAGCCATTCTGAATGAGGGAAGCGAGTTAATGTTACTGTTACTGTTACGTCGGATCGTTTCTCTGCACGCACTACGCGCACCGCCAGTGTCCGAGCAATGCGGCACTCCTCTACTTGCTGCAACACATTCACTCGAAACGCTTCCTCCTCGCTCTCGCCACTCGCACTCTACCGATCAACAAACGAACCATTCGAACCATTCGAACCGATTCCGATTCCGATTCCGATTCCGATTCCGATTGCAGGATCGATGAGCAACCGAACCGCCGCGTTAGACCCCAAATTTATCGACAGAGAAGTCTGCCTGCTCTTGTCTGGCCTGCTTGCAAAGAGAGGACGGCGAACAGTGGAACGAACGACAGCGGAGGCGAGGGAACGTGCGGTGTGCAAGCCTGAAAGATTTTCCAAGGGTTGTTTAGGCAAGGATGTGTGTACCGCCAAGAATCAATGTTGGTAGGCTTACTAACCGGGAGCGAATTGCCAGCAGGGTCTGTGGGTTACTGGCACAGTCGTCTATCGTAGGGTGCCAACTGAGACACCCCCTCTCGTACCCACGCAACTGGCGCATGCTTTTTCGCTACAACTTCCCAGGGACGTCTTTGCGAGCCGGACACCCTCGCGAACGTTACAAGATCGCCCCCCTTTCGATTGTTAATTGTTCGCGAGATCGTTTGCGCCACTCAATGCACCACGTTTATTCTTTACGCTTCCGCGGTGACTACTTTTATCCGAAGGAGTATCAGACGTTAGGAAAATATTAGAATCGCGGAGAGTAATTCGCGTGCGAATGGAACGCCTATGTTTCTCCGCAAACGGGGAAATTTGGAACGGTAACTTTGCGTTATTGAAATCCTCGCGAATATAACCCGATCGTCCTTTCGATTAACTCTTTGGGAGATCATTTGCGCGACGCAATGAACCACGTTTCGGTTTCATATTATCCCGAGAACTGTTTTAAAGCTACGTGATATTGCAGATAAGGCACTTGTATCATTTCTGTCGTAGGCCGGGAAAATATTTCTCTTTACAACACGCGAATTCACGTAAATGGAATAAAGTCGTTCCAGTATAGTCTATGAGCTTTTCAAGTAACAATTCGATGAGCCCAACCACGAATTTAAGTTTTTGCCACCATTAAGCTATCGTACTTTTGCCACCCCGTACACCAAACGCTCCTTTTATCGTTCATCGAATCACGCAATTAAAATCGCATGATTTCGTCCTGTGCATAGAAGAATCTAATACGGAATTTGCCCTAAAAATTGCGACCCCAGGCTGTAGCCTACTTAGCGTACACCTAAATCCGCCTCTGATCGAGCCTACAGCTTCCGATACGCGGGCGAAGATAATTTTGATAAATGCAAAAGGCATGCCAAAAATATGACAACGGCAAAGAGTTGAAACCGTGCGGTACAATTCACGGATGGATGCAACGGATGCCCTGTTTCTCCCCAAACGGGAAAACTTGAAACGGTAACATTACTCCGCGCACGTACACACTCACCTCGAACGTGTATCTGATCGCTGACCACCGAATACTCGATCTCGATCGATCCGTGACAGTTCAATTTGGGGAGCTCGCTTTCCGGGCTGAATTTCAAGCACCTCCTGACAGTGGCGACCAAAGGAGTCTCCGGCGTGTTCGACATCGAGTTTAGAAACGACTTGGAGCTGTGAAAGTCGTCGGTAATGGTGGATTTTGGACTATCCAGGTCCCAGGTGTTAACTTTCTTTTCCGCGTCCTCCTCCTTGCGCTCCTCTAAACCGCAGAGCAGCGTTTTCGGCTCGAACATGCACTTCTCGTCGAGAGTGGTGTCCAAATCGGTCTCCAAGGCGAGCTTTTTTACGTTCGGATTCACGGCTTCCACCAAAGCGTCCTGCGCTTTCTCCATTTTCGTGCTGGTGGACGGACTGTGACTGGACGATCTCCTTTTCGCTCGTTTCCCCTCTACGATCTTCTCGGTGTCCTTTCGATGACGTTTCCTGCGAATTCCCCGCTGCCTCTTCAGCGTGAACTCACCGTCGAGATCGTTGGTGGGCGAAGTGAACGCCCAGGACATGGGGGAAGGATCTTCTAAAAGTTGGCTGGCCGAAGAGACCGAGCTGTCGTTGTGGCACGCCGCTTCCTCGTCCGCGTTTTCATCTCGCTCCGCGATCGTCTCGTACGTGTGATCGCTTTTCGCGAACGTTTCTTCGTCGCAGCTGCCCTCGAGAACTTTCTTCCTCTCCTCCACGTCTCCCAGAAGAATTTCCGCCACTGTTTTTCCAGTAAAGTTGATCTCCTGCTCCCTGGACGGAGAAAGAGAGTAGGTTACGTGTGGATAGAACCGAAAGTAAGAGGGTTGCGCACCGCGAGCCTTTGAAGTCTCGAGTAGGGCTTGAAACACGTCCCAAAATAACTGCTTCAAGCTGCTTTATACCGTCTCTGATTTAAACGGTTACGAGAACCGAAAATGTGTCAACTAAACTGTGAATTTAACCGTGCAAAAAAAGTAAGAAATAAACGTGACACGCAAAAATATATAAAATATACAGAGCCCGGTAGATATCGGAATATTTAGGGAACGAAGCAACCCTCTATTCGTGTCTCCGTTCTCCGTTTCTAATATTAAAAATATAAATTTGCATGAAAATGCAAATATTTGTACGAATTCCAGTTGAACGAAAAAGATTACGGGTTTAAGTGAATTTAGGTGAAAGATCTTTAAGACTTCAAACGTAAATGCAGCGAATTAATTTGTACACCTAGACCGCGGATTTGAAGAGATGGGACCTAAATTGGAGATTGCTTCATCCCCCAAGTATTCCAACTGCTTCTAAAACCAGAATCGACAGTGCAACTGTTTTCAAGCTTCGGTATCGCGGCATTTAAAGTTCTCGCGCGTGTCTTACCTGTTGAGGACCTCGGTGACAGTGTTGTCCATGTTTTCGAATTTAGGTAAATCTTGGTCGATGGCCAAAGTCGACAGCTTCCCGGCCAAAGGCGTCTGCCCGTGGTTCTTGCCCTTAAAAGAACTCGCGGCGGACGCGGCTTTGCCGTTGTACGGCGTCTTGCATCTGGCGTGAATCTTCGTGATCTTCGCCAGCTTAGGCAGGTACGCCATTTTGCTGCAATCCGCGAACTTGGTCTTGGTCTCGTTCTGCGAGTAGACTCTCTTCTTGGACAGAGGCACCGACTCGGCCTCCATCACGTCCTCGGGACTCGTGGCCATGGAGATTTGTTGAAAGAAGTCGGATACGTGAGATTGAAGGTTCGCCCTGGCCTCGTTGACGATGTTCTGCGGCAGCTCGTTGTCGCTCTGGAAAGTCTTTGTCCTAGTTTTCATGAAGAGCGCGGGATCGGTCGGCAGGGTGAGGGCCGTGGAGCATTTGCTGCCCGCGGGGAAAAACGTTAACGGGCCGATATCGGAATCGACCCTCGGCGTGCCCTGATAGAAGCTCTCCGTGACCGATGACTTCTCCGGCTGCTGTGACATCGACTGACGTTTGTTGGCGCGCAAATTAGGCTTCGTTGCCTGCAAGCAAACCGATAACGTTCGGGTCTCCCCTTTTCTTCGTGCAATTTTTGCCTCTCGCTGGTCAACTCCTCAACGCTAAAGCTACGAGCGATTAACGCGTCGAATACCGTAACCGACGACGCCGCAGTCGACTAGAGCAGTCGAACCAGACAGGTAATCACGCTCGTAGACATTTCAACGAGTTTGATATTGTAGCGACAATATACGATATCAGGTGTGTCGTAGTATTTCGAGAAAATAAACGCGATACATGCGTAATTGCAATGCATCCTATTGGAGCAAGTAAAGTTGCTCCGACGTGGTGATCTAAACGTACAAAGTTAGTCTGGCATTCAACGCGTTAAAGTGTACTTATCTATTATATACACCAAGGTGATTAGCACGGTAGGATGTTTGAATAAAGTACATAATGCAAGGGAAATAAGCCTACCTTCATCCCTTCGATAGGAATTCTTAAAAACTACCCGCGTTGGCAATTTATACAATTTTAATAAGAAGTTAGGGATGGGTCATCTCAGCCACCTTGGTAGCTTTAGCGTTAAAAACACGATGCTCGTTAACCCTCTGCAGCCGGGAAATATCAAACCTGGTACATTTCGGTGACCGAGAGTCGCCGTTCGAGCGGAAAGAGTTAATGAAAGTAAAGCACGCCGGTAGCGTGTCGCGAAATGAGATGGATACCTGAAAGTACGTCCTGAGATCGCTGCCGTGGCTTCTGCATCTTCGTCGACGGGCCGGGGTTGTCCTGGCGGATATATTTTCGGCGTTCTGCGCAGGTAACGCGCGCGTTTTGGTCCCAGCAGCGGGAGGCGTGTTGGACAGGTCTCGAAAAGGCCTGCGGGGCGCCTTGTTCAAGCTAGGTGGACCGTGAGGCGTCGAGCTGCTGCCTGACAACGATCTCGAAACCGTCCACTTCAGCATCTCTGAAGGCAGAAAGCAAAGCCCTAGCTAAGCGGAACGCTTCTCACGTGCATTCTTCTCCTCGTCTACTCCACCTCGAGAAAGCTTTATCGATTTAACCGCGATCCTCCATGCTCGCCCCGATTACGCGTACGTTACTTCATTCTACTTCGAGAGACCATCGGCAACGGAGTTTATCCGCCGCGGCGGCCAACTTTCTCGTCCGCTCTTCGCGCCTCCTCCTCTGCAAGGCTGCGGCTGTTTTACGAGCGAGCAACACAGAAATTACGTAAGGTGCACGCGCGATCCAGGAAGCAGGAAGCTTATCGCGAGATCACGCTGGTTAAAGGGACGCGCGATCGCAGGAAGGGAGGGTTGGGTTTTGCCCGTATTCAGCGTGCGTGTGCGGGTTCCCCAAAATAGATGTCCGGTCCTAATTGCACGCTGCGCCGCGGCGGTGGACAAAAGGCGGTGACAAAAAAAAGGAAGAAGGACCAGAGGAATAACAGAAATACGGTGACGAAAGCACGAGGCGCACCTGTCGCGGCATACGGGAAACAGCGAAACAGGTGAAACCCGTACACCTGAGTCCGCTTCACGACTTAACACTTGCTTTGCCTCGGCGAACGGTTAAACGTGCGCCGTAGCGTCCACCGTTCTCGCACGCGAGAAAAAAAAGGTCTTTGCGACTAAAACTGGACGAAGGAAATGAATGAATGAATGAAGCCAGTGGCGCGAACGAATCGCTTCGTCCCGCGTCGCTGGTTCGCTGGTCCAAGTAATCGATGATTCGATTAGAGCGATCGAATTTTGCTCTGCCTGCGAGTCGGCTCCAATCCTTTCTTAACGCGTTCCGGGTCGAGCGATTTTCGCGCAACCTTTCCGTTCGGCCCACTTGACGTTTCAATTAAGGCTGATGCGCTCTTCTGTCCATAATTCATCGGACGCTTAATAAATTTGGAATGAAGGTTAGGAAGCGAAGCTGCTATATTCGCTAATTGGTTACTTCGGGATGAGTATCGAATAGTGAGATATTTTTAAGACGCTACTGGAAGCGTAACTCAACGAACGCTTCGATAAAACTAACAAGGGTTCAGGGATTCATGCACGGGATTCGCGTAAAATCCGTATAGTCTAGTCATTTACAACCCAAACGTGTTACTATTTTTGGAAAGAATTTCCTAGCTTCGAAAACGACACACTCGGAATCGTAGTTAGTATGCACGATGTTGAGTGTCGATATCTGTATCGGAGCTTCTTATTCTCAAAACTGTGAAGCGCGCCTAAAGAAAGGAGGGCGCGATTGAATCGAATGAAACCGTGAATCGAATCGTGCTGCTTCATACGTAGCACGTTAAATAAATATGTTACACAGCACAGGCGATAAATGCGAGCTGAATGGAAAGATTAGTGTGCACCATCGGGTGCTACATATGCCACTGAACGCGTTAACGCGCTCATTCGCATCCTCCCTCTTTGCATCCCCCGATGCTTACCCAAACCCCGTCTAATTTCAGCACCAACTATAATAAATGGAGATGGGCAGGATCTCGATAGTTTCAGAATTCCCGATACCTCCGCGAAATTTCGCGAATCCAAAAGCCGCTTCGGTGATTTTTGACGGCGCGGGAGAATCCGAAGATATGAAATCGAGATCCCAAGCAATTTTCGGGGTTCTCACGCGCCCCTAATAACAGACAATTAAAATCGGAAGGGAGCGGCAGCAAAGTGCGAAAAAGCTAGAGCAGTAGCAGGTTTTAGTTTTAACGGTTCTCTTTAAGGGGGGGGGGGGGGGGGGCGAGTGCGGCGCGCATTGTGAAGTAGGTATAAAAATGCGTTTCATTTGCATACAGGCTGTTGCCATGCCGCGCACGCGTACCTCTGTCGTAACACGCACTTTTTCACGCGCGTCCACGTAGACCGTAGTAGACGTAGGCGCTTAGTTCGGCGTCCGGCTCCGCTACCTGTGCCCGGGCTTCTCCGTACGCCCCGCTCACGTTTTCGTCCACGAGCGCACGTAAATTCACGCTTTCGTACGCAGCCCTTGCCCAGTGGTTGTTGTTGCGCGTACAAAGTAGCTCGTGAAACAACGGTACGAGCCAGGGCACCTGCCCATATGGCGGAGGCCATGCTTTCCATCTGGTCTCGCAAAGCACGAGAACTCGCTCGGTGTCGAACCACCGTCAACCAGGCGATCGCTATCTCCGCTTATTTCACCCGTCTTCCTCCTTTAACGTACGCCATTCTTTTCGCGACCCTCTTCGCCAACATCCACTTCTCTCCGGTTCGCGCGCACCCAGCGTTAAAGTTGCAGCGTAAAGGGTGTTCGTGCTCGCGGCGCCACCGTGAGAACCGAAATACCCGCGAGCTAAATCTCCCAGCTTAATCCGTTGCCTTGTTATTCTCTCGCAAGACCGCGAAGTTTAAGCGACGCTCGCTGTTTAATGATTTAACGGTGCCTGCGTCAAGCACGAGACGTCTTAAGTAGTATATTGGGTGCGTGCAAAAGTTTCGATGGGTTTGATTGGGTAAACGGATAGATTGTGCTTCGTTGCCGACAATTATTCAGTAAGTACGTTGGTTGAGTGCAATCCTTCGCGATAGAGCGTGCACGAGGAACAACGTCTCGTTACATCTTGCAAGTGTAGGTAATTTTTATTATGGAGAAACGCGATTGCTACTAGAATGACAGGCGAAAGTTATTGAAAGTAATAGCGATTCTCTGATCGATTAAACAAATTGTTTTGGACATAATAATACAGTTATGGTATAATTAGTGCAGTAACAGTATAGTTATTGTTGAACCCATCGAAATTTTTATAGGCACCCAATATTATACGTACTTCGTGTACGATGATCTTCAGCCATACCGATCCACGATGCGATTAGAGTGAAAATTGTAAGTTACCAGAAACCTAGCGCGCAGTTACGTTATTCGGACCATACTCTGCTTCACGATTCACACTCGTCGTCACAAGGCAAAGAGTTAAGCGTCGCACTCTCTCTCTCTCTCTTTTCCTAAGCAACTCAGCTATCCGGTGCGTTTCGAAAGGAACTGTCCCGCGGTTCGAAATTTGGAAGCGCCAGTTGCCGGCCTTGTTTGGCGCGAAACGTTTCCGAACGGGAAAGAACCGGTTGCAAAGTGGATTTAGAATAGGTCGGAGTGGTGGTTGGGAATATTTAACCGGCGATACGTTTTTAAAGATTTCCAACGTGGCTCGCGGGCTCGCAAGAAAAGAACCAGTCGGACGACACGCGCGAAACCTTTAAAACGTTTCGTATGTTCGGCCAACGACTGCTTGCCTCGCTAGAACGGGTAACGGAAAATGGTATGCGGCTATCCTTGCATAATGCTCCGCGATTTGCACGGCTAGCAATGGATTTTTGCAGCAAAGCTGTGTCCTGACCGGCTACCTGCACCTGCGATCTAACTCGTATCTCTTTCGCGCTGTTTTCCGCTTCGATTGCCAGGCGACACGATATTTCGGTTAAACTATTTGCATACGTTCCCCGGGGAACTTTTAGCTGCTTGTCGCGGCAACAGTACCTGCTTCGAACACGGTAGACCGACGTGTAACGCGGTTGTTCGTAGTAGCAACGCGGTTTCGCGTTGCGCGATCAAAAAACGTTACGATCAATAGCACGTGGAATGCTATAAGCACCACCGCGCAACTTTCCTTTAAAAAGTTAACTATCTGCATTAGAGAGTTTTCAAAGCTAGCTACGTACGCGTATAGGTGTACTTCTGATGAATATTTCGCGTTTAGTTGTTCGTCAGGAAACTCGTCCGCTATAATCGTAGCTTAACCCGTTGAGGTTCAACGTTGCATTAGCACAGTGCTTCGTTCGCAGCTTCTTCGAACCTCGTAAAATTCTACAACCTACGCGTTAAGAAGAAATATCGGCGGAAATCTTTGCAACGTCTTCTCGTAAACACATTGGTATATAATGGAATTCAACGGTATAAATTTATTCTACATCGCAAATGAAATTCTACGTCGAGACGCGTCGGTACTTAACGGATTAAGCAAACTTGTAATTGAAACGCAACACGCGTGATATTCCATAACTAGATTTCCCGCAACGCGGAATATATTCCTCGCGTTGTATGGGATTTCGCTGCGCTATCGAACACTGTTTAGCGAATACAATAGAAAAGCAATTGATATTAGAGGACAATCAGCTTAAAATGGCGGTTCTAATAAGCGCAGCTGGAAGGTCGTAATTATTAGCGAACGATAAATCTTGAGTGCGTGCGGCAGCGCGTTAAGAAAAGGGGACTGGTGGTCCACCTGTGGCTCTTATCGTCCCATCTAACGATCTCCGATGTGTATGTAGCCAACCGACAAATGGCCACCCTGAGAAAAACAGACTCTCGTGTTGCTCGCATTGCCGAGCAAAGGCAGCAAGTGCACGCCAACCACCCAATGAGAGTCGTTAAATTGCTCCGGTGATTTACTTCGACCTTCTTAACGTCATTTAAATGCGCCGCAATCCCTGTTCAACTCGGCTACAGTCTTTTAATTATCTGGGGTGAAGCGCGCGCCCCGTGACGCCGCTTCTACCGGGCGAATTCAACCGGCGCACGTTTCACAAAAACTAGGGCAACCTGATTCGAAACAAAATTCGAGCAAAAATTAATAGGAAAATTCAACCAAGGATTAGCGTAAAAATTCGACCAGCGATTGAAAGAGAAATCCAAAGCGGTGTCGAAACGAGTAGCTTAACGATCCGGAAGAATTCGCAGGGAGATTAAAGCGAGTAACTTTAAAATGTAAAGAGGAATTCAAAGGAGAATTAAAACCAGTAACGTCAACGTTCGAAAGGAGAACTAAAACGATCAGGTTTGAAATTTGACAGAGGAGTTGAAAGACGAATTCAAAGGCAAATTGAAACGAGTAGCTTTGACATTCAAAAGAACAGTTCGAAGAGGAATTACAATGAGTAAGTTTCAAATTTGCAAGGGAAATTCAAAGGAGAATTGAAGCGAGCAAGTCTGCATTTCGGACGAAGAATTCAAAGGGGAATTAAAGCGAGCAAGTTTAAAATACGAAAAGAAGAATTCAAACGAAAATTAAGGCGAGCAAGTCTACGATTTGAAGGAAGAATTCAAAGAAGAATAAAAGCGAGCAAGTTTAAATTGTGAAAGAAGAATTCGAGGATGAATTAAGACGAGTAGGTTTGGTTAATTGATTTAAAGGCATCGTATCACGCGAAAGAGGCAAAGTAATTTTGGAGAAGGTGCTTCCCTTTGACGGACGGGAGCGACAAGTGGCAAACGACCACATTAAATTGTTCCAGTCCCTCGAGTTCGCACGTTTCGCATAGAAAACGGGGCCCCATATCTGTCGCTTTTATGGCTTGTAAAATATCCACGAGCAGGCGACGATACACGGGTCCGTTTTTGGATCGCGTCCCAAATGTTGAAAAAGGGGACCCCCTCGTAACCTCGATCGGGTTTAATCCATTTCGGTGCTCCCTTGCGCGCGTATGCCAACTCCTCCCTTGTCCGCGTACCCCGTGCGCCGCGAACAACCAGACAGGATCGAGCCTCGAGTCCTCCAGCCGAGGAAACCAATAAAATGGAGCGACGGTTAAAAACTTTAACACGCTTGCAAGCACCGGCCAACAGCAAACCCTTCCCCACTGCTACTGTACGCCGTAAAAGTTGTTTTTAACGACTCGGAGGTGCAACTCCTCTCCGCGATGGGAATTAACCGAGAAGATCATCCCCTCGCCACTTCCGAACCCTCCTCCATTATTATTATTATCGCGTCCATCGAACAAAGTGCGCACCTCTTTGCCTCCTGCGAGTCTCGAAATCTCGGATCGACAATAGTCCCAGACGAAGAAACTTTCGCAGGCTTCCCGTGGATGATAAAAAGTAGTAGTGGAGCTGGCTGGCTGGGCGCCCCCCGAATTTACCTCTGGCGTCGTTGGCGCGATTAATTTGCGTGAAACGCGCGCATCTCGTGAATCGCGCAAACCGCCAGCACAAAGCGATTATTCACGCTTCGAGGAGGAGAAAGAAGAAACGATTAACGGTCCCGATTCGCTTCCTCTCGAGGGTTGCCCTCGCGGCTCTAACCCCGAAGAAAAACGAGAAACGTCACGAATCTTGGAGCACGAGTCTCGATCAGCACCGCCCCCTTCCACGCATGAAGGGAGATCCACGGTGGAACCGATGCTACTAGCCCTTGCGAAATTATTCGTATCGCGGCAACGTCGTTCGACTCGAGGAACCGTCGTCGAAAAATCACTTTACTAATTGAAGCAAAGACGCGCAATCGTCGTTCGTTGACACGTTGCACGTTGATTTCGCGATATTGCAAGATTTCATTACGATCAGGTGTACGCAAAAGGTTTAATTTAGGCTTGATAGTAATTTCGTTGCTTCTAGCCAACTTCATTTCCCTCGCGATGAAATATAAACGTTGGTAGAAAGGTAGGAAAAAGTCAGTCGAAATTTGGGAAAATACTTCGAAGATTGATTTGCAATACTTACATTTAGGCTACGAACTTTTATGCAAATTCGTACTTTTATTAACCTACGTAGAGGATCGCTTCACCCTCTTTTTAATGGAGAACAATTTTGATCGGTTTGCTACTTAAAAAAACAATCGAGGTGGTCAAAGGAAATTAAGAAAGGAAGATCAAAACTTTGGCATACGCTTGATGCTACATCTACGTTTCTCGAAACAATTGCGAACGCATAAGAATCGTTTATAGGCCAAAGTGATCGACTCCACTTATCGAATGTCTTCAAAACTTTAGTACAACATAAATTTCCTCTACAATTGGATCAAGCGCTACACTAAAAACGTGTAACCAGCGTGCAACGCGTTAACTCGCTCGTTGTTGATCGAGCTTCGACCTTGCATCGCTTGAAACTCGCAAGTCGACCAAAAAAAAGGGAAAAAAGGAAGAACAACGCTTAGATCTGAGACTTAGAACGAAGACGAAAGACAAGAGGAGAAGACGTTGCCGCGAAGCAACGAGTTTGTGGACGATGTAAGAGGGGCGGAGTGGAGGGAGGGCAGGTGAGCACTTGGTACCTAATCCCTTTTGAAAACGCGGCAAACACAGGCGCGCGTTTTCGTACACGCACGAGGATTGTACGAGGAGTGTACGAGGTGTGTAGAGACCGCGAGCGGTCCCTAAAAATAGTCTATTCATCGTAGCGAACACCCTCTTCCCCTTGCCAACCCTCGACCCGTCGTCCTTCCTCCGGCTCCTTGCGCGCTCTTCGCTCGGCTTACCTCTCCGAGAGACTCGCCTCTGATTTATATTGGATTGACCCCGGGCACACCTTTCGCTAGTGGCGTTTCTCTCGAAATGGTCCCGTGTCTCGTCGAGTAGCGGCAAGTCGAAGGGGCGAATCGGGCGAGCCGGAGAAACAGGGACGACCGAGCGGAGAGCCGAGATCCGAGAGCCGTGAGCCGAGGCCCCGCAAACCGGGGGTATTTCACAAGAGAGCCAGTCGAGGACAATCAAACGCGCATTCACGGCTCCGATGTGCTCGGTTTTTGGCAACAGAGCGAGACGACCAGATCTAGGCAACCGTACAAAGGTGGAAGAAAGAGAGGGAGAGGGATAGAGAAGCCGGAGAGGAAACGCGTCTCCCGAAGACAGAGCTAAAAGTCCGCGCTCTATTTCCAGCACACCTGTCCTCGGTTTTGTCCTTCCTCCTGTTTCGTATTCCCATGCCGTGTGCTGCTTCCCTTCCGTAGCATTGCGGCCTTCTCGCAACCGATGTTTTTCACCCTTCGTCGTTATTATTCGGCGCGACCTATTCTCCCGTGGGGGTGGATAGCGTATCCACCATTGCGCTTGCTCGCCACCGTACAATTTCACGCGCGCACGTATTTTGTTAAAAGCTGCAAGAAGCATTGTAGCAAGCCACTGGGTCTTCGCAGCTAAGTGCTGCTGCGCTATATTCGATTCTTTTTATCCCTTAACGCCGGAACCCGTATGCGAGTGCGCGTATTGCGCGTGCAAATCAACTCTGAACCATTGAGATTTCTCAAGATTCGATATTTAGTTGCAAGAAGTCGAATGCAGATTTAGTATTAAAGATTGTTAATTTGCGAAATAAATTCGTCGATTGAGAAATAGGAAAGCAGCGATTTCGAGTGGATAAAGATTCCAAGAGTGCAAAAATAGAGGCTGCGAATTAATTTGTGCACCTAATATTAATCGAAGCAAAGAGATTTCGGTTTTTCGACGAGTTTGGTACATTGCGCGCTCCTATTGTGTGACTCGGAAGATATATTCGCGTCCCGTTTTCCCAGAACGCGTTTGAAATCGTAGAAATTCTACCCGAAAAGAATTCTTTGGGCGCTACGAAGATGGAAGAGGGTGATCGATCAAAATGACGCAGACCTAATCGATCGAGCTCGCTTTTGAGACTACGCAATTAAGAAGGAAATGATTTCAAAAGCGTTAGACGAGAACGGAGAAAACGTACGTTGCAACCGAATAATTTATCTGGCTGTTAAAAAAACGGAGACCAAATGGACGTTCATTTTTGCTTGCTCGCCTCTGATTTCCTATTAACGAAATGGACAAAGATTTGCTTCCATTGCTTCGGGCATTTATCGTTTAATTCCATCGGTACGCCTAAGTACATCTTTATTGTGGGCAACTCTAACGTCGAGGGATTCAAGTGGCCCTTAAATGGAAAAACACAGTGGCGCGCCGATACTTCTCGTAGCCGCTGCACTCGAAGCTTGCGCGGTGCGTTGCTCGCGATGAATGTAACCAAAGAGTAAGTACTACACGCTTGGGTCGGCGGGACAAAAGCCCGCCCTCGCAAGAGGCAGCCAAGCAGCGAGGCCCAACTCTCTTCTCTGATACGTTTCGACTCGACTCGACTCGACCGGGCGGCCGATCTTTGAATCGGGCATTAACGAAGGAACCGTGCGCGTTTGAATGCACGGAGCGGCGCAAGGGTCGGGAGAATGCGAGCGCAAACGGTTAACAAAGGAGAAAGAAACGCGCTCGCGTCGGGGTTAATGGCGAATTGAAATTAAACTGGAAATTTGCAAATTGTAAAGGAAGTCGGGGCCCACGTTTCGTACGAAGCTGCTTACCCCTTGCGTTTTGGTGACGGCCTAAAGCAGGGTGCTGCGGACATTCAGGACGCGCCTCGAAAATAAGGCAGGAACAATGGCGCGAAACGAGTCCTGGCGAACAAACGCCTGGCCATTTAAATGGAGGGATCCTCGAGAAAAGGTTGCTCGAGGTGGACCCACGGGGTCCTTCGAACTTCGACAGGAAAGTTTGTATAGGACCCACGACTAGCTTCGCCGGCTCCTTCGTTACCAGTCCCTTTCATTCCTTCCCTTTCTCTCCTCTTTCTCCTGTCCTTCTCCCTTTTCATCCACCACCTTCGGTTCTCCTTCCTTGTCCCGTCTTTGACAGATGCACCGCCGTGCACGCGCGCTCACCTTACTTTTTTCCCTCTCTCGTTTTCGTCGTCGTTTTGCCGATTCGTCCGCTGGCCGACGCACAGGCCACTCGTGCTACCCGATCCTTTGCAGACTTACAATTAGACGAGCTTCTAACATCACTTTCCGCGGAGAGCACTTGCCTTTGTTCGGGGAACCATCGAATTCGAACGCCGCGTCTTTTTATCCCTTTGCGCCCCGAAACTGATTCAATTTAATCCGGCGGTAATTCCAGCGCGCTTTAAGTTGAAGCGTTGCGTATTTCGGAAAGAGGGAAAGGCGTGTTTTAGTTTGCTTCGTTTCGAAAGAGATGGGAATTGAACTGGCGGAGATAGGTACGAATCTTAAATGTTCAATTTTGAGGAAACTTATGCGGGTCTTGTAATCACGAGCGTGACTCGTGATACTGATTATGGTTATATGCGACAAATAATTGCTGCACTTGTAACGAATCGTAATTCTATCTTCGGTTGTATCTTTGGACTATAAGTTCGAGAACTATCGAGTGCGAAGCTACCTGAAATATTTCGAAGTTTCGTATTCAACGCAGGGCTAAAGCACCAAACTTTCTGGCAAAGGAGTTAACCCTTTCACCGTCGAAAAGTATAAATTGAAGCCATGAATTGGAAAACAACACAAAATTTCACCAACCAATATTTTCAGAGAGATAGGTTTCTCATTGACATTCTATCTTCTTTCCTAGTTCGCTAATTCTTTTCATTCTCGCAAGTTTAACGTTTCATCGTTAAACGTTTCCTTAACTCTACATTACGAAAGGGTTGAACAAATTACCATCTAGATACATAATTGTCATGCACGTAACGTTAACGTTTCGTGCTTCGATCGTTTTTTAAACCGTGGTTCTTCCAAAGATTTGTAGGAACACGTCGACAAAAATATTGTTTCTTTAAGCCTCGCTACGTTTGGGGGAACGAAAAGTGTCAAAATCCGAGTCAGGTAGATGCGACCCTGTGCGGGAAAACCGTGTTCCCCCGTTTTCGACATTTTTACGATTCCGAGCACGACTGCAAAGGATTCCCTGACCATTTGGAGGCTGCGTCTTTTTTTTAGAGGGGGATTGGAACGGAGTCAGAAGCGATCGCGAATACAGCGAAGGTTTTTCTCCGAGCCAGATCGATTGAAAGGTGTAAATAAATTACTTGGAAACTCCCCGTGCTAACGATTGAGACGCAAAGGATTGCACAATAGAAGATGACAATAATCTGCGACCGACACGGGAAGAAGGGTGTCTATTGATTCGAGTCATTAATAATTCAGGCCCGCCTGATATTCTTGCGGTTACCCTAATGCCTTCGATTGATTTCGATGTATTCCGCGATTGAACGTCGATCCGCTGAAACCTCGATTCTCGATTTGCGCTAGAGGAACGGTTGCTGCACGCGATTGAAGCGAAGAAGCATCGTCGAAGATGACACAATTCGATCTAGCCACTCCGCAAAAACTTTGCACACGAAACTTCTTCAGTAGCTTGATCTTGCACTAATTTTGGCGCGCTTTTGAGACTTGGGAGGCTTAGTGCGAAAGGGGGAAAATTTGCCGCCAATTTTTATATATTTATCGAAGCACCGACTGAACGCTAAACAAATTCACCAAGTGCGTAATGCAACAAATTGTAAAGCTAATGTAGGACTATAAGAAAAAGATATTCTCCGGCTATTCGAGCAAACGTTCAAAGAAACGAGGCATCCAACGATAATCGGATTAAAACGACGATACGATGCAACTGCTGACGATTCTAAGTGGTATGAAACGTAGAAAATAAAGCCTATAGATTCTTTGCGTTTCCACTAAAAATATACGCTTGCTGACAAAGGTTCAGAATCAAAGCGAGAGATCGCTTCTAAATTCGATTGGAATTAAAAATAGGATAGCTTGTTGTTCGTCTATGCATGCAATGCTATTTTCTCAGCTATTTCTAATTCCAAGCTGTGTAGTAAAGGATACACAGAAGTTCGCAAACAATTCAAAGAATACACAGAAGTTCGTAAACAATTCAAAGAATGCGCAGAAGTTCGCAAACAATTGCTCTGCTTTCGAACTTTACTCAGCAATCGAAAATACGTTTGGAATCCGCTTTTCAAGATCCAAAAAGAATCTCATTCGTCGTGTATCGTTGCCGGATTAACAACTTAAACGTCTAAAATTGCCCGTACCGCGCACGATCTCACGAAAAGGGTTAAATTTCGTAAAACAATCCGGTCGGTGGCGGCCGGAGGCAAAAACGCGTCTCTTAAAAGTCGGCTCGGGAGATCGGATCCTGTAAGGATGTCGGCAACCGGCTTAGGTAGAGATGCAAGAAGAAGAGGAGAGCTACTCACTGCTTGTCCTTGAAGAGCAGGCGTCGACCAGTGGTACATCCAAAAAATTGAGCACCGGTTGTCAGTCACTATTGCGAGCACTGGTTCGAACGTCGCAGCACATAATAATCGGCGACGATGATCACACCGAGAGCAAGCACGCGTCGCGATAGCGAAGGAAAGGCGAGAGTGTAAGGAGGAAAATACGGCACAGAGGTGTCGGAACGTGGCACTTGAACGGCTGGTTCTCTACTGACGTGGTGGGGTGAGAACGCGGGCCTTATGTAGGAAAGGGTCCCTAGGTGAGGCTACGAAACAGGAGAGACCGGCTCTCACTTGCTCTATACTGTCCGCACTATACCTACACTCCGTATACGCGTGTATATATCCATCCCCACTCCCGATTCTCGTGACCTGACCATGCCAACCACTCCACAAGCTCCGCGAGCCCCAGGTGGACGCGGACGTGCACGCTCCGTGGGCCCAGGCTCGAAGTCGAAGGTGCCGGTGGGTGTCTGAGCGTTGCGAACCTTCGGAATGTTGGCCACCGATAACGGGATGCCGGCAAACATCCTATGCATTCCCCCTTGCTTACCTACGACTGATTATCCCTGCTCCTTTTTTGGTCCAAAGAAGCAGAGATCTGCGATCTATCAGCGCGCGTTGGAATTATTTTCACGGAAGAGGAAAAACGGGAACAAGTTTGGGAAATAAGCGAGGATTGTAGTTGTTTGCACCCTTTTGGAAAAGTCGTGGGGACACTTGGTGTTTTGCAATACTTTATCCTATTGGAAACTTGTTAACCCTTTCGATACTGTGAACGCACGCTACGCGAAGTTGTCGAGAAGCTTACTGGGATTTATGGGCTTCTTATAGATATATACTTTATAGACCTCTTTACTTCTTTTATTAAATTCAAGTAGTTTCTTTGATTAATCGCCATACGTCCAAGAATGTTTATCAAAATTTTGATTACAATATTTCACCAATTAAAATTAGAACAGCATTTGCTAGTACTGTTGAATCGCGTAGCAAGTAATAAAATTTCAATTGCAATTTACTCAATCCGTTTTCTCCTGTGGACCCCTTCTGCAGAAAGCTTCTCAATTAGGGGATTGCAGCTTTGAACAGTTTCGTTGCGCAAACCAAACAAAAAGATACAAGTTTCTGACAGATCGAAATGTTATTCGCGTGGTACCGTGGAGAAGAGAGGAGAAATGATATAAAAATACATCGCAAAATTGTATTGACTCTGCAACATATTGGTTTCTCGAATCCCAAGAATTGTATAGGAGAGGAATTCTTCGGCTGTGAGAACAAGATCGAAGAAGGCGATCGATCAAAACGATACACGGATAATCGATTAAACTTGCTCCTGAATTTTCAAATGAATGATTTTAGAAAGCATGGAATACCTTGCTGACAGCCGCAACGACTGCAATACGCGATCCCTTAATTATTTCGAGCAGCGTACATAATGCAGGGCTCTCGAAAATTGGGTCATCGGTTGACAAAAGCGCACGCAAAAATATGTTATAGTGTAACAGTTATGTAATTTTATTATCATCCGTGCACGCAGGAGATGCCATAAGTTTCTCGCCAATCTATAATTCCACTTCGATCGAAATTATATACATTAATGCAATTTTTCCAAATTAACGTGGAAACGCTGTAATCAGGCAATGTCCCGTAAGCTAAAGGGTTATCCAAAATAGACTATAGGAACACCTACCTTCACTTTCTTTCTTTCCCTTTCTGCTTTACCCTTTTTTAATCTGTTTTTTTCATTCTATTATCTTCGTTCGTTCTCGTTTCAATTTTTATTTTTTTCACCTCTATTTGACTAACAAACATGGCGTTTCACAGATATTCTCATTCAACATCCTAAAGGTACTTTTGGATAACCCTACACAATACGCGACGCGTTCATGCGACGAGCATTTATCGTCAAGTATTTTTCATTTGAATCGTACAGCAAAATTACGCTTTTGGAAATTTTTGGTAGCCGCTGTGTTACGCTATAATTAGTAGAGCATCTAGCAGACTGTATCAATAAATATCCTATATAATAATCTATTAGGTGTGTCAATAAATAATCTACTTCTTTTATCAAATTCAGTATTTATCCTTAACGCAATAAACGGTCTATCTTAAAAGTTTCTACCAAAGCGAAGGCTCTATTATTCGATTAAATAAATTCGTTAAGCCATTTTTATATCTGGGTAGCATGTTTTAAATTGAAACAATATTTATTAAGAAAGTAGTGGATTACTTCCTGGTGCGCCCAATCAATATTTGTACCCTTATTGCTCCAATATTAACACTAGAACTACCAAAGTGGTTAAAATGACTTGTCAACAATTCCTCACAAGGGTTATATAAACTTACAGTAATTCATTCAAACAAATTTACCGTGATTTCATATATAGGGGGTAAATAAAGATTTATTTCCAGCGCATTATATACTTCTTCAAATATCTAATGCTTTAATTGGTTTCCTATAAATAATTACACCGTAATTGTCGGTAGTTCTAGTGTTAAGAACAGTTGCCCTTATCTGCGCATCAAGAGTGCTCTTAATTTCAAAGTGCCACAGCGAAAGGGTTAATACCCTTTTATTTTCGGGAAGCCAATTTATTTCTTCGCCATTTCATCGATGCCCAGTTCTCGCGTTCGAATGCAACTCTTACGCGTTGCAAATAAGATCGGAATTTTAAACGGTTAACGGCTACGAAATTTGGAAAAGGAGAGCAAGACTTTTTGCGCAAGGGCGTGGATACTCGGTGTAGATTTTTAGAAGGCGCGCGCGATATATCCGTGGCAATTGAAATCGCCCACGGTTTCGAGTAGGAAGTCAGATTACGATCTGAGAAGGATTTATTGGCTAGAAAATTCAGTGCACGTTGCAGCCGTCAGCGTCGCGCAGCGTTTCCAATGCATCTGTGCTCGCGCAAGAGAAAGTCCGGCCAGCCTTAGCTAACTTGGATCCGTGTTTACAAAGTTGCATGGAACCCACGTCAAAGCGTTCGCTCCTTTGCGCGATTTCTAATCTCACGGTTGTTTTCTCCGTAAAAGGTCCACAAAGGTTCGACCCTTCGATGGCCAGGTAAAGCGTGTTATATCTTTCGCTGACGCGTCCTCGTTGAAAGCGTTTCAATGGTCAGGACGCAGCCGATTTTGAGGCGCACCGCAAATGTGCTCGCCATTCGCGTAACCGCCGAGTATTCCTTCAAAGGGAATCCATTTCCCTCCGCTTCGTCGGCAAAATTGCTTAATAAACCAGACGCCTCGCCGAGATTTAACGCTTCCGACCACTGACAACTGTGTCGGCGATCATGGGAGTGGTTGTGCAGGTTAAAAGAAAGGAGAACGAGGTTGCATTGATTTCTGGTACGAATCGATGCGATGGAAAACAAGTGAGAAGCTCAAATTATCTACAATTATTGGCGCAATTAACCCCTTGCCTCGTAGTGACCGGATTAATGGTTAAATACAATGTACATTTATAATAAATTACAGTTGCATCGTAAGACTGTAAGGTCGAGGATTATCAAGTGCAACTCGTGCACGATACTTCGAAGTTCTGTATTCTGATGCGCCGCTAAAGCGGCAAGTAGCTAAACTCGAACTTCCTAGCAGCTGAGAAATTAATAAGTCGAGGAGTTAAATCGGTAGACTGCGGGTGTTTATGCAAATTCACACTTCTCGAGTCAAGCTAAAGAAACGGGAGTTAACTAAGGATTGGCTCCGCCCTCCAACTGTAGCGTCGCGTATTTTACGTTGCTATATTTTATAGCGGACAAATTTGGTATCCGTTTGCAAGTCTTAAACCGTCCTCTACCCTTCTTACACGTTTAAAGTTTCCACAAACGCATAAATATCCTAAACAGTCTACGCATCAGCACTCCACTACTGTACTCTATCTTCTTATCGCCGTATCGATTGCCGAATAGCGTAGCAATCATTGGTTGCTGCTTTCGGATCGAGGTGAAAATCATAAGCAACTCCAATTGTTCTGATCGTAAAGCTATAAATGAAATTGGAGTTGCAGAGGGTTACAAGGCGAATGGGAATAGGCACGCGACAATCTTCCGGCCGTTGCCTCTCAAAGAAGTAACCGTCTTTGGACGGAATAGGTCTCGAGGCAAAGAGCGAATTCTTTTGTCCACTCCCCCGCACGCGCCAAAGCAACCGTGAGCCCTGCTTGCTGCAAAGGTGCACGGCCCAATTACTGGGACCTCTCCGACTTATTCTTCGAGCACGAGCACCTCGATCTCGTCCCTCTTCACCGATCTATCGCACCGTCGATCCAACATTCTACTCGAGATCCCCCCTCGACAGATGCTGTCTTGTCCTGAAAATTGATATTTGTACCGAAAAAAAAAGAAGCTGTCCGATTCTGGACATGTTTCCGGAGTCCGCGAGGCACTCGAGGATCTCGCTTGCGAAACTTCTCGGCCAAAAAGCCCTTGGCTATGGTAAACTCCGCCTATACCTGGCCCGATCTGTGAGGCTAGAAAAACAGAGACACGCTCGGCTACTCCGACGTGGAATAGTTTCAAAGTCTCTTCCATTGTAGTCCGCTGGAAAGTATCGGAATCTCCGGTTGCGCAAAGGATGCTCCCCTTTTAACGCTACGAAGGGCGTGTAGATCGTCGTTTAGCAGAAGCATGAGTGTATCATTAGTAGCTACTATTTCTATTATCATTCGTATACGTTGTGGAAAGTATAATTATAATTCGGAATATTCAGACACAGTTTTCGTATTAATAAAACGTGCCCTCGTCTGTGCACTAGGAACGCTGCGAATTTTTAAATACCGTAGCGAAAGGGTTAAAGAAGAATCGTGAATTAACCCTTTGCACTCGAGAACTCCGAAAGGAAATCGTTTAAAACTCGTCTTCGAATTCGGTACCTCGCTATACGGTAACCATGATGGTCCGAATGCAAAAATTGCCAATTCCTAACGCAAAGAGAAGAAAATAGAAGCGCAGTGCAACTATGCTTATTTTCTCAACCCTTTTTCCGTTCGAGTGGAAATTCCCCGTGAGGTGAAGCAACTTTGATATCTCTCGAGGGCAAAGGGTTTTCCTTGCCGGGAATCGAAGGATCCGCGCAAGGAAGCGGCGTCAAAGACGAGCGCGAGGCGAGGAGACGTTGAAAAGAAATTGGAACCGCTTCACGGTTTCGTAGATGCGGGACAGCTGCGCTCGTAGACGGTGGGCACGCGTAGCCGCATGCGAGAGCGAATCGCGCGAGAAGGAATATCGAGAGCAGGGATATAGGTGTAGGATAAAGCGGGGTTTCATCGCTACCGGCGAATTTCGATGGGAACACAAGGCCCCGCATGTCCTCGCTGGTAATTAGAGGCGGCTCCTTTCGCGTTCGTAAGCGCGACCGCGTATCCACGCCGTGCTCTCCGCGTTCGAACAAAGAAACCCAAGGCGAGGGAGCTCTTGACTCGTAATTAAAAGCCAGTCAATAACGCGCAGCAACCGGCAAGGGAGGAAAGTTGGCCGCACAAAGCCCGGGTAAACTGCGGAGAATTAAATCGAAACACGGCGACTATTTCCAAGCCGCGGTTTCACCCTCCCAACTATCGCAATAAGCTAGACAGATACTTTCATTTAATCCATTTTTATCGGCAATGGGGTTAATTTAATTTACTTATTCGTCGTTATTATTGTCGTATTGTATTCGTTATTATTAGACTGCAGAATTAGAGTGCATGCATGGAATATGCAAATATAAGTAAAATACGTGTTACAGTAATTAAAGGGCAAAGCAACCCTTTGCTTAGATTCCGTTTCATCGGTTTCACTTGCAAAGATACGAATTTGCGTAAAGATCCGCGGTCGAAATTATCACCTATTAGGAAATGTGCCTGTGTTGCAATGCAATTTTTACCGCAACACATTAACAATCGATATTCAGCTAACAATGCGTGCAAAAGTTTTATTCCTGAAATTTCTCGAACCGCGAATATTCACGGTTCGTCTCGAGTCGAAAAAAGATTGTTCCGCGAGGAGAAGAATGCGTGCGGCTGCGGAAAGAGGAAGCTCGGGTCGGCTTAACGGCTTAGAAATAACGCGACAATAGCCGCGTAGGGCACCCATGGGGAACCCATTTCTCTACTTCCTCCTAATAAATACTTCCGCGCCCTTTTTCCTCCAGTTGTGTCTCCTTGTCATCGTGACGTGTTTATATTCTTCTTCGCCGTTCCATTCGCTGCATCGCGCCATATCTCGCTGCACTTTTAAACCTTTCGATGTTGATCGATTGGAATACGATGCGCGGCAAATGTACCAGCCCCAAGACTACAAACTTGGCCCTGAAAATTCAACGATCTTGAAAATCGGAATTTTATTTGCCGGGCTTTAACTCTTTCACGATAGATCTACGTGATAACTCCACTCATTCACGCGGCTAAATTTTATCGTCTAGGTTGTACACAATTAGCGTTGAACTTTTCAAAGAAAATTTACGTAATTTTAGGCAGCTGATCAGTTTGTTAAACAAATGCGAAGCAATGAGAGATAGTGCAAGAGTATTGAGTTGCATCGTTATGCTGAAACAGATTTCGTAACTAGCGCGAAATTTCTACGGACGACGACTATAGCCACCCTTAGGATCGAAAGGGTTAACCACTTCTTTGAAGCACGTAGATGCAGTCGGTTAAGCTTTTTACGTAAGCAGCTCGCACATCTATCGGCGGATAGAACAGTGGATAGAGGCACGGGCTACCCTTTCTTATTGCATCGATCGATAGAAATGATCGCGGTGCGACGTAATAATTCTCTACCCGCAGCTGTGCTCGTTTTTGCTTCGCAACACCGTCGCGTGTTTATTATTCTTGCAGCTGCGTTGTTAATTATTCTGGATTTTCCGTCGTCGTAGTCGTCGCTGTGTTTAGGCGATATCCGAGCGGCGCGCCCGTTCGTTTTCTAACCCACGCAAACGTGTTTCGATTCGTTATCGAGGTGGCTTTAGGGGTGGCAACAAGGGGACGCGAGTAAACCGTGGGTTGATTTCGTTCAACGCGACACCTTAACGATAGAATTAATCCCAATTCAAGTGTGCTCAGTTGTGCCAATGAAATTATCGCGAAAGATACTCGGAGAAGCGCGTAACGAATGAGAAAAGTTCTTTAAAACACAGCGATTCTCTAAATTTTGTTGGTTCTTTAGATTCATCTAAAAGTAACTTAGATCTTAATTGTTTTAATGTATCTTCGTGTCCTTAGATTCTCTTTATGTATACTAGAGGGTTTCTTATACCCGTAAATAAATATATTACTGTTATTAAAACAGCATCGCTGTGAATTTATGCATCTTTTATGAAAGATTCTGAATAATAATAATAATATTTATTTAAACGAGTAATTCCCTCTCGCGTGCAACGCATTCGTATATAAAATAAACGTAAGACGGTGTTATTGCCTTGGTTAAGTTACGCCTGAATTCGGAGATCGAGCAAAAAAGAACGTATGTTTTCCCCGTATTTGTTTACATTCCTAGGAACTCGGTTTACAGAGTTTTGACTGCCCCGAGTCGTCTGTCCATCTCGGTAGTTCTAGCGTTAAATGGAACGTACACGATTCAACGATTTACGCTCGCTTCATAGAGAGGAGAAGTTCCTTAGAAAGATGTCAATCAAATCGTCGCGTTGTCGCAAAGCAGGGGAGGATTAAATCGAAGGATTTCTCCCCGGAGAATAAAATTCAGTGCCAAGTCGGACGTTGCTCGCTTCGCACGTCATTGTTTCGCTAACCAGCAACCCAAAGCAGGAATATATACATATTTTGCAAAACTCGCACGACAATGGAAGGAATAAACGTTTAGCGGGCTGCGTTTCGAGATGGGCGCGTGACGGACGTGGGAATCGGGAAACTTGAATATCGAAAAGTCTAGCAAGAGAGAGAGAGAGAGAGAGAAGCGAAAAGAATAGAGGAGGAGAAAAGACAAGAGGGAAGAAGGAAATAGAGAAATCTCTCCCCTCTATCGTTCCCATTCGCCTACTCTTGAAAAAAATCTCGTCGAATCGTTTCCAGTCGCGCGATCCCGAACAATCGAGCTTCGCTCTAATTTGGCGAACCTACCCTCGGCGCTCCGTTGCGTTTCGCCGCTTCGGAAAAGCTGCGGGAAAGGAAAAACTGGGGTGAATCGCCGGGACGTGTGCGTCCTTTTGCGGCTTTTTTTTTTCCTTGCACTCGGTGCCGTGGAATGGGAACGGCTACAAAAACTGTTTCATCGCGAACGAGGCTCCTTTTTGCCCCCTTCTCGTGTCGAACAAGAGCAACGAGGTCGTTAGGAAAGCGCATCCGAACGTACGACGCGATCTTTCAGGTATTCTTCCGTCATTTTTCTTCCTCTGCTCGTGATTGATCGAGCAAAGTCGCGTAAAAATGATCGCGCTATTTTCGTGAGAGGCGATTTTTCAACGTAACGCTGCGTAATTGAATATCGTGCAACCACTGAATCGTTCTTGTTCGGGCAAACGGCTAACGCGACGGTAAGCAGACAAATCGTATTCTACGATCGCGTTCAAATCGGCAAGCTGTTCTTTCTGTTTGTTTATTTATTCGTACTTATATCGCTGCTACTATTATTTATTGTTACTTTCCTACCGCGTAGATACTTATACAGGTTTGCTTCATCCGATCCCATAAATAGAATATATGATATCGCGAATAGTTATTGTTTCAAACTTGATTCTTTCAATACCCCGTGCTACTCTTTCAAGACAGCCGCTCACAAGAAATTCTACAATAGATATACACATACGTCGATCGAAACTGCCCAATTTGTATCTCATCTTTTTCTGTTACCTCTTCTATGTGTAAGATTGTATCTTTGTTATTATCAATGGGTTTTTGCCCGTATAAATAAATAAATAACGCAACGTACGGGTAAATAGCCGAGACCCAATTTACAAAAGGAGCGTATCAATAACAATAATAATGTCATCGAAAGTGCCGAGGCGAAGCCCGGTAGAGAAACCTGTGAAGTTCGGTTTCGCTTAGGGTTTTTCGACAAGGGTTAAATTGCGAGGGGGAAATTGGGGGAGTGTGGGAACGCGGGCGGGCCGACAAAAAATGCACGGAACTCGGTTGGAATTGGGACCAGCCGTCGATGAAATTGCATATTCATAGCCGGATTCGGGTTCTTTCCTCTTAGGCAAAAGTAGCTCGTGACGAAACAGTGCGCACGGTGATAAATCCTGACAGGTGGTAATCCTGATTCATGCTTCGTTCCAGTATTAACCTCGTTAATCCATTGCGGCCGCGCGGCAACTCGGATCGATCCTAATTTATGCGCCCAGTCGGAAATGTGTCCACCCCGACTATCCGACGTGGATCAGCCGAGATCGCTTCTGTCGCGTTCGACACCGCCGACGCGCAACCACGGCCAAAAGTTATCTGTTCCGCATTGGAAAGGTTACAAAAAATCGAAGAGCAGGCGAAGCGCGGCAAATTTTCCAGGCTTCGGATGCACAGCGAAGAACCCAGCTCTGGTCGAGTACGATTAATCGATCGATTGCAGTAGGATAAAATACTCGGTAGTCGACATTAAATCAGTCATCCACGCTTTCTGTGATTTTTAAATTCACTTACAGATTAAAGTGCTAGTTTAAAATGAATGTTGTTTTGTCGCAAACTACAATCGATTATACGTTGTTAGATGTCTGCCACGGGAACGTAACTTATTGCTAATTAAAATCATAAAAAGTGTCGATTCCTGGGTACTTTACCCTTATCTTGATTACAGCATCACTTTCTTCGGTTGCTAACTTAATTGGTTACGAAAAATTGAAAAGTGAAAGGGTAGCGATCATAGCTTCGATGCAGAGATCGCAGTTTTCCATTCGCGGAAGCATTTCGCCCCTCTTACCGGTCGAATCGATCGCGGCTTGGAATCGCGATACCTCCGCCCGTAAAACGTGTCGCATAATCGGTCGAGAGGCTTAATTTTCAAAGGTAAAGCCGTGGCAATCTTTTGGGTAAACGAGAAGTAGCATCTTATCTTCCTCGCAAAGCGAACCCCACTCCCTTTAAGAGTCCGACCCAAACGCTTTGGTGAATATTTTAGCTTTGCAATGCATCGCAAAGGCAAGATCTCGCGACAAACGGTTCTCGAAATTAGCAGCTATTAGCGAAGCGTAGTCGCGTCAACGTTAACGCGAAAATGGTCCTAGAAACTCGCTTCGACGGTCGGAAGGGGTTGCAGCGGACCCTTCAACCCCTTCGCTGTCCGCGAACCCCAATTTTAGATGTAGAATTTGTCGATGAAACGGTTTCGTGCATCTCGGTGGCCACAAAAACAGCAGGGTTTCCTCGAGAGTCTCGAGAGATCGTTCGTATGGGGTTGTTTTCAAATACTGTCCCAGTGCTGAAGATATTATCGACTCCTCTTCAGGCTTCAGGCTTTTCACGTTCCTCGAGAGAGTCTGGACCATGCTCGCGAGCAAAGGGTTCAGATTGAAAAGACCTTTTCAAAGTCAGCCTCCTAGGGCAATTTTCAAAATCGATCCGGCAAAACCTGGGCGTCACGGAAAACCATTACGCCTTTAGTCGCAGGTGTATCTCATACCTGAAATCTGACTCCATGCGGCTGGAAAGTTGTCTCGAGATCGTCGACAATCGTTTCGCCGGTAATCTTCGATACTACTTCATCGACATTGGATTTCGCCAATTTTGTATAGTTAAGGGAAAGTTTGCAGAGTGTAAGTTTTAGAAAGGAAAGTAGCCCGATTAAACAGGGCGCTGAATACCATTTTGCTTTCGCTTTTTGGTAGAAATCTGTGGTCAGATGGCGAGGTGAACTTTGTTACCCGCAAGTAAATAAAAGATCTTAAATAGCCAAATTAATTGTACTCCGCTGTTGTGTGCAATTCACTTTTATACGTCACTAAGATCATTCAGATCTACGCGTACGTTTCGCTTCGTCTGCCATAATTCTCGCTTTTCCAATGCCGATCGAATTTATCGTACTGTCACCATTCCTGTCTACTACTCAATGTATCTGGTGTATCTTCAAATGCTTTCCATAGATCTATCCCAAGAATTTTGCAAGCTCCGCACAAGTTCAGTAACCTTTTGCAAACTAACGGGTGTTCCCGTTCGCGAATGAAATAAGATAAAATAAATATCGGTGAAAGCATGGTGGATGACTTCACCCTGTCGACGAATTAATATCGATGAAATGATCGTCGATGATCCGTAGATAACCCTTGGCCGCGCGCGTCACGATTCTATCGAAGCGAATCGAAATGGTTTCGCGTAACGCTGTTAGATACCACGCCGGGAATTCGTTTCGCCATGTCGAGGAAAGTTGATTCGTGGAAAGGGCGGCTAGGGAAAAAATTGAGCTGGTCGAGCGGCACACGTGCGCGTCTCTCCATTTGCCGCGGGGTATATCGAAGGAGACGGGCTAGCAAAGCTATCTCCCGCGGGAGCATCTCTCCTCTCCACTTCGCTCTGTTCTTCGCTTACGAACACCAAGACACCAAGACGCCAACATATCCAGCTTCCGTTACGAAAATAAAGCGCCACCGGGAGAAGCGCCGCGAACCGTATCACCTCCCCGACAAACGAGAACAACAAAACCGTTTGATTGTACTGCCAACAGCTATTACGCTTCTATTCCAGTCGATAGCGGTGGAGAAATTTTCTGGAAAAAGGGGCCACCACCGACGCGAACCGCTGTAAATTCGGTAAATTGCGTTGCGGAAGTTCACGCGTTACGCGAATCCAATATTAGATAAGCCCTGCCCTAATTTCGGTTAACACGAGAGTGAAATTACATTTTGCGAAAGCAAAAGGACCTACAGTGGTTAGAAAACGTATTTATACGCCGCTCTATTCATTTTGTCAGTTAGGTAGTCGTTCATCAGATCCAAATAAATTACATTTCTAAGCGTTTAGTACGAGTCTTGGGCGATTATAAAAATGTATCTCACGAGGATTAATCCTTCGCGCTACAACGGGACAACGTTATCCTTCGCCTGTGACGCGACACCTCGTGCAGTTGAATAAAAGTTTGCCGAGAACAAACTAGGAAAACAATTGCAGCGTAAAGAGTTGATATATGGAAGCTGATTAGAAAATGCCTGATCGAAACTATAGATACGTACAAATATCTTCCGTAGCCTCGAATATATTCTTTGCTTCTCTCTTGGCAGTTTTCGAAATTCTCCGAAGCCAAGATTCGCATCTGTGCTCGTTGTCGTCCTTTCTTTCGTTTTCTTCCCCTTTCGGCGTGTCGCGTTTATCGCATTCGCGAATTCGTGGGAAGAGCGACCTTTGCGTAGCCACTGGCCTACGAGTTTCTGCTAGCGAAGGTTATTACAGGGATAGTCACCGTTTACGACGCCGCTAGACGGTTGCACATAAATTCCACCCCCAACTGGACAGCTGCCAAGAACCAGCAATGGCTGTACAGCGAAGATATCGTAGAGGAGGATTGATTGAAGGACGCGCGTACAGTGAAAACAGGTCAAAGAATGCCACAATCGCGTGAGAGTAACCCAAATACGCCAGTCCCTGCCAGAGTTGTAAAAAATATCAACGATACTCGTCAAGCGCGCAGCGATACGTCTAACACCCCGACAAATACTCGTCACTGTTCGAAGTAGCGGCGTGGAAATATTAGGAAAGAGTTATCAAACCATTATGCAAACCTTTTCGCGTGGAAGAAGAAGAAAATTCGTGAATATTATCCACGTTTCAATATTTATTTACGGACTAGGGTCCAAGGCGCACCTGAGATTACGTACAATAAGATAACTAAAATAATATAATATATATAAGCGTCTAGCGAATTAATTTGTACTTCGGTTTACCCTGCCAACAAAAGCGTCGGAGATAGACGCGTATACTTAATATGTTCGTGGAATTGCCACAGCGACGACGATAAACAGGACTTGATTTACATCTCCTAGCGATCGCCACCGCAAACTGCGACCGTCCATGGGCAGCCTTCGCAACTGAATAGCTTCGCACTGAAAGAGTTAAAAGGAAAAGATGATGGATAGGCGCCGTCTTCAATCGCCCGAAGCATCCCCCTAACCGCAAGGAAAGTCCACGCGTGTACATACTTACATACGCGCAAGAGTCGAAAGAAGAAAGCAGTTGGGAAGAAGGAAGGAAGTTTCTAGTTAGAAGGGCAGGTCGAAAAAGTGGTTGGCGCTCTCGGCGGGAGGTCTGCCCGGTATAAGAAGGATCCAGGACTCGATAACGAGCCCTCATTCTCGAATCAAGCCCTGTCATTGTCGTCTCGACTATTCATCGCTGGTGTATCGCATTATCCCGGCAACACAATCGCGCGTGTTACCGTTTCCTTTCCTGCCTCGTCTGCCTTCTTTCCGTTTCCCATCGAGGAAGCGCCTTTTGCAAATCTCGGTAGCAGCTGGATCGCCGGAGAAATCCCTCTGCAATTAGGATTTACGGCAACTGGATTCAAGTTTACACGTCGGCAGCCGAAAGTTGGCGGTTCGATGCGAAGGTTGAAGCGTTAACGAGGAGCAAGAGACAGACCAGCGCGTGTTATCTCGTAAGAGTTACAATCGTCGAACGTCTTTGGTTTGCTATCGTTGCGCTCGAGAGCAAATCAGGAAGCAGCTGGATCGGACTTTTGCGACGTCTCCAGAGGAATCCATCTGCGATTAGAATTTACGACGACTGGATTGAAGCTTGCGCGGTGCTCGAAACGGGCTTCGAGCAAGGAATCGTTGCCATCCCGTAAGAGTTAGAGGTATCAAACGAACGACTTCGTTTCGCCGGTATCCCCTGCAACGGAAAGCAAATCTGGAAGCAGCTGGATCGGAATTCGCGACGTCTCCAGAGGAATCCCTATGCGATTAGAATTTACTGCGAATCGATTCGAGTTTGCGCGGCGTTCAAAACGAGTTCAAGCATCGACGAGGAAGAGGACGTCGATTCGCTATAGCTGCTCTAGAAAGCAAATCTAGAATCAGCTGGATTGGAATTTCCGACCGTCTCCGGAGAAATCCCCGTACGATTAGAATTTCCGGCGACTCGATATAAGTTTGCGCGGCGTACGAAATGTTGTCTCGTAATGCGAGTTAGAATCGTCCAATGACTGTCGCTTCGCTCGAAAGCAAAGCGTTTTTTGCCGGCATAAAAAATGCCCGAGTCAGCGTAGAGCACGTTATTCGGTCGGAGGAGCGTAACGAAAGGAGAGCAGTGGGTCCGATTGAAAAAAAAAGGTGACTGCGTTCGCCAACGAATGCCCGCGATCGATCGATTCGCCTAAAGAATTAAGGGCAATGATTTCGCAACATCTCGTTCGTTTGCGCCATATGGCGTATGGCGAGCCATTATCGATGGACGGGGCGACGAGCAATCGATCGAGTCTCGCGGTCCAAATAGACGTCAACGTCCGTGGAAATATTGCCGCGCGCACAAGAAAAGAACTGGCCAAGGGTAACGGCGTGGCGATGAAGCGTGCAAAGTTTCAGTACGATGAGACAGACGGCGATTCGAGAAGATCTCTCGAATCATCGCCGCGACTATTATCCGGAAAATGACCCTGTATCGTTGTTCGCGCGCGTGCAAAGTCGACGTCGATATTGTGCCGTGAATAATAGCGAGCGGGAGGGTGGCGTAATAACGTTGACGGGATAAATGGCATCGATAAGGGCGCGTGTAATTAGGTAGGCAGAGCGAAGTTCGGAGGGGTCTGGGCTCTGTTGCGGGCACCAGTCGCCCCCTCGTGGGCTCGCCGAGGTGGTCAACCCTTGACATACATTACAATGAGCAACGTAACGCAACGTGGAACAGCACGAATGCATAATTTACTTAGAGCCGGTGGCAGCGACGAGGAGGGGGGGGGGCACGAGGGGGCGGAGAGGGTGGCGCGACGGGTAACGGGGTTCACGCTCTGTTAAGCAAAAGGGCACTTTGGTGACTGGCCGTGCCGCCGCGGATCAACGCCGGTTGCCCGAATGACGTTTCCTTCGTTCCACGAATTCTCAACCCTTTGCCGTTCCAGCGACGACCATGTTCGATCGAGTTCGAGCCTCGAGCGCGTCGGGTTTAAATTGGTCCAACGCGCCTCTCTCCTCCATCGCGCTTTTGCACCCTGCGAGGAATCGACGGGATCCCCCGATGTATTTTCTACAGAATCGTAGCGATTAGATTGCGAGTGTTTATGCAGATTCGTATTCTTGTGGACGCGCGTGAAGGGTTCGTAACAAGGCGACCCTTGTCAAAGCTGAAGATAAATTCACGCTTCAATTGCTGGGATATACAACATAATTTCGATCGACAGACGCGACGTTTGGGTAATACGATGAATATTTGATTTAAAGAAGATGGAGATCTATTGTGCAAAGATTGAAGAAGCTAGGCTTGCTCGTGGTATTCCGAAGGAAGACTCGAGGAAATTAGTTCTTCGTTGGCGATAATATTTTTGTATCTTTCGCGAGCAAGCTGGTTTGTCTACGCGTGCACCTATATTCTTTGCTAAGTTATGCAATCGGTTTTTAACCATTCGCCCTCCGCTGAAAGAAGCTTCGAATCGCAAAGGATTAAATTAACCATTTAAAGCTGTCTCAGCGAAAATTCGTGCGGGTCGTAAATAACTCGGAACGTCTATGCAAAATTAAATAGAAGGGGTTACCTTCAGTCTGCAGAAATTGTAACGCGCTCCTTGGCTCGAGTTAAAATTTCTAACGGTGTAGATGTGCACAAAAATCGGCAGGCCAGCAGTAATTAACGAGAGGGTCGAAAGAGAGAAACAGAAGCAGTGGGTTGTCTCGATGCGGAGAAACAAGACCGACGACAGACCTCGAACCAAGGGGTGGCACGAGTAAAATTATCCGCCTCCGAACTCAGCGAAGGAGGAAGAAGAAAGGAGAGGCTTTTCCCATTCGCTTCGGCGACGCTTCCTCCGCCTAATTGGCAAGAATGACACACGACCCTTATAATTGCTCGAACGAAGCGAAGAAACCGAAGGATGATATGTTTCTTCCTCTCGCGAACTGCGTTCGAGCTTTCCTCGTTTACCCCCCAAAAATCTGTCCAGCTATCGAATTACTTTCTCTCTCTCGTTTTCTTTCCAACTGGCTACATACATACATACATTTGAATCTTCTTGCTCGTCGACTAGAGACGCGCGTTAATTTCGATTGCAACTCGGTGGCGCGGCAAGTCCAATCGCCAGGCTGCAGATTTTCACGTAAATTGATACTTTAACAGACGCTACTAACCCTTTCGCTTCGGTTGTCAAAAATGCTATCGGTGTCTCGAAGCGTTTGGAATTCTTTGCGCGCGAAGAATAGAAAAGAATCGCGAGAGGAATAGCAGTTTAACGCGATGCGATTCAGGGTTCTGAACCTTGCTGTATTCCTCGAGTAAAGTTCACTGCAGCAAAGGGGTTGAAGAAGTGGAAGCCAAGTAGAGATTCGTTTCATCGATTCGCGAATATTGTAACGCTCGTCAACCCAACGCACCGATCGTGAATTTTCTTCGAACCTGCAACTATTATTTTATATCCACGGCTGTGTTCCATTCGCACTTGGAAGAAACACGCCGAGTTTAGGAGACGAGCTTTTATCCCACGAGCAATCGTCACGGACGGAAGAGTGGTGAATTTACGATGATTACCTAACGACCGACTTCCGAATTCTTCTTTGAAATTTGCCTGTAGTCGGGCGACGACGAGTGTCGAAGGGTGGCGAACAGTGACGTTTAATGCCCCGTGACGCCTTAAATCTACCCTTGGAAGGAGGCCGAGAGGACAACCACCTCGAAAAAGCGAAAAAGGAAACGGAGACAGTGGTCAGCGGCTACCGTGAAGACATTCGATTA
The DNA here is from genome assembly GCA_028830335.1 of Eucera pruinosa. Taxonomy (NCBI): domain Eukaryota; kingdom Metazoa; phylum Arthropoda; class Insecta; order Hymenoptera; family Apidae; genus Eucera; species Eucera pruinosa. The sequence continues at coordinate 18,530,595 of JAMYCR010000007.1, forward strand.
ACGAGGATGAAAGGAGACTTGGGGGTCTCTACGCGGAACAGTGCTCGGCTTCCTCGACAAAGCGACGCGACGCGACGGTTACGTTCTCGTCGCGCAACGTGCACCGCTGCTGCAGCGTTTCTGTTCGACCGATTACGAATTTTCTGTGCGCCTGCTGCACCGAATTCAACCCCTTAATGCTCGAAATCCGCGCGTCTACGGTCAAATGTTTAACTGTGCGTGGATGAAAAGTATTCGCTCTATTGCGCTGATAAGATTATAGGAACCCATTGATCTCCTTATATTTTTATTAATTAATTACAAGTCCGCTTGCTTGCGATAAAAGATTATCGCTTTATCGCATAAAGCTATTACAAGCGTGGCAATTTAACGGGCAAGAAAAACCGTATCTACATTCGGATCTTCGTATCGAACAATAGAGGGTTAAAAGAAGTTTGCGTTAGGAAAATGCTAGAACGACGTGCCTCGTTACAGTTTATTCATTTGTTCACGGAAGATGTTTCTCAAAGACGATATACGCGTCGAAACAAAAGCACGTGTATTTTCCGCTCAACCCGATAGATACACGCGAGTGCTTGAAGTAGTGACTTGCGAATAAAATTGATGAACTGGCAGAAGCGTATTTAATATAGTGTCAAACGCAAGACGCGCAAAGGAAAGGGCAGGCACAGGGGGAATCGACCGTCACGTTTGCGAACAATCGAAAATAACGTTAAGGGTGAAGCGCCGTAGTGGAAACGTAAAAATTACGGAACGATGACGAGGAAGTATTCCTCGGATTTGCGGGACACGCGAAGGAACGCGTGGAAACGGGAGTTGCAGCCAATTTTACGGCCCCCGATTGTCGTTGAAACGTTTAAGTAACATATGTTGCGTAAAAGCGTGGAAGAAATTTATGCTAATACGAAGAAGTTGACGTCGCGTGGGGCGACGCGAAGAGCAACGACGCGAAACGTGAAGAAAGAAAAGGGCAATCGAAAATATGGAAATATATGGAGAACACTTTGAAGGCTATTTCCCGAAAGCACGCATATGGAAGCTATTTCGAGGGTTGTCAAGCAACGATCACTGTCACGGTGGTCAAAACTGCATCTGTGGTTTCCGTGGACGACCCCTCTTTGCGTTACAACAACCTCAGACACTGATCGCTCTCGACGCATGCCGAGATCTCTCACGATCCTTCCCTTCCCCTCCCGAGCTTCTAAAATCATCGCATTTATAATAGAATTCGATCGATCGCGCTTCTCAAACGAAGATCGAATATTTTCCCAAATACAAAGACCTTCTCTGGAGTTGAAAAGATTGCAGGACGCTCGAATGGTGAAAAGTGGCGACTGCAGATATTCGGACTAGGCGCGTTTAAATCCTGGAAAGACTAAGCTTCGAGCTAAAAAGGCAAAGTTGCATTAGGCGACATCTTTCCCGAATCAAAAGCGCTTCTTCTGCGTCGATGAAATAATCGCGAGGATATAAGCGACGGCAAACGACAGGTTTCTTTTATTTCGCACCAGGAAAGGAACATACTTTTAGAGCAGCTTTTACTTCGAACCTCCTCTAATCTTTCTACGAAGAAACCATCGTATCGCTAACTCATGCGACGTGAAAGAAGTAGCTTTGCGTTGCTTCGGAATTCGTAGCTTCGATCGTACGAAAGAAGCGGCTTTCTTCTATCTTCCGCTTCTACTATGTTGGCCAACACGCGAGAGCGGAACAAGAATACCCGTAAAAAAGACGCGCGTTCGAGGAATCCAAAATTCTTTCGCGGCCCCCAGGAACTCTGCGGCGTTGTCGGTTCGCGAGCAAACAAGAAAAAGACTGGAAGAGGAGGAGGATGTTTAGGAAGAGACACGGGGGTCTGTTGAGGAGAAAGCGGGATGACAAAGACACTGTGAAACGTCCAAGGCTCGGGTCATAATTTTGGTCGGGCGGCGGGCGACGCGCGACGTGTTCATGTCACCGCGTCGCGACGCACCCGTCCGTCTCATCGCGACTGCAACACCAAAAACGAACCTCCCGCTATATTATTGCCCTCCTTGCCCAACCGTTCACATACCTCGGTTCTTTCGATTCGGCTGAAAAGTGCTCCCGTCTGATCTCACGTTATTACCGCTTGAGAAACGTCGGTATCGTACTTGGACTTCATTTTGCTTGTAACGTAATTAATGGTATTGTTACATGATCTCGTGTATCGGAATCGTTTAAGTTCACCACGTCTTTCACAGCTATTCGACGCCGAACTCTTATGTTAGAGGAAGCTGTACGGTATTAACAATGATCTCAACTCGCGTCTAAAAAATGTCAACGCGTATTGTAAATCCATCGACTTCTTTTCCGCCTCCCGCTAGCTTTAAATCTCACGTGTTACGTTGTTTTAACTCTTACGATTAATCTTTGTACTCTAAAGGGATTATCCCCGTTAATAAATAAATAAATAGAAGTAGAAGCCGGTTTAGAAACGTCGCCGCCGCGCAATGCGTCGATCAGGGACAAAAGTAACAAAACTCGTTTATCGCCAGCAATGCAATTCACAAGCATGTTCTCGGATAGTATTAAGAGGAGATTACGTGGGCGTGAAACGAATGAACGTCAACTATTCTGGGAGTGGAAGCTTCTATTGTACCGCATTCTTTATACTTCTGCTTGCTATGCACCGCTCGAAAGATGAATTCGTATTCAATCAGATTTGCATTCCTTCCGCGAGACTTCTTTCCATCGACACACGGTACTTGGTACTTCTTCGCGTATATATTATATTGCATTGAAGTGGTACATGAGAAGCTTTGTCTATGATTTAAATGCCTCCTTACCGTCTACTCGTATAAGAGAACGCGAGTGTTCCTATAATCTTCTGCAACACGCATGAATGCATTAAAAAGTGCCAACATTTGATCCTCAATTCTCCTTTAATATTCCCTTAACTCGAAGCACTGTGCGCCACGCGAAACTGAATTCCGTATCGCGATACGATGCAAGCACGAACGAAGGTGTAAAGATTGCGATAAAAACGCGATACGCGTAGAAGTATCGCGAGAGGAAGTTATCCGGCGACCTAATATTTGGAGGGAAATAATTCGGCGCAAGCGACGACGCGACGCGACGGTGGAAAGTGGGCAGCGAAGGAACGGGCGCAGAGGCGCGGTTTTATTGGGCCAACACGGTTGACAGCAAGAGTGACTGCGCTCGTAAAAGCCTCGTATAAATAAAATCGCCGGGAATATAATTGTTGCCGAGAGCCGGGAACTCTCAAGTTCCACGGCGAGGCGCGTAACGCGGTCAGCTGTTGCCGCTCCGTTCTGCAACTCTTTTAAATCCAATCGCGCCTTTTCTCCTCTTACAAAGCCGCCCGTCCTTTTCAAATTCTTCCGCGGTCTCCGATAGACCGCGATCTGGACTAAGAATCGGTGTCCGATCGCGTTTGCGGGATCACTTGGGTAAACTGTGGGGTCGCGAGATGATTTTAGGCGGAGCGCGGCAAATATTAACCCTTTCGGTGCGGCGAAATTGGTTGGCAGCGTGCTAAGGTTGTAAAATTCAGTGCAACGTTTGCTATTTCGCAAGCTACCGATTAACGCTTAACGAACGCTAAACTAACTATTGGGTTGTCACATATATTCGCCGCCGTTTTATTGGCAGGGTTAAAATCGCTTGCTTATAAATTTAAAAATGAAACCATCTCCTTGCAAATTCAGAAACAAATCGATCGATGATCTTCCGCTATTTTTTTTTTTGGTAACTCAAGGGTTCTCCTCTTGTAGAATTTTTGGGGCTTGGAAAACGTTCTAGGAAAGCAGGACGAATTGATGTTACAACCCAAATAAACTAACCTAGGAATATTTTCGAAGTGGGGCGAGATTTTAGTGGATAACCATGGTCACCTTTAGAAGGGAAAAATTTGGCAAAGCGAGATAGCTTGAAAAAAGGTCGAGTTGGTATATTAAATGCCACAATTTTTGCACGCGTCTTTGCCTTGCCCTTTCGTAGAAATCTCTTCCCGCCTCCGATTGTTTCCGATACATTTGCGTTGCGCGTAGAAAATATTTCTATTGCTATCAATGAAATAGCGTGTAGAAGAGAATCGGGTGCTGGAGAAATATTCCTGAACCTTTTGCCGCTTGATTTGTGATATCAATCGAGTGCAAAAGGTATCGCAGAGGGGAGCGAACGATTTGGATTGAATGTTTGGGTAGCGGTAACGGATCGAACGTTCTCTTACCCTTGTTTACCGATCGCCTGGCTTCTCCAACGTTTTTTTCTTCCTCCACCTTCAGAAGCACCCATTTTTTTACGCTCGTTAGTGTTTACATAAGAAGCCGCTTTGACAGAGTAGACTTCATATTTCCTTACAAGATTAATCGGAACGAGCAAACTCGCAATTCAAAAGAGGAAGGACCCATTCGCGTGGATGATTTGTAGCGAAACACTCGCAGGAAGCTTTCGGGGGGAAAAAGTGGATGGTTGGATACGTGGAAAGCTCGCGATTCGATTAATCGGAGCGGGTAGTGGGAATGGAGAAACTCGCGTACGGAAAGAAAGTGACGCGAGTAGAAGAAGGAAGTTGGTTATGTAAGAGAAAGGATCGGGGGGGGCTCGCGTTAAGGCGAAATCGTTACTCGACACCCTTGTGTAACGAGAGCCAAGCCGCGGCTATGAAGAAGACCAATGTTCTAGCGCATAAAGAACCGTGGTTTAGCGTGTCCCTGAAAATCGAAACCACCGTGACGCCGGCGCCTCTCCTTCGCTCTCTTCTCTTCCTCCAGCGCGACACGCACACTTTCAAAATGTAAAATCCTCCTATCTAATTTCACCTTGCAAGGGACTCGTTACCGAAGCTTAAAGTTCCAAGATCGACTCGAACGAGATCGCCATTAATTCTTGTAATTCGCGAATGGACAGAATAGTTGCTCGAGTTGTTAAAAGAATACGGTGAATCGCTTGAATCAGAGATCGGGCAAACTTTCTTTGCAAAGTTGAACGCTTCCAAGCTTTACGAATCAAATATCAGCTATATTATATGTATTTTATTACTGTATTACACGACTTTGTTATCTCGGTCTTTTTGCAATCTAATGTACTTGAGATTCGCGAAGACTCTTCGACCATATCAGCCCTGTCTTCGTTTTGCTTTCGACCATATCGATTAACAACCCAACGAAATCGATTGTCGATTATTCGAATCACGATTAGTAACCTAAGAAATTTACATCTCTCGTGCTTCTTCCCCGAGTATTCATTTTCAATTCATTCGGACATCAAAAATTCAATTCTAGAGCAACGCGTGACGGATCTTAGTTCGCAGATCTCTGATTCAGACTATCATTCGGACTTGTTTTGAGCCGCGAAGGGACGCGAGAAGAAACGGCGGGAAAGCCGTGGTATCGTTTAGAAACCAATGAGCTTCTAATGAAGGTGGAGCTTGGCGAGGAAATCTCCACCTACTCTTAAAATGCTCTAGTTCTCTCCTCTCCTGCGTGCGTGTCTCCCTGCGTAAAGGACGGCGATGAAAAGAAGCGAAGAACGAGAGAGAAGGACACAGGGGTGGGCGGGAAGGGGAGGAACGAAGAGGAGAGACAAATGAAGAGGCTGAGGAGGATCTTCAAGTATATACGTTTTAACTCGGCCAAGTCAGTTGGCATCTCGCCGCATCGACTAATGCGATGGCTTCGTTTCATCGTTTCCCAAACGATCTTCCCGCAAAATCGATCGACCAGTTGTGATTTACGCGCGATCCGGGCAATACCTCGCCGTAGGACCTCGGTTTCGAACAGTTTCATTTTACAGTGGGTGTAGTTTTAATCTTTCGGGAGAATTAGCAACAGCTTGCTACGTTTTCCGGGGGGGAAGATTAAAAATTAGCGAGAGATCACTTCGGTTTGAGACATTGAAACTTGGCAAGAGATTACTAGTTTTGGGTGATTAAAAATTAACGAGATATTAGTGGTTTTGGGATATCGAAAGCTGGCGAATGATCGTTAATTTTCAGAGGTTTTAAAATTAGTAAGAGATTACCAGCTTTGAGAGATTGAAAATCGGTAAGGGGTTGCCAATGTTATGAGATTGAAAGTTAGTAAAATGTTGCTAATTTTGAGGGATTAAAGGGTGTACGAATATCGAGCGACGGGAAGAAATTGGTAAACGGATCTCGCGTTCACCACCGAAACTAATTTTTCGGGTGCAAAGTGCCGGTCGCGGAGGGACTTTCTTCGGGCAATGAATGTCGCGAACTCGTAAAATATCCGAAACAGCGACTGATTTATGGAGCTATAAAGAAGCGGGCTCGTCAGCGGCGAACGAATACCGAAGCACGAATTGCTCGTACACCGTTGCCGTGAAGAATCGATTTGGAACACCGATCCTGCCAGAGAGAGAAATTGACGTGTTCGCATAATACGATAATTGGGGCAGCAAGCTTCCCTTTCATCCCGGCTAATTTACATGTCCCTAGTTAGCATTCGACGTTGAAAAGGAAAAGGTACCGCGAGTCGAACCGAGCCACCCCTCTCGGATCCTCGAAAGCTCAAGCGAAACGTAATCGATCGCAAACCACGTCGATCTTTCTCGTGCACGATTTATGCGGCAAAAATTTCACAAGGAAAATTGCATGCGCGTTAGCAGCGTCGGTTGAACTTTCGTCGCTTTGCAGCAGCAAACTGTTACACTTTGAGCTTCTGGGAAGCTGGTCGAATAAATAGAGCAACGATCGAAAGAGATCGCTGGATAATATTCTTGGAAATCACGTGGACGTTAACAGTGTCAACGAGTTGCTATATTTTGAGCGCTGGAAAAGGAATGAAGCAGTGGCTGAAATAATATTATTGGAATAGTTGGATAATATTTTTGGAAACTGTACGAACGTTAACAGTGTCGATTGACTCTTCGCCTCTCTGTTTCAACAAATTATTATCTTATACTTTGGGCGCCGGGGAGCGAATGAAGCGAACAACACGGCGATTGAAATAATATTTTCGACGTGATCGGATAATATTTTTCGAAATCGTACAGACGTGAACAGTGTCGATTGACGTTTCGCCACTTCGCAGCAACGATTTAGTACACCTCGAGCGATGAGAAACGAGTGCAACGAAGAAGATCGCAGGATAATAGTTTCGAAAGAAGTGTGAAAGTTTTTCGGAGAGGTTGTAAACAGATCGAGTGGTATTCGGTGGGCACGTGGCACGAGACCTTAATTGCTCCGTCACGCTACACCCCGCGAATGCTTCAATTAACATTTTCGGGGGCAAATTGCGCGTGAAAAAGCCCGCTCGTATATCTTCGCCGTTCACGAATAATCGCGCGGTCCGAATGAACGACACGACGATTTCGGGGAATCGGTAAAACTCGAAGAACGGGGAATGACGACTTAACCATTCGTCGAGCTGCTCGCCGCGCCGATGAGACACTTTGCGCGACAATCTCAATCTTCCCGTCGATCGAAGCATCTTCGCCGAGTTTATTAGGCAACGAAGGGACAATGTTGTGCGCAAATTCGGAGCAAGGAGGAAACACCGGGGTGATAGTTTCGCAGGTGGCGAATCCACACGCGCCGCAAGATTTCACGGTCTCGCGCTTGCTCTCCACGCCGACTCATTCGTTAGGTGAGAATGTTGGAAAAAATTGAGAAATTCGTTACCTCGCAGCAAAGACCATCCTTGTCGAATCTTGGAACTTTAGTCGCGAAGTTCGGAGCTCGATTAAAACCCACTTAATTTCATTGCCGCGTCGATGTACAGATACCGGGCAGTCCGTTGTCCGTTCAGAGTAACTATTAATGCGTTCTTTTCGTGTACAACGTGGGAGCCTGTAACCAGTTACAATTGTCGTTCCAAGTAGCGAGCAAAATTCCGGTTACAGATGATTAGCAATGCAAACTGATTGAAAAGAAATTGCAACTAAAGCGTCGCGTTAAATGTTGGACGTTAAGAGATTAACTCGCGCGTTGATCGCTGCACATTTAGAAGTCAACTAGAAAGTTGCATTGTAGATTTGAACTCTTCAACTACAGCATAATGCAATAAATATTTTTGCCAAAAATAATTGAAGTCCACCGAACAAAGTAAATAAAAAATATTAGAGTAGCTCGCAGCTGTTCTGCAAAAGGGAACAAAAATTGACAAGGATCGTTTCCGTTGCGAGGCCCAAAATTTTCCTATTCGCGATCGACTGGTTAAATAGACGTGGCGCAAACGCTTGCGTAACGTGCGAGGAATTAAGCGCAATCGGAGATCGCGCGGCTCGCAGAGAGGCGGACAACCGAAATGAACGCGCTTGACGCGTTTCCACGCTTAATCCATGATCCACGTCGAGTTTGATTCCATCGAAATCGCGCATTCGCTGTCATGCTGTTCGCGTTATGCCGCTTTGATGAATGCTCAAGCACAGTGGAGTCATTCAAGTAATAGCCGCGCCACTGCTGGAGCTTCTCTTCTTTGCCCTTTTACTTTTTCGAGCACCGTTGCGTTTCCCTCCTTAATGCCAGCGGTATCTTCAAATATTTTACGCGAATCTTCGCTTCCTTTTAACCCGGCTGCGTCGATCCAGCGATACGACGAGCAAACTGATCGACGCGAATAACGCGCGTTTTTGCAGAATGCAACGAGAACTCCACGCAACCGGCAAACAGGAGACCGAGAAGAAGCAGGACGACCTTCTCGGCGCAGCAATTGGCCGCTCTCGAAAGGGTGTTCGAAAGGACGCACTATCCTGACGCTTTCGTACGGGAAGAGCTTGCGACGCGGGTATCTTTATCGGAAGCCAGAGTACAGGTAACGCCACTCTTCGAATCGCAAAGGAATCGAGCGAAGGGAAAGAACGCGCTTCTTCGACCCTTTGACGACCAAACCAGGATCGAAGATTCTTCTTCCAAAGATTTCACCATCTGCACGCGAAGAGTAATAGAGTCCACGAAACGCGGAGGCGGTCGTCAAAGGGTTAAACGCGGCGTCGGAGACATCGGATGACGCGTTTGGCTTTGTAAAAGAGAAGAATACGTTGGGTCGGAAAAAGTATCGTACCGCTGGTGGGCCAAGTTCACATATGTTTCTCGGGATTATGGTCGCTAGAGTTGGACGAAAGGCAGACAGGCGGGCGAAGAAGGTAGAATAAAGAGGAGCAGAAGGGGACGAGCGCAAGAAGAAGAGGAAGAAGGGAAAAAAGAGGAGAGGAGGAGGAGGAGGGTGGAGGTAGCGGATAGCTAAGCAGAAAATCAGAGGAGACAGGTTGTCAGGGGCAAGGAGCTATGATTAGCTTGGCAGGATAGTTGCGTGGTTCCAGCAGCATCTGCGCTTGCCATACGACCGCGACGGTTCGCGTACCGCGTGCACGCTTTACATGCTACGCTGTACGTCGCGTCGCGTCGCGTCGCGTCGCGTCGTATGCCATACGCCGGGCATATCTACGCGCAGCACGTGTGCCGATGCTTACACGGCTGTGCGGAGAGCACACTTTTCGTTGCTCTTGTCGATCCATCCGTTGCTCCAATGCCGCTGCTCTGCGTCCCGCGTCACCCGCCGCTGTCCGTCTATTCGTCTGTCTGCCGACTGCTGACTGTACGGCTGCCAGCACCCGTCACGCTGTCCCGTCTTCTATCCGCGTTCGCTTCTTCTTCTTCTTCTTCTTCTACTACTACTACTACTACTACTACTTGCGCTTCTTCTTCTCCCTTCGTTCGACGAACACTATTCGTCGCTAGAGCTGCGAAATACTCGGAAAAAGCCAACCGAATTTTACTCGTATAACTGATCCGATTGTGAGTCGAGTAATTGGACACACCGAGAATTTTGGAAAAATCGAGTAGCTAATACTTTGATCGAACCTCTCGAAGTAATTCGACATACTTGGATTGTTTCGAGCTGCTAGATTTTTTTTTTAGTAAGGTACTTGTACCAGTAGCTGGGCAGTAGCAGAATTACGCTCCATTTGGCTTCGCGTTATAAGATTGGAGATCCGTGAATAAGTATTGCCTACGATATTTAACTGATTCGTACGTGACGCGATAAGAAAGCAGGGATCAGCTGAAGCCAGCATGCGTAGATAATAGAATAATAATAGAGCAGGGAGTTAAGGTCTCTTCCAATATACCTCGATATCCATTTACACTCGCTGTAATTCGTGCGAGTGTCCAGGTACTATGTATCTTAACGTGACCAGCTAACAGTACAGTTACCTTACGTCCGTCGTATCGAGAGCGTTAAAAAGCTCTAAGATAGACGCACACGAGTGGTACGACACCGTTGCACTCGTATCATCGTCTTCGTTGTTTCCAATTGCAAAGCTAGGGAAAATATACAAACGCACCGCTCGTGTGCATCTATCCTTAGTCCTGGCAAGCATGAGAATATCGTCGCCGCAAATGCAAGACAGATCCGCTTCAATAACACCGAACGTTCGGGAATTTTGCCGTCAGGTATGGTTTCAGAACAGACGCGCCAAGTTTCGCCGAAACGAAAGAAGCTCCGCAATGAATCGAGGCATCTCCTCCAACAGGGAAGTGGAAAGCGCGGCTCTACCTTTGCGACCGGTCAGAATAGCCACGCACACGCAAGAGAACAATTCGGAGGCTCTGCAGAGCTCGCAAGTAACTCAGTACCCGTACAGCGAGTACTGGAGATCGTCGCAGCACTACACCTCCATGCAAACTACCACGTGCCATGGATTCATCAACGGCAACTTGGGCAACGTGAATCTTCCCTCGTATCATCAGGCAGAGATTCACGGAGGACTGGAAGGATCCGCGATGAACAGCTTGAACGCGTTGCGATTCCGAACGCATCCGTACGGAACCGCGTTCTCCGCTATGCACGCGAGCATGTAACCAACCTCTCTATAAATCCCCATTTTACATAACGAAATCTTTTTTTAACACAGTATTTATGAAATACCAAAGCTTCTAATTATATCGTGCGAGCGAAGGTAGGCGAACGTAACGTAACCGTAATGTGACACGAAGGACCAATCGATCGGACGCGATTGCACGGAAGTTAGGATTTAAGCGCGGAACACGCATACAGGGTAATGTAAGTTGTTTTGTAGAATCGAAGAAGTAGCTTAATAAATGATAAAAAGCGTAAATGTATTATCTTTTTAATACAAGGCATATATATATATATGTATATATATATATGTATAGCTATACAGGAAATGTTGATCTACAAAGTTTGTCGTACTCGTATAACGGCGTGCACTCTCGTGTACGGTAACGCGAGAAAAAAGGAAGATGTACGAATAATACAAAGAGCGAACCACTGTGGAAGAACGGGTCGTTTACGCGTTGCGGCAAGAAACATCTAAAATTGCAGTCGCAGAACGAGCACGCGTACATACTTGTCCATGCGTCATGCGAGGTCCGACAGTAAAGTTCTCCGGTCGTGCAAATAGAAAAAATGCAGACAACTCGGATAAAAAAAGGAGTTTCAACGGCGGTAGACCTACAAAACGGATCAAAATGATCCGCTGGTAATTTAATATCTCTTTGGTGCAATGTTTTCTGAAGGGTCGCGGTTTTCCAGACGCAGGTATAGGAATTGCACTATACACCGAATAAATTGGATACGCTAAATGTCTTTGAATTAGGAGAGGCAATTTTTATATCAAGAGAAGTACGTTTTATATTAGGAGCAATAATTAAACGTTAAGTTAAGATTGTATTCCGAAATACTGGTTTTCGATGCGTTTTCTTTACCTTACTAAATTTATTTTACCCTAATATGGGGGGGGGGGGGTGAAGGGTGGGCGATCACAAAAATCAGAGACAATAGGGGATTCCAGCTCGTAAAAAGATTGGGAAGCACTGCCTTAACCCATTTAAACCTGAAACCATCTTAGTAAGAAATTGATGGGATTCTAAATAGGTACGCTATACATCGTAGACTAACGTTAGCGACTAGAAGTCTTCGTTTACTAGTTTATTCTAAAGTAAAATAAAATAGTTAGGATAGACCTAAGCGGGTTAAACGATAGGTGGATGAAAAGATTTGTGCATCTGCGTCTTTGCATTTCGATAATCCGGGAACAACTCTGTTGTCGGAGCTCGCGCGCAAATATATGAATATACGAACATACGAACATACGAACATTGGCACGAAATTAGAATGCAAATTTCGCAAGTATATTTGGTCACACGTGTATCCGTCGGAACGCTAATCCAGCTACAGCCACGTAAAAAGATTCAAAAAATGTTTTCTCTTACGTATTATTAATTACGTCCGTCCAAAAGTTCTTAAATATATAATATATATATAGAGAATACGCGTTCGCAAGTGTTTCTAATACTATACGGTTACTTGTACATTTTGCACGGCATTGCTCCAATCGACTTTCGACGGTACCAAATAGAATGCAGGCGCTATTTTGCTGCCGCACGGACACTGGCTACCAGCAATCCAACTGAACGAGCCCAATTTCGTGCTGCATTTCGGACAATTCAATTTTCCCTCCACATTGTGCGTGATATCGGGCATCCATGCCAGCGGTTCTACGAACAATATTTTAGTACAAAATTCTACGGGCTCTTTCTCCTCTTTCTCTTCTTTTTCGAGCGGCGCCAAAGGCTCGTGGGTAGCTTTTGATTGTTTAGACGTTTTCTTGGAGCTTATGTGTCTCCAGATTTGCTTCTCCTTCGGCATGTGCGGCAAAATGTTGCTGGCACTCGCCACGATTCTCCGACACCTTTTGCAACGATAAACCGTCGGCTCTGGGCGCACCGTAGCGAGAGCCGGATCCGGTTTTATCAGCTCCGCGCAATTTTGCGGCAAAATCTTCGCCTTCCGCACTTTGTCCGCCGCTATTTGCAGCCTATACATCTTAAATTGTACGCTAGTATTGTCTACACCGAAGCCCATCTCTTCGTAAAGCTTCAGCTGCGCCAGGAAACCGGCGTTCGGCCCGACGAATCGCCGTTTCTCTCTAACCGCTTCGAACGTGTCGCAGAAACTCTTGCCGTACTTCTTCATTAGATACGCGATCACCATCGTGACCGATCTGGACACGCCGAAGTAACAGTGTACCAGAATCTTGTCGCCCAATTGCAGAGCGTGATCTATGAACTCGTACGAATCTTCGAAGTGAGTTAATAGATCCTCGCGAGGCATGTCGGTAACTTGGATATACTTGATGGTCAAGTTTGGTAGAAGCTCCTGGATCTTCCTGGGAAGAGGACAAGAATCCACAGTGAGTATGTAATTGATTTTCGCCTCTTTCAACCATTCGATGTCCGTGGCGGCTGTAAGGTTGCCGAGAAACAGGCCGGGGATAATTTCGTCGTAACTCGAGGGACCCGCGTCGAAATCTTCTCTAATCAATTTTTTAGTAGCTTCTTGCGCCATGCCGATTATTACTGCGACACAAAAAGTCAAGCTACGGCAATGTTGTTGGGTGGCGGGTTATTTATTTCGTTACTCTCGTAATACAAAATGTACAAAACGTATGTATACATACAACGAATACGAAATTAAATCTCTACAACATTCCGAAGCGCAAACATTTTTCCGATGTCTAGCGAGTTAAGTGAAGCGCAAAACTTAGGAGTACGAACTCTTGATCGCTTGGGTTCTCGCGAACGTGCAATTTCCAATGTCTGTGGTCAGTCGCAAAACCTTACGTACGCGCGTTTTAAATTTAGAGTAGAAATATTTAATCTTATTCAAGGATTTTCCTATTGCAAAGAGTTTTAAATTCTAAATATGATATTTCGATATTTTAGGACTAGGAGCAGGATTTTAGGGCTTAGGTAAAATATAAAATATAAGATATAAAATTACTAATAAGGAAGATTTTTACTGATTACTAGACTGCGGATTTTCATGTAAATTCGTATTTTCAGAAGTACTATTAAAGAAATGGAGCTTTTTAATAGAGATTTGTTTCTTCCTTCAAGTATAACACAGCATGATTTACTTTAGATACTTTATACATATATTTTTGCATGCTATGTGCATTGTACAATTTTTGCAAGCTTAAATTTTCCATCGATTCGTAGAAATCCGCAGTCTACTGATTACACAAATAAAATTGTCTTTAAAACAGCCTACAAACACTCTTGTGTTTCACGATGCAGGCATCGGTACAGTTGATGAGTTTAAGTTTAAAGTAGGCTAGCAGCAAGCTTGTAAATGATGAAACATAGGTATTGACTGCAAAACATGTAGAGGAGTCATCAAAATAATAAATTAATAAGCAGTTAAAGGATTAAACTCATCAGCCTCATCGGTGCCTGCATCTTGAAATACATTGGTGTCTATAGCCTGCTTAAAAGAATAATAGAATAAGAATAAGATGCATTGGAAAGTCTAACAATGTACAAATGTGGTTACAATAATAAGTTTTGTATACTTTGATACTGTACAGATCAATTCGGTACCTTAAAGTCTTGAAAATTTGATCGACTTAAAAGCATCACCATGTTTATTAAAATAGAATTTACAAGTCAAGTACAGGGGAGATTAGATGATGGCAATCATTTCGAGTATCGAAATAGTATTTGATATTTAATAAATACATATTTAACTTTGTGGAAAGGCACTGAATTAATTTGTACACCTAACATATAGTATTTTACAAGCAAGTGAAAGAAACATAGTGATTCCTATAGAATCTACCAGCCAATTTTAATTAACATATAGATTAATATTTCGATGGATATTCTAATGTACTATTTGTTTAAATATTCGATATTTGGAGGTGCACGTAGAGTTTTGCGGCAGACTGTATTTAAACAAGACGATTCATGCTCTAAGTGGAAATTGTGTTTCTCGTTACCTCGCTTAAACGTATCGCAAGTAATTGTAATATCTCGATCCTATCGAAATACGCATAAATTCTTTTCGAACAACAAGACTTGCAAGCAACATCTTTTACAAAAAGATCTCATCTTTTCTCTGCATCGAAAGACGCGAAAAGTTTCCGACGGCGCGCTTCCAAAACGCTGCGTTCATCGTTGCATCTCGAGCTTTGAAACATTTATTTTCTCCATTTCTACGGGACCGTAAAGCAACGCAAAACACGTTTTACATTTTACATTTTACATTTCACGTTTGACAAGACTCGAGTATGAGTACTGCTTTTAGTTGTGAACGCGTGGACGCGATGGCGCTTCTGCGAACATTTTTTACCAGCGTTTCTCAACCTTTTTGGTCGCGCGTCCCAACATTTAGCGAAATTTCGTTGCAAAAATCAAATAGCAGTAGCAATGATAATTTATTAACGGGGTGGAAACTTTTTGGTATCGGAATACAGAGTAATAAACGTGGCGGTATAAATAGATATATAAATTACAATGATTATAAAAAGTCGCTATGTTATTGTAATGGACAAATTTTAAAATCCTGAATGACCGGAATCATATAATATTCATTATATAAATGAACAAAATTATTTATTTATCTATTTAATATAGACGGACTGCAAGTCTTTTTAGTGCAAGTAGATTTGCAACAAATATTCTAATTTCTTATTACGACGTTTTAAACGCGAAACTGATCAGATTTTAAATTAGACCAGCTGCTTCAAAGTTATACATAGATATCAGTAAGATAGTTTGTATGACGATTAAACTGCGGATCTTTTTGCAAATCTATATTTCTGCAAACATAATTAAAGAGACGCAATCTGAAAACAAATTTGTTTTACATCGTAAGTCTTGCAACTTACATTTTGCTTACGATACTTTGTATATATAACATTGTATCTATATTTTACACGTTTCGTACTTTTTTGCGCATCTCGATTTCGTGTAGATGCGCAAACATCCGCAGTCTAATGATAATTGTTAAATGGTCTTACATAAGCTGCGAAGAAAACAAAGGAAGATAATATTCAATGACACCTTGGAGCAACTATCATTGCGCGAACCATCGATTGAGAAACGCTGTTTTTTACGGTTCAGTTCTAAGATCAAGAACTCTATTATAAAATGCATCGCTCTAGACACGATTCGATCGTCAATGAATATAGCATTGCCTTAACAAAATCTCAAAATTACTCTTCGAACATTCTACATACAAATGCGATCAATTTTTAACCCCTTCGACGTACAAAAAATTGAGTTCTCTTCAATGGAAACGATCTTAAATGCGCACGCGCGTACCATACACATTTTAGCGTACAAAGTAAATCTATTTCAACTCTACGCGAATAATTTTAATTATATATACATGCATGTTAATCAAAATTAGAAGATTGGAATAAGATTATAAACAATATAGATATTGGTTGCAAGTACTATGCGTCAGCGGATTTGGACAAATTTTGCCGCGCTGCTCGTTGGACGTGTCGCAACGCCAGTCAATTTGCTTATTCAAAAGACCTCTTGAAGAGAAAAAAGAACGTGTAATGGTCGGCGATATATATCCAATTAAATTTCAAAATGCATTTCTCTGAAAATTATAATCGCGGCTCCGGTAAAAAAAGAAGAGAAAGATTTAAGGGACGAAATTTGTAGGAATGGGAGGAACAAAGGAAGTAGGAGGAAACGAAAAAGTAATACGATTTAAGCGGATGATCTTTGTACTTTCGAAAAGATCACGGAATAAGTTGTCCACGACCACGTATGCCGGAAGTGACGCGTGTTGGATCTCCACATCATTGAGAATAGTCGCACGGAAAGCACTGTGCTTGCCTGTTCCGTTTCTTCGAGTCTCTCCCTCTCTCCCTGCCGTGTGTGTGTCTCTCTGTCTCCGTCTCTGTCTAGTCTTTTCTCTTTTCCATCGTCCGTCGGTATCACTTGCGTACGCGCACGTGTGTACATGTAAGTGTATGGGTATTTTTTGAGTTTAAATAAAACAAGATGCTGATCTCGCAGGAGGTGATCTCGAAAGCGGAAGAAATCGCAGATCAGGTGAATTTAACGAGCTATCCTGCTCCATTTATTCTTATCCGCGTATAATCGCGTACCCCGTATCGAAAACTCGAGTTTAAAAGACGAGCAGAAATCCTGTAGGAGCACAAGTGTACTCCTGTCAACGTCATCGTGACACGATTCTTACCTACATTCGCATATTTTCCTTTCGTTCTTTCGTGTTTCTCATTGCTCGCCTATTCTATTATCTTTCGTTCGCATCCAACGTTGTAAACTTTCTTACGTTTATTGTCTGCGCGCTGGGAAAGTAAAGGTTATGAGTTAAGAGAGAAATGTATGTTACGAATAATACGCCACTCATCGTCTCGCTTTTAATCGTACCCTAATTCCTTTTGCGATTCTATTTCCACCACGTATGTATTAATTAGAGACTCGAAAAGCGCCGAGAAAAGATCGTAATTTTTCTATTCGGTCGTATTTGTAACGCGAGTAGATTTACTTTGTCCTTTGTTCCCGTGTAAAGAGAGAAACGTTCGACGTGCTCGTCGAATTCATTCGCGGGATGGAATTTCTCTAACTGGTATTGTTTTACGGTGACAGGTAATCCGCAATGGGAAACACATATTGCCAACTCTGGCAAGACTATGCCTGATAGCCACATTTCTGGAGGATGGGCTACGAATGTGGTTCCAATGGACAGAGCAGAAAGAGTTCATGAACAATGTTTGGTACTGCGGCAACTTCTTGGCAACCGTGTTTGTCCTGGTTAATTTAATCGGCCAGCTGGGAGGCTGCGTGATGGTTATAGCCAGATGGAGAGTCAGCATTGCCTGTGGAATATTATTTTTCATAGTAGTCCTGCAGACACTGGCTTACAACATTCTATGGGATGCAACATTCCTATTTAGAAATTTGGCCCTCATAGGAGCACTTTTGTTGGTTCTGGCTGAGTCCAGAGTAGAAGGGAGGTCTTTGTTTGCTGGTGTGCCCAGTCTAGGTGATAACAAGCCTAAGAATCTGTTGCAATTAGCTGGCAGGATTTTACTAGCATTTATGTTCACCACGCTGATTCGCTTTGAGATATCCTTCCTTCAAATCGTGCAAGATATCCTTGAAAGTAGTCTGATGATATTAGTAACTATCGGTTACAAGACCAAACTCAGTGCCTTGTTGCTTGTTTTGCTGTTATCTGCACTGAACTTTTATCACAATGCGTGGTGGTCCATTCCAGAATACAAAGCTCTTAGGGACTTCCTCAAATACGATTTCTTTCAGGTAATTCTTACTTCTTAGCAGACCACAGATTTTTTTGCAAATTCATATGCTTGTAAATAAGTTCGGAGTAGTCGGATTGAATTTATTTTATTTATTTTTTTTTTTTTTTTTTTATTCGTATTATTACGTATTTATTAACGGCGCAAAATGATAGGCAGTCAAATATAACAATATAGTATGATAAACTAAATAAAATAAAAAGAGAACGAAATTATTAAAAAATTTCGGCCGGCCAGATTGAAAGTTTAAGCAGGCTGTAGTTTGCCGACCCGTGATTTCGATGACCGTGTATGAGTTTATAAAAAAAAAGCTACTACTATTGTCGCGTTACAGTTTCGTCGATCATAGATGCTAACTATAAACGTAATTGTTTGCAGACACTGTCGGTGATCGGCGGCCTTTTAATGATAGTCTCGTTGGGTCCCGGAGGCGTGTCGATGGACGAGCATAAAAAAGAATGGTAGACGCGTGGCGGTGTATTATCCGAACGCGAATCATTACATTGTCATGATCATTGAGTAAAAAAGCGGTCTCCCATTCCTATTCCTTTGTATGCTCAATCAACTCTACGCTATAATTTCATTGTTTCGTTAAACAAGAAACTGTGTAACGCGCATTCTCATTTTTTAATTATCAAATTCGGGTAAAGGAATTGTTAAAGTAGAATTTAAAGTGGTGTACTCTGGGTCACACAGTCTAAAATACACGGAACTATAATATAGCAGAAGAAAAAAGAAGGAAAACGAAAAGACGAGAAAAGTTCGGAATAGTTTATATATTGTGTTTAAGGGGAAAAAAAAGTTAATAACAAAAGGAAGACAACACCAAGACTAATTTATACGCATCAATAATGGCATTGTACATACGACACTACATTTATCAAGGAAAACAAAATATATTTTTTCTGTGTGTTTTTAATTTTCTCTCTGCGTTTTCGATCTTGGTGAAGCAAAATCCTAGTCGGATTTTTATGTATTATTTTAAAAGAAAATGGAAAAACAAGAATGTCGATGTATTCTTCTTCCATATAGTTACAATTAAATTACTTTATCAACTTTATACATGACTTAACACGATGAGAACGATAAATTTCCGAGATTTTTATACGAATAAATTATTGTAAATAAATATTTCCTATCACACATTCTTTATCATTCAAATTTATTTCTACGGTATTCATATGTACGTTTGTCGGTTAATCGTTTAATTAGCAATTACCGTATTCAGATTCGGCTAATAATAATCCGTTAAAAATAAATTGCTCTAAGAATAGAGGCAGCGAGAGTAAATTCGGAGCTCGGATTCATCGGCAAACGCGGTACAATCGCTGCGGACAAAAGATTCGTCGTTAAGCAAATAAGAACGAGTGTCGAGAGACATGAGCATATCGTACAGATATAGATATAGATACAGAGATCGCCGTTTACCGGTTCGTAAAGGAACCACGGTTTTAACCGCAGAGCCGTTCGCTTATGTTTTGCAATCGTTGCACCGCCACCAAAGATGCGACCACTGTTTTAAAAGGTACGAATTCGTTATCCTTTTAACGTGCTTGCGTAGATTTTGTTAGACTAACCAGTTACTTAACTAACAAGTGGATCGAATAAATGTATGTAGGAAAAACATTCAATTGGTATTAATTAACGTTTCCGGCTAGTAATAGAATTGAGACAAGTTTGATACCATTGATACGTTCATGTTTAGAATTCGATATTTGCGTATATCAATCACCACGTACGATACGTTTCCGAATGATTTCAGATGTATCGATACGTCGCACGTGTATTATGTTTGATACTTATTTAAATATAATTACGAAAACCCGAATACGATTCAAACGAAATCTGTATCATGAAACATGTATGAATGCATGTACGAATATATGTAAGCCAGTGATGATTAATCTTTTATCCTCTACTGTCGCATATATCATTTCTATCACATCTATTATTTATACTCAAATTCGTCGATCTTTTCGAACATTAATTTATAGATTCGTGTTGCTATTTTATCTTAGCTATTGCAATTAGTTATAAACACGTACAGCAAATCGTACGTGCCGCAGATTGGTCATCACTGGTGTACCCATTCCTTTGTCTTATTGATATCTCCATGGATACCATATAATTGTTTTGAGACGATATCAAACATTTTAAGGCCCCTACAGACACTGTCTGTCAAGCGATGGGTTTAAATTAATGGCTCACAAAGCTGCTACAACTCAAGTGTATTTTCCAGCTACGCGAGAGCCACGAACTTAAACCCATCGCTCGCATCGATGCACCACTAGCACCGAAAAAATCAATATGGTATCAACGCACTCGGCCGCGAGCTAGAACGCACTGTTGATTTTTCGCGAAACAAAGTTTTTCCATGCGACGGTGTTTTCGGTAGGCTAATCATGAGTAAGAACAAAGTAATGAAAGGCACCACTGTTCTCACAGCCAAACCGTGGGTTTATGTTTTGACTTCGAAGCAGCGAAACACTCGGTGCGATGATTGCTTGAAGAGGTATTTTACGTTCAAATTGTTCAGTCCGCGGGCAATATTCTTCTTCGATCAATGCAAGATACGAACGTTCTATCGTTCGTGTGTTATTATTGGCGTGTACGAAAAGCGAGGTACTAATGGAGCAAAATGATTGAATTGGTTTCAGTGGCAAGCTGGTTAAATGTGCCGGCTGTATGTACGTGTCTTATTGCAATCGATCTTGTCAACGAAACTCTTGGCTGCTACATAAGATAGAATGCCCGAATTTGAAAAGAATCTCGCCGAAAGTCGTGCCAGATATAGCCAGACTCATGGCACGTGTAATTATAAAATTAAATCAAGGTGGAGGTGAAGAAATAGGTTATTATAGTGAAACTGGTTATAGAAAGTTTAAGGACCTGATGTCTCGTAAGTTTTTTTAAGCATTTAACGCGGACAAGTTACAGAGTAGATCTATTATTCCAATTCTATTAGCATTTTCATTTTTACCATTTCTCACGAATAAAAGCACAGACGAGGTACAGAGTAAGACCTATCGTTTTACGGAATTTGGCGTCGCCCGGTCTGAAATACCGATAACCTAAAAAAATCAGAGATTTTGGAAGAATATTTTCTGCTTTATTATCCGATGCGGAATGTAAACACTTGTAAAGTATTTTAATATACAAAATGTAAAAGCAAACACAATAGTTATTCATTTCAGACAATCGAAAAGGTAAAAATAAAAATGGTAAGGGGGTAGTTAAATTTTACTTTACCGGACCAAAAGTGATCAAGATTGTTTTACATGATTTAATAAAATTTAGCGTGTAGATTAAAAAAAAATGGCAATTATAATGTCAAGAATGCATGGGAACAAAAGTTGTGCATGTTTAAAAATGCGTTACTTTACGGGCTACAATATGACCGCTATGGTGCCTCCTTTCATTGCTCGTCCAATAAAAGCAGCTCGTTGTTTTTCGTAGTGACGTCACATGCTACGTTCTACCAATATCGATAAAATCGGTATCTGCAAACCGATGTTTGCAATTTAAATATGAGAAAAGGGGGAGGGAATATGTTCGCTAGAAAAGGTGTAGTTATGGTAGTGAAAAAAATTGACGGCACTTCAAAGTTAAGCTTCCGATCTTTTAGCTTTTTTTTTTCGTCTTCGATATATTAAAACAAAAAATAGTAAAAATCGATATTTTTTAAAAAGCGTAATTTATGCGATAAAAACGCGACTGCGATCGATTAGATCTCGAGATATCGCGTCAGCCAGTTGAGAAAATAGGACCTATTTCGATCATCTGTAGCTCGTATAATTTGCGTTACTTTTGCTTGTAAAAAATACTGTGTGCACGGAAAATATGCGTGGAAGCCCGATGTAAAACAGTATCCAGTTTCGTTTAAAAAAAATCACAAAAGATGCCTAAAAAAAAACGCATGTCTAGACCAGAATAGACCATTAAACGATTGCCGCATTCTTCAGATTACAAGAATATAAAGGAAGACAAGAAAAGAATGGACCATTTCACGAATTTGTATCGAGTTTTGAAGGATTATTTGAAGAACATATCTCTGCCGGATCACATAGAGTTATTGAGTATCTATGGTAAAATTTGTATCAACTGTTTTACGATATGCGACGGGGAATTGAACAATTTCGGCGTCGGCATTTATTTGGGTCCTTCTATTATTGATCACAGTTGCAGGCCTAACATCGTATACAGCTTTGATGGAACCACTATGATCATTAGAACAATAGAGGATATTCCCAGTTTAGATTGGTCCGTGGTATGTCTCGCTACTAGAAGCGCGCGAGAATCCGAAAACTTCGGTAAATCGATAATTATGATATAAAATCGAGATTCACGAGACATTCGGGGTTCGATATAAATACTTCACCCGATATTTTCGGGTTCTCGCACGTCTCTATTTGCAACTGTTCGCATTCTTAGAAATCGTGTAAATGCGACTATATTGTACATATATCTTTAGATGAAGATATCGTACATCGATCTTCTTAAAACTAAACGAGAAAGACGCGCGCAGCTGCAATCTTCGTACTATTTTTTATGCACATGCAAAAGGTGCGAGGCGCCAGAACCTACGGCAGAAGCAGCCGCGTGTCCAAATAAATCTTGTACATATCCTTGCTGCGCTGACGCGTACTCGTGCGGAGGTTGTAACACCAAATTTCCGGAAGATTTTCACAGAACTTTCGACGAAGTATCAGACTTTACCGAAATCCAATTACAAAAAATGGATGACTTTCCATGTATCCTTGCTTGTAGAATATTAGTTTGCTATGTGGTAGATAAATGCGGTGTTAAAGAAATTCGAAACGCGATTGCGATTCAAGGATGCGCATAGAAACACCTTTTTCGATAACAATTATGCGAATTTCCTAGTTACGAGTAGACTGCGGATTTTTAATGATAAGATAGGCAATTATTTCCTTACAACGGAAAGTAGGTCTAGACATTAGCAAGGTGTGCCTGGAAAAGCAAAGCGGCGTGTTGCATCCTCTCAATATACAGCATGTACGAACTATACAGGCCGCTTTCGATTCGTGTGTGGCTTTGGACCACTTGAAAGAGGTGATCTACTATGGCACGGAACTTATCAAAGGCTGCCAGTAAGGAGATCTTTTTGAAACGTGCAACGCGCTCCTAAACGAAGGATAATAGCAACGCATTATCATATTTCAGGTGGTATTACGGAGAAGTTCATCCGTGGGTTGGAGTATTGTACGTGATGATAGGAAAGAGTCATTTAGCTTTGAAGAACATGAAAGAAGCCGCCGAAGCGATACAGGAAGCGCTAAAGATACTACTGATAACGTTCGGGGAACACCACTCTTTTATACGAAAAGCTTTGGATTCCGTGTTCTTGTAACTTGTTACGACGATTGGGATTGGAAGTAAAGGTGTTGGAATACTCGACGTAAATCGAGTCGAGTGTATATACTCGATCCTCTGCTGCAGCTCGAAACAATCGAGTAGCGACAATAAAGCGAGCGGCTCGAAAGAAACAAAACATAAACGTAAGGCATTCCTTTTGCCCCTTTGTCGCCCCGCTCGCCTACTTATAAGCTGACCATATTTCTCTGTATGAAGTTCAAGCCATCAAATTTCACGTACATATATGGAGGCGTTTTATTACAAGAAATCAATTTCGGAATAATTTTATTGACTTGTAACATACGGTTAGTCCCACTCGTATTCGTACGCTATACGGTGATTCATTATAGATGAAAAAAATCTTGTTTCTTATGAATTCTTTCTGTAATATTTTCACCAAATGTATTACTTCTATTTGTAAAGCAGTTTCGTTTTTCATCTATTATAAGTATGAATGGATAAGTATATAATGTGCGCATAAAACAAAAATTAAACATGCCAGAAGAGAAACGAAAATAACTGTATTTCTACGGAACTTATTATTCTTCCAAGTAAGTATCTTTTGGACTTAACTCTCGTTGACGATGACTACTCGTCATATATGTGTCAATACATGTGTATACATAATACGACGGTGTGTATAATAAATGAATAAATCATACGATGAAAAAGATTGAATTTATATTTGAATAGTTGGCCATTATTCGAATCAAATTTTATTCGAACGTTTTGAATGAATCCCCATATAATAACGATAATTTAAATCAATTTTTCGGGTAACATTTTCGTGCAGTACGAAATGCGTAACAAAATCTTCTCATCTCTATAAGGTAAATATAGTAATTTTATTTTTTAAGTAACTCCTAGAGCTCTCCCAAAAATAATAAATTCTGCTACGTAGAAAATGGTTCGAAGAAAATTTTGTTTGCTTAATTACGCCCAACTTTGGTTGCAACGAGGACTTAAAATGCCCACCTTTCCGTGATGCCAACCTTACGATATTTTTGAGTACAAACAGTTACGTTAGGCTACGGGGAAATATATAAAAGACGATAGAAATTTGCAAACGTTCGTTTGAATATTGCTCGGAGATGTTTGCGACGATTAGCGAAGTTAGAAAATTGATAAATTATATAGACAGGAAGGTTGCCAACATTATGACAAGAAACTAAGTACAGCTGCTAAGTGACAGCTGCTTAGGTTTTATTAGATCGGGTTATCCGTTAAGAACAAATTTCCATTTTCCACGGAAAATTGCAAATAACATGTGGTAAGCAATTGCGCTCGCTTGAAAATATGTTACAATAGTATTCGCAACCACGTATCTATTTATTTCTTGGCAACAATTGTAATTTAACATATGCAACTGCAATGCAACGCGATTGCAATAAATATTAGTTGATATCAACTTGTCTTTTAGCGAGCAATTTTTTGTGTTTATTTCGCGTTGCTCTAATTCGATGCTTAAGTAATAGTTTTCATTCATGGCAAATGCAGTTGCTTTATAGAAACGTGACATATGCACGTAGAGTATTCCTTAAGAAAACATTTATCATTAAATGGACATTCCTTTTAAATCGACACGATTTATTTTATTAGCGACTCGCGAAATTGATCGAACACTTTCATTCGTTGCATTTCCTATTTAATTAAAATGTAATATGCAATTTGAGTTCAAGAGTAAACTTTATTCGAGAGTCTATTAAGCTAAGAAAATTATCTATAAAATAATCTTATAATAATAATAATAATAGCAATTTATTACTTTTCAGACGTATCACAGAATTTTTGAGAATGAAAATAAGATACAATTCGAATAGCTCTAAACATGTTTGTACTTACATGTTTAGTTCTTATTCGATAGGCTTATTAATCGGTTTTTCTCTGCCAACATTTATTTATCATATTTTTCTAGTCTAAAGTTAAAGAGATGCAACCTAAATAAAAGGTTGCTTCACTCCCCAAAATACCATAATATAAAACTCCATAGTATACTTTTAACAATGTTACCATTTGGCCAATTTTATTAATCACTGTAATTAAAACACAGATGATTTAAGTTTGATTACGGAGACCCAGCAGTTTAATTTCCCCGTGTCTTCTATATAGAGATATCAGATATAATCCGAATAAGGAAAGCTCCTTATCCGAATTCATCGTAGTTGAATTAAAGGGAAAGATACAATGTTCTCTGCATTCAAAAGATTGGCTGGGAAATCAGATGGAGTTGGCACGGTATCTCCAAGGCCGGCTCATCAGTCTATGCCAACAACTTTACAAAGAAAGTTTGCTAAAGGAGTGCAATATAACAGTAAGTGGCTCAAAGAGATGTTAATGGAAAGAGAGAGAATGTCCGGAAATGAGAAGACTTTTGGTTTTAGTGAAGATTATTATAAAAGGCGACAGAAATGTAGGGAAAACTTGTCTATTTCATAGACTGCAAGGCCAAAAATTTATAGAAGAATATATACCGACTGAGGAGATACAAGTAACCAGTATACAATGGAATTACAAAGCTACCGACGATATCGTTAAAGTTGAAGTTTGGGATGTTGTAGATAAAGGCAGGCGTAGGAAAAAGTTAGAAGGCTTGAAAATGGATAATTCACAGCCTGAGAATATTATAGAGGAGCCTGCATTGGACGCAGAGTTTCTCGACGTTTATAAAGGGACCAACGGCGTTATCATTATGATGGATATCACGAAATCATGGACGTTCGATTACGTGCAAAGAGAACTTCCGAAAATTCCTAGCCATATCCCGGTGATCGTTTTGGGCAATCATTGCGATATGGCGCACCATAGAACGGTCACCGCCGATCATGTAACTTACTTTATCGACTCGTTACATGAACGAAAAGCGCAAGTAAATTTATAGCTAATATCAGGGGTGTGCGGGATCCCGATCTGAACGAGAATTTCTTTCGGCGTTCAAAAGGGATCTCGAAAATATGCTTTTGATTCCAGATACTTTCACACGTCTCGATTCCTTCGAAAATTTCGGGAATCCAAAGATTATTTCAATGTTCGCTTTAATTTTAATTCAATTTTAATTTATTCAATACAAACGGGGTAAACTCTTTAATGCACATAAACGAAAAAGAATAATATAGTCTTGTTAGAATTACCGAGTAGACTTGGAAAGTATAAAACGTGAAAAAAATATCCAACGATTTTTATCGTAAATAATTACTGCCGGTTACGAATAATCTATCGATGTTTTCTCGTTTCGTTAAATACTTGCATGATTTTTAGAGACGAGGGAGAATCCAAAAATATATAAAATCGAAACGAAATGAAATATTTTTCTCGAACATTTTCGGGATCACGCGTACCCCTAATTAATTTGCAAAAGGTTGCATATGGAGCGCGAAACCTGTATGTTACTAACGTTAGGCTTCGCGTTACGTCTGGCAGGTGAGATACGCGGAATCGTCGATGCGAAACGGCTTCGGACTGAAGCTTCTGCACAAATTCTTCAATCTTCCTTTCCTTCAACTGCAACGGGAGACATTGTTGAAACAGCTGGATACCAATGAAGAGGAGACACGTTTGACGATACAAGAGCTTGATCTATTTCAAGACAGCGACGACGCCGATTATAACAAATTCTTGGATAATCTCGTTAACAGAAGAAGAGCGATCGCCGACTCTGTCTCTGCCAGTATTCTAGTCCCTAACGTTACGTCTTCGCTCAGCAATCATAATATATTATCTTCCAACGGCAACCCGAATATAAATAGCGAAGTTAAGAGATCAATTTCTATGCCCGGCCCGATAGGAGGTGGCACACCTATTCCGGTGAAAAGCATAGATCTGAAATCGCTACCAAAGAAGGAGAACTTTATAAACGCGTCTGAAAGCCAAGTAGTTCCTATCAAATGCGCACCGATAGCGTCTACGTTATCCGCCGCTCAGAACGCTTTGAAAACGGACTCTAAAGTGGCCGAACTGTTAAGCGACAATTCCGACAGACGAGATTCGATTAGTAAACCGCAGTCGCTCATGTCGAAGATATTCGGCAACAAGAAGGAAGACGAAGTGGACAGAGCCGTGCACGTTAATAGCGCGAATGCGAACGCGAACGTGAACGCGAATGCGTTGCCAACGTTGACCAGCGTGGAAGATTTCGTGCCGGACGATGGCCTCTTGGATCGATCCTTCTTAGAAGACGGTAGTCAAGTTTCGCCGCAGAAGGTGCAGCAAGAGGAGTTGGATTCCGAAAGGTATGCCGCGGCTACGTAGACAAGAGATAGCTCGCCAAATTTCAAGACTTTTAAGCGCCGTTAAGCTTGCATCGCGAAATGTATACGCATCTCTACAGACCGTTTTGCAGAGCGACACGAAATATTTGCGGCGATAAACTCGCGCCTCAATTGAATACACGGCATCTTACGCATCTAAGGATCAAATTTAAGATGCGGCAAATTTTTCGTGGTATCCTTTTTGCGCTAGTATTACTACGTACGTCTGTTCCCCGAATTTGTCACGAATTCGCAGCTGCCGCAAATATTTCGCGTCTATCTGAGGGATCCTTTACGTTGCTGTCGCGAATATTTCGCGCTGGTCCGCGAAAACCTTTACTCGCATCTAATCTATGCGTATCGAATGTTGAACAGCGATACCGAAACCGCGAATCCTTTGGTTGCTGGCTACGAAGACGATCTATCGTCAGCCGACGAAGCGACGCCTCCGATACAACCGAAGCTAGCCGAGAATCCGTTGAGCAAACAGAAACACAAGCGCGAGGCTCTGTCGAACAGCGAGATAAATTCCGAGAAGTTACGGGATATCATGAAACGCGACTCGATCTCGTCGATAGATCAAGAATTGGACTGGCTTCGACGCGATTCGAAGTGGAGGCAAAGTCCCGAAGGTGGCGAAGACGTGAGCAGCAATAGCACTAGGAAAGACAGGCTGGAGTTGAGCGACAAGAGTTTAGACGTTAGCGTGACCAGTTCCAATGTTCATTTAGAGTTACTCGATAATACCAGCGTGCGCCACATGAGTTCCGATGGCGGTAGTCCCGTGTTAAAGGAGAAGAAGAAGCACAAAGAGAAGGTACGCGTCAGCTGTCAAATACTTTCGCTGTAATGGAAGCTGAGAATTGCAAAACGGCGCAAGTCCACTTTTTCACATTATATTTGTGGTTCTAAGGCAGAACGACGTAAGTTACGTTTCCAAAAAATTGGGATTTACGCGTTAATTGATCTCTGGAACATAGATTTTTTTCGTAGTATGTAGCTTAGAACATTTTAAGAGCCTGTTAAATATGTTACTTAAATGACTTAGTATGTAGTGCACTGTACACGTTGTCATCTATACGTTTAAATATGCGTTGCTATGTATTTTATGCAAATAAGTTCTTACATTTCTTTAATCGTAAATTGCAAATGAAACGTTGCGTTAATCCGAAAGAATGAATTACAATTAATTCCTGATATGCGAAATGTATTTCGCAAAACGTTGCTCGACGGACTTGTGCGTTTTTTGGAATTCGTGGCTTAGACCTGCCTTGATCTGAAATGAAAATCCTTCCAGACGGAGGACAAAGAGAAGAAGAAAAAAAAGAAGTCCAAGGATAAGGAAAAGGACAAGGAGAAGACGGATAAAGCGGAGAAGAAGAAAAAACGTTCGTTGCACCGTTCGAGAGACGAGAATAGGGAGCGCGACGAGCTGGAAGAGTTTCTGAACGGTTCTGTAACCAGAATCGGCGTGGACGTTGCCTACGAAGCGATATAGCGTTCTTCTTTAAGCGACGCATTCAATTTTACTTCTGATTAGCGAACGCGCGCGGTCATCTGGCAAGACGCGCGCGGAACATCATTTAAATACTGAATTGTCACGCATGATTCTCATATTAACGCGTGCGGATACTTGTGCAAGGCAAGCGATGCTCCACGCGAACGTTCTCTGTTAACAATTCTTTATATGATAAACATTATAAAACTGTAAAAAAAAAAGAAGAAGATGAGGAGAAACACGTTTCTAACGAATGATTTTTTATTTTAAACGTTAGTTATAATAAATGTTACTTAATATATATATATATTATATTTAACGAATCAGCATTCCGCGCGGAAACGTTTAACATAAATATGACTACGGTATATATGATATTCTTTTTTAAAATATCGAAATACATGACCTTATTGAGATTATTTATTTTGGTACGATCATATTTTACCAGCGCTCTATACATTTCTTATAAACGTTCGGCCGATCACTTAAACGCGATACGTTCGTGTGTTTCTAAGAGGAGATTGTATTAAATCGATGTAGCAATTTGATATCGGTATCGTTATTTTTCCTAGCGACAAATTATCGAGTGTACATAAATAAATGAGAAATTGTCTTCGAGAGCCCGAGACCGAAGCGAATAATTTGTATAGATAACGAGAACATTGCCACGATATAAATTTATTTAACTAACAATCCAGTTGAGTTTGCGTTTAGATTTTACACTCATTTTAATCGGGACGATTTCGCCAATTTATTGCAGTCTTTTATACCAAGAAGAAATTGGTACAAATATAAAGTGGTATAAGTGAAGAAAAAATGGGGAAAAAAAGTTTCCATATTTTTGAGAATAAATGACAAGCTCAATTTGTTTAGCCTTTCAACGTACATTGCTTTCATAATTATCGGTGCAATTGACCGTCGTTCTAGTATTGATTTCAATTTAATTATTATTTGTAATTGGTAGTATCGTCAGGCGCACTGTGGCGCGAAATATTTCAAAGTTTTCACATAAACGCCCAAGAACGGAGGCGCCCTCCGCGAAAGCGGAGTTTCAACTTGAAACTGACCGTGAATGAAAATGTAATCGAAACATGTGTGAATTTGCCGGAGATCGCTCGTAGTATGGTGCAAAGGTGTACGCCGCCGCCGATTGTATTTTAATAGTGTAATTTAAGAATCTTAACTATGAATCAGTGAAACGAAAGGTTCGGAAAGATGTCATCCTACTTGCGCTCCGTTCCGAACAAATTTACATCGCTTGTTAATACACGAAGACAAGTGGTGAATGTCGACCACCAATTATCAAAACACGTTAAGTCGTCGTTATTTTTAGAGGAGGTAAATACTCAAATTTCCCTCGCAACGATTATCAATCGATCGCATTCACGTATTATTTTCTACCAGCGTCACTTGAAATTTCTCATCTAACAATCCACATCGTTGTTCGATAGAACAAGTTAACCTCGATATACTTATGTAATAACTGTTTTGTCATAATAATTCGAATATTTCACACATTGCGGTAAAAATGTCATTGTCGGCTACATAAATTGATTTCCTCCCGTTGTTGTCACGCGAATTCTTGCGACTTTTTCATATCTTTTAATTGTAGTTCCTAGGTACGCAAACAGCGGCAAACGTGGCGACAGATGCTAAAGAGAAACCCATCGATTCCATAGTACCCTTGTTAAGTCGAAATCTACCAGTTGCTTACTTTAACGCTAATATCGAAAGGCCCGAATCGTCGAGCAAAAACTTTAATTGGACCAAACATGAAATAAACAGGTTACACAGACGGGAATCGTGTTTATACATGACGAATTCCGATGTAAAAAACAGGACGTACAGTAATGCGTTACCTTGCTCCGAAAAAGGTGGCATTCTCTATACGGAATCTTCTCTTAAAACTCAAGAAATAAGAGATGTGCAAACTTCGAATGATCGTAAATCATCCGAATCACAGTTACAAACCTTATTCGATTTTCTCGCTAATGAGGTATATCCTTTTGTGTACATAGAAACTATTTGGAATTATTATACCCAATGGTACATCAATGCATTTTTCTTTTTTTAGTTACCGTTAATATTTGTTAAGCAAGTAGATTATAGAATATATACACAGGATTTAATATTTGTGAATAATATTAAAGGAACAACAACAGTGTAAGTATGTAAGGTGTATGGCTTTGAAATTTAATGTGCTACCTGCTGATTAAAAATTAAATAGATGCCTATAACAGACCAAGATCTTATAAAATGGGGCACAATGTAAAGTAAATTCTTTATCAACTTTTGAGAGTCAATTATTATTTGCTGTATTGTAACATACTTACCAACAAGTTCTACCTGTATATTTATTAAGAAGTAAATAAATACCTTGTTATTAAGTGCAGTCCGCGCCCGTTTGCATATTGAAATTTAAACGCATAAAGATCCAAAGTGCAGCTATTAAACGCGAGTAGCTCATATATTTGAACTTCTTTTGCAGTGGTATCTATCCCTATTGCAAGCAAATAGCGTTCTTAAAACTAATAGGCCATGTAAAGTTCGCTTATGTGAAAATGAACATCTTAAAAATGACTATGCACCCAGAAGAGAATAGTATTAAAGTCCGTTGGCGTATAGTAGGCATTTCCGGTACAAGTATATTCTTCACATTTTGGAAATTTAAGATCTGGGATATAAAAGAGAGGATAGATAAGGAACCGGCGTAAGTGCGCTTATTTTTCACGTTTTATCGCTTCTCGCATTTCGTAAATACGGACAAACGAATATTTTTCAACAGGTGGTACGACGGCTTCTCTACCTTCTACATGAACGAGGATGGTAAAATATTCAAGCACGTGGTGGACAAATTGATGCCCGATCAAAACGAAGAGAACGTGAAAACGCCGATTGAACCGAAGTTGGCATTGTTCTCTGCTCTGCTAGGTTTAGATACACATTACTTCGTTAAAGCCCGTTCAAAAAAGCATCCGCAACTATTTCGGATAACATAAATGTACTAAAAGTTTTTTTTAACTTATTGCATTAGATTAAAGAAATAACTAATAAATGATGAAGCTACCCTATCTGTTTTGATGCATCATGTGAATTACGGCAGAAACATTGTATGATTATACTTTGTATAATTGGTAACGAATTATAGACACTTCGCGCTCGTAATTTTTGAGCGCGTTGCATTTCGTCGATGTTATCGAAGCTACGTACGTTACCGGATATTGCGCACGCAGGTTTACTTGAACATCGCGCGTTAGCATTTTGTTACATCGCGATACGAAATTCGTTCAGCGTCGGCAATAAAAGAAATCCATTTTATGTTAAATACGTTCGTCAATCGTGTCGATTATTTGCAACTACGAAAAGAAAACGTGTATTTGTAATCTAGCAGACATGCATTTGAGGATCCATTTAAGTAGCATGCAACTGTATAAAATATAAGATGAAGTATGTAATTCGATATTAAACCTTTGTACTGTCCCCTTTATTTCACTTTCTTATTCTAATCGATGTTTATAAAAATATATAGATTATTTTATTTAATACGACGAACCCGCATTGACGCGCGCGACGCGTTCAGTTGCACACAAGTCCTACAACAAAGAATAGTTTAAAAAAGCATTGCAAATGTTAACTGAATCAGCCATACCGTGAAATGAAATTAAATAATTACCTAAATAATCATCCATCAACGTTCCAATAGCGAACTGCAAAAAGTATGCAATAATATTAGTGTACGAAATTGTTGTTATATTAGAGTAAAATATTGTAATGCTACAATACTAACAATTCCTGTGGCATCGACCCTCGTGCCGACGATTTTTAGTCTTATTTCGTCATCCGGTTGAATAATTACGTCCTGCAATTTTCGATACAATTTGTAATTGTAACTTTTTAACATTTGCATTTAGCAATACTTGCCTCTTGTTTGGACTTGTAGCATGGCGGATTTATATTCGGGCAGAATTGCATATCCGCTGGAATCGACTGCAAAGGAATTCGGTAATTAATAAAAAGTATATCTACGAAATTGCAAGTCGGATAAACGCGACTTACGTGATGAGATATGAAACACGAAAGCGGTCCAATTTCGGCAAACATTCCGACCTGGTAAAGAGAAAAGATTAACGCGCGTAATTGCAAATTATTCAGTTGGAAATATTCTACAGTCCCATCTCACGTTTTACCTTGTTCACTTGAGTTACAATAGCATCCAATACTTCTCCTTTAAATGGCCTAAATACGATTGCCTTGTATTTAACTGGATACACAACAAAACCTTGTCCTGGTTGTATGATTCCTGCACCTATGTTATCTATTGTAGTTACAGCAACCACAAAACCGTATCTAAAATACCAGCAAATATTAATGCATGCAATGCAGTATTAATGCAATGTAATATTAATCAGGGGTGGATTTAAGTTTCTACCTTCCTGCAACTAAATGTTCCATTTAGTTAAAATAATACAGGATACAGGAAGTATTAATATTTCAATTAGTAATGATCAATTGTAATGTTTGATGCCTCAATTTTAAAGTTAATTAAAACCAGATAATTTTGCATTGCATATAGAAAAATTTGAAGTGGAAGCTTCCAAACTAGGCAATAGACTACTTAGCTTAGACTTAAATCCACCTCTAATTTTAATTACAACATATCCTTCTCATTGTGTTTTTTAGGCTTACTTTCCTGTACAAGTACCCTCTACTTCGGTGTACAATTTTTGCTTCACTGTATCTAATAGCTGTGGCCCAAAATATCTAGGATGCAATAAAATTTCGTGCTCTAAAGATATCTACGGAAATAAATAATTTAAGTAAATTACATGCATTTACGATTTGTCTTAGTAAACTATTTTTCGTTTTACATATATGAAAAGTAAGAGGAAAAAATGGGGGAAAGTTAAGATAATTTTTCAATGCTTAATTGTTTAAAGTTTAAAATCTATACTTCGAAGAGGGTAGGTAAATTTATTGGATCTAATTTTTTCATTGTACAGTTGAGCGTTAAAAATTATTTTTTAATTTACCCCTTACCTTTCATACAAATGTTTAAGAGTTTAATGAAAGAAGAGAATAGTGGGTATTTTAGATTAAAGCGACTTACGTGGTAAAACATGTTTTAATTAAATGGATAACAATTTTAAAAGAAATCAAGTGTAAACGTTGCACCCTAATTTTGCCGCTCGTTTAGGTTATACATACTATTCGTGTGAGTATCGTTCTCGTTACGATATTTTACGGAGTAATTTATTTGAGAACTTGTAAACGTAAAATATTACATTTATATATATTGTTAATCTTTGCAATTGATAGCAACAGAAGTAAATATTGATTACAATAATAACCGAGTCAATCAGCTGACAGAAACAGGCGCGTCATTTATAAACTATGTTGCGCCGCGTTGCTACAAATTATATCGATCGCATTTATAACTACATAAAGGTTTCGCGATGTTTCTTCCGGATAACAAGAATTGGTTTAACCCTTTCGTTACGACTCACAAAAGCTTTCTGAAAATGTAGGTTATAATTACAATCATTTGTTAAAAATACGTCTGTACTTTTTTCTAAATTACAATATTATATCTATTATCCTAAGTACTATATTAATGGTATATTTCTACATTCATTATACTGCGCTTTATTCCTAACGTAATAAGCGAAAGGGTTAAAAGAAATAGGCGTTAGCATTTATACGGAAGATAATTTATTCTAACGATAAGACATTTCATACACGTATAGCTAAATAACTTTTTTTACTCTCTTATATATATATATATAGAAAATACTGCATCGATTCGCTTAATTTTTATACATATTTAACAAGCGCACCTATATATGTTAATTCGTAATTCGCTACTTATTCATTTACTTTTCGTTAATTATCCTCGTCTACGAAATTAAGTTTTCGTTTGATCTCCAACGCTAATTTGTATCCGAGTTCCGGTCGGCGATCTCTTCCTTCCACCATCGTCTTTACTTGGCTCGAATTCACGATCACCCCGTTGTTCGCTATAACGGTGGCTTTAGTTTTCTCGATGTCGACGAGATCCACGCCTCGACTGCAATCGTCTATCATGATAGTTCGATAACCGTTTGTGAGCGCATCCGCCGCGGTAGCTCCCACGCAAACGTCGTAAGCTAATCCGCAAATATAGATGTCCGTCGCGCCTTTCTCTCGCAACTGCGACGACAAACTCGTCTCCATCATTTTCTTGTTGTCCCAGAACACCGAGTAGGAATCCACTTCCGGGTTCGTCCCCTTGTATATCTTAATCGAGTTGTCCAAGATTTTCAAGTCTTTGTGGAGTTCGGCGCCCCACGAGTCTTGGATACAATGCCGCGGCCAAAGACGTTGCTTCAGCAACGGTGGTCCTCTGAACGTAATCGTATCGTAAACCTGCGCCGCTTCTTTTGTGATTCTACTGCTGGGATCCACTTCTCTGCACAAGCGTGAAATAAAGTTTACTGTAAAAATACGCGCGGCAAAAACGCAACCGAATCGCTAAGCCGAATTTAGGCTACGCTTTTGCATAAGCATCGCGGTTTCTTTCCTGCAAAATACTTTGAATTCATAAAGCTTAGGCTAGTCAATACTTTGAATTCCAAAAGCATTGGGATCCCCAATACTTCGAGTTTCTGAAGTTTAGGATTTCCAAAGCTTCGAATTTTCGTCGCACTCCCAGCTCTCAAAATTACCGAACCGGTGAAGAAACCTGTTAGCGTTACCAATAATTACCTGAGATGCAGATTGTCGATGAAAGACACGTGGTCTATGGGGTGCCAATCGAGAGAATAAAATACCGCGTCGAATTGCACGGTTTCGAGTAAACGATTAATCGGTTCGATCACTTCCGATCCGTCGTGCTGCGCCGCGCATTGCTTGATATTTAAAGAACCCGTTATGAAATCGTTCTGCACGTCTACGATTAAAAAGGCGCTCTTGGGACGGGTGCATACTTTGATCCACTGGTTCCAGCATACCTGCAAATTAGGAATTAGAAATTTATTTCGTGCCTCTTTTCTACAAAATTCAATGTTCATTCGCGCAACGTGAAACGCAATTTTAACGTTGGATGACTGGTCGAACTTCAGATAATTGCTTTGCATTTATACACCAACGGAAAACCTCCCAATTCGAAACGCGATGGAGGTTTCGAGTTGACTATAATTTAATACAAAAGCGCCGAATTAATTTCTACACCTAATACTTTTGTTACATAATTTTAGACTGCAGATTTTTACGTGGGAAATTTAAATGCAAGAAAAGGTACACGGAACTTCTATTATTATAATATTTCATTACTGTAATATTAAGAAGGTGAAACAGCCTCCCGTTTATCTTCCATCTGTTTCATGCTATTTACAGAGATATGAATTTGCATAAAAATTCGCAGTCTATTGGTAACGTAGTAGCGTGTATCCGCAGTTGCGGGAGTACCTCGAATTCTTCTCTGTCGATCTTCCCGTCTCCGTTCAAATCGAATACAGAATAGATCTCCCTCAATTGATTTTCTTCGACGTTGTAGATTTTGCCGCGGTCACTGCGAAACAACGCGCGACAAATGAACTCGAATTCCGCGATAGACAAATATCCATCTTCGTCTTTATCAAATGCAGTGAAGCATGCATCCATGTTTCTTTCCTCTGGCTCGCTGGTTTCTAAGTCCTCTGTTTAATCGATACTTGCATTACCGATATGCAGCCACGTTACGTACAAATTTTCGCACTCCTTTGAGGCTGCAGGCTATTGACGAAATACCGCAGCATGATGTGCCAACGTACATATATGATAGTCTTTCCCCGTTTAGAGTCTCAACGTCGGAACCACTTTCGAATTCTTATTAAACAGGTATACCATATTTTATAGTTTGCCGGCGATCGTAAAGGAGCGCGAGTAAAGCGAAATTAGGATTGAGAGTCGAGGCAGCCGAATTCGATTACGATTCCACGAGCTTTCCGGAAAAGGATCCGTAACTTTATAATCCCTTTTTTTGGCGAATTCTCGTTAATTAATCGGGATAATGTTCCCCCAAAATTCCGCTTCAATATACCGGCCAATTAAGTTTCGAGCAGTATTTATTTATCGTAGACTCGCGGAACGCGTGAACATCCCACGCAGTTTACTCGATTCACTATTTCGTCATCTGACTCAATCGCGTATCGATGAGACGTTAAATTATTTTTGATTCTCTGGGAATGAAAATCTTTGTTTAACGACTGGTAACATTACTCAGAGCGATCCGAATTGTACCACCTTTCGTATACTAAACGAGGGAAGGCTATACTAATCAAATCGTATAGCGGAAGTGCATAGAAATACGGGCGAAATAGAATTCCGAAATATTTAGAAAATCGTTTTATTGTTACAGATCTCGTTAAGCGAACAAATTAATTCGATGCGTAAATTGTGCCATCGCGAAAAATTCAATACAACTTTAAATTTAATGCTCGAAATAATTTCCATTATTCGATCCGCATCGAGAGCGCGACTTCTAAGTTCCATTTGAACAAAAAAGCTCACAACTAAGTTAATAAAATTAGCCATGCTTTTAATAAAGTACTTTTATCAAACGTAAAGGCACCGAATTAATTTGTACATCCAACGCGTTACAAAGTTTCAACAGAAATCGGTACAAAAGATTACTGTATTAGCCTCCTACGAGTTAGCAACGATATATCGACCATTGTTTCGGGTTCCAGTAGCTCTTTCACTTTGTACTTCATAGACTCTTCGTACGCGTACGTAACGGAAGTGTCCGTTAGCTGCATGTTGCATTGCGCTAGGATTAAAATGCAGTTGCGCAAGCGGGCGCAAACCTCGCGGTTCGCTTGAGGAATTCTCGACAGATCTTGGGTGAAACCACCCTCCGATCTATCGGTATCTTGTCTCGAAGCTCCGATCCATATGTAACCATTGTTTCCCAATATTAGACTCGCGCCATTCTCCAAATTGTGGAAATGGGTTTTCTTCCTTTTGATCAGAGCCGGCGAAACCTTCAACATTATTCCTTGAGACAATTTGCCGTATTTCAAGACTCTAGTGTGCAACGAAAGGGAACCGTCCACGAAGGTGCTTTGCACTTCCGCGCAAATCAAGTCTCCTTCCTGGAGATACCTTCTCATGGTTTGCTCGTCTTCCGCCGATCTTCTTCTCTGTAAATTCGGTACAAAATACGGCGTTACTTTAACCATTGACGAAGCATAGAATAGACCATACATTGTTATATGAAATAAAATAACAGCGTTTTTAAAACGATGGGAATTGTAAATAAATATTGCGCGAATTGATCGTTTCCAATATAATCGATTTATAGTAGCTAGATTTATAATAACGCGCATAGAAGTATTGAACTTCTATCATTTAAAATCTTCTATATCCCGAATTTCATTTACTCTTCTACAAAATTAGGGGAATGCATTCCATGTTACCGTGAAATTGTGTTCTTGGGAAGTTTTGTGCCATGTTGAAATTGCACCAAACGAAACTTAGAACCAATTCCAATTAGGGAAAGGAGTTTTGTGTTATATTTGAACCATAGCTTTAGAGTATCATGACATATTGGAATATTGTTGAGCAAAGCTTAGAATATCTATTTCAATTAGGGCAATGCATTCTGTGTTATATCCAAGCTGTATTGCAAGAGGGTTGAATGTACTTGTTTTAAAATGAATACAAGTATACTTTATATATTATTTGAAATAAATGTATATACCAATTCTCCACCTGGTAAATTGACACTGGAAAGTAACAGGACAGAGTCCAGTTTGGAATTTGTGTCGACTTTCCATCGTTTTTGTTGCACCTCGGTTATGCGTCCAACAATTACGTCGCCTATTTCACCCTGATAGCGAGCCTTTAAAGGTCTTATCGAGATGAGTTTGTTGACCTTTTCCAGGACCCCAGCCACGGACGCGCGCAATGTACTTTCGTCGTCTACGTAAGTTCCGTGTCCTCTGATAAGATAGCACGGTAAATTAAAATTGGGCTTCTTCCGAGGGATAAAGGAAATAGTGGATTGATACCTTAAAAAATCCGGCTGACTGGAAATCTCTTCACCCGGCGTGTATATTCGAGGCTGAACAACATCATTTTTTACTAAGTTTAGATCGACCCTATTTACCGCTAAGCGGACATTAATAGGCGGATAATCTTCCATCTGTATATAATAATTCGCGTTACAGTTTATACATTCGTAATAATCAATGCAAGTACGGGCTTTAAGGTTAATTCGAATTGAGGTTATATTTATTAAGTATAGCATGAAGTATAATGTTGCAAGAGATTCTAATCTACGTGTAAAAGAGTAGCGCGCGTTTACAGTATTTACTAAGTTTCGAGCAGAGCGCGATTATGGCGATCGCCTACTATAACGCGTATAATCCGGGGCGAAGGTAAATGTTAGGACAGAGGGGGAGATTTAATTATTTTACAAAGCGTTCGTTTAATTAATAATCGGTATTGTCATAATAAGTAACAATAAAAAAGAATCGAGTAGTTAACGAAAATTCAGAAGCGTGGGCGATACACGTGCAGACCTTTCGCGACGTAATTGTTGATAAGTAATTATCTAAAACGAAATTGGTATTAAAAATTGCACACGATAGTTGCTAAAGGTTCTGTGTAAACAAATCAACGAGCAAAAGTTCATAAATTAATCGCAAGGGACGAGTAATTAGCTAATATTCTTGATATTTCTATCCTCGTCGCGCGGCGGCATGTGACATTATTACCCGTGCCACCAGCGTTCTCTATACATGGCTGCGCTCGGCGCAGGTTCCATCACTGATCACTCGGCCGCCGGCCTCCGAAGGGAGAGGATGTTTTCAATTTTTTAACTTCTTCTCAATTTAATGTACCATTGCAAATTAATAAATAATTGTAAATTTCCAACGAAGCTTGGTACACGCTAACGCGTGGCCAGTTGCGGGATACTTTTTGACAATTTTATTCGTCTCTTTAGAGTCCCTTCTTTTAAACAACTTTGGCAACATGTAATAACTACTTACTAATATATTTAATTGTGTGTGCAGGTTCCCTGGTTCTTCTGCGGACAAAATACGAACGGATATAATAAAGAGGCTGGTTTCCCTTGGCGAATGAAAGGTGGACAACCATAAGCGATGACCACGGAAGTCTCGGAGTCCAGGAGTGTAAGGGGACATCGAATAGTGGACGAGAGGTCAACGTTACGGCTGCTTGTTACAGCCACTTTGCTTCCCGATTCCAGGAAGCAGAGCACGAAGGAAAGAAGCAAGGACTTGAAGAAATAGCTAGCGAACAATATTTAACGCATTTACCTATTTGTAACTTATAAATAATATAAGATTTAGTTGTAAGATGTATTGTAAATGGGTTTATAAAAGTAGCTTATAAGAATTAGTTTGTAAGAATATTTCAAGACTTTTGTAACTTGTATCTAGTGAGAAAGATTGAATAAATAGCCAGTTAAAAGTAATTCATTGTTTAAACATTTGCTGACCTGCCCAGCGATCCTAGAATGACCAGTCCTAATCCTTTAAAGAGAAGTATCGCGGAGGAGCTTAGTTAAATATGTTCCAAAGCGAGAAACTCTAAACACTGTCCCAATCACAACTAAATTAGTTTGTAAGATCTAAGAAAAAACTAGGAATTCCTGAAATATGACGTCACTACTAGGAATCGCCAAAATTCTTGGAAATGACGTCATATTGCCATGTTCGCCGTATACCTCCTCACACCTCATATTCGCCTAATACATAGTCGCCAAATCAGCCGAAATTTTAATGAGAAACCTGAGAAACTCGGCAATTCCTGGAAAATGACGTCACTTCTAGGAATCGCCAAAATTCTTGGAAATGACGTCATATTGCCATGTTCGCCGGATACCTCCTCGCACATCATATTCGCCTAATACAAAGTCGTCAAATTGACCGAACGTTTACTCGAAAAACCCTAGAAACTCGGCAGTTCCAGGAAAATGACGTCATTCCTCAGAATCGCTAAAATTCTAGGAAATGAC
The DNA here is from genome assembly GCA_028830335.1 of Eucera pruinosa. NCBI lineage: Eukaryota > Metazoa > Arthropoda > Insecta > Hymenoptera > Apidae > Eucera > Eucera pruinosa. Next base: position 18,571,777 of record JAMYCR010000007.1, read on the forward strand.
GTCATCTTGCCATGTTAGCAGATACCTCCTCGCATATCATATTCGCCTAATACAAAGTCGCCAATTCAGCCGAAATTTTGTCGGGAAACCTGAGAAACTCGGTAATTCCTGGAAAATGACGTCACTTCTAGGAACGGACAAAATTCTTGGAAATGACGTCATCATGGTATGTTCCCCGGATACCTCCTCGCATATCATATTCGCCTAATACAAAGTCGCCAAATCGGTCGAAATTTTATTCGGAAACGAGAGAAACTCGCCAGTTCTTGGAAAGTGACGTCACTTCTCGGAATCGCCAAAATTCTTCGAAATGACGTCATATTGCCATGTCGCCGGATACCTCCTCGCACATCATATTCGCCTGATACAAAGTCGCCAAATCGGCCGATGGTTTGCTCGAAAACCCGAGAAATTCGACAGTTCCAAGAAAATGACGTCACTTCTAGGAATCGCTGAAATTCTTGGAAATGACGTCATAACTCGAAGCTTTTGGCGACCTCCTGGCATGTTATATTCTCCTGATACAAAGTCTCTAAATTTGTCGAAAATTTTCGAAGACTTTGTATCAGGCGAATATGATGTGCGAGGAGGTATCTGGCGATATGGCAATATGACGTCATTTCCAAGAATTTTGGCGATTCCTAGAAGTGACGTCATTTTCCTGGAACTGCCGAGTTTCTAGGGTTTTTCGAGTAAACATACGGCCAATTTGACGACTTTGTATTAGGCGAATATGATATGCGAGGAGGTATCTGCTAACATGGCAAGATGACGTCATTTCCAAGAATTTTAGCGATTCTGAGAAGTGACGTCATTTTCCTGGAACTGCCGAGTTTCTGTGGTTTTTCGAGTAAACATACGGCCAATTTGAAGACTTTGTATTAGGCGAATATGATGAGCGAGGAGGTATCCGGCGACATGGCAATATGACGTCATTTCCAAGAATTTTGGCGATTCCGAGAAGTGACGTCACTTTCCAAGAACTGGCGAGTTTCTCTCGTTTCTGAATAAAATTTCGACCGATTTGGTGACTTTGTATTAGGCGAATATGATATGCGAGGAGGTATCCGGGGAACATACCATGATGACGTCATTTCCAAGAATTTTAGCTATTCTAAGGAGTGACGTCATTTTCCTGGAACTGCCGAGTTTCTCGGGTTTTTCGAGTAAACGTTCGGCTGATTTGGCGACTTTGTATTAGGCGAATATGATGTGCGAGGAGGTATCCGGCGAACATGGCAATATGACGTCATTTCCAAGAATTTTGGCGATTCCTAGAAGTGACGTCATATTCCAGGAATTCCTAGTTTTTTCTTAGATCTTACAAACTAGTTTAGTTGTGATTGGGACAGTGTTTAGAGTTTCTCGCTTTGGAACATATTTAACTAAGCTCCTCCGCGATACTTCTCTTTAAAGGATTAGGACTGGTCATTCTAGGATCGCTGGGCAGGTCAGCAAATGTTTAAACAATGAATTACTTTTAACTGGCTATTTATTCAATCTTTCTCACTAGATACAAGTTACAAAAGTCTTGAAATATTCTTACAAACTAATTCTTATAAGCTACTTTTATAAACCCATTTACAATACATCTTATAACTAACAATAAGACTAATGTAACATATGTGCTTAAAGTAATGTCTATTAAACTATCTCTTCAAATTCTTCTATTTGCTCCCTTTGTTCTGGACCGGAAGCTGCTTGCGACCGCTGCTCCAGCCACTTTGAAACTCTTTGACAAATTCCTCGATTGTTCAGGAGCCCGGAATACTATCAATTGGATCCTAGTTTTAATTCCTCGTTGAATTGCGAAGCGAAGTAGTTGGAAGAAGCAGCCGAAACGTTGACCTCTTTTGTCCACTATTTCATGTCTCCCATGGTCATCGTTTAGGTTTGTCCACCCTTCGTTCGCCAAGGGAACCCAGCCTCTTTGTTACCCCCGTCCGTATTTTGCCAGCGTAAAGTCCAAGAAACCTGCACACACAATTAAACAAATTAGTAAGCTATTACTATAATACGTACATACTCGAAGTTGTTTAAAAGGACTCGAAAGAGACGAGTAGAGTTATCAAAAAGTATAGTGCAGCTGGTTACGCATTAGCGTCTACCGAAGTCTCTTAGAGAACGTATAATCGTTTACTAATCTGCAATAATCTGTTAAACTGTAAAGGGGTAATGTTACTAAAATTTAAACCGTAAAGAGGGAGCGCGAAACTTCCTGCCCTATTGGCTGCCGGCGGCAAACTGATAGATCCAGCGCCGCGCGCAGCCATCTATAGAGTACACAGGTGGTGGGGGTAGTGACGTCCACGTTTGCTGCGCGACAAGGATAGAGATACCGAAAAAATTAACTAATTACTGCTTCTCTGCGATTAATTTATGAACATTTGCTGTTGATTTGTTTACACAGAGCCTGTAAGCAACTATCGCGTGTAAATTTTCAATACCAATCTCGTTTCAGATAATTATTTATTAACAATTACGTCGCGAAAGGTCTGCACGCGTATCGCCCACACGCTTCTGACTTTTCAGTATCTACTCGATCCTTGTTTACTGCCACTTATCATGTCAAAGCCGATTATTATAAACGAATACCTTGTAAAATAATTAAATCTCCCCCGGCCCTCGTGACATTTACCTTCGCCACGGATTATACGGAGTTGAGTAGGCGATCGCTGTGATCATTTCGAACCGCAAAACGTTGCATTTTCATGAACGGAATTGCTCATATTGTCCGTACCAATTTCCGAACTTATCTTCATCGTTTCTCGCCGCTAGATGGTGGCAGTGTTTCGATTTCGATAAATCGATTATACTCTGTATTTAAAAAAGGCGGTCGTTCAAAGAATCGATTTATGAATTCTTTATGATTGAATCTTCTCAATTAAATCTCTAAAAATGCTAATCTCTCCGTTTCTAGTCGCCTTTTATCAACATATCTGGTCTCAAATTAAAGCTCTGAGATTTAGGAATATCTCTATGTACTTTTGAACAGGTTCCAATTTACTAGTAATTAATAATAATAGGAAACGGTTGCCTATAGCAAACCGAAAAGACTAGCGAGAAAGAATCAAATTTAGAAAGATATTGATTTCTCCGTTTCTAGCCGATCTTTCCAAACGTATCTGGTCTCAAATTGAAGCTCAGAGTCTTAGAAGTACGGTATAATTAATGCGATTAGATTGGAATCGTACAGGTTTCGGAACAACGAAATCTTATTACTCAAGTGTCAAATCGGATTACACGCGAACTTCTTCTTGCGGATGAAAAACCATGCTTTGTGACGTTAAACAAGAACTTACGATCAATCAACGGGCATTACTTCATCTTTCTTTCTTATCTTGTCAGTAGCCTTTCAACTTCTTTCTTAAGAAGCACGTAGAAAGCAACTACGGGAAGTACAAGATGCATTTATCGCGCGATCTTTCGAAAGGCTCTAGTTTCGTTATTTGCTATTTCTTTTTAAAATAATTCACGATCTATCGGTAATCTTAAATTCGACAAGCTTCAAGCCTTATATTTATGTACAGTAAATCTTATTTAACGTTGCTTTTAGTGAATTAACGGCCAGAAAACTTTGAGCTACGTAAACGCGGCAATTTCGTATGCAACAAACTACTTTGAATGATTGGCAAACATTGTTTAAACTAGTAGCGCTTCTTTGATTGATTAAGATTAAATAAGTGCACTGGTTGGGGAGAAATTACGAATTTATTTATAAAAGAAAAAAAAAAGATGTTTGCTCAACGGAACAAAATATAATTATCAGAGTTCGACAGTGATGCGCAGCGAATTCGATTAAGTGTATTTCGACAATATAGAGCATATTCGTAACATGAAATATAAAACTCTCATCATCAACTATATTATATCGTTAACTTTGAACATGGTCAACATATGAATATACAGTCATCACGTTAAGTTAAATGTATCCATACAATACATATACAGTGAATCTATACACGGCTGTAAGTAAGATCCCTACACGTTTCCTCTTCTTTTCTTCTCCTTCTTTTCCTCTCCTGCCTTCTATGTCTCTTTTCCTTTTTCTTTCTTCGTATTTTTTTTTGTATTTATTTTTTTTCTTTTTGTTCGACGCTTTAGATACGTACAGCGACTACGGAAAGTATTCGCGCGTCCCTGTGTCGTTTGCATTTAATTACAGACTAGTAGCCGTATCAGAGTTTCTATCGTTTAATGGTACTTCCGTGTGACCGTAACTATTAACTCTTCTTCCGAGCAATCAAATATTATTTGCAACTTTTTAGAATATGTTAGACTTTAGATCGAAAGTGACTCGAACAATCCAAACGGAGTTAATCATATTAGAAGGATAAGTATTTAAGTGGAGAATAGTAAAATTAAGGAGAAAGGAAAGAATGCGAAAGGCGATTTAAATGCAAAAATACAGTGGGGCGTCGATACTTTTTGTAGCCCCTGTACATAAATGCATACACAGGTATATGCCAAGTACGGATAGTCGCAAAAGCTCGCGCACACTTCTAAAGTACAAATTATCGTATTCCGAGGATGAAGTAACCCTTTACCTAGGTTGCATTCCTTTAACTTTGTAAATAAAAATATCAATTCGCACGAAGACCCCGCACTTTTAGCGATCGTCGATCCTCCGTTCCCCTAGGATTTTTTCTTTTACGCGCGACGACAATCACGTTTTACAAATTTTTGCGTTACCTTTGTTCTTTTTAAGCGTCTGCCCCGCGTTATGTAAATATTTAACACATTTAGACCGCGTACGTAGGACTTTTGCGACTGACCGTATACACGTATATATATCTCGGAATATCTGGCTAATAATACACAATTATACAAAACGCTACGACACGCGAAATCGACGTTCCGCGCACGCACGCTGCTCACGCGCGCACACACGCGTGTGTGTCTGTGTCCGTGTGGTTCTTTGATTTATTTTTTTTTCTTCATTTTCCTCGTTTTTTTCCCTTATATAGAAATATACACATTTACCAATGGTACGTAGAGTACGCTACCGATTAGAAAAGAGAACGAAAGTACAAGTATGAACGCGAAAATATATATGCATATATATATAATAATATATATACACATATCATATACACATCGAAAAAGTTTCATTTACACAAATTACAAAGAACGGAGTATTGGTTCAACGGATATAAATGTCTCTCTCTCTCTCTCTCTCTCTTGTTTCCGTGACACTTAAGATTGCTTATTACGTAGTAGCATTTGTTTTTTTTCTTCTTCTTTCTTTTGGCACTTATAGCGAAGAATTCCGTGAACTTTATAGAAGAGTCGCGACGATAAGCGCTTCTTCCTTTCCGTCTTTTGCTTCTTCGGATGGGTCGCGGAGATCTTTTTAGGCCAACACCCAAGTAGTCGAACGCTTCCGTGTAGGTGGTACACGATACGCATTTTCTGTGTCAAGTGGTCGCACGCAGCTCGTCTGCGCGATTAGCCGGCAATCGCAACGAAAATGTACGGAATCGTTTAGGAACATACAGAGAAACATCCGTAGTATCTGCTCCGTGTCCGTTGGTCAGTCTCCAGCCTCGACGGGCTCTCTCTCCTTCGTTTCTATTCACACGAATAATCGAATATCCGTCTCGACGAAGAGCCCCAGAGATCCTCGTCGATTCCCTGCTCGATTCGTTCTTTCTCTCTCTCTCTCTCTCTCTCCCTCTCTCTCTCTCTTTCACTCCCTTTCTTTCTCTCGACTCGCAGAGTGTGTGTGGATGTGTGTTATGTGTGTGTCAGTCTTATCTGGTGGTGCACGGCCATCCCGGTCACGTCATTTGCGCGGCGTTGAAGCCTCGCTTCCTCGGAGTGGTGAAATGTTGCGGGCTGGTCAGCTGGTACTGTTGCACGTACGGATTGTTCCTGAGAACGTTGCCGCCGGCCGAGCCGCTCGAATATTGCGACGGCACCGTGATGATTCCTGTCTGCTGCAAATACTGTTCGCGATATAGCGCCTGCTGCGTCACGTATTCCCCGTTCACAGGATTCGGAGCACCGTAGTGAATCTTCACGGTCTTCGCCGTCGGCTGGTTCGCGTTGCACTCCTTGTAACCGTCCTGATAGCGCAACCCGGTCGGAGAGGAGCCAGGCGGCGTGACGTTCTTCAGGCTCTGGGTTGGACTCTGCGTGATCGACTCTAACACGTGCCTCGGCATATTTGGCGATGGGCAGTGAGTCTCTTGGAGGCCGTCTACGCGGTTCGCGTTCCTCATGTAAATAGGAGCGCTCTCCGGTCTACCGCCGACTATGTTCCTCATCCCTTCTCTGTCTTTCGCGCTCAAACTTTGCCGGGAGGAGTTCAATCCTGAGTTGCGATTTTTCGTCGCCGTCGGAGACGCGTTGTTCAGATCGGAGACGCTTGACCAAGTCCCGCTGGCCAATTCCCATTGACGGAGGAGGTTCGATACTCGTTCCGCTTTCGCGGTTGTGTCCAGACTCTCGTCGTAATCTGGCCCCTGAAAGCACAATCGTTTCCCGAACGTTACTACGGATTAACACCTTCGCCCGGTGATGGACAACGATCTTAAACTCAACATTTAACACACAAAGTTGTTCTTTTCGCGGTGATCGTATGGAAACTTTGACGTTCGGCCAAATGATCGGGAGAAGGTTGGACTGCGACGATCGAAGCGCGATTGGATCGGAATATGGTTGGCGAAACTAATGCAGCGAGCTCACGCGTCCGATTAATATTCCAACGAGCTACGTTTGCTGATCGCGCAGAAGCGAGATTAAGAGATTTCTAAAAATCAGTGGCCATCGCGAGATCACTTTCCTTAATTCGATGGAACGGTTTCTCTTCGGTGAATCGCAGTATCGTTAGGCGTTGGAAAAAATTCGGGTGGATTTTTGCCACGAAACTTAACCCATCGAAGACGGCATTCATGCACGTTCCGCGTTTAATCCTTTGCGCTACGATTATTTTATTACCCACGTTTGCTAGCGTTAGCCATTACCCGATCTTTGCTTTCGTTTGAATATTGCGGCCAATATTTATTTGATAATCTGCAATCTTGCAACGCAAAGCTAAAGTTCAAATTAAATTTCATCCTCGATGCTATGCAACTTTACTGAATTTGTGCCACAATTCGTAGCGCGCGTGTACCTCGTTATTGTAGGGCAAAGGATTATAATGCGACGAAGCAGCACTGATAATCTTAAAAACGGTTGGGAATCGCGGATAGTTTCGAGATTCCGTCCCGATACCGAGAAAAATTCCCATTTTAATGACCACAGAAATAATCTGACTTTGCTTCGGACATAATTTTACCCGAGGAATCAACGGCGAGGCAAAAACGTCTGTGCTAATTGCAAGAGACTGCAAGAAATTCAGTTCTACTTTATTTGCGGCAGAGAAATGGCACGAATTTTTTCCGTTACCTAATATCGGAGGCACGCGGATCGAGATCGCATTAGAACGGTCAAGAACGACCGGCACATAGCGGTGGAAAAAGAAAGCGGCAAGGAATGAGTGGAGTCATCCTCGGGCAGCAAGGACGTTCGGTGTACAGGCGATGAAATATCGAACAAATTCATATACGAGCAGTCGATAAAAGTTGCAAGTTGCAACCAGTCAGCCAGCCAACGGCACGGTGCACGGATTAATATTATTATTGCGAGGCTGCCGCAAGGTCGGTGAAGCCTTAAGGGGACATCTATTTTACATGGCCTGATTCCAATGCATTATGCCGACGTGATAGAGAGAATACACCGCGTAATTCGAGGCTGATCCCCCGATTGTTCGCGAGCCGAAACTAGCGTCACAGAGAAAACAACGAAGTTCGCGGCAACCAGAGTCAATTTGCTGCGGTGCTTCTCCGATCATTTTCCATCCAATCGAGCTCCTATTTTTACGCAACGTTTGCTGGTTCGAAGGTTCTTCTAAAAATTATAGCGACTACAATAAGTATTTGCACGTTCACGCGTATTTTCAGTCAGACGATCTTTTCTCGTGTTCTACGTTTTATTTTTGCAATACCGATCTTTACAAGCGTGTCCAAGTATTGGTAAATAAATGTTAACCCTCTACAGCTCGAATTTACTTTAATTTTGCGACGAAATGAATTGCAGGTGGTTGCAATTTTCAGCTCAGCTCGAAAGCTAGCAATTAACCCTTAAATGTTTATCAATATCTCACAAAGGTTCCGTAGATTTTTCGTAATACAACGTAGACTAATTTTTTAGCTTATCATTGCGTAACTTTCTCCTGTAAAACTTTCCCAAAGAAAACGGAACGCGATTGAATGGAATAAAATCTCGAAGACCGCGACGACATAGTTGAGTAACAACTTACGTTCTCGATTTTCTCGTCGAGCATCTTGAAGAAGTCGAGCTGGCTGGTGGATATCTCTCTGCAAAACGAACAACACACGATAGTTAATTACCTTTTAGGACAACTAACCCTTACGAACGAAGATTGGGGGGCGCAAGTAAACTCATTGAAATTAAAATACTACATCACTCTGAATTATTTCGTATCGAAAACCATCGAACATATTACGGCTTCTATAACCCGTATAATCGTATGTATGCTCATTGTCGCTAATACCACGCATTGTTTGATCGACGCCTTTAACCATTGTTTGGTGTCTCCTTGTAATCACTCATTCAGTCGCAAACTTCATTACATTTGATATTCTACAATTGTATCACTTCCTTTACCAATAGGCTTCTTATCCCGTGAATAAATAAAATAATAATAATAATAATAAAAGAAAAGGCAACACTCGAATGAACGCGTAGAAGCATCGAGATCTCTCGCAAATGAACGCAAAGCGTATTTTCGCGGTCGCTTTTAAACCTGCGCTATTCGTCTTGGCATTAGTATACAATCTGTAGCAACAACATGGTAGGATACGAACTCAACAGCGTATTATGCAACGTATTATAATTAGAAAAAGTTTGGGGATAAACAAAGTTGCAAGTATCGAGAATGAATTGGAACTTACGCTTGCTGCAACAGAGGACCGCCTCCAGGCGCGTTCGGCTTCTTCTTGGCTTGGCCCTTGACCTCGCCAGAACCATTTTGTTCCTCGTTTCTGTTCACCTCGACCCCGTTGTTGTTCGTCTTGTTGTTCTTCGTGCTACCGTTTCCATTCTTCTGTTCCACGGACGCAGAACCTGCAACAGAAACGCCGCCAACTTGTCAGAATCCGAATTCAAGGAACCGTTGAAACGGTGAAACGATAAGAAGCACTCGTACGTCGCGTTGACTTTAAATTTCGCGGCGCAATGTTTTAAATGAACCCTTCAATCAACAAGTGTGGCTCGCGAAGTAGATTGTGGCTTAAGTGCAACAGATACAGGCCATATTTCTAACGAAGTTTAATTTCCACACTAATAGTCAAATTGCGTGCAATATAATAACATTAATGGTTTGCATTCGATACGACGATGAAGCAGAAAGTATCCAACAATTGGAACACGCGATACGGCAAGGAGTTAAGAAAAGAAATGTTTCGCAAACATCGGTCAGAAGTCCCCGAATTCTTTTATACCCCAACAAAGCTACAAAATTCCAAACATGATTAAGCAGCTCTATTCGTTGTGGATATTTTGTGTCCAAAGTTAACGCGTACGATTATTCCCATTAAAATTATATCGGGTTATCCCAAGAAAAATAACGAGACATTCTTGGATAGATTGAGACGCGATATTTGAAATTCCTACTACAAATCGCGATTCGATCGTTGGCTGTTTTATTAGCTCGGAGTCTCGAGCGTGCATCTTTTAATTAGAGTATCGCCTGTTCAGCTCGTTAATTATCATGCTTCCATTAAATCTCTGCCCGTGTCCATAATTTTCCGACTCGCTGCGTATCCGCGCCGAACGCGTTCAACTCGCGCTAGAGCGATTCGCAGAGTTAGGATCCATCGAATCGAACTCGCGCGCGGCTGATGTCATCGACGGATTCGCAAGAGTATCGTAAGAAAGGAGTACGAGAAAAATGGTCGGAAAGAACGCGTTTCGTCGGTCATTAACTCTCGCGAGGGCGAAACAATTGTGCAAAGTGCAAGTTCAAGGAGCTTCTTCTTCCATTCAGTTTTCCATTCTTTGATGAGCAGAAGCGAAAAAAAAACGCGGAGCAAAGAAAACGCCGCGCTGGCGTGAAACGCGAGAGGGTCGCGAACCGCGGCATTATGGAGCACAACAGATGCACAATGAGCAAACGCGACCACTGACAAGTAGAAAGGAAACAGGAAGAGCTTACGCGAAACTATTTTCCCAACTAACGCGACCAACGCAATGGTTGCGAAGCAAAAAAAGAATGAAAATACGTTACTGTGAAAGCCCGAGAAACGTGGTAAATGCTAGAATTTATCAATACCAAGTAATTTAATTATTCGAGTGTAGGGGTTTCAGATTTTTAATTACTTTTCCAGCACGTAAGCTTTAAAGCTTTCTAATGCGTATTTATCTTATCTAATTGTACGAAAATCAAATGCTCTATTATACCCGCTGCGTTCAATCCATATTTTTAATTGCACGTGCTTATTTAAAAATTATATACATAGAATAACGAATCAAAGTATTACTATATCGCGAGGTGAACGCGATAATTGTTCGAATTGAAGGGGTTTACGTTTGCAGGGATGTTTTCGGACTTTTACCACCTCACCGTGGTAAATGGTAGGATTGACCGGTAAACCCTAAGATTTACCACGATTCGGGCTTTTACGGCAACATATGTGTATATGAAAGAAGACGCGAGCTAAGTGCAAGGTTCACGACTGAGCTCGTAAACACGGTTAATCTTATCGGCAGCAACAAGAAGCTTGACACTTTTAAGGGCCGTCAACACTCGGGCCCGAGTCCAAACGGAATATTCGATTAAAATAGATCGACTGCTGGGTATAAATGCCCGGCTGAAAAGTAATTGGCGCGCAATCGCGCCTTTCAACCGCCTACATCCTCGTCCACTATTCGAGGGGACGATTAATAAATTTGGAGCGAAGATAGATCGATGTTACGATTGCAAAACGAAGCTACTATTCACTAGTTGTTTACTTCGGCAAGAACGTTCACCCTTCTTCGGATTACGGAGGCTGCCAAAGCCCCACTTTAACGGATATCGACACGATTAGGTGAAAATTTACTTAACACTAGGTTTACGGACGTTACGCGCATACGTTGACAGGCTTCCGAAAAAATACGTATACTGCATATAAATATTCGAACCTAGAAGCGTGATGATGAAGAGAATCACGTAGAATACATATTCATACCATTGTATTACGTAAAGTTAACATGAAGTACTGAAGAATAATATTTAGGATCTCTATAATTTTAGGTATGAAATCTGAACGGTGTTAACGTGACGAGTTCCGTAAATCTAGTGTTAATCCTATAGCGTCCCATTAATCTACTAATACTGCAAAGCTATTACTTTGCACTTGTTAACGCGGCAACGAAATTGAAACAAAACTTAAACTATGGTGCTGGAATTAGAAATCTGAAGAAGAGTTAAATGATACTGTATCTTTTACGCGCTATGGCATTTGGTGCGTCGTTTTATCAGACTACCCTTTTTATCGTTTGCTTCGAAGCAAATAAAACCGAAGTCCACGTTTTCCCTTTCCAACGTGAAGTATCACCGGAGTGCGATTAAATTAATTGGGAGATCAGACTCCTAAAGTTCCGAGTGCAGAGGGTTAAAAATGCCCTTAGCCGATGTTAATTCCTTTTCACCTATTTTCAATTCCGCGCACGAAGAAACTTCCGAGTAAGAGATTAACTCGATTAACGGGTTAACGCACGAAGCAAGAAAAGTCGAGTGGCCTATTAGGTTAAGCAGCAATTAAATGCAAATGTGGCAATGATTTTTGTAGCCACTGTACGAACGATAACGCAGCGAGCATCGATCCTCGGAAACTTGACCTTAAGAGTATCCAACCCGAGGTACTAAACGTTACATGCATTCGATGTTAACGCGCGCGCATACACGCACATGTGCTCGTTACTCAAACGCGTTTTCAACGGCGGTGACAGCAACGAGGCGGTAGATAAAATTATCGGAGCCAGGCAAACAACGATTCCCTCTCGTTCCTCTGAAAAAACGATTCTCCGTCGAATGATCGATACCTCTCGGTGTAACGAGGCAACCCAATTAGAGCCTCGCTAATTCATATAATTCGCGAGGTATTCGCTCCGTCGGTCTGATTTTGATCATCGAGCGATCGACGAGGCCTCGTCTCGATTTCGAGGTAATTATTAGATATCGCCGTAAAAAAGAAGCGGACGATGGTGGAATACGCGCGCGCGTGCACATGTGGTCCATTCATTGGCACGCGAGGCGACCAGAGCAGAGACGAGGCGCGAAAGAGAGCAAAAGGAGAATGAACTCGGATTACAATGAAACGCAAATAAACCCGAGACACGAACAAGCGGCGGCGGCGCTCGTTTTGCACGTGTGTAGGTCAGTAGGTGGGTCCCCGGCTGACTCGTACTCGTACCCGTCGTCGTTAGAACCTCGCGCACCCATCGCAATTACGCCACCGCTCCTTGTTCCACGCTTGTTTCGCGGCCCCCCTAACACCCACGCGTCCATCTTAACGACCGGGCAATATGTTCTCGCCCGAGTAGCTTTTAACCCATTAGCTCGAGATTCAGGAAAATGTAATCTCCGTGCGTGGCGTGGAATTTTCTAGCGATAAGTTTTAACCCTTAGAGGGCGGGAAAGCCAATATATTAGCTCTATTCCTACTAAGAGATTTGTCTACGAAATACCTGGCGTGTAAATATATTTTTAGATAAAAGATACTAGTTATATTAGATTGCTCTAAAAGTCTCTCTCTTCCTTTTGTTAGATATTAAATGCGTAAGATTAATAAACGATACGATTTCTTAAAAGATGTAGAGTTATCGTGGTCTTAAGAGATTTCTCGATTTTTACAAAAGCTCCTGGAACCATTTGCTCCAAGTTCCGTGAAGCTATTTTGCGGAATGTAGCTAAGTTTTGGGACAACCTAATATTTCGTAATTTGCCAATCAATTAAGGATTCATCGATTTTAAGTATCAGACTGATTTGCGTGAAGCTTTTGTTTCTAGTTGAGAATCTTGAAGGAAGATGTTCCATTTAATTAAACTAAGGCTGCGCCTTTCGAATAACGCCAGCTAATGATTCCGAATGCTAACTACCGAAACGAGGAAAACGCGATACAAGCTCGAAAAAAGATACCGTAAAACGTGTCTACGAATTTGTCCCTAATTTCCCGACATTATTAACGCATCAACCCGATAAAAAGTTCCAGCATTGATTTGCTTTTCGCCGCAACAATTTCCACTGAATTTCAGCAAAATTACAGAGCCGTGGAATTCGACGATTTTTCATTAGATAATATTTTTCCGGTGGCGTAGTCACGACTATTTCATCGCTGAAATGGTTGACGGTAGAAAGGTGCACGGCGGAGCGCGCGTTCTTTTGTCGTGGCGCGGCTGCAGCTATTGCATCGAACGGGGAATAAAATTCACAAAGGAGAAGCGGTCGTGTAATTGGCGATTCGATCGCAAATAGCCGATCCTTTTTTTTTTTATTATTCTTATTGGTTTACCGTCGCCGGTTTCCTATTTCCCGACAGGTCGATTCAATCTTCCCCGATGCATTCCACGCTCCCGTGACTTCACCGAGTTCCATTTTATTCGCACCGCGCGCCGCCGCTCGACACGCGGGTAAAAACGCTTTCAGCTGAGCCCCGTTCCTTCTTCTGTTATCGAATAAATTCCTCTGCGCTCTACCGGCCCCGCTGGCATCCCGCTACAAATTCGTGTATCTCGTTTGCGGCGCGGCCAACCTTGCCTCTTCTGACCACTTGTTAGTCCAAATTAATCTAACACTTCTCTTCTATATTTGGAGCGAGGGACCCTGCGCGCCGCGATTCATTGAACCAAGGTTCGACCAGTCACCTCTCTTTAGAACCGAATCCTCTGGCAAAATCTCCTTTCGCTATTTTAAGATCCATTGTGTACGTACGAATGGTATAGTGGGAACGAGCGTAAAAGATGTTTGAAACGATCCGGAGCGGGAAATCGTCAGACTCTATGCGAAAGGAGAAACATTCGACGAAGACGTAACACGCCTAACGCGTTAATATTGCCTTGGTCTGCGTCGATTTTCCTACAACTGGATAATGATTTATTTGTTTAATTAATATACGGGACGAATCCCACGGAATAAAAATCACTGTTTGTACGATTTAATTAATTTGTCCACTGCGAACGTGCGTAGATTTCAGCGAGATTAAATTTTAAGTCTCTGCATATTTTTTTACATTTAATCCGAACTCAAATACTGTTTGAAATATTCCCCAAATGACACCGAGTTCAATGGAAGCTCGAACCAATCCAATTTTTGTCTCGACATTTTTTAATAAATTCGATTAAAATTACGGATCATTAATTATTGCGAATTCGCGTGCGAGCGACGCAATCAATTTTCGCAACGATGGATGGCGAATAAAATGGGTAATGAAAAATTGTTACGAGGGATTAAGCGAGAGTACGTTATTACCGCACACGTGTGTACATTAAGCTGTCGATTTATTGTTCATCCAGCGATAAGTCTTCGCTATTTGATCGTCCTACCACATGATCCTATTAAAGCCTTAATACTATTACCTAACCCGGCTTGATCTGTTTTACTTGTTACGCGTGTAACGCTCATGCTTCCCAGAATCCGTACAGAGGAACGGGGAATCCTAAAACTGAAAAACGTACTTCCCGGCGACCGTAAACATGACTGCTTACGCGATACCGTGCGTCGTAATTACAAGCCGCGTTGTCGGAAGCCTTGTCGAACGAATCAAGAGGCTTTCCTGGCAACTGCAGTACCAAGTAGTTACGAAGCTTGCGAACACCGTTACCGTATTATACATTCACGACGAGCTGCCTCGAGACTTCGCGGCCGTCTTCACGAAATTACCGACGTCAAATTCAATTCCTTACTCCAGTAATATTATTTGACAAGATGAATGCGAAATTGCCGATCAAGAATTGAATCATGGTGGGAATACGGCGAATAAATAGGCTAAAGGGAAAATAACGAGGCGGAGAACACACGAATTTGGAAATTTGATAGACGAGAATTCGGTAGTAGCTTGACAATTCGAACGCTTGGAAATTTGAGGGCTTAGAAATTCCGGGGTTTGAAAATTTTGGAGCGTAGAAATTCGAAGGTTTGCAAATTCAACGGCACGGAAACTCGAAAGCTTTGAAATTTCGAGGCTTGAAAATTCACGAGCTTCAAATTTCAGCGGTATGGAATTCAATGGCTATGAAACGCGAGAGCTCGGAAACTAGACAAATAAGAATTGGAAACTCTTGGATGATCCGAGGCTCGAAAATTGGAAGATTTATAGATCATTTAAGTGAATTAAGTTCGTGAAAATAGAAGATCATTTTGGTTGAAGCTTGGCTACCGAAATTGGCAATTTCATACGCGATAATTTAATACACCTTAGGTTAACAGTTGACTAATTGGTCGGACACGCAACCAAAAGGGGTTACAACCACAATCAGTGACGTAGGAACGGAACGCAACACCCACGAACTTCTCTGTGACGTTGGATAAGCGTTCGATAATAGAAACCGAGACTATACGGTTTGTTTCTTCGAGAGCACTTCAGCCATGTGGTAGAGTTTTCGGCCTCTTCGACGCTACACAGAGGTTTTTGCAAATTTATATTTCGAAATAGCTCACAGACGAGGCAGAGCAACGATAGATCCACGTTTATTTACAGATACCTGTTTCGCGTAATAAAAATTGGCTTTGTACATATATCGAACCGGAGCGAATCGAACGAGCGATCAAAGGGAAGGTTGCTCGTTAGAAAACTCCCGCCAAGCAGAGGGTCCACCGCTCCTGCCTTGTCATTAGTTCATAAAAGAAATATGAAGAACGGAGCCGCGTTGCCTCTCCAACAACTGTGTCATCGTCTATGCGACCTCCTGTGCACTCAATCTCATCGAATCTCCTCGCTCTAACAAATGTACGCGAACTCGATGCAAGAACTGACGGCGATTTGCAACGAGATAGGAGTACAATTTCAGACCAAAACACCTAAACGCAATACGAACCACGATACAAATGGGCGTGCTAAAAGTTTACTTCAGCGACTCCGCCTTAAGCCTTCCGTTTTCGTTATAAAGCTAGTAAAAGCAAAACCGATTTATATTTCTTTTCGGAATATAGCCTCTTTTTAAACGAACTGGGAACAAGTAAGTTGATTTAGGGCAAAGTCGCTGGAGCAAGCTTTTACTATAGGCACTGATATTATACCTCGTGCCGAGGAATACGCATTTGTAAACCAAAACACGTGCACGTAATACGAATCACGTGCTTTGCCTGTGTAACTGTTTTCCCTAAGTAACGCGAAATTGGGAATGACATAATTTCACAGAAATAACGCAAATGGGAGGTAACGTATCGCTGAAGACCGATATAAAAGTAACGCGAAATGGTGAACTGACATGATTTCGTAGAAGTAACACAAATGGACGAGGGGTGAACATTTTTGGGACTCTCCCAAAAGATCCGAATCACACGGACGCCTAATTTGGCTACCCAACGCAGAACTCTTTATCCTTCGATTATGCGTCCAGAATAATCCCTTCTCGTCGCTGCGAAATCTCGATCATTGCACAAAGAACACCGCGTTCGTTGCATTCCGACGATCGGCGATGGGAACGACGATCATCATTGCGTGAAAACAAAAGACGATGGACGATATAAGCGCGAAGGACACACGGTTACCTCGTTCATTGCACGAACCTCCCAACTCTAACCCACGTAACTAGAACCTTTGATATTTGCACGCATTTAATGGAACGAGCGAAGTTCCACCACTGTAGACGAGCGCGCGTGCAACGTTTGCAAAAGCAGGGATAAAGGTATGCTGTTGCATTGAATTGGCTATGGTAAATTACCATGATCGAGATCGGCGTGGAAGGACGAACGGGATTGGATAACGTGGGTTCGCAGAGTTCCGTTCGAGAAAACAGACGTTCATCACGACGCTTGCATGCGCGCTGGAATCACCTATATTTAGCGGCGACCAGAGTGTTGACGCATGTAACTTTGCGTCACGCTTTGTGTGTGCCGTGTACTCGAGGCGGCACATGACTGCTTAAATATACCTACACATAAGGTCGCGAGAGCGCTCCTAATGATATATAGCGTGGTCATCGGCTGGCTACTCCGGAGAACGTGGCCCACTTTGCGGATATCGGGCTTCTCGATAAATTTAGGAACACGACGCGCAGCCTAGACTCTTGCGCGCGTAATATTCTTGCGTCACTTCTATGCTACGCGTGTATCAATTAAATCCGGGAAGCTACCTTTTCGGGAACCGATAGCGGAGACAATTAACGCAGGCGATGCGCGGAATGAACCATCTGTCATCTTATGGAACTTTCTTCCGCGTCTAATTCTTTCTTTGCGCATGTAGAGAGCTTTACGTCGGCAAGTTAGCCCGCTTTTTAAAGCTTAGCTCTTAAGTATATTCGGTCGACGTAACTTTAAATATTACGGTCTCGATACTTTCTCTTGTTTTTTTTTTGTACCGATCTTTTGCTTGCTAATTTTAATATACAGTTATGAACGTAAATATTGGCACACTTGACCGAAACGCTATCAAACTTTGAGCTACTGTACCTCCGTGAAAAATAGCTGGGCAACGGTAAGTAATAATGGGGTAATTTTTTGAAGATTGAATCCTCTACCATAGCCTTTTAACTACAATTCCCTTGAAAATCTTTTTGTAGCAAGAATCGCTTAAGAAAGTGAAAATGGTTTTCATAAAAAAAGTTGTTGAACAACTAAGCCTACCATGAAATTTGAAGACCAAAGTCTCCCCTTTAAAACGACCTCCTTAAAAGTTGATACACGACTACTTACTTTTCGCCGCACTATTCTACTCCGACGCGACGATGAGAATTCGTAGAAAAAACGATCGCGATTCGTTAAGCGGGGGAAAAAAAAAAATTACGCAAGAAGAAAGCTGAACGTATCGCGTGTAAACGCTTCGCTCCCTCGGGGCTATTCAAACGCCAACTGAGAGCCTCGTAAATTCAGGTTAATTAAATCGAGCCTGATCGAAAGTTGAACAAACTCGTTTCCCGTCGATGCACCCGATCGATTCCAGAGACGAAATTCAGTTAAAAGTTGCCGCTTCGAAATTCCCGCGCGAAACCGGCTGCGTGCCGCAACGATGCAACGACTATGAAGAATATTGCAACCGGTTAAAAGGTTTAACGAGCACCGCGAAGCGAGGAATTGCTTTTGGGCAATGGAAGGCGTTCATTTTTCTGCTCGAACATCCATCCTTCCCGCCTACTCGGGTCGTTTTGTAGAAATTAGCGGCGGCTCGTTCCGCGTTGGCCTTTCATTTCCTTTGGAGAAGAGACCGTTGCAGGATAACGAGAACCATCCCAGACATTGCCAATCGATTGGAAATTATTCTTCGCGTCCGGTTCCATTACGCTTCTATACGCCACTCACGCTTCACGCCAGACTCTCAACGATTAAATCGTTCAACGTGGGGAATAAAGTTCTCACAAATTGAAATAGTAAAAATTTCAGCCGTTTCTTACACGTTTTTCATTGTCACCATCCGATATTCAAGCAGTTAGGTTGTAACGGAAATAAGTTGCGGTTTTTACGGCTTCTTTGCTTGCTAAATTTCTCTTAAGTAATTAGGAACCACTGGTTTAGTTGCGCTTAACTTGCGCGCAAGTTATTGACCTGCTGTATCTAAACCATCTTCAACGAATCTTTCGACGATGTCCGTATTAATGGCAGAAGACTAAATATATATACGTGATATTTCGAGCAGCTTCTGTATCTTTAGGTACCACTTCAAATACGAGTAAAGAAGAAAGTATCGACTCGTTTCTTTTGCTACTGCGCGCAATTTTATAGAGCAGACTAATAGCAAGTGTACTGCAAAAAGCATAGCCATTGAACGATAATACCAACGATATCTACGCTTAGAAATGGTATATCGCTCGCGACTAACATGAATCAAATGTTTCCGGGACACAAAGCCCTAAATACGAGGCTATAGAAAACCGCGACATTCCAGAGAAAACCTAACAGCATCTTTGGAAATTATTGAACGTTTAATATATAAATTCCACGTTCTTTTAAATAAAGAATCCAACAACTTATTTCACTATCTTCTTACTTTTGACGTCGCTGACGACGCTTTACGCGCGTCAACAATTTTCTGACTCACTGTACTCGAATTCTATTACTCAGGTACATAATTCTGCGGTTGCAAGGCAAAACGACACACGTAAATCGCTTCTTTAAAAAAATCGGAATTCACAATAAGCGTCGGTCGCGAGGTATTTCTGAAAAATCACGCGCTTTGCAAACGCCGTTTATCGATCGAAAAGAAAAGAAAAAAACCAAAGCTTTTTTCGTTTATCGCCCGCTTATCGCTCTATCATTTCCTTTTTTTCTTGCGTGCCGCATTGTCGACCGTTGCAGGAGACGTTGCGGTTATCTGACAAGGGTGGATTAGTCGTTTGATCGATTAATTCCTGTGACGAATATTCCATTTCTCGTATCAGTTCCGTGAAACTCGTTTGTCGAAGAAGCCGGGCGACTTCGCCCGAATTTTATCAGCCCTCCTTCGCGAGATTCATCGATCGAGGGTCTGGCAAACCAATCGGAGCACCGCGAATTAGCGACGAAACCATCGAATTTATACAGAATTACAGAGTATTCATAGAATCCAAGGCAAAGTTGATAATTCCCCCCGATTTAATATCTGTACTGGCGCTTTGATTGTGTACACGTTTATCTACTTTTCAAGGTAGCAGATAACTTCTGTGTATATCAAATATCTGCAAAATACGTGCTCGAAAGCAAAGTTCATCCTTTTCAGACCTTCTAAGGTCACTCTCTCGAACTTTAGCGTGATTCGCGTAAAGTTTCTTGATAAATCGTAACTGCGTTGTTCCCGTTTATTAGCTCGAAGCCTGAATTATGCATCTGCAGATAAGGAATATAGGAAGCTACTTTGCTTAGAAACTGCCGGTGAAATTTCAGCTTGAAAGCTGAAGGCTTGAAACATTCCAAACCTCAGAAGTCGAAGGCTTGAAAATTCAGGAGCTTGAAATTTCCGAGGTACGGAAAGTCGAGGGCTTGGAAAATCGAAGACATGGAAAAATTCAGCGGCTTGGAAATTTGAAGGCTTAGAAATGTCAAACCTTGGAAACTCTCGATAAATAAGAATCTTCTTCCGTTCTCCTATGTACTTCTATTAAATTATCTCCTGTGCCAACAACTTTGCGACTCGCTGCACTACGAAAGACCCGTGCATGCGATCGGTTTGATTTGCGCGAGGCAGAAATATATCGATCGCCGCGTTCGAATAAACGATCTCAATTGCTTCCGGTACACCGTGCACGGAACTTACTCCTTCCCTCGGGTAATTTTTTAATAGCCGATCGATAAACAGATCTGGAGAAATCGCAAGTCGGTTCGATTGTTTTCCGAAGCAACGACAGCACAGGGATCGCTTTGCGCGTGCAGAGTTGCTCCGATTCATCGAAGGCACGCAGCAGCAGCCACTAAAGCTTCCTCTCTCGCCATTGCTCCGGCCGAGCAGTAGCGCACAATTCTATTGTCCGCTTTTGAAATAAACGAGGCATTGAAACGAGCATTGCGCGCGTTGTCCGCGCCCTTATTAAATAGGAAAAGAAATAAAATAAAAGCGGATGACGGAAGGGACAAAAAAAAGGGGGGTGGGGAAAGAACGAAACGGCAAGGTTTTCTTTACTCCACTGGTACCACCATGGGAAACGATTAACAAGGTTAATAATATAACGCCGATGAAAGGCGTCGTTGCTTTGAGCGCGGTTCCAGGTCGGAACCTGGCTCCGTTGGCGCACGATAAACGTGCACGTAATCAACTACAGGCGTAATTAACTGCGACGCAATTAGCCTCACCTTCGACGCGATGTGCAGCAGCACCCGCTATTCTATCGATTACAATTCCCCGTAGCGAATACCTCTGCTGTCCGTTCCGATGGATCCTCTGCCGAAATTTCTCTGCCAGCGGAAACGTCAACCCTTTCAGTGTCCATTAAAATGACGATACGAGCTGCGATAGCGAGCGATTCCAGGTAGCGTAACATAAATTCAAAATTCTTTGCGCGAAATCCGGCTGCTTTTTAAGTCCGGAATTTACGCACGGCTTGTTCCGTAACAAGCTAAATTGAATAACGCCGGGATCACAGTTGTACCGTGTAATTAAAAATCCGCGTAGCTTTGAGAGTCTCTTTTACATTTCTACCTACTAATTTGTATTATACGCATAGTTAACTCTTGCGCGGTCTTCGAAAGTCTGCTAAACTCAACCGAATTCCGTTTTCGTTAGGAAGGTTTGGCAATTTTGAGAACGTAGAGACCTTCAACGTAGAAGCTGAAGCACGAATTTACCGATATCGATAGCAACCCCTTTACGTTATTTACTAGTCCCCCTACTACACGCACACGCCGTGTTCACTATTAACCGAAGACGTTAAAGATCGTCAGTGGTTTAATAACGAAGACGGAGTGCGGTGATAGGGAAGACAGTAGATCATATATACGGTGAGAATGTAAACACTCGTCTGCCTTCTTTTCGTGGACGGACAGCGATTACACACCGTTTTGCATTTTTCACGGAGCAACTTTCGTAAGAAGAATTCCGCAAAGAGAAATGACGAATGAATCCCCATCGAATGAAAAAACAACTCTAAAGGTCGACGATGCGAAACGCGTTGGCCTTCCGCGGAACGCATCCGCAAGCGGAATCAAAGCTGTAGACTCGTCGTCCATGGAGAACGCAGTTCGAAACAACGGAAGCTATATTTTAAGATCTCTCGAGCAGATGATCATTCATTACGAAGGTTTCGCGGAGCGCTGAACAAACGCAATCGAATCACGTCTGCAGCGTTGTTTATCTGAATCACGAGACTGCCGTTAAAACGCGAAAGTTCCTGACCCAAATTCCTACGGAGGAACTAAGAACGGGAGAAATAATGGGGCAGGTTGAGAAGGCAGGACGGAACCGTGTCGGAATATTGCCGGAAGACTATGGCCGTTCACGAACGACTAACGTAATACAGAAACACGAATGAGAGGAGAGCAAGCGAGCGTAAACCCGAGAGCGACGCATTCACCTTGGATTCACGCGAGCAGAAATTGCGAAGGCCGGCATTTAAAAATAAAGAAGGAAAGATCTAGCGGCGGCTCTGATCATCTCGAGTAACTTCGACACGTTTATTCCGAGTCTCAAAGGCGTAGCTTGTTCCGATTTTTAGATTTCTCGCGAGATTCTTACGCGTCCTGATGCAACGCGTTGCAAGAATAATAACCATTCGCATTAATAATGCAACCGATATCATCGCGAATCGCGAAAGATAACGCCAAGTATTAGTCACTGTGCTTTTTTTGTCTTGCGTTTCCGTTCAGGTTAACTCGGTGGATGATTAATTATATAACGATGATCCAACGGGATGACGAAGCGCGTCTATGCTGGAACACGTTTCGTTTCATACTCGAAACTCGGGATTGGTTGCTATCTCTTAGCGAGTAGAGACACCATTCCGTTATAAACTTAAGGTGCGGATATTCTTCCTTCGCCTTGGGAAAACTCAAAGAGAGGGAAAGCAATCTTTGCGAGAGTAATATGTGTTGAAGTAAACGAGTTTAACCCTTTGAGAACTAAGAGCGCATATACGCATTTAGCGAATGTTTCTATATATTTTATAAACGCGACGCGAATAAAAATGATCGACGACATGCTTGGGAGAAGTATAAACATTCTATTTAATGCTACACGAATAAGTAAGTACAATAGTACCTTTAATCGGCGCTTTGCGTAAAAGTACGTACTACTTGTAAATCAGAACAGCCCCGTACTCAAAGGGTTAAGAGCACTTTGCTCGATAGTCGTTTAATAAAATTGCAATGCTTAGGTAAGCGAATTTCAATCATTCGCATTATGATATCTGCAATTCCTCGACAAACGCATGCAAATGGATTTTGTACAGCCGAATAAATTAATCGCTTATCAACCGTTAGAACAAGCTGAGTACGCAATACTTTTTTGCACCGTTAAATTTCTTATAAATGCATACAAATCCGCAATCTAATCTAGAAAATGTAAAACGACTTTTACCTTCGCTTCTCGCAATTATAGATGAACGATATTATTCGTAATTCTCCTACATAATTTTCTACATTTATAGACGAACTATAAGCTCCCATTTTGAAGCAGGGCCTCCACAATTTCTCATCGCAAAACTTAGTCCCACGCGGAAGCTGCTCGGAAATCTCGTTGAAAAATACTGGTACGCCGGCGATACTTTGCTATAATTTCTGCCAAGCACCCTGGAGACCCTCGATGCAAAATAGAACGCGATCGATCTCCCCTTTGATCGGTAAATTCTAAGCATTGTCACTTGGCTTTCCCGATGGCAATTGCCGGTACTTCTGAATTCCGCGTTCCGCTCGAATCGAAAAATAATAATTGAACGACGGCGAACGATACGAAAGAAAGGATTTAATTCAATTTTCCCCGGTATGCAGATTCTTTGTGACGGCGGCAGGTCACCCGGTATATATCCAGAATATATTTCCGTCGAGGTAAAAGCTTCCGGTCGAGTACGCGGCGCTATTGGCCCATGCATTATTCATGGCTATGTGGGTGTCGCCTGCTATAATTCGATGGGTTCGACCTGCACTTAATAGATTCATATTGTCCGTGTACTCTAAGTGCGTGCACGCGATACACCGCATGTAAATTGAATTCCACGTGCAACTCCCTGTAATGCACCGGGCAATGTTACTTCTATTCCTGGGTAAAAGGAATTCGGAGATCCATACCGCTTCCGCCACTTTAACCCTTTCGCGTCGCCAGGGTAACCCTTCGGCAAAACGTTCGGCTTCTAATCCCTCCGTCCGCAAAGGGTTAACTATTAGGCGTACCAACGAACAACACACTTTTTCTGTTAAATTTAGCGTCCACTTTTAAGCCCCCGCCAACGCCGACCGGTCGCTTAAGTCCTGGCGAAAATTTCTATCCTTACTTTCTCTCGAAACAAAGATTTCGAATTATGCGAGCCCTCTACGCAATAAAAGTCTGTCCCCCGAGTACGTAAAAATAGAGGCCCGAAATACGGATTTCAGAATTTTCTTGAATTTCCTTTAAAGCGATCGCATTCGCCCTGTTCCTTTCCTAATGGGTACTTGTTCCGGCGAATAAACAGACGGACGCACAAATAAATAGATTTTAAGAGCGTTCTATTACGGAATAGGTAACTTTGCATCTCTCGAACGTCTCATAAATCGCGCGTCTGCGATTACGAGTTAATCCATTTAAAAATAGTGCAATACCCGTTTGGCACGCCTAACGTTGGCAACATTTTTCAAATCCTCGCCGACTGTTCGCGAAAAGATGGCGACCTCCAAAAGTCCATGGACCGAAAGGTTAAGAACCGCTATATTATACTATTTTTCACCGAGCAACAGCCGCGCGTACTTCTAACAGCGACCAAAGAACTGCCGCTCGTAGCTGAACAAATAAACGTGAACTCGTTCGGTCGATTTATATTCACGTTGAAGCGGCGACGAGGAACGACGTTGGCCGGGTGTCGGGAGCAGCGCGTGAAAAATTAGTATTCGTCGCGAGGATCGACCGACGCGTTACGGAGCTGAAGCGTTGAGTAATCGCATTCCCGGTGATCGGTCCACGCGTTATTATTGGAATTCCGCATTACGGATGTCGGCGACGCGCGCGATCGACCGAATGAAACGCTCTATTGTGCTTCGGAGTAACGAGTTGGCCGCGGCTTCGCACTCCATTCCCCTATGTATTCCGCGTTTCCAAAGCGGCGATCGTTAAATCGGTGTGCCTTGGATCGGCCGCGATCGCAAAAGCGTGTTTAGACGGTGGACACATCGTTAGCACGCGGAACTTTGCTTTGATGAGTCGCGATACCTGCCGCGATAATCGTTCACCGATGCCCGTTTTTAACGTCGTTAAAAACGGGCCGCTGATATTTCTAGCTAGACCGCGGATTTTTATGCACTTAGGGGAAATTTAACCCTCGCGTCCTGCTCGAATAAGCAACTAACAACTGTAACGCGATCTCAAGAGACTCTCTCTTTAGAAGATTATTTGCAGCGCGATATTTCTCTAACCATCGACGCGGAGCATTCGCGATAATGAAAAATGCACGGGCGCGCGTAGTTTACGTGTACAGAATAGGTACTCGCGAACAGATTAATCTAAAGTTGAAGCTATTAGAATGTTAGATTGCCGTTAAAATGAACCATCAAATATCGTTACGCAACGATAAGTTAGGAAAGTAATTTACGTTGCCCTATATACAAAATCTACGGGACGCGTACCGCGGTCGCAAAAGGGTTAATATAATATCCAGAAGTGGATTGGTGACGTTTCAGTTAATTGCATCGCCGTCGATCACCGATGAAAAGTCGCGATGAAAACTAGCGGCGATGATCGGCGACCACCGCGCGGCATTCAAAAGCGTTAAAATAGAAACGAAGAACGAACCCGCGATGTAAACGAGCGGCGGCTAAATGGGTCAGCGATAATGCGAGCGGAGGAAGAACGCGCGAATAAGGACGGGCATGCAAATGATCGATACGAAGCCGCATCTTTTGATAATCTAATTCAACAAAATCCTGCTTGAGAAGCTTATCCAGATACGCGCGGTCTCCACAATTAGATTTGTGTGTCTCTTTGCGAGACGAGAGCCCGCGTTTATTTTAGCGAATTGACCAAGGGACCGCCGCCGACCTACTTTCCCTTCGTTCCGCTCAACGTCCGTCAATAATGAAACCGAATTACCATAAGGTAATCAAGGATCCCTCGTACATACACGGTGACTCACGAAACTGATCGAATCGTATCGTTTTCCACATAATTCAGTGCTGCATAACAAAAATAATCCTCGTCGATATCTTCGGATCTTAGTCGCAAGGTCCACATTTTTGCGGTTTTAATTGGACGCGCGGCTGGCTCTTTTATGATGCAATTAAATAGATAAGAGCGATGGAAATCGAGCAACGCAATGAATATCTCGGCAAACAAATTGAAATCTACCGAACAAAAATTAAACACCGATCCCGGAACTCCGTTACGAGGTCTTGCAAAATCTTCAAGAATATTCGTACTTTGGAGAACAGTTGATCGCTCGATGATGCGTTATTCTTACTTAACGTTGTTAACAATTCCTGATAATATCTGCTCGAATCGCGAGCTTGCTTTTTATTAAATCTCCCACAAGATCAACGCAGGAATCTATAAATTGTACGTTAAGCGTGCCTCGAAGCGTGTGTGTATAGCTAAGGATTACGTCTTCGTTAAATAAGAAGAGCAATGAATGAAAGTATTTGATGAATTTTCGTGAGTCACCGTACGTAATAGCGCTGAATTTAAACAGAGACTCACTCCCATATATACTCGATAGACATCGCGTAAACGACGGTGGTCGTAAAAACGGAGCCAATGTTCGTAAAACATCGAGACGCGTATCAACAATAACCGGCAGAGCGATTGTTTATCCACTGGCCAATGAATCTCGCGCGTCCCCGCTAAAAATATCAATGAAATCCGATTCTTGATGGACGCTAGGCTTCGCTAGCTCGCTCGGTCGCGGTCGACCCGATAGAAAATCGAACAGTCGGCCGCCACTAGTTGATTCATCCCGTGTATGTACGTCTGCTGTTAATGCGTCTTGGCAGCAGACGGAGCCAAATATAGGACGGGACTTTCTATCCATTGTGAGCGACCGTCCTCGGGCAAACGCGTGTGTGTGCACCGGCTCCGACTTCGGATCACGTTCACTCGAATCGTTGAATCACACCCTTCTCGCTCGTCGCTTCGTTCCTGGGAGCCGCGATGAAAGCCTTCTGGCGCCCACATTTTGCCAGACCATGCGACAAGTAGCCGGAAACTGCTACCGATCCTCCCCTCCTAATTCCACCTTTGGACTTCGATGAAACGCAGTGGAAATGTTTCGCAAGAAGATTGGACAATTATTTGCGATTCGTGACCTTTTCCGCCGTTTCTCTTTTCCAGCGCTTCTTATAGTTTCTTCCATTTCACTTTTCCACTATTTAATTTTTCCATCGCTGCTCTTTTCCACCACTTCGCTTTTCCATCGCTTCTGTTTTCTACCGCTTCGCTTTCCTATCGTTCCTCTTTTCGATCGCTTCTGTTTTCCCCCCATTTCTCTTTTCCATCGCTCCTGTTTTCCAACGTGCTTTGCTTTTCAACCCAGCTCCGAATGATTAAATTATACTAAGCACACGAGGAGTACAGGCGAATCAGAGATCAAGGAGCACGGGGAACGCGCTTCCATTACAAATTGCTTCCGATTCGATTCTGACGGATTCCATTTGAACGCGAGCGTGCAGCCGCCTTAAGGTGAACGACTCGGCGGCGAAACCGCGGATCCATCGATTTACAACGATGCGACGGAGACGGCGGCGACGGTGTGTTCTACTTGGAGGCACCGCGAAGAAGACGCAGCTAATTCTACGGAAAGATCGATATCCGCGGCCAAGGAACAATGCTCGATCGTGGATTTAGCTTTATCTCAGGCAGACCAAAATTGACCTCGATACCGCTATCTATCCCTGACTCGTATTCTTTTTTATCGCATAGTTGGGAACCGATCTTTTTTGGAGCGAGCTGATAAGAAACGGTAGATTTCTTGTCGTAGATACGATGGAAACCTCGTCAACATCGCCTAATAACAAGGCCTAAACATGTATATGATATACCAATCCTATATAATTCGAACCCCTTAATAACCCTTTGTATCTTTAATTACCGTTCCCTACTCCCTCAGAAATTGAATAGGGATCGCAAAAAGATCTGAAATTCCTGTCGTAACTAAACTCGACTCTCTCAATACAACGATTATTCTTTTCTACGAGCTTTCAGAAGTCGCTTTCAATTACGCCCAGTTCATCAAACGTTTGACTCGCGTAGCGATCGTACATTAAAGCAGAAGCTTCGATAAGTATCCCAGAATTTTTCCAGATTTTCGGAAGCGTAGAACAGCAAGAAAAATAGTCGCGAACAAAATAGACCTTGTGTGCTCACGGAAATTGCGAAAAATAAGCGCGTCTACGGGGAGTTAAATTCTTTAAGATGACCCGACATTTCCCTCGCCGCAGCGAATCGCAATTACCATAGCAAAAGCTCGAGGTCTGGTATTAATGGTCCGCTGCAGCTTGCAATATTATCAATCTCTCGCGATCTGTCTGTAGATCTAACTGGTTCAGAGCCCCAGATGCCATTAACGCGGCGCACTATGTCTTTTTAAAGACCCTTGCAGCAGCGAAGGAGAAACGAGAAGACGAAGCAACAATGTAGAAGCGGCGATCGTTAATCGATGGAAAGTACGGGTCGTGGGAGCAGCAAGCAAACAACGCACGGAAGAGAAGAGAAGGATACACACACACACACACGGTTGGCGAGAAATATTTATGGCGGAGGAGAGTGAGAGAGAAAGAGAGAAAAAAAAGAGGCGCGTCGCCGTGCATCGGTATCAATACGGATATGGGTTGAGAGTTCGAATTACCGCGGTGTATAACTGGTTTCCGTGGAAATCAATACTCGGACTCGAACTCGCACTACGATTGATAGCGACTGCACCGTGCTCGGCTCTCGGCTGGCTCTCTTTCTCTATATAAGTAAAATAAACAAGAGAAACGACGCTGGTCTCCGCAGCAACCTCTATTAAAGCGCCAGGCAATTTCTTCGGAGAAACGTAATAGTCTAGACGACGAGGAGAGACGGCCAAAGAGAGAAATCTCCGCGTTCGCGCGAGATCCCTTCGAGGAAACCGGAACCGCTGCGCTTCGGAATAAACCTCGCTCCTAATTGAAATTTATTAGCTACACGCTCCTCTGCGACCGTCGATGCCTATCGTTATTAGACAAATTCAAATTTACCGACTTGCCGCGCGCACTTTTTGCCCCCGCTAATCCCTTGCCGTAAAATTATTTTATTACGCGCTTATGCTACCATTAGCCGATCGCTGCTTTCGCATCGCGTCGCCTACAGATCATTTAAATAGCGTGGATAATTTTTCTTTACCAACTCTCAACTGTATAAGACAAAGCTAAAATTATAGTTCAAATCAAACTTCAGCCCCAACGTAGGTTTTACACTACAAATTCAACTTTTTGCAAATCAAACTCTCACCCCTTTGCAAATGGAATACAGCCTTTTCCATCTCGTTAACTATACACTCTAATCTAGTCAATAAAGGATTTGCGAAGACGACACAAATCGGATTAACCTTTAATTAGCACGTAGCTTAACGCGGGCAGCCAAATGTTTAATTTTAAGCCTAGCAGCGGAGTTAAAAAAGCGCGCCGCCAATTTGACTCTTAATCACGGCCATCCAATTAGAAGGAAGAATTTTCAGAATGCCCTGTGGAAAATAAATGCGGTAGAATTCATCATCAATCAACCCATCCAGTAATTTACGACACTGATAATAGAGACGGATTTCCCCAGGTCGCGAAAACAAATAAATAATACCCTTGTCACTGTATAACCTAGTGATTTCCTGTATCGTGAAAAATTGCTCCTGCAAAGTTCCACTATTGGGCTAAGAATGCGCATGAACATTTCTCCCCTCGACAGATTTTCCACGGAACAAAATACGTACAGCGTGTAGCGAGATCGTGAAATTGCACCAGTGTCGAAGTTTACGGCGTTGATCCGTATTCCTTTATTATGATACGTACTGGCGAAACTCGCGCAGATTGCGGGACCTTTTTTTTTAACCAAACTACAAGTGGCACCATGGACTCTGCATCCTTGGCGGGTTCTAAAATCTTTCGCGAATGCTTCTCGCGTGGGAGCGAAGTTCTCCGGACGAGGAAAACGACCTTTGAACTCGCTGCGGAAAGTTTACATGGCGAAAATGCGCGTCGGGTCTGGTAAAAAAAAAAGAAGAAAATAAAGATCGATGCTACTTCGCGGATGGAAAATATTTCGGCAACCGAAAGCTAAACTTATGCAAAGTTCGAAAGAAGGCGCTGAGACTTTTTTTTATTAAAAAAACGGAGCGGAATTTGAAATGGTCTGGACTTTCGCGTCACTCTGCACGATTTGGAAGTTGAAACGGTAAACGATGTAAAAGTCCTGTAAACAGGACTTGTTTACGTTCCACGAGTTTTTAAGTGGTTAAAAAAACTTTGAAAAAATCTGAAAACATTTGTTCAACTATTCGAAATCGAGATTCGGGTAAACAAACTATACGGCAATTTGTTTAAGTACATTATTACTACTAAACTGCGGTTTTTATGCACCTGTGAGAAATTTAAAATTGCGAAAAGTTGTAACAAGAATGTAATATTCAAAGCTATACAAAATATTGTAAGCAAAGAACTTACTATTATATGTCGAAGGTGGAACCAACCCTTTATACAGATTTACAAAATAATGAATTTGCATGAAGATCCACGGACTAATAATAATTAATTATTGCTAACTAGCCCAGGACTTGGTTACGCTGTTTAAAATCGCATTCGGTATAAACGAAGTATGTTAAAAACTTACATACTGTAACAATAATAAAAAATAACTCAATATCCGAAGAGGAAACGATAAACCATCGAACAGAGGTGAGTCTGATCGTTGTTATATTTAAGCTCCTTTTTACCCACTTTTTTACCGTTTTTCGAAGAGATAATTACATTTTTTGTTGCTTGAGAGACCCTTGTAAAAGTCGTGCGAGCATTTTTTTATTTCCAGACGCTGTCAAAAGTGGACATTTTTTTAACGTCCTTTCATCGGAAAAATAATTTTTAGTCTTTTCGACGCGTACAGCGTTTCCCATTTAAGCTCCGCCATTTTTTAAAGCTTTTCTCTGCTATTATTATTATTATTTTTTCCCTTTGTTACTAAACTCCGCAGTTTTAAACTGCTTTCTTCTCCCATTACTATTTTCCCTTTGTAACTGAACTCCGCAATTTTAAGCGCTCTCCTCTGCCATTATTATTTTTCCCCGTGTAACTCTTAAACTCCGCAGCTTTAAACGCCTTCCTCTATCTCGTTGTTGTTATTATTATTATTATTTTTCCCTTTGCAGGCGTGCAAATATACACGTCCGCAAAGACAAAGCCTACGGCGACGCTTTTATACAAAGCGTTAATAGAGTGGCTAAATACCCTGCATCTTTCAACAGTTAACCTTTGGACTTGTTATACCGCGCCAACTAACGACAAAGGCAAACTCCCGGCTCGGATATTAATTTAACGTGCACTTCGATGTCGTATTTTCGACCTTCCAATTGCCCGAGCAAATAAATAATTATTCCGTGAACAAAAACGCTTTTTAATGGCATCGAGTTGGATAAGATTGGAAGGATTTCCGAGAATACTACGCGCTATTCCGCTGATTGCTCTTTCGGTATCGACAAATGGGAGGCGAAATATTTTTACCGAACGAAACTTGATCATAAACAAAAACACGTTATATCCGAAACGCTATCGTTTCAAAGAGCACGCCGGCGTCTAAAATTCGCTGATTAATCGTATCGCGTGTAATTACAGGCGCACGAAACGAGTAATAATACGCAACGGGGCGACTCCAAATGGGTGGCACGAGATAACGTCCGTGTCACGTGCAACAAAGATCTTTATTAGCCGATAACAAAGAGATATCTCCAAATAATATCTCGTTGCTATCTCCTTTACGCGCCTTTTCCAACTGCGTGTGTAATTATTCCAAAAATTGTGCGCAGAAAACGTACTTCCTATCTATTACCCCGCTCTCTCTCCATACGCGCACACTTCTACGCTTGTTTGCGAGAAAATAAACATACGCGAACATGAATCACGATTTCACGAAAACTTCCGCGAATATTAATCCTAAAACGCTTGAAGTTTTGGAAGGGTTAAAGTCAGCTTAAGGGAGAGCCTTTATGCGTCCACACAAGAGAAGTCTTGAAAAATAGAAATAGAAAATAGAAATAGAAAAATATATGTATGTTTATTTGTGCAAACATTTGTGTGAAACGTTTAGGTACCCGGTAGTGACAGAATCATGTCAAAAGTGACAGAAGCAAACAGCGAAACAAGGAAACATTTAATCGCTGAAAAATATCTGCCGTACGTAAATACAATTCCATTATACGATAGGAAATGAAACATTTGTTTTCACATTGATATTTAATTTCCTTACATCCATTAAATAAAATTACTTTTTGATGCAAAACTGGATTATCGGTCTCATACAAAAGTTTCTGCTTGATACAAAATTAATGTTTCAATTCTGTGGACGTGTGTTGACTCTCCCTTAAGCACAATAGAAGTTAAAAATTTGTGAGGCTTTGTAATAATCTATTTAGCCTAAATAAAATGTCTTCTTCACTTTTATTCACGTACCTAACGATCCTCCCCTTGTGAAACATGTTTTAGAAGTCTTTCTCGCTTGCAGTTTTATATTTTACGAGTTTTCATATACAAAACGAGTGTCTACAAAATATTCAAACCCGTTGCATTTTGAAATGGATAGGCGTACGAAGATTTCCCTGACTGACTGTACGTCTTCAAAGATCTTAACTCCTACTTATGCATCTTTCTCAAAAGACATCACTACTACTTGCGCGCGTCACGCGGCTGGTTATTCCGCAAATACTGCGTCGCTTTGACGAGACATCGTTAATTACTAAAATCAACCAAGCGACGGGAGTATAACCCTTTGCAAGAATTCGTTCCCGTGGCAAAATTCAAATGGAGAAACGAGAAAAAGCGAACTCTACTGCCGGTGACATTTAGAATAGAGACGAGACATCCTCGAAAGGATGCCGATCCTCGAAATAAATTGTCCATTTGCATCTCATTAACTAGACGGGTCAGTCTCCTCCAACAAGGCAAATATGAATCGCGCGCACGCCGAAACGCAGGCAGGCGATCTTTTTCGAGCGCCTACGCCATTGCGTGCAATATCACGTTCTATGTATAGTCACACGGCTGTCACGAGCCACGCATTTTTCCTGCCGTTTCCCTTCCCAGGATCGGAGCACGAACCGCAGAGGGGAAAGTGACGTTCGAAGAGAAGAACACTGCCAGGTTAGATCGAACGCGGCTCGATCGGTGAAGATGCTTCCTGCTGCGCACGCAAACGCGCAGCTGTCACGTGCTGCTTCGATCGCTGACAACCCCTCGAAACGGAGCATCGAGAACTTCTAACTTTCTCCGAAATTAGAAACGGCACCGTTCAAATGGGTCGGCAAAACGATGTGGCGAAAAGTTAACGCACGGCTCGTCGAGCTATAGTTTTTCTGACCCATTTGGTAACTTTTTCGAGTCGATGATGGTTAAAGGCATCATTAAAGTTTCATGGAAAACAAACTATTTTAGAAGCCGAGATCGAAGCATTTTGACAAGAGTCCGCACTCGCAACTATATGAGCAAGCCTTTCTTTTTTATCATTCGCACCGCATATGTTTGAGCACCTTCTAAGTTGGACGCGGGACAAAAATGCAAAAGTGATGCGAATACGGTAACAGCTGGAAGAGACTATGCGGTTTTTCGACCGATTCAATTAAAAATGATCAAAAGCAGCACTCATATCGCTACCGCATTTCCAATGCGTATCGTATCATTCGAATCTTAGAATTCCCCACGCTTCTAATTCTCAAAGTGTCCAATTCCCAATGATTTCAATTTGCAAACCTTCCAAATAATATTGATCACGGATCGAGAGCTTCTAAAATTAGTAGAGATGGAAATTTAGCAACAACCTCGACAGAAAAGATGCGTACGTACGTATTGTGTACGTGAAGTTTGCCACACAATTTACGCCGGCTAATATGGAGCCAATTAGTATGCTAGTATGCGTGTACTTTGGGCTTCGATCATTAGCGATTCGGCAAAATTACCGACGCGTCCAAACGAGCTGCAATCTTTGCTCGAAGCATTGAAGTTTGCAACGCAACTTTGACTCTTGAGCGAAACTCTAAAAAAGCTTCGCGACATACATTTAAATCGGACGCGGCGTATGTTGACAAACAGATTACGACACAGGTACACGATATAGCTAGAGTGCCACAGGTGGAGGTTTTCTCGGCGAAATTAGCGGTACATTGATAATACAGTTGTCCCTCGAACAACGCGGCTTTTAGCAACGCTGCTTTGGTTTTACGCAGTTGTCTCGCGACCTTTATAATAGTTGCAGCGGTTTGTTTTTTCCCCTCCGAAGCTCACTCAACGAGAAAAGGGCTAAGATGAAACTTTTGTAATGACCCCCTTCCCATTATGTAACGAAAAGTGCACGTAATATGTATATAAACAGATGTATGCATGTAAAAATATAGCTACACATTTTTTTCTTCTTCCTTATGTTTTTCTTAACCACTTCCACTTCCTAATTAATTTTTTAAACCTATTTCATTGCGAAAGTGCATAATCACCCATATAAATACGCAGTAAGTATTAGAAAATAAAACTCCGGAGTAGATTATACATCGTAATTAGTTTTGGGATGGAGATGAAGTACTTTACACGCGATTAGTTTGAGAACGTATCCCCCGCGTTGTTTAAGGGACGATTGTACTTACTTCGAAACAAGCATCCGCTTGTCGTATCACGGTTTCAAGGTCGACAGTTGGAGAGTAGGCGCTCGCATGACTGCGACCACGTCGCCGGTCTTTGTATAGCGCGGAGAATTTCAATTTCAAAAAACCGCCGTTAAACGCGTTTCGCATAACTCTCGCGATCGGCGCGATTATTTTTTGCCCAATTAGCAAGTAAAAAATTGGACTGCGCAACGAACGCGAGCTATTTCCTGTTTTCTAGCAGCCGGTTGGTCAAAATTCGACAACGCGCGGCGTTCTGCGGTAATCGTGGCGCGCGGTTGCAATTATCGGTCACGCGGTGCCGACTATTTATGCGTAGCCTATATTTTCTTCCAAATGCCATCGTGTACGCGATTTTTTTCCGAAGGGAGGGTTAACAAACTTCGAACAATGCAAAAGCCGGATACGTGCTGCTGAAGCAGCCGTGAGTCACGCAGCTGCAACGGCATCGTCACCGAACATTCCACAATTCTCTTCTTCGAAAGACCGCGAAACGCGAGACGCGGGGACTTAAATTAGAATGAAGCCTAATTCGAGGATAGAATTACCCGCGCCAGGGTTTCAAGGAGTCAAAACCTTTACTCGAGAGCTGTATTCAACTGTGATGTTAGCGCGAACTACGGTAGACCGCCGTATGAAGACTGATTTGCGTTATCCGTTCGGACGCGAAACGCTTCCGGTGCGATTCGGTTCGAGCAAACATCGAGGAAGGAAAAATATGTGAATGTTTATACGGAGGGTAGCGAATCGGTTGAAACGCGATGCGTTTCATATGTGTGACAACCGACTAATGACTGATAGTGTAAATATAACATAGGGTAGATGCACCAATGAATAAACGCTTAAAGAAATCGTCGCGTTGTTAGGTAGAATTTCAGAAATCAATAGCGTTAACCTATTAAAAACCAACGCTTTTTGACGCAACGTTTCATTTGCAATTTTTTCTAACCAATTTCCATCGTTGCATTCCGGTTAGAATCGGTTGCAAAAAGTATTCCAGGAACGTATTTATTAAATTTTTCAACAATTATTTTAACAAATATTCCGATGATTCAAATCCGACTGTTTAATGTTTGAATCTATATGTACGAAATGCAAGAAAATTTAAAGAAAATAGGAAGTATAAGTAATTGAATTAGAAAGCCAAAGATATTGATTTCACCGATGAATAAACATTGATGGTCGATGAATACCCTCTTAACTAATAAACTAACAATACGTATTTTTGTATAGAGAACTTTTTATCTTTCTTTTCTTTTTCTTCTTTTAGTAATTTAATTTACTCGGTTTTGTATTTAGTGTTCATTCATTGCTATGTGTTAATTTCCTGGTGCATCTACCCTACTTTCCTCCAGCGTTTCAACGGACGATATAAATGGACCTTAACTCGGATTCGTTTAACCCCCTGCCCTATAACCACGAATTACACTCGTAGCGTAAACTATGGCATTTCAAATAGACCAAGTATTCGCACTATTTGTAACAAAATTTGATTCAACTCCTTCAGTCGCTCTTGCATCTTTAAATATTAGTGTAACGTAGCGTGTAATATTTTCATATTACGCATCCGCTACAAAATTGAAGCAGTAAAGTTGTTTTCGCTATTATGTGTAGTGGCAGAAAAATTCGTAAGGGAAGGGGTTAAGGCAGACGCGCAAAAGGACGGCGCAAAAGCCGTGTAGCACGGTGTTGCACCGGAATTTAGCGTACTTTCAGCCAGCGACTTAAATCCGTCGTGTATAGTGGGCTAATTTGTAGTATGGTAAATCTATAAATAAGCCCGCCTCGCGTAGCAACGAGGCCTTTAAGTCTTCCCCTCGAGGGTTCTTATTTCGAGGTAGGAGAAACGTGGCTTACCTTTGGCCCTTCGGGCAAGATGCGATATATTTTGCCTGAGCACTTTTAGCCACATCTTCGCCCCCTTCTGTTTGCTCTCGAAATCCGACGTCCTGGTTGGACAGGGGCTCCTCCACCCAACGGAAATGTCGGCTCCGATAATTCAAGGAGACGCAGTATCAAAAACCGTTGCCGCGTTCACTATCACCGACTGACTGCGTTCTTTCTTCTCTTTTTGCGCGCCGGGTTACTTAACCTCACTTTCGCGCGATGTTTATAACGTGTCCGCGTATCTCGATAAGTTTTGCGATGAACACACGGAGCGATCGATGAAATGCGAAATAGGTAGGAGAGTAACAAGTGCTCTCGTGCTGCGTTGTTGTATCGAAACACGGGTTTTTCGACGAACGATCCGCGCACACGAAATTGCTACGAGAGACAGACACTGACGCTAGAGAGGCGCGACCCTTTTATAGGCGGGACAACGATCACGTAGGCAAGTCGTTAGCTGCTCTACTACCGAGCGCGATAATATCCGCTTCGGGCCTTGGAACTTGTCTTGTTTACCAAGTAAAGACGTGCCGGCTCTAACGTATTTTGACGAACCACCGCGCGCCGGCCAAACACTGCGGACTGCGGCAGAATCCGACTCAAACTCACGCGACTCACTGCCGAGATTACGAACAGCAACCGAACGTTTCGCATGCACGCCCCAGCACTTTGACCGTTTCGCGGCACACGACTCCCGCTTAAACGATGGCAACGCTGCAAACAGTGGAAACTGGCAACCGAGTTGCGCGCGCAACTTTTCGCGCCTGACAGAAAATTGAAAATACCATTACCGCGCACGACGATATTCCATAACTTCGCCCACGCTAATCCTAATTTTATTTAATTCAATCGTATCCGATCTTATTCAGAAATGTTTCGCGGGTCTGAGAAAAAGAAGCTTCAACGTGAATACTGGAATTTAACATTTTACATATTAATCTCTTAACGCTAAAACTTTGCCTATCAATTGCGATTCCTGTATTTTCTTCTCACCAATATTAACACAAGAACCACTCGACTGATCAAACTGATTCGTTATTCGTACAAAAATTGTATAAATATACACGCGGATACATTTTTGCAAACTTGCCACGATTTATTTCCATTGCAATGTATGTTTCTGTACACATTTACAATGTTAATGTCTTCGACACAAATAAGTATACTTTAATCGTTGGTAGTTTTAGCGTTAAGGTGACCATATGTAATTATATACGTACTAAATTTATCGCGCGTTATCGCGTTATCGTATATTTATACTCTATCTACTTTTTGCATCCCCTGTAGATATTTTCGGTCTTACTTAGGATTTCGTAAATAACAGTGACAAAAGTATTTACGAATTTTCCTTGGCATAACATATTTGCAATAACCGCAGATAAGATGGCGCAAATATCGGAATATTAACGAGCATCGGACTCCGGCATTTTTTACCTTTCGTATGTTTATCTCCGATCATATGTTTGCGACGAAAAAAAATTGCAATCACGGATATTGATTTTTATTTTTAGCGCAAAGGCTGTTATGTCATAGCGGGTAGAGATTCGAGCCGCGCAATTTTACGTTGTTCGGCAGAGTATAGATACTCCTCTCAGGGTTATACCGCTAACGATAAATAATCGCCGAGCTTGTGTGTGATTTAACTATTATTTAAGCCATTGCTTAAATAGATAACTAAGAATACGCAATCTCTCTTCTCTCGGTGTATACGCGAATTGAACGACAGAGTCTCCGAGTACCGTAAGCGAAGCCATCGTAATGATATAAATATCAGAATTATCGCGTGGTATATTTAGCTCGCAGACGTCGAAGCCGGTAAACAACAAACCGCGAATCCGACATGCCATTTCAAGACGCGTGCTTCGCCCATTTCATTTCTTTCCTATTTATTTCTCTTTCATTTCATCTTCGCAGAGTTACAACTCCTTCACGCGACACTGTTTTTTGGCTGATACGGTAATTTTGGCAAAAGGCAGCACTTGCATCGCTTTTGCATTTTCATCGCGCGTCACGTCATTTAAATCTTCGAATTCCCAACACGGTTTTTAATTCTCAAAGCGCCGGGAATTTCCAATGCTTTGAATTCTTAATGCTTCGAGTTATCAAACTTTCCAATTCCCAACGCTTCTAATTCTCAGAGTTCTAAGAGTTTAGAATTCCTAATTGCCTTGAATTTCCGAAACTTTGTTATCGTCGATTCGTTATTCGTGTTATCTCTGTTTTTAGAAGCACGCGCGAGCGCGCGCGCATCGATGATCCATAAAACGGGGAAAAAATAAATTAGACTGAATTGATCGAACAGAGGCAGCGGCTTCGACGAAAGCAAAAACACGAGAGCGGATGAATCTGGGTCGCGTGACTCCACGAATTAGAAAATCTATCTGCGCTTAATCGCCGTCGATAATTTATTGCCGGCGAAATTGGGGCGACAAACACTGCCAGAAATAGACGCTCTGTTGTTGAATATTCGGTTATCACAGTTTACGGGAATAGAAAAATCTGCCAGCCAAGTATTTACGTGGGGTAATCTACACAGTGGCTGCACAAAAAGTATTTGTGGTACGCATCGCTTACACGAATGTAAAGCACAAAGTTTTATCAACTTAATTCAACCCTTTAGCTGCTGTCATTACCATTAACCGTACCACCGACTGATCAAATGAACGGCCTTAACTCTTTGAGCGCTATGGACTCATATGTGCAGTCGATTTTGAATACTATACATAGAGTTTAAAAAATCGGATCGCTTAAAATGGTGAAAAATCGCCAGCAATGAATTTAGAAACATTGTGACGATCAATATAAATACGACGACGTTAATATTAAAATGATATACACACAAGTAATTCCTCCTAAAATTGTTCAGCGTTTCGTTATTATTTCTATCGTTCATTTAACTTTACGACAATTCGTACATATATTCTTCACCTAATAAGTTTTCCACAGTTTGGATTTCCTCTTGCTTCTCTCTTCACCGCGGAAGATTTATTCAATAAACCTATGCAAAATGCCGGTACGGTTAGTGTTAATCTAACAAACAACGCGTGATACGTGTTTTTACATATTTTAAGACGAAATTGCGTGTTTGAATTTGAAATCAAATCTATTTATCCTCACAACTCGACGTGTGCAAATAATGTAATAATACGTAAAAATACAAAGTACTTGCAAAAACACAATGGCGTGTCTACACTTTTCTTTTGTAGCCCTGGTACTCGCGTTTCAGCTCGTTAATGAATTCGCGTAAGGATCCGCAATCCAATAACGAACGAGGAGTTTTTGCGAGGGAAAGTATGTCGCGGCGACGAAATGCATCCGGTGCTTATCAAGCTGCCGCTCGTTTCCAACGGACAGAACACAACAGGCGTGCGAACACACAACGGTGGAACACAACAGGGTTGTTGAATGTCAATTTACCGTTGAGAAGGTTGCGCTCCCCTTTTGCACGACCTAACCCAGAGCCTAATCTACCTCAAGTGATACACGGCAAGAAGAAAATCGATCGTAGCCGCACACGCTTGCGTACGTGTGCGTGGCCACGCACGTTCCTCGTCTCTTGTTATGATTTAAACAGAAAACTCTACGATAACCAGTATTTCCTCGAGCGTCTTATCTGTTGTAATTATTTGTGCAAGGCCACTGGTAAACGCTCGCCAATTCTCGCTGCTCGCCAAAGTGAACCGGAAAGGGGAAGCATCGACTCATCGACGAGTCGCAAGCTAATTTATTAACACATTCGCGTCGTGATCGAATCTAATTTTCGGTGCGACGCAAAAAACGCGTCGCCTGTCATAAGTGGTATTCTTTGAACGCTAGAGGAGGTGGAACACGTTGCGACACGTATTCGTATCGCCGCATCAATCAACGCCAACGTCAACGTGCTAAAAAAAATGATACTTGTCATTTCTGTAACTTTAAGCAAAGAATTCGAGGTCCGTCAACGTGACGCGTTTCGTAAAGCTAGTTTTATGTGACGCAAAAGTGCATCGTCAGTAAGAGGCAGCAGTTTCCGCTTTTACGAGAAGCGTCGTCGGTAATAAACAGGCCTTTTCGATTTTACGCAAACGTATTACGTCACCCGACGCGAAGGTGTTGAGAATTTGAGGAAATTTATGAATGACAATGGATGAGTACGCGAGCCTCGACTGGTTTGCAATAAAGCCTGATAATGATCGGATAATACGAACTGAAATCTGCTCGGTTAAATTGCGGTGACTCAATTCCACTTGTCTACGGTGACTCACGGAACTGATCGCATACTTCGATTCATTGCTACGGGAGTCGATTGATTATCCGGTTTCCGGATTATCCAACTTCCCGATTTCAATTCTAATTCCTATTCTCAAATCGGACTGAATCGACGTCTCTTAACGCTATCCGACGCTTCCTGAATGAAACGCTTCGTGAAAGATAGCGAAACGATTACAGTAATAGTAAACGTGCTTAAATACACTAGTGAGATAACGAAATGTACCTTGTTGATAGGTTGGTCTACGATTTCTAATAAACAACGTACGTAGGTGCTAATAGAGAATCCATCGAAACTTGTTGTTGCATTCGCCGCATTAACGGAAAAGAAGAAAATATGTACTGCGATATAACGTGTCCGCGTAATGAGGAAGTTGCATGCACTCTTAATAAGCCAGCAATTAAATCCACTCGTTATCCTGTGTTCGGAAGCATCTTCGTTATGCTTTATCTATTAAATTTTATCGCAAGCCGTGGCTGGCTAAAGAAAAACAGGAAATCTGTAACGATAAACGGCGGCGATATTTTAATTTCGAAAAGGAACAGCTAGATATACTTATATGTGTCTCATTTCTAGCTTGCAGCGTGAGTCAAAGATTGCCACTTAATCGAGTGACGTAAAGATAATGGCGTTTAATCTGGAGACGGATTTAACGGCCGAAGGATTTCATATTTCTACTTCCGAGCAGAAGCTTAACCCTTTCGCTGCTACTGGCGCACGTAGACGTTAAACGAATTGCCACTTCAACCCATTCGCTTTGGCAACTTGCAACTAAAAAGCTAATTTACGATCCGTCACCTGATAATCCGAAGATTGTATCAAGAAAAAAGATTTGAGTGCAAAGTGGTTCAATCGTGAAAAGGTTAAAGAAAATATTAAGTGTACCAATAAGTAATCCACCATTTTTAAAGGTTGATTACTTAGCAACGACACGATGGACTTTTTTGTATCCCAATTGAATCATTTAAACGTCAAATTCGAAGCGATTGAAATAATTCATAGGTATTTGCCATCATTTGTGGTTACAAGTTACTTGCGACTTCTCATTATCTAATTTCGACATCCTATTTCATTTTGTTACTAAGGATCATTTTACCCGCGAAACAAACAAATCGATAAAATAAATCAAAGGGATAATCTTCCTCTCGAAACGGAATTTTGTAGCTCGCTCGAAAAATAAAGCAAGTAAATAACATCAATTATATAGCGGCTCTCGTTTAAAATAGGTCAGCCAAACGTTTTTTTGTGTTACGCGTATTAGGTAAGAATTGACCGTGGGAAAAATAGTATTTGCAGTACATTTGCCTCGCAATTGCAAACGATAGCTAAATCGTTTGCCTTGCAATTAGATGGGGCACTCCGCATTTAGAATCAAGCAAGCATCGAATTGAGCTAAAAATAAACGCCAAGTTAAACAGAAGAAGTGGATTATTCATCGGTACGCGTAATAAATTCCCCGCAAGCGTGTCCTTAACGTAACGTAATCTACAATCCGCGCGAATTTTCCATGCTGTTCGAGCAAAATAATGGAAGGTTCCGCGGTCCACGGTGCTACGCTATTTGGTATTTAAATTCGCCACAGCGAGAGGGTTAATATCCCAATTAAGTGAACGTTGAACGGTAAGCGGCTCGCGAGCAACGCTCGACGCGTAACTCTAGCAGATAAACAAAAACGTGGAACTACTGGCATAGTAATTATACAACGAGAATTGCGACTCAGCCTTGGGACGGATCCGCGAAATCTAAATATGGGCGCCGCGTCCGCAATAATTCCCGATCAACTTCCACGCCTGTTCTGGAACGTAATTTCCAATCGGAGGCTCGTCAAACTATCTCGTTCATTGTCGCGCGCCGGCGTGCAAAGTGAAAAGCTTTCCTTTCGCGTTTCCGCGCGATGAAAATGATCACTTTCGGAGCAAAAGTTTATTTTCGCCGAAGCATCGAACGCGAGGAACGTTAAAATTTCAGGGGAATAATCACCGTGGCGGACAATGACGCGAAGGTCGTTTCAAGGATCTCAAACCAAGGCCTCTTACGTAATTTAAAGAATGAAGTTTATGAGGCTAAAGAAAAGGGAGGGAGGAAAAAAAGAATGATTTAAGACACCAAGTGTTCAACCTTGATCTTGTTGACGAGACGCAATTATACGATCATTTTATTGCGTTCGTGAGCTTGAACGGCATTGAAAGATAAGTCGATTAGGACCTCTTGAATGCGATTACTAATTAGATGACCACGCGTCACGAATTTTTTCAAGCGGCTCCAAAATTCTTGCCCTTCGTTCCGATTTTTCTCGGGAATAATTTGGAACATCTATTTGTCCCGAATTTAGTTACCGTTCCTCCAACTTAACTCAAAAGAATCAGGGAAGTAACGTTGGCCCAGCTGTTACTTTAACTCTGCGTCGAATGTAGGACAATAAAATATAAAAATCAATGTTGACCCTATCTCTTTTGCTATTACGCGTTAAATCGTAAGCAAGGTGGTTAAAATTATCAAGGGGTTACCATTAAAATGGCTTTGATTTCCTTTGCAACCCATTGCCGCAATCGTACGATTTTTCTCGCGACAGGAAAGATCGGCAGCGCAAAGATAGGCGAAGCGTTCGCTTGGCTTTCATCGAGAAAAAGCTCTCGCTTCGGGTGTCGATGCCCTAGATTGAGAAGCATCTGGTTAATTACAGTCATCGGGTCAACAATTATGCGGTAGAGACCTAGATTGACGAGCAACGACGTTCATTACGCGAACAATGCCGATCTCTCCCACGTTCGTCAAACGACGAAGGGTGGCCGAAGCAGCCATTACATATTTACGTCGAGGACTACCTAACTTGCGAACAACGACACCGTTTATCCCAACAAATTGAGCTACAATTGAAGGGCTCAAAAAAACCGGTCATCGGCTCTATCGCTTCGAGCTTTATCGTATCCAAAGAGAAACTCCGCGACTATCTTTTCGCGGATTTTTATGCAAATGCGTGTTCGTAAATTCACATCGATATACAGTCAGTCAGAGAAGTCTACATACGCATTTTAGGTTTCAAATGTTTACATATTTTAGGACACAATTTAGAATAATAAAGGTGGGGCGAAAACTTATAAGATGTAGAATTATAAAGAAATATCAGAGGGATAGACGGGCAGCTAAAAGTGTAAACGACGTTACTTTTTCTATTAAACAAATCATAACACG
This sequence comes from Eucera pruinosa, assembly GCA_028830335.1. Taxonomy (NCBI): domain Eukaryota; kingdom Metazoa; phylum Arthropoda; class Insecta; order Hymenoptera; family Apidae; genus Eucera; species Eucera pruinosa. The sequence continues at coordinate 18,615,750 of JAMYCR010000007.1, forward strand.
TCAGAGGTGCATTAGGACGTCTAACGATACGAAAGTGTAGGTATAGCAATATGTTTATATACTTTAATACGCGTACTTAGACGTAAAGTTACGTATGTAAAGTACGTGTCGTAAAGTTACGTTACCAATTTATGTATACGTTCTACAAACAAGCGGAAAAACGTCGTATTTTTTGAAGCCATTCAATTTTAAACAACGGACAAATCGATGTTACTGAAACGCTCGAAACTGTTGCATTTTTTAGATACTTGAAATTCGAATGCGTATGTAGACTTATGCGACTAACGGTACGTAAATCATGCTGCATTCGGATAATCGATCATTCGCGTAATCGAAGTTCGCATAATCGACGTTTTCCTGTAACTATTTTTCCGCGTTACGTGCTTTTTACGCTTTTTTTGCACGCTTCTCGCTTCGAGTTCCAATAAACGCGTAACAATCCGCAGGTCATTGAATCGAAAAGTTGCTAAAAAATGATCGCGATTGCGTATCGGTCACTCACCAACAGAGTCGCCGTTTTTCTTGCCGGTGTTGTTCTTATTTTTCTTGTTCTTCGGATAGATGTTGCCGATTTTGCTCTGCCCACAACCCATCCTGCTCCGTTGCGTTGCCGCGCAGCGCACGCAACTACTACACACTTCGCACACTGACTTCGAGTATTTCTCTTCTCTCCTTAAGTTTTCGTTGCACGGTAACGATGTATCCTCGGTGCACCAACTTTCGTTAGAGAAACAAAGATGTCTTCCTTCCACACCGAAATCCTTCCGCCTCTCTTTAATCCGAGAGGGAAATTCTTTTCACAGAAAAGTGGCTAGCGACAAGGATACGGCTTGCACGCGACTGTTCCGAAGAATTTCCTTTCCTTTCTTTTAAGCGTATCGCGACACTTTATCCGCGGATACTTCTATTAGGCAGCGAAACAGTTTCTTTACATGTACATAGACGCATATATAATATATTGTATATACTCTTTCTCTCTACACGCGATATATTTGCACGGCGTACGTATTTATGTTAATCGCAAGTGCGCGTCACCGAGCGCATATGGTGCTTGCGATGTTTGTACGCTGCTCGCAACTTTCTCAAAGCTCGTACAGCTGCGACGGTTACGCAAAAGATCCCGAAAGATATGTTTTCGTGTGACGAATGGAGCGACGCAGAATTCTAAAGGACGCGATATGCGGGCAATTTTTTTTCGGATGAATCAAATCGGGTGCGGTTCAGTCTTTTCGGAGGGAGATTTCTATCCCGCTGCAAATATTCGTATCGGAGCTTTTTCCGTCTTGCAATTTCACCGGGTTTTCCGTAGCAAACGATTTCGTGCGAACCACGCAAAGCTCTCGGCCACCTGTACCCGTCCTCGTTCGCTGTCGCGCGTTCAGTCTTTTTGCACCGTGCCAATTAAACAGCGGAAATGGAAAAGCAGTCTTTCGCAAGTGAAAAATATATTTATACGTTCACCGATGAAAGGCTCTCTCGCTTTCTCTTCGAGAGTTCTCTCGCAAGCGTCTCTTTAACGAGAAGAGGAAAAGGGTTGCTCTAGCAGCTCCGGGGCTCGTTCGCCCTGGCGCCCGCGACTTCGTCGTCTCTGGCTACCTGAGCCGAGGCACCCAATCCATTTTGCGCTTCCCGTTCGCTCTACCACCCCATCATTCCCGATCTATCATCTATCCCATGTCCAAAGCTGCCAGCCGTGCATTCTCCCGCTCCGTATCCCTACGCATTCGTTCGCTCCTCGCGCTCGCCTCTGCCCTCAACTTCCGCCGATCTTTCCAACCAACGATCTTCGATTAATCTTCGATGGACCGCGACGATCTCTTCTCCATTGCACGATCGAACTGTTCCAACGGTGATCTTCCCGCTCTTTCGTCCGCTTCTCGCGGGAACTCCGTGGGAGCGAGCGGGGATGAAAGTTTGGATTGACGGTGGTTTAAGAGCGCGGCTGGCGCATGTTTCGGTTACAAGGACGAGCTGGCAAGGTCTCCAAGCTGCTTATGGGCAACGGCTGTTCCAGTTTCTCCAGCGACGAATGTGGTCCGCTGGGTTAGCAGCCGAGTACGGAATACGACTCCTCGGAGGAGGAGTAGGAGGGGGGTGGTGGAAGAATAATGGCAGAAGATAGGCTGCGGATGGTGCGCGTGGAGCAGAGCCAAAGCTGACAGGAGGAGGGCCGCAAACAGGGACGAGACGAATTCGTTCGGTCCCCTTAGCCTTCTCCCTTCGTCTCCCCTCCCCCGAGGTAAACGTCTTTTGGTCAACCGTGCCTCGCGACAATTCCACTATCGAGTTCCCAGCTGCAAAAGAACAAAACAGCGCGCTGATTATACGCTCGCACCGGTATGGATTACGCGACGCGTCCAGGGTGGCAAGTTTCGGAGAAAATGTTACTTCATCGTAATTCGTTTATTAGCGGGACCTTTATTTCTTTTAGTTATACACATGCGATAACTAGCAATCCAATCTAGAACGTTCTTATAAACTAATATATCTTATTAATGTATCTTGCAAAGAAAACACGAGTGAACTCATGGTCGGTCAGCAAATTATTAATACGGTTACTCGCGAAAGCGTTCGTACACCTGTTCATTTAAAAATACACGAGCTTTGAACATTTTATAGGCACCTATTTTGCGTATTAGAATTAGATGCGATCTAAAGAAAAATTGGATACTTTGTTCCGTTTGTTTGGAAAGGGAAATACACGCCGATTAAAAACTAGACCACGCGACATCTTCTTTTAAATATTGGAAATTTTAAGAAGCGTACCGAGACTTTCGTAAGCGACTGTATTTGCACGGAAAGAAGGGACGAAATCCATAAAACGGATCAAGGGGAATGCCCGGTTAAGCGCCACAAATCAATTTGACGGAAGTAAAAACAAAATTTCAATTCGTTGAGAAGCAATCTTTTCATTATTGCATCAACCTTAAAATAGCTCCAAAACCAAATTTAATTCTCCGAGAAACTTTTGGCTCGGTCCCCTGGCGTTACGCGGCGGTTGAAGCATCGATGTTCCAACGACAAAAAGGTATATTGAAACAGCGAATAATTATGCGCTATCGCACATGCTTAACGTGTTTGCTGATAAGAATAACTAGCAGCTGCGAGGTAAATGAAAAGCGACTACAGTGTTTGCCCGAACGCGAAAGAAAAATATATAGTTGAACGACATACCGTTCCACTTATGCCAAAACCACCACGGCATTACAAGTCTGCAGCACGCTTCGAGTCGAAACTAGACAAACATAAGTGCAGCGGAACAATTAAAAAATGCTGCAATTAAATTCACGTTTGAAGTGGAAATCGATGCCCGTGGAAAATTTCGTAGCAGGGGAATGAAACAAATTTTGCATTCCGCTTCGCGAATTCGCAGTCGCGTATTTATGGCGCTGGCATAAAATAGACGATACTTCTTTTCACGACCAAAAACCGCGCGCATTACCGATTGGGTAATAAACGTTCGTTAAGCGCACTTTAACTCTTTCGCTACGGCACTTCGAAACTAAAAGCATGCTCGATGCATTTGCCGGAGCAATTTTTATCAATATGTGAACAGCGTGAGTATAAATAGTAGCGCCATTAACGCCAAAATTACCCGCGACTAAAGTACACTTATTTGCAGCAAAGGGGTAGAAATGATAGGCGATTGAACGGCAATCGATATAAATCTCAGTTTACATTTTGTAGGGAAACCCGCGCAATATTCTCAAAAATGCCCCGCGGCGAATTTACATAACTTTCATGGCAAATTAACGACCAGTCGTTTTAATTGTCTTGGAAATTGTAGCGTTAATTGCAGGGAAATATATACGAATGATAATAGAAGTAGCACTAAATTGTAAAAAAGATACACAGTGGCTAAAAAGTATTTATGCCCCGCTGTACTTATTTTGTCATTTAGATACTATTTAACTAGATCCAATTAAATTCAATTTTCCATTCGTTAACCCTCTGCGGGCAGCTGCCCGATTTTTTGGAATTTTGAAGCAAGAAGTTTAGATTAATATCACGAATAGTCGCCGCAGTAAATAATTGGACAAAAATTCTTCGAGTTCAGTCCTCGAATTAAACGAAGACTCGTTGAATATTATTTTGTTCCGCCCGCAAGGAGTTAATAGCAGTCTTGCGTGACTATAAAAATTGGGGTTCGCGGTGAGACGAAAATATACGTAGAATCTAATTAGAAAATGCCTAATTAAAAACGTGGGAACGTACGAATACTTCTCGCAGCCGCTGCACTTGTGTGTACGCTTTAAGCGAACGATGGTCCAATTTACGAGAGCGTATATACACGTCCTTCGCAGCGAAAGGGTTTAAACAGTGCCGTTAAGCAGACAGGTGCAACAGGTGCAGAGACACGGGAAAGCTTGGGAAACAGCGTAACACTGGATTGGCCAAAAAGTCTCTTCGTATATCACCGAGGGATAGAAACGAAATTTTGTTAGAGGGATAGAATCATACCCAAAAATAAAATCGTGGCCGACGCGCGCGAAACGCTAGCTACAGGCCTGACTTTAAACCTTGGTGCGGTGACGAAAAATTTGGCTGTAATCATTTTTACGTACGTAGTACCGTGCGCCCTGACGAATTGTAAAACTCGAGCGATCGATATTGTTAACTTTGGCACGATATCCGCGATGTGCTCCAGCTTTCAACGGGCACACGCACGCACACACCCGCGCGTCTAAGAATGGAACGACACACACCGATGAATCAACCGCACGTGGTAAAATTTGTGTGCCATCCCAACACAACAACATCGCAACAAACCAGATAAACCACCAACGAAGCATAGAATAGACTATTCAGTTTCATATAGAATGACCCGTGACCATTTTGAGCGTCACGTGCCACATTACTATTATAGTTTCGAGTGGACGAAGACAACGGCGCTTTCAAAACGATGGGAATTGTAAATGAATATTCGGCATACCTTATCTCTGAAATACAGGTGTATAATAATAGTACATATATGTTCGTATTATAGGAATTTCATCATTTATAGGGATAAAAGTAACTCGAATTTTATTTAACTTTTCAGTGAAAGAAACTATACGAAAGCAGGTATGAATGCCTGGCTGTATAAGTAAGTTGCATCGATGCACCGATAAAGAAAAGAAATGAAGCAATGCAGTAGTATGCAAGTAAGATGAAATTCAACAAATTTAAGTATATGGATATTGACTAAGGATAGAGCATCTATTTATAGGAAACATCGTAATGTGCGTGCATGATTAGATTTGGACTAAACTAGGTTTATTTTACATGCTACGCTCTTTAATGTAAATATAACATTAAGCCCTGATCCCAGAAATTGTCGAGATGTCTTGTACATTTGTCCACAAGTATATACCTATGTACATTATTATAGATTTGACTTTTAGAGATCACGTATGTATGTCTAAAACAACTGCGTCATACAATATTTAGTTACAATTTCCATCATCTTAAAAGCTTTGCTGTCTTCGTCTACTCCAAAATTATTATAGTAGTATTGCATGCGATACTAAAATAGTAGCCCCCTAATTATTCTATATAACAATGGATAGTCTATCCTATACTCCGTCAATGATATGAATTTGTAATCTTTAAGTCACATACTATTATAGAGGATCAACTATATCAGCTTTCAAGGGGCGAAAAAAAATCTCTGCTCTTTCACACGATCGGTATTTAAATATGGAATTTATAATGTCTGCTACAAATGAGTGATCTATCCTGTACTTGCAGTTAGTCAACGATGAAACTCAACTACGCGACACTATAATAGTGACTTTTCTGTTTTCGGTAAAAATCACGCGCAATCCTTGGAGCTTCCTGCTTCGCGTCGATACGAATCGAACCGTTATCGAAAGGCTTATCGATCCGATACGGAGTGCATGCCGTTCGATACCAAAATTCCTTGGGAATCGATGCTCCTACTCCGCGCGTTAACGTTCACTTCTCCGATACATATATAAGTTGCAACGCAAAGTGTATCATTGTCGGAATAAAGCAGGGTCGCGAGTGAATAACGAATGGCAGGCGTCAAAGAGAAAGTAACAATGCGATATATTCCTGAATGGCTACACACGTTTGAGCCTGTAATTACAGGAGGAAAGCGCGTTTAACGCGCATCGATGTTCCAATCAACACTCGATATTCCGCGGCGTAAAATTTACACGGCCCGTTTGTTTTCCATTCTCATTTCTCGGTCAATGTCGTTTCCTTCGCCTCTCCCCCTTTCAATGCGATTAATTAGCGGGCATATTATATTTCCCTTTTCGGCGAGCAACGCGTCTACCGCCCTATATTTGCGTACCGTGGCTGGGCAAAGCATTGGCGTACCGCTGAATCCATTTTGGCATTTACTTATTAACCCTTTGCCTTACGATGACGGGTCACAGTCGTGGTACATATCGTGCTTTAAACGATGCAATAAAGGTGCACCGTGTTCGCAGTAAACTGCAAGCAATAATTTGAACTGCAACAATAGTTTCGAGTTCATAAAGTTAACGATTGCCAAGTATAAATTACGTATAACAGTTTAATGTTTTGCGCGCGATGGAATATTGCAATAGTAAATAGCTCACGCTACAAAGTATGATCCTCGAAGAATTCGTTAAAACAAGGGGTTAACCTTATAATTCTAATATTTCAAAGACCTACATTTGACACGGTATTAAAGTATTAGTTGGCTATCGTTACAAGATATGGTCTGTGACAAATTCGCAGGGCAAAGGGTTAATGGCCAGATGGTAGCCAAACACGGTTTGCCTCGCAGCCGCAGAATTGACGACTAGATTCAATTTTCATCGTTCAACGGCACCTTTGCGGGAGCAAAAAAGATGCGATATGGTGTTGCAATATAATTGAAACGCAGAAGCTGATCAAACAACGATTGAACGACGAACACAGGTAAGTACGTGCCAATAGGTTTTGTGGCCAGGAACGAATCGACTGGGCCATTAATCGAATTTCGCGTTACTGTAATTACACCCAGCGTGCACAATCGATCCTTATCGATATCCTCGCGATAGCGTCCCTCTCGATCGCGATAAACTACCAGCCGTGGAAAAGACAAAAGGCGAATGACAGAAGAGAATCCAGCGTTTATCGGGAACAGGTAGAAATTACGTTTGCTCGGGAGGGAACAATCCGTCGATGCGCGACACGAGTGTTTCGCACCGATATCCGGTTTCGATTCACCGTAGAAATCCAGCCAGCACGGCGACGGCGCCTTTTGAAATCGTCACGAGCCAACTTCGCACAGCGGAGCTGGTATTAAAAAAAAGCTAATACGCGCTTATTGGAACACGGATAAGTTCCGTTCGGTTGAACACGCGATACTATTTTCGTCCGATATGTATCGCGTCGAAAACGCTACGAAGGAGAAAAACGAGAGGTGAACGTAATCCGCGGGCTATCCTCGTCTTCTCCTCGACTCTATTGTCACACGCGGCATTGAAACGGACTGCGAAGCACACAGAGAACTACACGAGAGGGACAAGGGTCGTTCATTTCCGGCAAAATATTGCACGGAATGTCGTTCCCCTTTGGAGCGGCGGCGACGTTACCCGAAATTCGATTCCAAGTCAACTAACCTCGTTTCGCGCAGCAAGGCGAGCGATCTCCGCGTCCACCTGTTCACCGCGATCGCACGTAAACCGTCCGGGCTCTTTTCCCTATCCTATATCCTCGGCCACGTACGTGTATGTACGCGGATACGATTCGCGTATGCACGAATTTGCAGAAACTAGTCGCAAAGGGCGAAGAAGAAGTACACAGACACTCGCACTACGAGCTTCCAGCATCGACTATTTAGCCGGCCGAGGCGCCAGCTGGATTTGCGCATGCGCGCTCCCTCCATAACATCCCACATACGCTCGAGAAACACGGTCGAGTACTCACGCACTCGCGTCGTTCATCCAACTTGCACGTACACGCCTACACGTACACATGCGTGCTCAGCCGTAAATATGCACGCACGCACACCGATACTGCAACCTTCTGTTGCATGCGCTTTACACACATGCGTTTACGGCTCTCATATGCGCTTACGTGTCGCGCGCTCGTTGCTTCTACCTACGTACATAAATGCATACGTGTTAGTATAGAGCTCGAAGGCGATGTGCGCACCACACGTTGGAAGCTTCTGTGCATGCGCACTCTATACGTATACGTGTGTGCGATTGATGTACAGAATCGAATATTCACTCGTTGCTCCTAACGTACACGTAAATGCACGCGTATACGTATGAACTCGGGGGCAAATGTGAGAACCAACATATCGAAAGCTTCTGTTGCATGTAGAGTACGCGTACGCGTACGTGTACGTGGCTTTTATATACGGTAGAATATTCACTCGTTGCTTCCAACCTATACGTAAATGCACGTATATACGTGTAAGAGGTAGAGAGAAATGTGCGCACCAACATATTTAAAGCTTCCGTTACATGTGCAGGACACATGTTTGCGTAGCTTTTGTACACAGTCGAGTATTCACTTGTTGTTTCTAGTCTATACATAAATGCGTGCATATACCATAAAGGCGTTGATGGTCGTAAGGGCGAAATGCACCCTCTCAAAAATACTTGTTACTATATCAGATTTATGTATGGCACTCAACGCGCAATCCTGTTGCTCCGTTTTATGCATTTCGTCCCAATTCCCGGTATAAACGAATTCGCTGCAACGATTAGGATGCCAATAAAAGGCAATTTTCTTGAATCGTGTGCTCGTTGAGTTGGCCTTTTCTACCCTTAACGCCCCGTAAGTATGCTAACTCGAGAGTAATACGAATACCAATGCTGGAAACTTCTGGTGCACGCGCAGGGCACACATGCGTGCAAAATTTATGCACGCAGGAAAGTAAACGCGTTTGAGGGAGTGCGTTCTCGTGTCAGCTGCACGTATGCAGTCTAGATGATTCGCGGCGGCGGTAGAAGATTATGTTTATGGAAAGGGAATTTCATCGTGGTGTGTGATCGCGAACTCTATAGTTGAAAGCAAATACAATGCGATACGGTAACGTTGTGTATATGCACGATGATAACCATTGCAATGAGATACACGCGTTATCGTTTGACAGTTTCCAGCGAGCCAACTTGATCCACTCCGTAAGATGAAATTCATCTCATTCTTCGGCTGAATTAAATTAAGAGCTTCGCGCGAAAAGTGGAGACGATTAGTTTTGCATTTCTAACGTTTCTATTCTCCGTCGTCGATCCGTTCGATTTGTTTTATTCGTGCTCTACATTGTCACCGATTCTACAAAAGCGTAATGAACTTATAATAGCGAAATCATTCATTCACCCTATCACGGTGGAATTCCCTTATTATGCTCGCTTTCGAAGCTATCAGTTTTTTGATAAAAATTGTCGGCCGATAACATTGGACGTTCATCATTGAACTCAGTTTGTCGCAAACAATTGTGACATTTGTTCATAGCTTAACGAGCACACCGTGTTTGTTATTTAGATTTGTCGACTACATAGTTCAAGTCGTGCTGAACATGCAAATTGCCACAAGCTCCGCTCTCCTAGCATTTCCTCCATTGTATTTAGATATGTTCTAATAATTCTTGCACTCGTGCGTATAGAAAATAAAACGCATGCCTCGATTAGATGCAAGATTCGAAGAAATGCTCCGTTTAGAATAAAGTCACTATAGATCTCGAATATTTCCTCTTGATCCCTTGATCTTTTTCACAGAAAGTAGAAATAGAATAATGCACTAGGCACTTGTGCAAATGCTTTAATTGCTTTTCAATTAATTGTGAAATATATTACGTGTCTCCTTCTTTGAGGAGGAATTACAAGTTATTTATTCTACATGTTAGAGAAGTCCGAGCAACGCAACAAAAGCTACCAAAAATAACAGCGGCTATCTGATTTATCAAACGAACTATTGTTGACAGCAAAACACGATCTATCCATTTATGATCGAATCCATCAAAACCTTTTCACTCGCCTACTATTTTAATAAAACGCGAAACGAAGTTATTACACAAGCTAATAGTGACCAGATTTCGCTGTACTCGATGCTCTCGAGGAACGCGAATTTAACCGAATGCAACGTGACATTTTGACGTGTGTGTGACTTTTGGGCGAGTCTTCCGCAGCGGGAAGAGTTAATATAGCATTCATAGGTTTGTAGATTAGACGCGGAGAGCCGGAGGAAAGAGAAATAGGGAAGTTCATAAAGGATTAACGGAGTGCCGCGATGTCATGACCTTCCGACGGGGATTCTTCATTTTCGTGATTGCATTTAGAAGCTGTCATCGTCGTTACGGTACACGTGTACTCGCCGGATTAACTCGCGTTTACGTATCCTAGGCGCTGTCTTTCGAAATGCACTCGCTATACCGGTAAGTTAAATAATTCCTAATCGTTCGCATGCATAATCTAATATCCCGTGTATACACCAACATGTTCAAACATCTTATTTCCCTACGCTAATAAGTGAACTGCAGATCTTCACGCGTTTGGAAAGAATCGAAATGCGCAAAGAGGCGCACAATGTATTATTTTACTTATTTATTTGTCGCATTTTTCCAATGCCTTTCACGCTTGTAACGCAAAGGATACCTAATTTTTTAACACAGAATATAAAAATAAAAGTTCGATAAACTTTGACAATCTGTAATAAACTGTAACTTTTCTATCGTATTCTTTACTTTGTAAAAGGTGCTCCATATATTACATAAAAATCTATCGAGTATCCAAGATAAGGCACTTGGTACGATATTTAAGGAGTGCAATTAATCTCTGTCTTGGTATCAATCCTTTAACCCCTTGCACTCCAAATCTTTTTGTTAGTAACACGATACAACAGCAACTTCGTAATACGCAATACACTTTTCCGATTCCTGCGAAACCACGACGCGTTACACATTTCGAAAACGAAATGCTTGCTTTCATTTCGAAGAAATGAAAATTAAATTGAAGGAAGTGCAATCTTAACTTTTGATAAAAATTACGCATGTCTCCATAACGTGTCGCCAACAGAGTCCAAAGGGTTACGCATGCTCGTAAAGATACGAATTTGCATAAAGATTCGCCGTCTACCGATAAGTCTACGTGGACTTAGAACTTCGTATAGAAAACAGGTTGCTCGTATTTTGTTCAATTTCATTCGAAACTGGTACCGAGAACAAAAATTAACTCTGCAACAAGCTCTAATTAATTCATACTTACTCGGACGAAATATGTACGTCTACGATGTCTTTGCGTCTCGGATGCAAATGAATTTCACGGACGTTTAAACTTAACGCGATGTTCGATTCGAATGCAATTACACGGTACTTACGTATTGCCTTTCAAAGACCATCGCGTACGCTACTCTACATAGAAGAGTAGTATATCTGGGCCAGTGGCACTTCGCTTTCCTTCGAGTGATCCTTCAAATTAAAATCGTGCTTCGATTCGATTCGATGCGCTCAATATTTATTCATGAAAATCTCAAAGACGACGCAACGCAACAGTTCCGATTGAATTTTTATTAAACCCGCCCTACGCTTCTGAAAACGCGTTACTTCAAGTTCGATATTTTTTGTTCTATCGCGCGAAAAGTTACGGTAAAAATTGGGAGTACTTTACTCAATGCAACACGCGTCTGAGAATTTTATCAAATTTTTTGGTAGACGAAATAATTTTTGAAACATTCGGAAAGGCCGATACGCGTTTCTTAAACTGAACTCGAACTGCTACATTGAACTTGTAGGATGAGCCAATATTGTTCTTACGTTATATTATATCACTTTCCGTATCATATATTTGGTAGTATGAAAATATATGAAATTTAGCGTAGGAGGAGCCGCCGTTCTATTATTCGAACACATTTCTATTATCCGAAGAGCCCTCGTAAATTTCTGTATTCTTCCACAAGGATAAAAGGATACCCCAAAATTTTCAATTCTTCTGCGATAAAGTTCAATTTTTTTTTAACAAAACATTCACTATGTTACGCGATAGTTGTACGTACTATTCGCGATTGTTTTTATATCGCAGGAGCAATTATATTCAATTAAATTAAGACGCGGTGTACATCATCGCCATGATTGATAATTTTAACAAAGGTTGATTCCAATATGAACTTTTCACTACGTCTCCCAATTAATTCCGATAGTCGAGATTTCACTGTACGCCTATTTAAATGAACGAAACAAACGACGAACGTCCGATCGATTTGTGGCGCGACTCGTGCAATATGGATCGCGCGAATATCGCACATTAATTCGCATTCTCCAAGATCGTGGAAAATTATCACTCGCATTGTCCTCAATATGTTTCGATTCGGAGTGCGCGATATAACACTGATAGGAGGATACGTGGTCATTGGTCGCGCCTCGACTTCTATCTAAAGAACAATGATAACTATTTTTCTACGATTTTTGCAACCGCGACGCTTATGTATTATCTTACGTATGTATGTATAACCATTCGACGAAGCATACGATAGACTATCCGTTTTACGATCCGAATTTCATTTACTTTTACGGCGAACGAAACGTGTACGTAAGTGAAACGTTTCATTTCGATCTGGGAGATCAGGAATATTATACGTAGAGTGCCGAATAAAGGTATTCGCGCAGGCTGTGTTTTATAATACAATCGTATGTAAATCAGAAACGAAGAACGATATTCGATTAAATCTTGTTTTAAAGTACCGTCTTCAACCTCCAAACTACGCGTACAGAAAACCAGGAAAATCGGGCAATTGCACGATTAGTAACAATAGAAAATGTACACGGTAAGCCGTTTTTACCGAAACAAAATTATTGGCACACTTACTATTTTATAATGTATCTCAATTGTAACATTTGAATTAATATTTTGTTTGCAAGCCTTGCTGTTTCGTCACGCTCTATAACCGATTAGGCATCTAATGCACTAAATTTGGAATTATTTCCGTAATTTTCAGGGGTTTATATACACCGAAACTGAGTGGGGAATTTATGAAGACTTCCATATTAAGAAATATACGAAGGGGTTGAACGTTGAGTCAGTCCCGCTTTTCGCAATCCGAGGGCAAAGTTCTTCGTCTCCGAAGGAAATGAAATCTAAAACGGAGCGATCTACCCTGTACTTATGCATCTGCGACATTTGCGTATAACTTCTATCACCGAGCAACGTTTCTGTTGTTACGCTAACGTTCCAACTTGATCTAACTGACGCGACATTCGTTGAAACTTCGCTAAAAGAAGAACGAGACTCGGGTGTTACATGAAGAGTCAATTTTTTTTATTTTTTCCTTCTTTTTTTTTTTGTTTGGTTGAATACAATGATCAATCGATCAGTGGCGCGCGATTGATTGAATTAAGTATCTCCAATCTGAGCCACGCTATCCCGTTACAAGACCGCGCTTGCACGTTCTCTCGCTTGACAACAGCTTCAGCGTAATTTGACCGAAACGAAGTCGAAATCTTGTTACGATACGCGCGCGATGCGGTGTCCGTCGATCAACCGAAAAAAATCCTCTCTCCCTCTCGATCGTTTTTTATTCGTGTCGAGCTCGAGCCCGGTTCCAGGTTTCACGGCGGAGTTCAAAGACAGCAAATTCGGCGTCCCGCGGGTTCGCTTATGCGTACAATATGCTTTAACAATGGTTAACAATACGCCGATTGCGATAGTGCATGTTTCTCGTGGTGCGTTCCACAGGTCGACACAAAAACACGTTCCATCGGTTTGCGATCGCGTTTACGAACCCTTCCCTACGTGTACGGTCGGTATACATTGAAGCAGTGTACAGAGGAATGTCTTCCGAGAAAATAATATTCTAAAATTCGATAGCGACATGTAAGAAGATTGATGAAGGAGGACGCAGAGCGCGAGGGTCGCAAATTCTATCCCTTTACTATCTTCTCCCATCACCCGTTGCCTTTGTTCAGTATTCCTCATCTGTTCACGTGCGTTCCACGTATTTCCACGTTGCCTCGCTGTTCTCCGTAATAGATTAAAGGTATCCACAAAAAAAAAGGATACGCGCAAGAAAAGAAAGAATATTTTAGATCGTTAGTTAAGAACAGGGGTTGAAACCAGTTATGACATCGGCTGTAATTATTGAAACGATTATAAGCTCTTCGTGTTATATATGTTCTGCGTTGATTACGGTGTCGGTTCTACACATCCATAGTATCAGTGCATACATGTATTCTTATTTGAAGCAGACGATTTCACTTGACGACAATGATGTCACTAAATGCATTGCTGTCCTTTACGATGCAACTACGATTCGTACGTAAGAGTAAGACAAGGTATGCTTTTGTTTCTATAGTATTGGGTTGAAAACAAGTGACATCAGCTACGTTATTAGTTTTGTAGCTTAATGTATGGTATAAAATTAATAATCGATACGAGAGTGCACTCATATTACGTACAACGGAACCATGCATAATCGATACAGAACCGAAAAATAGCGGCTGTAGAATCGACGGAATATTTGAAGAACCGAAACTAGAATGAGCTAGAACCGATATATCCGTAACAGTCGTGAATTGAGACTGCAGACTTTTATGCATTTATTGAAAATTTAAAGAACGTATACAAGCTGCAAAATCGTACAAAATATTCAAAGTGCAGGAGAAATTGTGATATTTAAAGGATGAAGCACCTCCAATTCGGATCGTCTTGTTTCTTTGAACTTATTCACAGAAGTATGAATTTGCACAAAAATCTGCAGCCTGATTGTGACATCTTTTTCATTCTCATAGCATAGATTTCAACCCCTGGCTAAAAATTCACGCAACACTCGAGATCTACGATCTACGGAATAGACTACAAGATCGAAAAGGGTGTCATCGTAATCGCGCCAACGTGAACGCAAGTAAAAAATGCAGAAATAGCTTTTCAACGTCTGTATTATACACAGGGTAATCATTGTACATGGTAGTTGCGTCCATTCGTGTCTCTCTCTCTCTCAAAGGCTTTCTCCGTTCTCTAGAAAATTGCACTATAAAAGAATTTTGGAAAGCCGTTCTTTTTTTTTTAAAAAAGAAAAAAAAGCCATCCCCGCACCTTGCGCAACATCCTCCACTCCTCGTGTGTACGTTTTTTTCCTTTTTTTTTTGTCGTTTTTCTCTCTTTTATTAATATTTTTGTAACATCATTAATTATGTTTCACGGTTCACTGTTTCCCTGTTACGAGAAAGCGTCATTAACAATGACAAGTGCGCTCCTTTCGCTTGCCGTCGAACGTGTTTATCGATATTTTTTTTCGTTTCACCATCTTCTACTACTACTCTCTCTCTCTCTCTCTCGTTCTCTCTTGCACACACGCAAACTTGATTTTCACGGCACACACTCTCGGCGAGATTTTAAAATCCGGCACTTATTTTTTCAGTATTTTCTCCTCTCTTCTCTTTTTTTTTCGTTTCGTTTAGTTTACTTGTTATAATTGCGGGTCATCACACTTGGATTACACATAAATAAATAAATAATAGATCGGGATACCACGTGCTTTAGAAAACAAGACCATCTCTCTCTCTCTCTCTCTCTCTCGTTCTAACTAAACAATGAAATTTCGAAGATTTGCTCTTAGGCCTTTTTTTACGTGCACGGTCAGTCGCAAAAGTCTGCACGCGGACTTTAAAATATATTTATCGATATATTTTAGGACGTAGATATTTATCTAGCTGAGTCTTCGCGTTAACTTACGTTTCGTTGCGAGTAATCAGAAAAAGTATCAACATTATTTGATAGCATTCTTAATGTTAACACTAGGTTTACGGAACTCGTCACGTTGGCGCCGTTCAGATTTCATACCTAAAATTATACAGACCATAAATATTATTTTTCAGTACTGTATGTTTTAACTTTAATTAATACAATGGTATGAGTATGTATTCTACGTGATTCTCTTCATTCTCGCGCATCTACGTTCGAATATTTATATGCGGTATACGTATTTTTCCGGAAGCCTGTCAAATTATGCACGTAACGTTCGTAAACCCAGTGTTAATTAACCCTGATATTCTCCTCGCTCGCTTTTCGCATTTACGTTTCTTAGATTAGCAGAGGAACGACGAACGGAATATACGACGCGCAAAGGGTTAATTTTATTTGCAAAGAATCTAAATATCCACAAAAATCCGCAGCCTATTAATAAACAAACTAGCGATCCTGAAATAATCCAAGCTCCTGTGGTTCGTTAAATATTCGAGATTCAAAAGTGTTACGTAGACTTTTGCGACCGGCTGCCGCATACGCTTTTAGAAACGTGTCACGGCGTTTTTTTTTTTCTTTTCGCGAGTCTCTTTTTATTATCGATGTTGAATTTTAGGATACACTCGGCCTGCAGCTGGCTACAGAGCTACGGCACTGGCTAGATCACACGCGAGTCGAAAATAATAATTATTCCATACGCTTATACGTTACATGCATTTCGTTCGCTGCACGCTCGCTTTTATGCTTGATACTTTTACACTTCTAGCTCGTGCACGTTTCCCTTGCACACTTTATTTGCTGCTCGTCGGGCCGTTATCTGAAACACGTTTAGTCGTAACAAAAGTTTCGATCGCAACGCACAGAGAAACCGAGTCTTTCGACGCTACGCCAGCCAAACACACAAATACTTTACGAACAACATAAATATGCATTCGTAATTCGATTCGAAGTGAAGTTCGCGCCCCTTCCTGCATTATGAGCCTCCAAAGAAAAAAAAAACAGCAGGTGCAAAGAAATCTTACAAAAGAGGGTAAGTAGTAAAAGGTAAAAATGAATAAATAACAATAGTAAAATACGAGGAACAACAGTCGACTACAAAGTTAGGAAAAAAAAAAGAAGAAGAAAAGAAGTATATGCAAATTAGTTGGATAACTTTTCCAATTTAAGCTGCAACACCGTGCAACTCCATTTTGTTATCGACGTTGGAAGTTTCACTTGATTTTTAGGCCCTCCGATCGACCGGAATTGAGCACGTTTCATTCGAACAACACTTTGAATAACATTTCGTGTAAATGGATAAAAACATCTGTACGAACATTCGAAGTAACAACATAATCAGAACTCTACAAGGTAAATATTGGAAATTCATTTTTTTAAGCAGCTCTTATTACACTGTCAAAAATCTAAAATTCCGCTACTATGTTTCACTGATACTTCCTCTGCGAAGAATTGACTTGAAATGTTATTTGAATCAAATTTTGTTCCAAGAATTTACTCGAAATTTTATTCAAAGTGCTGTACGATTAAAATTTCACTCGAAGAATATAATCGATTTGTCGTACGAATAAAGTTTCATTCGAAGAATGGCCAACTCTGCATTCAGGCGAAACTAAACGTTAGATTAGTCACAGTCCGTAATATTAATGAAGTCTTAAAGGTAAAGGCCAACTACTATGCGTATCACCTTTTATTCGACGTTCAACGAAAATTTGATTTGTCATTTTGTTTCGATACAGCAATGCAACCTTTTCGGTTTCGTCCAACCAAAAGAACTCGTTTCGTAGAAGAAGATATATGCGTATAAAAAGACAAAGAAAAATCAGTCAGATTTATATCATTAGTATCGAAGAGAAAAATAAAATAAAACAATTCCTACAAAAAGGAGGAGGTAATTGTTTGTAAGACGCTCGCGTTCTATTATTACTAAAGAATATCTTCTACAGTTAGTCTGAGTTTTCCTACGTTATTTCGCTCGCGAAAGCACAAAACACGTACGCGAAAATTTCAAGTCACGTTCAAATCTTTTGAAATTTATTTTTACGTACAATATTCTAACATATGGATAATATTAAACTATAAATTATAAGTTAGGAAAAAAAAAAGGAACGATTGTTGTGTGAGCATATTACCGAAGACGACAGATGAAGGAAGTAGGTACAAAAATCACTTCGCCGCGCCGTTTGCAAAAATACTTCACAGACAAATACGACGACACACACGGCCCCCACGCGATATTTAAATGCCATTACTTCTATTACTTACTTTATTTTTACATCCTTCACAAGGATTGCACGAAAAGTAACAGACCTTCTACAAATCGACACGCGTACGCCTGCACGCGTTCGCTCGCTCGCGCCTGTATACACATGTTTTACGAATAATGCGGTTTACAAACGAGCGCAATTGTAACTCGTCGAATGAGACGCCCATCTGCCAAATCGATTAACTCCGCGAAACCAAGGCTAGAGAAATTGATAAAGCGATTATTGGGTTGCTCGGTAAATTCGTAGCGACATTTCAGAAACATTCAAAAGCGATACGAGGTAATGAAGATTATCCTTCTTTTATTCGAAAGAAAATAATAGATAATCATTTGAAATAATCGGATTATAAATAAAATTGTTTCTACTACTAACCGAAATAAATAATAGTGCAGTAATGTTTTATAATCGCGTAAATAAACAGTAATGCAATAATGGTTTAAATATTGTAACAATTCTTTTCGGCGTTACATCGATTTCAATCTGTCCCGATAAAAAACATCGAGCTCTCTTTTCATCGGCATTGTTGCACTTGCGTTGTTTCATTTGTCCGAATTATGAATTTCACCGCTTAACAAAAATTCGTAACAAACCAGCTATTATATACTGAATTTAATGTCTATGCTGTCGAAAGCGCTACGAATTTTTTGAACACCCCAATCTATAATGCAACCCTTTTTAAAATTCCTTTTAAGCGACGTATAAAATAAATAAAGTACCGTATCATTGGAATAATCGTTACTCTTAAAATGCTGATCAAATGAAGTCGAAATTAAGTCTCTAAATAATTAGAGAACGCGGATAATGCGCAAGAATGCATAAAATATCCAAAGCAAAGTACACGTATTATCGTATTTAAAGGGTAAAAGAACCCATTTCTTGAATTTTGTTAATTTTTCTCGTTTCGCGGTGTTGAGGCCACGTATGAGGGAAATTTATTTTAAATACGAACAGTCGAGCATAGATCTAGCACTTCCGCGTTAAAAAATTCAAATCGCTTTGGCGAGCGAGCGACTCAAACAAAAATCCCTCCCATAGATAGTAAGTATGTAAAGGTAAAAGCTACACATGCGTTCTTGCCATGAGATACATCGGATACGTCAATTGATAAGATGAATTTCTGTGTCCTTATTACTCTTTTTTCCCAGCCCCCCACCCCCCCCCCCGTTTTTGTTTTAGTTGCATTTCAAGTATTTTATAATCACATTTCTACATCGAGCGAACAGTTGCAACACAGTCAAAGTGTAGTCGGAAAGAATTGCGTAGATCGTTCATAGCTAAGGTTTCATTTTTACGATTTCTTTGAATATTTCGTTTGATGGGAATCGCGGTTCAGACTCCTTACTTCGGTTAGCGAATATACTTTTTATATGTTCCCGCCGGAAGGATAGAAAGAGAATGATCCGAACTGGAAGTTCACTGGAGTTTTTGGCGAAGCACAGGTGTATACAAAATCATCCGACTGTATCTGCGTCCTGTTTAAATTTGGTTCGGATGCCGATCTCGTTATTTTCGGTAATCCTCGCGATAGACCCTCCAAGTTGGCCAATATCTGCCGAAATATCGGTCTCTCCTCTCTCGAGAATTTGATGCAATCTTCCGTTAATCTCTTCAACGCTTTCGGAGTGTCCGAGCGCAATTTGTTCAAATCCGGGCGCAGATTTCCGCGCCCTACCATAAACAGTATCTGGTCCTTGTTGTTAATATGCGAGTATGGTAACTGACCGGACAACAATTCGAATAGAACCACGCCGAACGCGTAAACGTCCGACTGAAAGCTGTATGGATTTTCCTCCTGCATTCTTATGACTTCCGGTGCCATCCACAGAATGGATCCGGTTGGCTGATGGAACTGTTGAGATCCGGACCATCTGGTCTTCGCCGTGGCCAAGCCGAAGTCCCCGATCTTCACCGTCAGATCGTCGTGCAGAAATATATTGTTGCTCTTCAGATCCCGGTGGATGATATTCTTCGCGTGCAGATAATCCATTCCCTGCGCCGTTTGCCTTCCGATCTCGATCAACGTGAACAGATCGAACTTCGTCTCGAACACGTGCAAATGTTTGTAGAGCGAGGAGCCCTCGCACCATTGAGTAACGATCGCGAGTTGCGGTTTGCTCACGCATCCCATGAATAAAAGTATGTTCACGTGCCGTGTTTTACGCAAAACTGCAACCTCGTTTTTAAATGCCTGCAGCTGAGCAGCGGTGGGTATTTTAACGTTCAGCGTTTTCACGGCCACCGGTCCGTGCCAGTGAGCTTTGTATACCGTTCCAAACGAGCCAGAGCCGATTCGTGGGCCGATTAAAATCTCGTCCGCCGGAATCTCCCAATCTTCTATGGACTCTCTGGGCGCGAGGAGATTTTTCGACGACTCGTCGGCGGACCTTGCTCTCGGTCTTTTTGGCCTCAAGGTACTAGTAGGACTAGCCTGGGTCGACTGACTGTGCTTGGTTGGGCTGCTTCCAGGCGACACCGCGCTTTGCATAATACCCACGGGGCGACCTAAACTCTGAGATCTACTGTACTCGTCTAAATTAGCGGACTCTCCGCTAGGCTTTACCATGTTGAAACAGACGTTAGGCGCGGAGCTGGAACGGTCCTGCTGTCCCAGAGAACGGGGATGCCTCTGATTTCGAGAAGGAGCCAGAGAAGGAGACATGCTTCTGCTCAGTCCGTATCCCGAGGGTAGCTGCAGTATCCCGGCGGTACTTTCGAGATTGTGAGCTAGCAGGGCTTGGTAATAGGCGTCTTGCATACGTACTTGGTGGCAGAGGGCGGGTACGTTCCCGGCGCATCTCTGGTGAAACCGGTAATTGCACGTTCTACAATAGAACCCTTGGAAGAGCAGCTTCCTACAGCATTCGCAAAACGCTAAGGAGAAGAAAGTCTTGCGAACAAAGTTATGAGAAATGGAAGTGGTTATTGGAAATTTGTCCAGAATTTCCACGGATATTTCGTCGCAGTCCAGCAGAGAAATATCCGTGTCCCAGGAGGTGAGATACTTGGAGTCGTCTGGCCCCAGGATATATACTACGCACATTTCTGTAGTCAAGTTCCTTAGTTTCATCGCTTTGGCAAGCGCATCTCTCAACAAAAGTCCCTCTCGAACCTGGACACTGGTCCTCTGCTGATTGGGCAAATACGCCCTGAGCAAGGACCTCATAGGGGTTCTCTGTCCCCTGGCAGACGCGCCGGCATCCCTAGATTCGCTCTCAGAAGTGGAAGCACTTCCAGAGACCCTCCCGCTGTTCAGCAGCTCGTTTAGCTTCTGCTCCTTGGACTCCAAATCGTGCAACTTGCTAGTCAGCTCTTGGTATTCGTTCAAGTATATCGAAGGGGGATGTTGGAAGCCGGCGAATCGATTGTTCAAAGCGTCGATGTTCTGTCGAGTAACGTGTATCACATTTTGTATGTTTCTCAGCTCGTACCTGAGTGGATCGGTGTCCAAGTATCCGTCCTCGGAATCGCTGAGCTCCCCGGATTCCGGGCCGCTACCCCTTGAAGACGACATAGCTAGGTGTACGGAGTGCAACTTCTTCCTGTGCCGACGATGACGGGGAGATGACGCGGAGGTCGAGGACTTGGAGGACGGCGACGAAGCTGTCGCCGTTGCCTCGGGCCTGCGACACGAGAACTCGGTGTACGCGTTCGCGCGGACCGCCGTGTAATATCTCTGCTCGCCGATCACGGCCATCTTCTTGCTCCGTCGGGCAGCATCCTGGGCCGCTGCTGCTGCGCTTCGGAACACCTTGGTAGCTTTCGTTTGCTACCGGTTACCGCCGAAACCGCCGAAGCCGCCGAATTTCTCCCTAGTTCGAGCTTTCACCACGCCGCCGTCGCCTCACCTCCCACCGTACACCACCGTACGGCGACGACTCGCGACGACTCGCGACGACGCGTCCTCACGCACCTCTTCTCTTCTTCTTTCCTCTCTCTGTCCACCTCTCTCCTACCTCCTTCTTTCTTCTTACGTCCGCCGCCGAATCGAACCTACTTTTCCGGGCTTCCCAAATGACCCGTGTCTTCACACCATACCGTATTTTCGCCCGTGCCACTAGATTCTCACTACGATTCCGTCGCGCAACACCGTTTCCCTTGTTTCGTTTGGAACGCGATCGGCCCCCAATTCTTTCCTTTCGACCTGCTGCCTTCTCTCTCTCTCTTTCTTTCTCTCTCTCTCTCTCCCTCTATCTCCTTCTGCTTCTTCTCTGGAGCCCTTCCGAAAGAAAACTGGCACGAGCGTTGCAGGAGCGAGAACAGAGGCGCGGGGCTATGTTTCTTGAAGCGCCGGTGCTGCCAGTCTGCGTATACAATCTTCCGCTTCACCCCTCCTAGCCGCTGATTTTCTTCCTCTTCCTCTGTTCAAATTCTACCTGTTCACTTGCACCAAGCTTCCTTCCAATCTTTTTATATTAACATCGCTATCCTTCTTTTACCCTCCATGCTTTCGCACGCTTTTTATTTCACGCTATATTTAAAGCGGTTCGCACGGATGAGTTTGTTAATCTCGTGCGTTTCGCTGTTCGCGAAAGCTGTCTCACGAAAGCACAAAAACGCACGACGTTTCCACGACACGATTGAACGGGTTTAATTCTTTAACGGCGTTCCACTCCGGTGCTTTAAACACGAACTCTACGAGAATCACTCGCGACTTTTTTTCTTTTTCTTGTGAATTTAAATACACGTTTCGATTTGTTTTCGGTTGAATTATTAGCTCGATCGATGCACCGATTTGTTACTCGAAAGAGAGAGCATGGAAAGCCAGAGAGTGCATGCTCGTCGACGAGCAACCGTACGGAGTATGACTATAATTCAAGTTCAATTTTTCTGTAAACATAGCTACTCGCGTTGCGTTTCTGACGTCACTGCAGACGTGCTTTGACGTCAGCAGCATATGGTACGGTTACCTAGGCAACAGAAGTCCATCCTAATTGGTCCACGGCTGCGTACGTACTCGCTAGCTACTAGCTGGTGCGTATATATCTATTAATAATTAAGAGAGAAACGCGTTGAAAATCAACAAGGATGACTCGCGAATCAGCGAATGTGATTTCCTCGATATCTTTCGGTTGGCCCGAGATATCGTATCCCTACTTATTATATACGGGGGCCAGTCCATCGGTCTCTTTTAATCTGCATAATTTCATTGTTCAACTTTGTACCGTGCTCGTTTCCCGATAGAAAGCAAGAATGGTCGTCGGCAAAGTAGCTTTTGTAACAGGTGCGTATTTAAAAGTAAGCGTAAAAGGGGAGAAAAAAGAGTAGCGAACGTGATCGCGATACGTCGACCTCGTTACCGAAAATTTATGAAGCGAATTGCAGGTGCCGGCCGAGGCATAGGAAGAGAAGTGTGTCGAGTATTGGCGAGACAAGGAGCCAAGGTTATCGGCGCGGATCAGGACTTAAAAAACGTCCAAGAAACCATTACCTCTTTAAACGGTTCGAACGAAAAAACCTCCTACTTTCATCTGTTCTATCTACCTTCTTATCCGCAATTATTATAATCGTGCGGAAAAACCTTGCAGGTTCTGAGCATTTGGCCTTGAATGTAGACGTAGCCAGTGAGCAGAGCATCAGAGAGGCATTTAAAAATGCGATAAGCAAATACTCTACTCCACCCACGATTGTGGTGAATGCAGCAGGTATCACAAGAGATCAGTTCCTTCTGAAGCTCAGCAATGAAGATTTCGATAAAGTACTGGACGTGAATTTGAAGGGAACCTTTTATATAATGAAAGCCTCTGTGAAAGAAATGATCGAGGCTAGTGCAAGCAATGGGGCTTCCATTGTTAATGTGAGCTCAATTTCTGGAAAAATAGGAAACATGGGTCAAGGGAATTACTCTGCATCCAAAGCTGGAGTGATTGCTCTCTCTCAGACTGCTTCTTTGGAATTTGGACAGTAAGCATGATGTACTTTATTTTCATTGTACTCTGTCGTGGCCTTTGCAGGGTTCATTTAGCAACCCATAGCTGTACCATTGTAATGCTCAGAACTGCAAATGAATTTTGTAGGAATCTTGATTTTTTTTGCAATACTTACTCTACAGTCCTCTAAAACATGTACCTTTGTTCTCTATTTAATCTGTGGCTATTAAGATATATCACCTGAATGGTTTTGTGCTCTTTACATATGTATCTTTGATGTAATAAGGAGCTTTAAGTCTGTGAATAAGTACTAATAGAATAATAAGAGCCTTAAGATAGGCATTCAAAAAAATGGGAACTTTTTGCAAGAAAGAAGTAGGCAAATTCCTACGAGCCGCGGAATCGCCAAACATGCAACATTGTTGCATAAAATAATACGCATTTACGTAAAACTGAAATCTCTGAGTGTAGGGCAAAAAAACAATAGAAGTTACATTCGAAAAAAAATGAAACAAAAAATGAAAAAAAAATGAAAATATGCTAATTTAACTGCAGAACATAGAATCCGCGTATTTATCAGGCAAAAATGCGCGAAAATAAATTTCTTACGTTTAGGAGCTGAATGCACGTCGATCGAAGTCCGATATTTAGCAGTTGTATTAAAAATTTCGAATATTTCGAAAGTAAGAGCAGGCGACTTGTATCGTTCTGCCTTACAACCACAGAAACATTCCTACCAATTTTCTGAACAATTAAAATTTCATTTGATGTAGAGGAAATTGAATTTTGATAAAAGCATCGATTCCACGATGTTCCAAGATTTTTTAGCAGGAGGGTAAATTGGCGATGCTATCGATCGCGTATTTCTTTTACAGATTCGGAGTTCGCGTTAACGCGGTGTTGCCGGGCTTCATACGCACTCCCATGACCGACGTTGTACCCGATAACGTGAAGATGATGTTCGTCAATAAGGTGCCTCTTCAAAGAATGGGCGAGCCGGAAGAAGTGGCCGAAGTTATCACGTTTTTAGCGTCCAGCAAGAGTTCCTACGTTAACGGAGCTTCTATCGAAGTTACCGGAGGGATGCACTGATTTTATTTTATTTAGGCTTGAAATTGGGCGAAAGTTTAAGCGTTTTTACCGCGAACTTATTTTATACAATTTTGCTGTACAATTTAGCAGCAATTATATTTATACTTTTATACTTACGTTTAGCGTTCCAAAAGTAATAGATATTAATGCAAACAAAAGGATCCCTTAGACTGACGCGAAATAATCGCGGCGATAGCGAATTTTTTTGTGGCATTTTTTTTTTACTTCTATATCTATTTTTTCAATTAGCCTTGAATATTATGCCCAAGTTTGAGGGACCCTTAATTTGTACAGCTTCACCTAAAGCAATATATTTATAATAAGGATGGTAAAATAAGTATGCTCAAATTTTTCATTCAATGTAACATTTTGTTATATATATATATATTTTTGTAGTCAAATTTACAGTACACTCAATATGAGCAAGGGTAATTATTATAGCTGTTACAGGGAGGTCCAAATTATCGTTTTGAAATACATATTTGCAATATTACACGCGTCATTTCTTTTTCCCCTTAAGTTTCCTTGCATGCCTGTAAGCCTTGTAATGAGACTTCCTCTTCTCGTCGATAATTTCCTTGTATTTTCGTTTGTTGTATTTGGCAAACTGAGCATCAGCCATCAGCTCGTCCACAATAGTCTTCTTGCGTTCCTTCTTGGTAAGACGGCCGTTGTAATATTCCACAGGTGAATCCACCACCTTTCCAACTTGGAAGAATTTGGGCAGGTTTTGATGATCATTTTTCTTGTAGAACCTCTTCGGATCCAATACGGATCTCATCCTAATCACTTGAAGATCTCTTCTGACTTCTGGAGTCATCTCAGGTGCACGCATATTAAACCAATCCCTGCCCTTGGTTTTAGACCTCTCCTTGCGTCTCAAGGCTTGCAATCTTTTCTTGGTTAACTCGTACGGAGGTACGGCGTGCAATTGTTCGAACCCGGGTTTAATAACGCTCTTGCCAAGTACTTTATCCAATGGTGTCAATTCCTGCTTTAAAGCGTCTACATTCGGAGGCAGCAACTTTTTCTTCTTTCCGATTCTTTTACCCGACCATCCCATTTCCTGCTCGAACTCTTCGAGATCGATATCCTTGATCGACTTGCGAGCCGTCTTTCTTTTCGAAGAGGTTTCATCTTCGATCAAGTCCTCTTCCAAGTCGAAGAATTTAAATCCGCTTGGCTGCGTATCTGCGTTAAATCGCGCAAGAAAATACGTTGTTGATTATAACCTGTGAACAATGTTGATGATCGATGTCGCGATCGCGAGTAGATTAAATTACCCTTGTTTTCCAAACCCGAATTATTTTCGTCGCATTCGCTTTCCAGTAGACAATCCCTCGTTGCCAAACCTGCGTTGCCTTTCGTATCGATTATGATATCCATTATTAATTACAGTCAAACGAAAATGTTTTTATCCCCCTTTGGTGCAATGTGTTGGCGTTGGTTACGATCGCAGCGTCTAGTATACTGAACGGTCGAAGAAAGAACTACTTTACCCGCAATTTTAGAGGTTTGTAGGATTGTTCGTAGGTTACGAGGAAATTTGCAGTAACCACAGACAAGGTACAGAATAGACGTAACATCTTACGGAACTTTATGTCCCACGTTTTGTAATATCGAGCGCGAAAAACAACCGGATTAGAAAAGTGCTTAGATGTTGACTTCTAATCGTTTGTTTCCAACGAAACCGGTCATAAATGAAAGTGCGTGGTGCAGTGGTCAATAATCAGTTGGTTTTAATCGGATGCTAGTGTCATTCCATAAATTATAAACAAATTCGTGTGTCGTGTCAAGGCGCCATTCTCGATAAGATTAAAAAAGTGGCGGATCATTATGAGGAGCTTGGTCGTCGCATGCCTGCGTATCCGCATGCGAAAATGTTTAGATCTCGGCTTCTAAAAGTCCGAATTTGATCAACCGCGGCTCAAATTAAAGGGGAAAGTTCCGAAAATATTACACTACAGCCTTTTGAACCTAGCCCTTGCAATTCATTTGTTATAAACAAATATATCGCGTCACGGTAGCTTACTTAGAAAGTATCTCAAGAAAAATATTAATTTCTCAGCTCCTAGACGTCCGATTTCAATGCCCCTTGGCTTGAATTAAAAGAGAAGGTCCCAAGAATATTACTTTATGGCCTTTTGCACCTAGCCCTTGCAGTTCTTTTGTTATAAAGAAATATATATCGCGTCATCGCAGATTACTCAGAAAGTGTACCTGAAGAAAAATATTATTTTCTCGGCTACTAGACGTCCGATTTCAATGCTCTTTGGCTTGAATTAAAGGGGAAGGTCTCAGAAATATTACCCTATAGCCTTTTGCACCTAGCCCTTGCAGTTCATTTGTTATAAACAAATATATCGCGTCATGGTAGATTACTTAGAAAGTATCTCAAGAAAAATATTAATTTCTCAGCTCCTAAATGTCTAATTTCAATGACCCTTGGCTTGAATTAAAGGGGAAGGTCCCAAGAATATTATCCTTCAGCCATTTGCAACTAGCTCCTGCAGTTCATTTGTTATAAACAAATATATAGCTCGCCGTGGTAGATTAGTCAAGAAAGTACCCGTGGAAAAATATTAATTTCTCGGCTCCTAGACGTCCGATTTCAATGCCCCTTGGCTTAAATTAAAGGGGAATGTCTCAAGAATGTTATCCCCTCCCCAAATCCCCGATAGGCATTGCGGTTAATTTGTTATAAACAAATATTTCCTATTTTTTGCAACTACTAAAAAACTGTACTTGGGATGGCTTTAAAAGTATATGGAAAGCATTCCTTGGACTTTTCCCTTTAATTTGATTGTCGGATGATCCAAATCGGACGCCTAGAAGCAGAGTAATTACCATTTTTAGTAAATTGGAAAAGGTTTGTCCGATAAAGTTTGTCCGAAAAATGACCAATTCTTGTTAAAGAAAAAAATTAATTTCTCCGCTTCTAGTAGTCGGATTTCGATGAACCTTGGCTCAAATTAAAGGGGAATGTTTTAGGAATACGATTGGTATACACCTACATCAATTCTATGCACAGTTTTTAAGTTATTAATAAAAAAAGGAAACATTTGTTTATAACAAAGAAACCGCATTGTTTAGCGGCATAAAACCTATTGTATATTGTAGCGGCAAGTCTCCCCTTTAATTTGAGACGCGGATAATCGAAATCGGACGTCTAGAAGCCAAGCAATTAGCATTTTAAGAAAACTGGAAAAGTTATGTCCAATTGAGTATAAATTGAGAAATTTCCAATTCTGAAGCGGCAAAAGTATTGTCCAAATCGGTGACTTTTTTCGACGCGCCATCTAGCGGTAAAAGGGTGGAACTAAACCTGCAATTTAATGAATAATTCTTGTTAAATTAGAAAATTAATATTCCCGCTTCTAAGCATCGGAGAGGGACAAACGACGACACAAATTAAAGGGGAGACTTCCGGCTACAATATAGAGTAGGTCTCATCTCGATACTGCTTCCTGTTCAGAAGTTATAAGCGTTTCTTTCCTACAATTTAGTATAACTTGCAAACTATAAATGCAATCGCTTTTAAACCCAGTAGATCTTATTTCCAATCTTTCAAGCTTTAATTTGAGCCAAGGTTCATCGATATAGGATGTCTAGAAGTCGAGATATAAGCAAAAATGTAATACAATCTTTAAACTCCTATAACTTCGCTGCTAGACGTGCCATACTAATGAACCTTAGTTTAAATTAAAGCTTAGAAGATCGGAAACAAGCTCTAGTAGGTTTAAAAGCGATTGCAAGTATAGTTTTTATGTTATTCTTAATTATAGGGAATAAACGCTTATAATATCTACACCGCAAGTGCTACCGGGGTGAGACCTACCCTATCTTGTAGCCGAAAGTCTCCCCTTTAATTTGAGTGGTCGTTTGTCCCGATCCGATGCCTAGAAGCGGAGATGTTAATTTTTTAATTTAACAAGAATTATTAATTAAATTGCAGGTTTAGTTCCATCTTTCTACCGCTAGATGGCGCGTCGGATAACTTCACCGAACTGGTCAATACTTTTGCCATTTCAGACGTGGTCATTTTTCGGATTTCCGTAATCGGACAAAGCTTTTCCAGTTTCCTTAAAATGCTAATTGCTTGGCTTCTAGACGTCCGATTTCGATTATCCGCGTCTCAAATTAAAGGGGAGACTTGCCGCTACAATATACAATAGGTTTTATGCCGCTAAACTATGCGGTTTCTTTGTTATAAGCAAATGTTTTCTTTTTTGTTTATTATCTTAAAAACTGTGCATTGAATTGATTTAGATGTATACCAGTCGTATTCCTTAAACATTCCCCTTTAATTTGAGCCAAGGTTCATCGAAATCCGACGACTAGAAGCGGAGAAATAAATTTTTTTCTTTAACAAGAATTGGTCATTGTTCGGATAAATTTTATCGGACAAACCCTTTCCAGTTTACTAAAAATGGTAATTACTCGGCTTCTAGGCGTCCGATTTAGATCATCCATGACTCAAAATAAAGGGAAAAGTCCAAGGAATACGTTCTGTATACTTTCAAAGCCATCCTAAGCATAGTTTTTGAGTTATTTCCAAAAATAGGAAATATTTGTTTATAACAAATTAATGGGAATGTTTATGGACATGTCGCCTACTGAGCAACATTCCTTGGACCTTTCGCTTTAATCTGAATCAAGGTTCATTGAAATCGGATGTCTAGAAGCCGAGAAATAAATATTTTCCTGCAAGCATATTTAATGGATACGTTACATTATCGCGATACTTTTGTTTATAACAAACGAACCACAATCTCTATCAACAAATAGCTTATTGGTAACATTTCTGGGACATTTCCCTTTAATTTAAACCAAGTGGCATTGCAATCGGGTGTTTAGCAGCCGACAAATTAATATTTTTCTTCGGATACTTTCTAAGTAATCTACCACGATGCGATTGTTTATAACAAATAAAGTGCAAAGGCTAGTTGCAAAAGGCTGCAGGGTAATATTCTTGGGGCCTTTCGCTATAATTTAAGCCAAGGGGCATTGGAACCGGACGTCTAGGAGCCGACAAATGAACATTTCTTTTCAGAGACTGACCGAGTCATCTACCAAGACCCAAAATATTTGTTTATAACAAATTAACTGTAGGGGCTAGGTGAAAAAGGCTGTAGGATAATATTCTCTGGACCTTCCCCTTTAATTTAAGCCAAGAAGCATCGAAATCGGTCGACTAAAAGCCGAGAACGTTAGTTATAGGGGATGTTGGAACATAGACCAGGTACAAGATCAACTATCCCTCACCGAATGCAACATAATCCAATAGTTTCTTCATAATAACCTATCCTAATTAATGGAGAGGTTTCATCTAAATCCTATATTTTATTGCAAAAATATACGCGCCTAAGGAGAAGATGACGTTTGATTATTTTTTAAACTACACTTGAACACCTACTAAAGCATGTAACTCAATCTTTAGATCGCCGCCATTTTTAAACAGTTTAAAATTCTTGCATTCGCCGTAGCGTATAAAAGATAAGGAAGCTTTCTCTTTAAAATCCTTTTTGTTTCATCTAAATTCTATTTTTTATTGGAAAAATATGATTATCGAAAGAGAAGAGTACGTTTTACTCGTTCGTAACTAACCCCAAAACATCTATTAAAACGTCTCAAACTTTAACTGACCGCCATTTTGAAGCTGATCGAACGTTTTCAAAATCCTTGCATCGTCATGATCGGTGAACCTTCCCCTTTAAAATGCTTTTTGTTTCACGTAAATCCGACTTTCGGTTGCAGAGATATCATCGTCCGAAGGGAAGAGTAGTTTTTTACTATTCCCCAAACCAGCGAACTCGGTTTTTTCCTCGGCCTCCGCGAATTGACCTACTTTGACTACCTCAACATTCGTAGTATTGCGCAGGTCAGTTTTACTATGTTTACTATGTCATTCGTAATTCCGCGCGCGTCAACCGTAGGAGTAAACTTTAAACTGTCATATCTCGCGAACGAGTTGAGATATCAACGTGAAACAAAGGGCAAATTAAAGGGCACATTCCCCTCTATCTCTAGAATCATCCGTTCTCCATTTGTCACGATCGCAAGCGTAAGTACGGAATGAAGAACGCGGGGAAGCAGGCATTTTTTTTTTAGAAAACGACGAATCCAAAGTCCTTGAAACTTGATGAAAGATTGGATCTGTGATTGAAGAAACGTTGGCAATTTTCGCGAGAGGAAATTCGAAGAACAATAGCGTCTGTGTTTCGCTATTGAAAAAAGGACGGTGCGTAAGGATGGTGAAGTTTGAGAATTTTGTGGAGGGAATGTATGAATCGAAACGTCTCCAAACTCGGTGCATGGTTGGAACTGTCATTGAAGAGTATTTGAGAATTTTTTCGCAAGGAAATTCGAGGTACAATGGCGTCCGCACAGTCTGATATGAATTATGCGTGATTTAGTTTAACTAGTTGTAATCCACAATCGGTGCAGTCAATTCTCTAACAAAAAGCCAGTTGTCCTAGTATTTATCCTGCTATAAACTCTATTCCTAATCTTATCCATATTTCCTAGGTATTTTAAGCTAGTTAACACAATCTAGTAGTTCACAAATATTCTACTTAAATGTAAGCTTAGCTTAACTTCGAAAATACCTAATTACTAATCGTCCTTAATTTAAAAACATTCAACTAAGCATGCATGAAATATCATACAACTTATACCATTTATACAAATATATAAATATATTTATATCTTATTAACTCTTCGCACTCCGTAAACCTAGCGTTAAAGAATCGGGACTACTTCGAATAATACGATAGCAAATAGACAATTTAAGTAATTGCACAAGTCAACGATGATCTTGACAATAGAAACTCGGGAGTGATTTGAACGATATGATATAAAATGAAAAATGAATATATTTGCAACAGTATTTGCAGCAACGGACGCTCGATAAACAACAACAACAACAACAATGAAAGGTATATATATAATATATATAAAAACTATATATAATATATATATATATATATATTTACGTAATATTAAAACAGAGCGGCCAAAAATTGGCGCTAAAAGAAAATGAAAAGAGTATATATACAAACTATATATAATATATATACAAACTATATATAATATATATAAAAACTATATATTTACGTAATATTAAAACAGAGCGGCCAAAACCTGGCGCTAAAAGAAAATGAAAAGAGTAGCCAAAAGCGGCCACCCGTAATTACAATTATCCACTCTTCGAAAACCCGATGAAAAACCCGTGAGTGGAACATTATTTCTCTCTCGCAACGCTAAACTACTTGCTACTTTGAATATCTTTAAATCAATCGCGAAAGGTGCTTTTACTAGACGTATACTACTTTATTTAACGTAACTTTAATTAGAAAAGAAAAGGAAACGGCAAATTCGCGCAAGCGTCCACTCCAGGACACTTTCTTTATTCTTGAACGCAACGCTAACATGTATTAATCAATGCACCTGTTACTTTTCAATGCGCAACACTAATTACGGAATGCAGCTACGGATAACTGTTGAAAGTTGTTGATTCGGGAACACAGGAACAGATTTCCACTGTTACAGTGGAACATCATTGGGCTTTTTATAAGAATCGCAACGCTACATCAAACGCGATCATTTTTTGGCGCAACGCTAATAATTGGGGAAATTAATTAATCGCGATGGGGCAATGTCGCAACGCTGACTCTGTTAACCAAAACAGAAGCTACTAATTTTGTACAAGAAAAGCTACTTTAACTTTGAACAATCGCGATACTTGGCAAACGCAACTCTAACTTTTATCCAGGTAATTTATCTGGAATTATTAATTACGTACAAGAGACTCTACTCGAAATAATCGCGATACTTGGCAAGCGCAACGCCGCAAAGCCTAAAAATCGATAGATATATTATATTTGTAAACGTAACGTCTGTAATTTATTAAGACGCAGTAGAAGCAAATGTATCGTAATATTTCTTGCAAACTATGGGGATAAACGATAAAGGCGCGATATTTTGTAACTCGCAACGCTAAATCAAACGCGATTGTTATTCGTTCGCAACTCTAATTCGAACGCGACTATTATTCCTTCGCAACTCTAAAATCAAACTCGCCACTTCCCTTCCCCGCAACGCTAATTCAACAGGCGGTTATTAATTTCTCGCAACGCTAATTGAAAAATCGCGACTCGCCCAATGGAACGAAGACCTGAAATTTCTACTGCATGCAACTCTAACTATGAACACAGTGACAGTACAATAACAAAGTAATGACCGTCCATTCTTTCGTAAACCGAAAAAATGGATAACCATTCGTTGCTGCCCTCTTCGCGACAGTTTGTCGGGCCTCTTCTTTTCTCTTCGGGCGCCATGCCCCTCGATCAAACTTAAATCTAAACTCGAGGTCCTCTCTACTCTTGGAACCAAAGAGTAACTTATAAAGGTGAAAGAAAAACGTGTAACGCGGAAGACTCAAGGCGCATCGACGATCAAGGATCGCAGGAATCCTCGATCGTGCAGACGAGCCGAACCTCGAGTTCGTTCGTTTCGGTGTTAATACGCGATCGCGTCCGCGTGGCGATTTCACATCGCCGGATTCGAAAGATCGACATTGGCAGAGACCGAAACTGACCGGCATTCCCCGGTTCAGATCAGCTTCGCCGTCGATGTTCAAATCGGATTTCCTGAAACAGGTTGACACGCGCACCCCCCGTTAAATATAAAATCGCGACCCCGAGACCATGCGTCAACCTGCCCGGCCCTACCTACTTAAAATTAACATTCACACCAGAAAGTATTCTACCTGCCTACCTAGATCTCCTATATTTAAAAAAATGGCAAACAGTCACACAAACACAGGCATACAACCCACCCCCCACCCAGCGGATCACACGCATACCACTCGGGTGCAAAAGCCTACACTAGGGAGTAACGTCCCGGGACGCCTCCGACACCCGAGTTCAACATACGGTTCATACACACTCTAAAGTAAACAAAAAATCTGAAATCGTCTGACGTGGGTAGCGACCATTGCGTTGCGCGCGATTTAAAGCGCACTTTCTACTCCGTGATTCAAATTTGTCTCGAGCATTTGTCGAATATATAATTCGATAGCAGAATTGTAAAACGATACATACTTTAGACGTTTATCTAACGCGTGATTCTAATATTGATAGCATTTATCAAATAATTCGATGAGAAAATTGCGAGCTATTGTTGCTATTATTGCAAATATAATAAACGTTATATTTGGTACCGTTTAGTTTACGCGTGGCAGTTCATTTTGGTACCATTGTATTGGAGAATAAATCGAGCGAGAAGTTAATTAAGATTGTGAGAAAACGACGCACGTCCACAGCCTAACCACACACGCACAATGTGGAAGATACGTCGCGCACGATACGCTACCCACAATCAGCCGCCACACAAATATCA
This sequence comes from Eucera pruinosa, assembly GCA_028830335.1. Classification (NCBI taxonomy): domain Eukaryota; kingdom Metazoa; phylum Arthropoda; class Insecta; order Hymenoptera; family Apidae; genus Eucera; species Eucera pruinosa. Next base: position 18,650,019 of record JAMYCR010000007.1, read on the forward strand.
AATATCAAAATATTAAAAAAAAAAGCATCGTGCCACGTGCTTTTCACCCGCTCAAGTAGCACCTGGGCACGTGAGCGAGATCCCGGCAAAACGGCACGAACCGACGCTGAAAATCCTAGCTAAAAAACATACTAGCACACGTAATCGACTAAGCGGACTGTGACTCTACTTTCCGTTCACGTTTAATTTCAATGCGAAAAGACTCTACTAATTTAACCGAGAAAACGAAAATTGTATTTAGGAGACAAAAAAGCAAGGAAACTTTAATGCAACGCGAATTTAACGCGAGATTAACCGAACGAATAATAGAATGGAACGAGTGACTCCGATTCGAAATGAAGTACGATAAAATAGAACAAATGACTCTAGGTTGAAATAAGAAAAATAATAAAATAGAAGTGACTCTAAGTTGAACTTTGAATTACTGGTAACACCTTGGGCGACTCCCTTATCAAAGCGTCGTAACTTTAACATTACATTGAGCTAAAGTTCGCGACTTCGATTCGGAAATCTACCCATCGCGAAATGTCTTCTTGCGCATTTTATTTAACATTCTTTTCTATACGAGAAGAAGGGAAGTTACTCTCTTTCGCGGTTAAAATTCAAACCGAACTTACTAGGAATCGTGAAAGACTACGTTACTTAATTCTTCCGGTAACTATGACTCGAGTACTGATTTATTATTAAGTATTCTTGCGTGTACATCTATCATATGCGTATAAGAATCATAAGAATATTGATTCCCGTTACGCGTGAGCAACGCACGTATTATAAAAAGAAACGAAGTCGGATGGTGTCCGACTTCATCGTTAAAAGCTACAAATTACAAGCTTGCTCGAATGAAATCATTCCGTAATATCTCTTACAGATTATTCGACTTTAATAATTATTCACGTAAAGCTTCTATCGACACTACTTTTCATTGCAAAAATATATACTATACTATCGACTCAAATCGTTCGATTAATATATTGCAATATTTAAAATCGCGATGCGCAAGAAAACCTAGCCTGATCTAGCAAATGAAACCATACAATACGCACAATAGAAATGATACACGGGTACAATGGGTAGCCGTGGTCACTGTGTTCATTTAAGCAAAATCTACGTATACAACCGGTCACCCGTGCCGATTCGGACCTTTCGTCCTCGGCATGATTGAGTGACCAGAGGGATTCAAAATGCATGCCACTCACCATTAGACGACTACGCTGTCATCTGCTGCAGCCAGGCGGATGAAAACCTGCTGTCATCGTCATCGAGCGAAGCCGTGAGGTCGTGGAGTCGTGAAGCCTTGAAGTCAACGCCATGAAAATGATGCCGTGAAGTCGTGAAGCTGCGATGCCATGTCCTGTGGTCCCAAGGACAAGAAGATCTGTGGAAGACCTGTAACAGCGAAAAGAAAAGTAGAAGATTATAATTTATTCTTAAGGTTGTCGCTCGTTGATTATTATTTGGCAATTTTGGAAAGAAGAAAATTCGACTTTAAATGACTCTATGCTTCGTTAGAAAAAAAAAACGAAAAGAAAGTAATAGCAAATTGGAATTGTACAAATTTCTAGTAGCTTCTATATTTTGTAATCATTATAAATTGAAAGTAAAATGAATTGATACTTACATGGCGAGCTTCGGGAGCCCAGCTAGATTCTCTGCCAACAGCCGAAGCGTGACTCTAATCCCGAATATTATTATTAAAAAGAAGAAAAGAAATAAAAATAAAAGACTACGCAAACCGTATTAATTATATTCGGCGAGCAAACACTGACTCTAAGTTCGCGAGCGATTATTGCAGATTAAATTTAATTAGAGCAGCTGTGCTCTTAAAAAATTGACTACTGTAAATACCGAAGCAAACACTGACTCTACAACCGCATTGCGCGCGGTCACAAAATGTCTGAAAGAAAAGATTAGTAAGGAAGGGTAGGGTAATGAGAAATGAAACACACATCGTATTATATTATTTTTCTTATTCTTATCGAGCATCCGCTTAGAAATACTGTCGTTGCTTCGTATTTGTTAAAGAACATTACGAGTATCATTTAATTCTTATTACGCAATTGAGGAATTTATCGTAAGGAATGTCTCGAAATTGAATAGAATTATAAGATACTGATCGTGTGGAATAAGCGTAGGGTGAATGATCGCGCGTTGGAATCTTGAAGGGCGTTCAAATCACGCTGCCTGAACGACAAGATTCCCGAAACTCTATACGAAACTGAAAGTTTCATTTCGAAATGAAAACACAACACGAGGCTAGAGTGGGGTGAACAAGGTCACGCGCGTTTCCGGCGACGTTTTTCGTGTTTACGACGCGAGGTTTTCCCGAGAACAGCCAACGTGTTTTAATAACAACTAGGACCTCTGCGAGGTGAAACTCTCAACCGAAATATACGATGAAATAATACGACTAACTGTATCGATTCTATTATATTACTGCGATCTTCTAATAACCGTAAAATTAAAATAATTTGGAAGATGCGAATGACTTTAATTTTTCTTTACTTTATCCTGATTATAAAATTGAAACGAATCGAAGTAGACCGAAGTGTAATAAAATATGACTAACTGTACCGATTTCACTATAATTTGCAATTCTTTAAACGATCCTACAATGAAAATGAATTGGACGATACTAAAGACTCTAATTTTTTCTTATTTCATCCTGACTACGAAATGGAAAAGAATTGAAATAGAGGCATTTGGAAAATGAAGAGAAGAGTTTGTTAATAGTATTTAATTCGCGATCGAAATACAATAAAATATTACTAATTGTACCCCCTCCACTATAATTTGCAATCCACAACGAGAAACGTATTAGCAAGTTTATAACGAGAATAAATTGGAAGATACTACCGACTCTAATCTGATCTTATTTCATCTCGACTACGAAATCAAAACGAATTTAAATAATGGTTAATAAAAAGTTAATAAAAAAAAAAAATACATAAGTATGTTCCCCATTGTTACCCCTGTTGAATATTACCATCTCTGCTCTGAGCGCTTTACTTTAAGCCCCATGGCTTCCAAATTAATTGCGTATCTGTAACAAAAGAAAAATTCAAATGTAATACAAATTTATTAGGGTTAAAGGAAAAAAAGGTGAACGAAGCTAACCAAATGGTAAACGAGAAATAAAAGTTTGACATCGTTAAATCAACGATCGCGATATCGAGTAATGAATTAATTAACGGATGTTAGTTAATTAATATTAGATGAATTGGGGTGGAAATACGCGTGTAGTACGTGAAAAATACGCGAGATAATCACCTTGCGCAAGAGAGACGCGATACGTCCTACACGTACGGCGGCCATAATGGAACTGATGCCACCACCACGCAGCCACGCTCGCCGGCGCGCTGGAGTGGGGGCACTCTCTGCGCCTGCGCAGTGCGCGCCGCGCGCCTTGAGCCGCGACTCGTCGAAGATTCGAATTAGTTTCGGCATATTTCAAGATTTTCTATGCCATTAACCCTTTCACTACGAAGGACGTATATATACGCACCCAAAAATTGGGCAATCGTTTACTAAAAATATACGTATTCGTTTTTTCGCAACACAATATTACTTTTACTACAACGTACACCCGTTCTGTTCCAATTAATAGTACGAAGTACGCTAATATTTATAGCCGTACTGTTTTTCCAAATAACAGAAATAATCCCCATTTGTGCGTTGAGAATTTTCGTAACCTCGAAGTGTCGTAGCGAAAGGGTTAATGGAATATTCACGGTGAATAATTAAAGTAACAATCGACTGACTGTAAATGCACTTTAAAGACGAAACAACCAAAGATACGGGTCACTTTATTTGTATTAAATTCAGTGCCTTTCTTGGACGATGCAAAATGTAAAAGTATATAATAATGCAAATTGTAGATGTAAAAGTACATAATGATTTAAAATTTGCTACTATTTGATGTATATTTTAACCCGTTGACGAGTAGAACAGTACATGTACAGCTTATATGTAACTGGAGCTACGTTTTTCTGCTCTATTTGATGGAAACGTTTTTTTACAATGTTTCGTTATTATCTTTATTATGTTCTTTCAACTTCCATATCAATACACGTAAGCAAGATAAACATTTTTGTATTGCACAACAAAATTCTGTACTCGTCAAAAAGTTAATATATTATTCATCTAACACATTAAGGGCACGCTTAACAAATTGTTCAGAATGTGGCATAATATTTTTGTAAATAAGTATCTGCTAAATTTACTCATTGTAGTCGAAGTATAAGATATTCTCAGTAAAGTACTTTTATCATTCCTGTCGTAGGCCTGGAATAATACTGCTACGTACAAGTTTTTAAGCAACAATACGTTGTGCTTGCAACTCCCTCCACGTAAGCGAAGATAATTTTGATAAATGCAAATGTTATGCAACTGCGAAGAGTTAAAATACCTAAAAATGACAAACGCGTTCTCGAATAGCAATGATCTATCGTGCTATTGCGTCGCTACCGTTTTACGAAACACAGTCGCGTAATCTATACAGAAAAATCACGTTGTCGCAATTACTCGTGTGTAATAAAATGATTAATTACATTTGGAAAGAAACGCGAATTGCAGGAACAAAATCGAATTAGATTTGATTTAAGTTCTACGTAGTGCTTAAGTGCTTCTACGTCTCAATTATTTCTTTCTTAATTACTTTAATCTTTCCTATAGTTGCAGCAAATTATTGTAATTTAATAAAATATGTTTCTATTTGAATTTCCTCCGAATAACTCGATTACCGATCGGGTAAAGAGATCTCATTTCTGAGAACTCCGTTAGATTTCGACTCTTTCGTCTCGCGATACCTTCTCTTTTACCCTTTCCATTTCCATCTCCTCCTCCTTCCGATTCCTCAATCCCCCACCATCTATTTCTACTTTCCATTTCTTTCTTCCCCTTTCACTGTTTCCTCGCGGAGAAAGTTTGTACTTCGCTCCGAACGGAGATCAAATTTTAGCGAGATGGCTCTAAAACGCGTAGAAAGCATTGCCCGTTGTTTACAGAGATTTCAAAACTCAAGAGCTTTGCTTTCTACTCGATACCGCGCTCCTTGCATTTAGGTTAATATAATAGTGTACCATTTCTCGATGTTCCCGTTGCGGTGTTCGCTCGAGGCAATTAATTAGCCGAGAGGACAGAAAAACGCGAAGCAACTCGATAAAAATTAAACCTGACGACCGTCCTGCGAAAAAAAGGGTCCATAAAACAAGTTAGCGAGTGAAGTAAATAACGCCAGAAATATATGCTGTCACACGAGTCATGCTGAAGAGTAACCAACGCAATTTTTACACCCAAATATATGGTAATAAATTATCGGCGCAGAAGATTTAATTGGCTTTGCATAAATCATGCACAGGACTGCTTCTCCTTTTTAAAGAGAAACTATGTATATCTCCAAGATGCTTTTTATTTCAGAGAATTTTACGATTGCGATCAGGATAAGTTATGAATTACTATATATGGGTTTAGTAACCCTTCAAGTGTACAATAATAGTAAACGAAGTAAACAAGATACTAGCTTTAAACACTTTGGAATTCGATGAAATACCACATATATCCCGCCTAACGTTATTATTATTATTATTATTATTATATACGGGAGTAAGACATGTACTACATATGCATAGGTACAATAAGATTATGTAGTGTGGTATGAAGCGGAACGCTTGTAATCCGAAAGGAAACCAATAAAGTATTATTATTATTATCATATACGGGTCAAGAAACTCTTTTTAGTATAGACATAAATTAATACATTAATACGATTCGTTTTCATTATATACATATGTATATATAATAATACATAATGAGATACGAGTCGTAGGAAGCTAAGAGTTGTTGCACGCTTCGTCTAAAGGTAGAAACAGAGCCAAAGAAATAAAGAACGGTACAACGTGGTCGTTGACATTAATAATAATTCTATTTACGCGGTTACGTTCACCATACCGATATGTTACTCTTCGCGTAGAAATAAGAAAGACTGAGCTGCATCGAGGCGAAATTTCTATAGGCAACACAACTGAATGGCAGGTCCAAACATAACTCTCGACCGTTCGCGCGTCGCTATTATCGCTATTCATTATTTAACATCGACATCCCGTATTACTGTTCATTAATATTTTACCCCGTCGCGCGGGAAACCGCGGCGTTACGCAAGGAGCGTAAGAAAAATAAGGCGGGACTCGCGTTTGCAGAGCACGGTTATCTTAAAACGCAGAAAAAGGTACGCACTTCCTGAACAGACAACGCGAGGCCTCGCCGGTTTGCTTACACATTACAGAGATAAATCGTATCGACCGCGGACACGATGTTTCCATAAAAATTCTACCCATGCCGATACGATGAAAATGCACTCGGAGCAGTCTCGGTTCTTTTGTGTTTTCACCTTGAACCACACCGCGATGAGGAACAGGAACGGCTAGGGATACGAGGCGCGACGAGATACGGTTACTTTTTCGTTCGAAGGTAAAGGATTTTGTAACGAAAGAGAAATGATCGACGAAAGAGGGAACCCGAGAGCCGGACGAGAAAGGCCAACCGCAAGGAGGAAGGCCAAATTCGGACCTTCGCTTGGACGATAAATCTATGAAGTCTTATTTTTAAGGTTGTAAATTCCTGCCGGTGGGACGCGCTGCTTAGAAGCTTGCTACGCTCGCGGAGGTACAGGATAGACCTATTTATCCAATGTATTTTTCTGTCGCATGGTTTAGGCGTCCCAATACTAGAATCACCGACGATTAAGACGCACTTAATTGTACCGAAGAAAATTAAAGAAGTAAGTATTCGAAGAAATATGCAATGCAATAGAAGTAAATCTTTATTCATCCCCTTTATATAAAGTCACGGTAAATCTGTGAAAATGCATCGGTGTAAGTTTACGCGATTGTTATGGGAAATTGTGAACAAGTCATTTCGATCACTTTGGCAGTTCTAATGTTAAGATCGTCTGAAATGTACAACTTTTGTGATTACCTTCGCATCTTCTGTATTGGAATACTTTACAAGTGTTCACATTCTCTGTGAGATAATAAAACTAATAAAAGATATTTTTTCGTACCATGGGATACAAAGTCCCGTGAGATGATAGATCTATCCCTGTACCTCGTCTGTGCTGGTAGTTTTTTAATTCTCGGAAACGGGGAGATGAGACGACGATTCGGTTTAACCACCGTTTCACTTTTGGACAGGCGTTCGCGCTTTACGTCACGGAACAAGCGTGACGCGAACGCGAAAGTGAAATCCCGAATTAAGATGCCTGTATCATGATTGTTTGAGAAAAAAGGAGTCGCCAGATGACTGGGACAGGTTCGACGAAAGTGAGAGCGCGATATCGTAACAGCATCCATCACCACTGCTCTCTTTAACGCTTTGCGAATGTAGCTAAATAATCGCCGAATCATTGTTATCTTTCTGAAGGCGTGTTGATTTTTAAAGCTTAACACGTCGATCGACGCTTCAGAGGTAATTTGGGAATTTGAGGGTTGAAATTGGAAAATCTGGGAACTCGAAGATATTGAAAATAGTCACGTCGAAGATACTTCCTTAACCCTTTTGCTCCAGCAGCCTAAAAGTGAAAACTAAAAGCATAGAGATGGGCAGCTTTTCTTTCAGAGTTGTATTGTATTTTTTCGCGTAGATAATTTTACCGTAAATGTACAAAGATTCGGTAGCGATAATTAATTAACCCTTTCGTTGCGGTAGTTTAAAGCGTAGAGAAAAGCAGCTTTTATTCGCGAGGATAGAATGAACGTAAGTATTTGGGTGCTTTGTAGTCTATGGGATTAGTTGCAGTGTAGTATATTGTCGCGTGAATGAAAACAGAAAGAGCAGGGATCGCAAAAAATCGCGGGGATGTGTAAAAAAAACACGTTCGCTGTAGTTGATTAATGCATCGTGTCTACTTTTCACGCGACTCGCGTATTAATGGCGCGTGCCGCGAATATAATTCGTCGATGTTCCTGCCAGAATTCGCGTTGATCACTTTCTCAACGGAATCCGTTGAAAATGTAACCTTAACTTTCGATTTACCGTAATTGGACCACGAATTTCCATGCAAAGTGGTACATTTATTAACAAAATTGCAAGCAAAGCGTTGCTCCGTTCTCTAAATTACGTTCCTGCGCGTTGCACCCTTTTTCCTAATTTCCCATAATTACAGTTGCAACTAATCGTAACCAGTCGAAATTTCACGAGCGACTGGAAAGATGCCGACAATGTAAACGACGCAAGAATCGAAAGGATTGATTGCGGGTATAAGAAATTCGATGTTTTTGCAGCCATTATGGTTTTCGTAGGCGTGTCTAGTAGAATTAGCGACACAAATTACACGGAAGGATGATAAAGCTTCGTAATGACGAAAGGGAAAACGAATTTCAGCACGACTGAGCAGCCAATGACAGCGATCGACGAAAGTTCTGCGCCGAAGAAAGAGAAATAACTCCTCTAATAGCATGAAATTTCACAGCGAAACTTCTGAAATACACTTCGTTATCAGCTTCGGACGTGCCCGTGCGAAACTTCCATCGAAACGCGAGCTATCGTTTACGAGCAGCCCGCCTAATATTAATCCGTTCGTCGTCAGCGTCGCTTTGCGTTTAATCGAAGTTTGAAAAAGTTTGTGAACTCGAGGCCTTCGAATTTTCTAGCTTCCGACTTTCCAATCCTTCGCGTTCCCCGATCATTTGAATATCTAAACCTTCGAATTCCGTGACTTCGTATCGAGTTCCAGGCTTTTAAATTCTTCTAAATCACGAGTCTTTGGGGTTTCAGGCTTTCGAATTCTAAGCTTTCAAGTTTCCAGGTTCTCGACTTTCCAAGCCTTCAAACTCTAAACGTTTGATTATCTGAGTGGCCGAATTTCTAATTAAGCATCCATGCCTTCGAATTCTAAAACTTTAAGTGACAAGACTTTGAGTTCGAAGCTTGTAATTTTCAAACTTATAAACTTCGAGTCTTTCAATTTCAATAAGAAATTGAATAGCAAGTCGAAATACGAATCAGAAAATTCTAAACGCGTCCACTATTGTAAACATACGTAGAATAACGAGACGAGCCAATTGTCGAGGAACGTATACAGAATTAAACAAACATTATTTTAATTAAGTAATTTTATGTACACAGGGCGTTTTAAAAGTTTTAAAATGTTCGCCAATCGTATGTAAAATCCTACTTTTAAAAAAGCAACATTTCCCTTTGCACCGACCTAATGTCGCTCTTTCGTATTCAAAAATGTTCTCTCTTTTTACACAGTCGATACGTAGCTTTTACGAGCAGCAAAGGAAGCAAAAAGGAGACGCCGAATTTACAGGGATTTACGAGAAATTAGCCTGCGAAAAAGCGATTCCGCTTCTCCAAGATAATTATCTCTTTTAACGGCTGGCGTTTCTTCAGCGGACACGAAATTATGCTAACTACTACGAGTGCTTAAACACGTTGTATAAAGGCGTGTACCGGTCTAAGGTGGCCGGACACTGGCGCTCGCTCACTTTTCAATACGGGGAGGTTTCTCCCACCATTTGCTCGCACTTTCATTGCTACCAAGATATTCATCCGGCGAAGCCATTTTTCTACCATTGCCAGCCTCGTCGTTCTGGGTGATTCTTGGCCATCAAACGAGCAGGAACCACTAGGAAGAGAAGACGCTCCGCTCCGCTTGGTACTCCGGGCATCTCCATAATCTCCGCGGCGAAACCGAAACCGTCCTCGCGCTCCTCGGACCTACGCTTTCTCTCTCTTTCCTTTCGTTTTCTCGGAAGCATGACAACGAGCACGCGGCCACTCGGAAAGGAATTCGCACGGAAGACCGGGAAAATGCGACTGCAAAGATTCACGTGACTCCGAAGGAAGCCGCTTCTCCTCCGTAGAAGAATAATACGTTTTCGTCGATCAGTGAAAAATCGTTAAAATTAGGGGGGCTCACTGTGATCCCGCGTTCGTATTCTATTCTGTGATAGTTGAAATTCCGGCAGACCTCGAGGTAGTCGAATAGTTAGGGTGGACGAGTGTACCAAAGACTCGGAGCAATTCGTATCCCAAATTCCGAACGTTTCGATCATGATTAGCTGAGATTAATCGATCCTCGAACAATTTTATTAACACACACTCACACACATATATACGCAGTGTTTGGTGCGAGTAAATTAAAAGAAAACAATGTCGAGGCAAACGTGGTTGCTAGTTTTGTTCGCATCGTCCGCGATTTGCGGAGCGACGCCTTCTTCGAACGCCTCGGAGAATCCTGCGCAGGACCTTCCAACAAGTGAACGAGTTAGGACTTTAATCGAGGTCGATAGAATCGCGGACAGGAATTGGACCACATTGGCCGAGGATCTAGATATATTCAACGTGCGTAATCTTGTCGACAACTGGACCGAGGGAAAATATCCTATCGACGAGCAATGTGCCAAAGACATCACCAGATACGTCCACGGTTTGACGAGGCGCGAAGGATGGGCTCTAAAAGGTACGTCGAGCGTCGAATTTGTTACAGCCATTTGCTGAATTCCACTTCGAGTAAACAACAGGTGAAGCCATGAACTGCAAAATGGCACAGCTCCAATTATTTCGTGAAACACAAAAGCTTTCCCTTTGTCGATCTTCTTTAATTCTGCGTTCATCTTTCTAATTCTTATGCGCAACCATGGGACCAATTCCGTGATATATTTGTTAATAATTCCCAAGCATCGGTACTCGCAGTATCAATTTCAAACTGTTGACTGTAATATAAAAGAAGTGAACTTGCGCTGCTTTGAGGTTCACGGCTTCAATTGTATTTCTTCGATAATTAGCGACCGACATCAGCGAAGATAAAATAGCGATAAGAAGACTGGGTCTTGAATCGAAATTCGCGACTGAGTATCTCATCGATAGACTGCGAATTTTTATGCGAATTGTCGTGGCTACTAACAAAATTAACCCTACGAAGCACAATTGCGTAGAAAATGTCCCACCTTTCTTTATACCCAACTTGCCATAGGGAGATTTTCGAAAGCCACTCACGAATTTTAAAATAAAACAACAAATCTTGTGCCTCGAAGTGCTAAAGAGTAGAGGGTAATTTCATCCCCCCAAATAAAATGCTACGTATTTTACTTTAGATAGCTCGAATATTCTTCGTTGCTCGCGTGTTTACATAAATTACCCACGAATGCACAAATGTGCGCAGTCTACTCGTTAACATCGCGTAATACACGGTTCCAGAAAAACCAGCACTGAAATTTATAAAAAAAAAAAGAAAAGGATGATGCTTTCGGTAGTTTCATGTTTTACGTCCACGCTCAAATGTTTGACGATCAATTATTGATCGGGAGAACTAACCGTAGGCAAACGTTTCTCTTTTTTCTCGCGTACGCGGCGGACAACGGTACTTCCTGTCGCGTACGGGTAAAAATTGATTATACTAATAGAAAGTGTACGAGTTACGAGCGGCAACAGATACTTACGCGTGCGACAGGCAGGATCGCTTGGAATTAACACGGCTGGTGATTTCGTTGGCCTTTAACAGAAGCGCGCTTCGATCCCAAGGCGCAAAGATACAACGGAAATTGGAGCGAAAAGTTAGGTACAGCGGCTGCGGAAAGTATCCGCGCACCGCTGTATCTAGTTTCGTATTCGCGTCGCATTTAACTAAGCTCAGCTATCGATATACCGCGGATTTTTGGGCATTTGTGGGGAATTTATTTTGGGCAACGAAATACGAGATACGGGTGATACGCGAGAGCACAAGTGGCTACGAAAAGTATTTGAACATCGCGGTGTAACTATTCTTTAATTAGTCTCAAGCGTATTTAATTTTCTATCGTTGAACACGTAGTACTCTTACGCGACTGTACGAATTAGTCGCCTTGCAAATTTTAATGCAGCACACGCGTATCTACAGTATCGCAGCGAAATCCTTCTTCTTTAACCCTTCTTTGGATTACGGGAGCCACTGAATTTAAACTAAACACGATTCAAAGGGTGCTGTTTATAATTACTCGAAGAGTTACGCAATCCCATATTAGCTCATCAATTTTTTTCCACTGGAAAGTAATTAGTTTTGCACTTATTAGCTTGGCGGTAGAATTAAAGAGAAAGCTGAATACGGTGGAACTAAAATTGAAGATCCAAAGAAGAGTTAACGTTGTTTATTACGATTAATATTACGTGTTGCGTGTATCGCGAGCCTCTACGCGCGCTTAATTCTCCCATAAATGCATAGAAGCTCTCAGCACACCAGTTAGTATATATTTAGAGAGCAAAAAGTAATTTCCATTTAGGTTGCACTTAAATATATGCACGTGCATAGAAATACGCTGGCTAATAATTATTGTACCTTAATTATCGGCACTTAACCGTATCCTTTGGCGAGACGTTTCTTCATCAGACTTTACACCTCGTTTACTTTTAGATCGCGTCGAACCTTTTAAGCTCACAAACGTGCCGTCGAGCGATAGAGAATTATAGATTAGACCTAGATATAGATTAATTCAGTAGATCGATCGGATAAATCCTGACGTTTTTATTAGTTAAACGTAAGAAGAAATCGATTTGTTCTGTTGCAATTTTAAGTAATTAATTACCCTGGATTTCCAATCAGTAGTGACTCACAGCAGGGTTGCAATTTGATCTCCGGGTGGTCGCAAGTAATTAAGCAAACGTATGAAATATATTAAAGATTTTTAAGTGTATTAAATATACAGTGGCGACAGTAAATATAAGTACGCAATTGTAATTCGTATCAGACGCTATATTCTTCCAGAAATTTGTTGTTCCCATACACTGATAACTAAATATCGAACTAAACAATTTCTTGTACAAGTTATCGACCACGCTTAAAATACATTAGATACAAGAGTCGTGACTTAATCAAATATTTTTGCACGCCAGACACTAATACACCTAATCTCTTCCGAATTTCTATTTTTTCTAAGCGAGCCTACAAATTTTTGTCTCGAGGGACAATAGTACGTAAAGATAGAGTGTTCAATGAGAACTTCAAAATTTTTTAAAGCCTAGAGCAGTAAAAAAGTAGCAGGGGACAGAAGTGATTCAAGATTTTCGCGATGGGTGCGAAAAAACGTACATTTTCAATGTGTTTTCTTTACCGTACCAAATTTATTTTACCTTATATTAGAGGGAGGATTGCAGATGATTTAATTATCGCAAGAAGTGTTCGTGACCGGTGAAAGATTGCGAAACCCTGGCCTGATATAACGTTCACCGTTACTTTACAATTTAATCGCTCCGCTGTAGAATTCTTCATTCTGATTATATCAAAATATTCTTCTCTGCCTGATGTTTATTCATCGAATCATTTTAATACAATCAAAAAGATTCTGTGTACAATCCTGCTCTTCCGCCATCCGATTATAATCGCTTGCTCGGATCTTCAAGAAATAATCTGACGAGACACGAAGAGATCAGAAGAATATTTAAACAATAAAAACGAAAAATCCCGCGGCGGCGCAAGAAGCAAATTGCCGATTAAGCGGAAGTCAGAAACACCGTAGATCGGTTGATAAAATTTCACCCGATAAGTAAAATTTAGAAGCCCAATCTGAATACCGATCAACCTAATGCGTATTTAATTTCTTACCGGTTAATGGCGCGATCGGGCGACGAAAAATGTTTCATACGTTGTAAATCAGCCACGAAGCCTGACAAAAGAAGGCGTCGTTGAAAAGTACGAGTACGCGCGGATAGTTTTTTGCTCTCGCTGTACGGCTAAACGGGTCTATGAATCGCTCCAGCGATTTAACGAGCTTCTGAAAAGTCTCGGCCGATCTCGCCGTTCGACGGATATTACGAGAAAGGTCGAGCAACTACGGAGACGCGGAGTCGGAATCCGAGCGGCTTGAAATTCACTTTCATCAGGAAGGAAATGGAGAGTTGGTAGGTCATCGAGTGGATCGGGGAAGTTGCCAGAATCCTCTACGTCGTCGTCGTCGTTGTCGTTGCTAAAAAAAAACATCTACGTCCCTCCCCCAACAGTTCCTCCTCTTGCTTTGCCTACTTTCATCGCGAAATTTCACTTTTCGCGACACAAAGAGCGACGCGGTGGCAACATCCACGAGCGGCGTACTTACCTTGGCGAACGAATCGCTTTCAATGTTTTACTGCTTCCCTCGGTCAATGCCACTTTTCGCAACAGGCCAACAGCGTTCTACCTTTTCGAAAGTTTAGCCAGGGTGCGCATTTGCGGGATACAGCGACTGATTACGTGCAACTGCTGGCAATGAACGAAGAGGGTAGCTTTTGTCGATCTTTTGCGGACGAGACGTGAGACGTAATTCGAATTTTATTCATATATATATATATATATATTGATTCGTGAAGTAAATCCTTTATGCGTGCGGAATAATTTAGAATACATTGGGTATAAAGTAGGCCACGTCGTAAATTAAACGCGATTCAACGCGCAATACATACAACAGGAATGCAGTAGCAATAAATACACGGAATTTAACCCTTTGCCTTGTAACAACGAGTTACACTCGTGGTGTAACCTGTGGGCTAATTACAATAAAAACTCGCTATATTTATCAGTGAACTTCAAATTACTCTATTTCCATTTGTAAGATTGCAGGACTGGGGACTACTAAGTACAAATTACGTGTATAATACAAATTACGTGTGATGGCTTTAATACGATACTCGAACATTAATGAGGATTAACCAATAAAATTAAATTAGATTAAATATTGCATTGCAACATACAGGGTGAGTCTCGCAATTTGATCAGCTCAAACAACTTGTATATTATTCATTGTAGAATAAAATATCTGGGTAAAAGAACAAAGTAACAAAATACTAATTACGGTATTATACGCTCCGTTTGATACTTTTTTTCTACAACAAATAATGCACGAGTTACTCGAGGCGATCGAGATGTAAGACTTAACCTGTATATTCGTTTCGTTCCTATTTAATGATTTATGAAACGAATACACGTTGCAACCTAGTATATTTAATATCACGATATATTCAATATAACCTAATCTACTCATAATCAATACTAAATCGAATTTTACCGGAAGACAACGATTCCATGGTGTCCTTAGGCTGTCCTAACATGCATTTCTAATATACTAAAAAAGTGTAAGCATTTAAAACAAAAGAATCCAGTTGACGTCACCAATAGACCTTCTTATTAATAACTAAACGACAATTCGTTAAGCGTTATTAGATATTATGTTTCCACTCGCAGAGGTACTATGTCCAGCCCGTAAAGGGTTAAATCGTTGCAGATGAAATAGCGAACAAACGTCGATGGGAAACGTTAGATTTTCTTTCGAGTTTCCCCAGAAACGAATGCATACATCAATTGCAACACGTAACAGCAAAGAATGTCACTTGTCATACTAAGCTGTACGCAATATCTAAGAATAGAATATCTCTTCGCGGTGGATACCGTACCTTTGGGATCCCCTTTTCGAGCACAGATGGTCCCGATGCGAAGTGAAAGGGTTAAGTGTGTCAGGGTCATCCCTTTGTGAGTCGTTAAAAAGAAAACTGAACGCCCAAGAAAAAAAAACAACAAACTATTTATGATGAAACGACAAGTTCTCGTTGCACGCTGCGGCCGATTGATTGCGTACCTTTGCAGTTGCTCAGGTGTTTCTGTAATTAATTATGCATAATACGCGCGTGGGGAGGAAAAAAAAAGAAAAGAAAAACGATGTAGCGTTATTCGAGCGTTAGTAAAAGGTTCGGTGTAAACGGTAGCGCAGCCGAGGAACGAATAAGCAAAGAGATCGGGATTAAGATTTTCCGAACGAAGGCCGAAAACTGGCGGAACTACTGGTTTGCGTTGCAAAATCTATTACTGCACCATTCCATTTTTCCCCTACGAAGTTCGTGAAAATCAGATCACGGAGAATGGATCGTTCGCATAATTCGACTACGGGAAACGAGTTTTTAATGTCCACCGGAGAGAACACACGCTGAAAGTTCTTGCGCGAGTGAAAAGCGGCTCGGTGGTAAGTGAAAACTTCCACGAGTTTGGTCAACCCTTCGACGCCGCAACCATTTTCCCTTCGGTATTTCGACAAACTTGTTACGCTACGCCGGTAGCTGAAACTTTGTTTAAACTTAGGTAGGCACTTAAGTAAAATTGTTAGCTAATATCCAAGAGGCAAAGGCTAAGTACTAAACCACGGATATTTATACGAATTCATGCGCTTAAAAACACAAGCCTAGATAGAAATCAGTTCCAGCTTTCAAATATAACAATGTATACTTTACTTCGTATACTTCGCGTATTTTTGTATGTTACGCGACTTATGCTACTTTGCTTCGTCTTATCTACGAAGCAAAATAATACTGAACCTTCTATGAAGCGCATCAATGAATAAAAACGTCTGCTTCGTTAAATTCTGCAGCTATCCTTAACGAAATAAAATAGTTATCTATGAGACAAAGCAATATTCATCTTAGTCGCTAAATTCTGCAGCTACGATATTTTCAACGGAATGAAATACTTCTCCTATCTTAAGTATAGCTGCCACTATTCCGCAATGGTTTCCGCAATTTTTCAACCAAGCTCCAAACTTCCACTCGAGAGAGACGTTGATTCTTCGATAAAGTAAACTCATTAGCTAACTCATCTAAAATAGGCGGTTTGCTCGTGTACCCACCGTCATTAATATAACGCGATATTTTACGAACCTCTACTTCCTCTTACCCCGAGGCAACAATTTCATGACTCACTGTGCAGACATCGAGGCGCGAGCGTTAATTAAACATAGACGATTACTTCCAGTTAACGCGGTGGTTGTTTCTATTTTTTTTCACCCCGCGAGCAACGAACGTGGCGTCGACAACGACGGCCGGTCGTCGATCAAGTAGCCGAAGCCGACAATCGCCTAAAGAGGAAGAAACTGGTTTTTGCTCGGTACTTTCGACATATCCCGTTACGAGGAAGAAGTACGAACACGTACAGTACATACCACGTACGCATTCCGCGGACGTGCGGCCAACGAATATCCTAGCACCGGATGAATCGAGAAAGCAATTCCGCCACTGAAACAGTTTCCATATACAAGAATTTCCATTGAAATTTTCGCCATTAATAGGAAGCGAGCGCGCAGGAAATAAAATTTTACGACCGCTTCGGTTGTTCCTGTTATTTTTCTAAAACGTGCCCCGCCGGCGAAATTATCGTCGAATAGAAAGTTGCGCTTATACTTGAAGATTATTGCTGCTAACACCAGACCAAAACGGTCTCAAACGATCCACTCCTAATTCTCCATGAAACCTGTATAAACTTAGGCTTCAGGATAAATTTGTGCAAGTTTAACCGTGGTTTTCTACCAACCTGCTAACCGCGGGTGACGAGTTAACTCGTCCTACGAATTCTCGATGTTTCAGACGTAATACCCTACTTCTCTCGGAAAGTCTTTGCTATCCGAGAGATCTTTACGTTTCTGTATCGAAAGCATCGTGTTTCACGTTTGCGTTTGCAGCGGTTAAAATTCCCCTGAACAACATTCATTCCTTTTCATTCGTTTCCATTTCTCCGTATAAAGAAGCTTCTCCCCGAAAAATTACTCATTGTCAGTTAACAGAATGAATTACACGAGGGTGAATCGCTTCGAACAACTCGCGCATTATTTGTTACAGGAAAGAATGTTACGCGTTGCAAAAATGGTCGAGGACGTAAAGATTCCGCGAAAGTATGAAAGATTTACCATTTCCTGAGAGAAGCCATGTCCGGCGGAACTCTCCCCAATTTCCAAGCGGCTGGAAAAGTCAACGGGAGCGAAATTCCGCGACTTTCTCCTCTCGCGGAGCTCCATTATCATCGTAGGTAGTTGAAATTCGTACAATTGCAGAGGGAAAGGTGAAAGGTAGGCTGGGACGGGGGAAACGACATTAGGAACCTATACAGTTATGACATTTGAAACGCTGCTCGTAGCGCCGTCCATTGTGGAGGGAAGCATTCTCCTTTTAACTTTCGGTTGTGCTCAACGTCCGTCGTCGCTTCCGGGTTCTCAGCTTCGCGATACAATGCTGCTCGTATTTTACCCGCCTCGAAACTATCTAAAGGTAAAATCTTTGCGCGATTTCCTTCCTTGCGATTCCTCGTTGCAGCAGAACCTCGACTATCCGAGCCGATACGCAATTACGTGCTTTCCGGTGTAAGAAGTTCGTTTATTGTAAAATATGTCAGCTATAACCCTTTGACGACGGATGCTGGGAGACAAAAATTCAACATAAGGTTAAATTTTCTGCTGGCTATTCTATGACTAACGAAAGAATGGCAATTTGTTTCCTCAATAGAATAAATAGAACGATATCCAAGATATTTTAATAGCTCGATTTTAAATTGATAAGCTAGGAAATTAATTTGGCAAGTAGTTCATGTTATAGCGCATAAATGCATGACCAGTAAAAGACACTGAAGTCGCCGTGAAAGGGATAAATGTTATACAACTGCGATGTACAAATAGCAAAAACTTTCAAACAATTTCGCGAGTCTTTAAACTTGCTTCCCAATTTTTCGTATTTTCTCACTCGTTCTTTGGAACATTTCTATTTAACCATTTGCCTGCAGCACGATTGTAATTAGAAATGCACGCGTAGTTTGCGTCTACAAAATAGTTAACACGAAGCGTGAAATAGTGGTGCTATATTGCTGTTGAAATAAACCTTCGAATACTGTTGCACGATGGCAAAGTAGGAATAAAATCTTGCCTTTCACAGTCAAAGGGTTAATCGGTGGTACATTCCGACTAAGCTTCTCTTTCTTAATCGCTCGACGGTAATCGAGTGTTTCGTTAATTCATTTTTCGATCGTCAAATTTACCGATAACCAAGGGTCGGATAATTGTTCGTTCCGTTAATCGACGATACTCTTATAATCGAGTATTCTACTGCACCTTTGTATCGTTCAAACAATTAGCCTTTGAAGAACGCGCGATATTTTCCCCTCAGCGATACCTAACTACATGAATTCCAATGTAATCTTTTTCACGCACGCAGAATTTACCTTGGAGCTTAACCCGCGTGCATTCGCTCGTGATTATTCGAGTCACTCCAGAAGCTGTTAGACCTTGCCTCCGTAATTTATGTTCAACCCAAGCCCGTGAATTTACAATCGATCAACGCGGGGCAAAAACACGCCGTAAATTATTCGATCGATCGAAGGCGATTTGTTCGGGAAAAGTTGTAGGTACATATAGTTGCAATAAAATTGAAATAAAGCATGTAATATCCCTCGTTCCAATAATTATGCGCTCACAGTGTTGCAATCTAGGCATAATTTGAAATCTCCAATGCGGTAATTGGACTGCGGTTTTGTATGCACGCGTGGGGAATTTAAATTCGTAAAACGACACAGTATACGTAAGTACGTGTAATAGGTGAAAACGTACCAACGTATCCTAAGCGGAGTACAAGTTCTTGCACATGGCGAGTAAAGCAACCCTTCGTCTAAATTCTGTTCCCTTAATTTTGTTAGCAAAGGTATGAATTTGCATACAGATCCGCGGACTATCTTGTAAGTCGAAGCCAAAATTAGAGTTCAAGTTAACCCTTACACTGTAAACCGGGATCAGATCGACTCCAGCGTTTTCCGTCCAAAACTATATCCGCACATTTCGTCTTTCGCTTTGTATAAACGAAGAAACAATATACTTAAACAAACAGTTGCTCGATTCTATCCTTTCATCCCCAATTTAGAATGTTTTAAGATGCTGATACGATGATAAAATCTCACAGGAAGTGTACAGCTTAAGATAAATAAAAAAAAAAAACATTTACAATGTAAGGGTTAAATTTCATCCGCAATATAACGCCGTTCTGTCGAGTCTACTACACAATTCGTAGCGTTTGTTCGCGCGCGAATCGTCGTTGCGTAGGGCAAAAAATTGGAGCGGAAACAGGAGTGAATGAAGACTCGAACGATATATGTTCATAAATAATACGGAACAACAAGTTTTTAGTGGAAGGATGGCGCCGTCACGGTGTTTAATTGCGCGACAAGTTGATGGATGCGCGTTCGCTGGACTTCCGCGACGATCGTTTGCGTCCTCGCGCAAAGGTAACGCGTTAGAAAGTTTTGAGGAAGACGTATATGTGCACGGAGAAACACGGCCGAAGTAGAAACCGCGGCAATTATTGAAATTACGTCACGCTGGAAAAAAAAAAAAAAAAAAAAAAAAACTGGCCGGAGAAAGGATTACGTGGAAGCCGGGACTTGCAAACGCAACTTTCACGTAACGTCGAACTTTTCTTCGACCGTTCTCGATCCCCTTTCTGTATCTTACACCTTTTATTCGCCTTTTTCTCCCTTCTGTAAACGGCGTGATATAACGGCTCGTGAGCACGGCGGTCGTTAGAAAAGCCCCCTTTTGCTGTCGCTTCCTAGTTCGCGGAGCACGCCGCGGCACGATACGTGTTGCCATTTTTACGCTGCTCCCTGTTACGCTGCTGCCTACGCTCCTTTTGCTTTCGACGGCCGCTAAAATGCCACCGTAGCTGCCAACATTTCCCATCGAATTTCGGTGTAAGTATATAAAATACGCGTCCTATAATCTCTAATAAAAAGTTATTTTTATTACGATTGTTATTACTATTATTATACGGGCTGCACGATTTGTACAAAAGAAGATACAAGATGTACGAACGAGAATAATATACCAATGACTAAAGGTAACACATTCAAACTAAGAGTGAAACTAAAACTTAGAGATAAATGTTAATCGAAGTCCGTGCGAAAGCAAACGATATGGAAAATGACTAAGAGTCGTCATGTATAAGGGACTTGCTACTAGAACTTGTAAATGAATTAAGTGTACCTAAAGAAAGTCAATACTAACACGCATATTGATTACGTTGCTTCCGAAATAGTCAACTCTGAATGTTTGGGACTTACGCAGGGATCGCGAACGCTTAATTTTGTCCTAAATAATTGCTAATCGTTTTATGCTAATCATAGCAGAAATCTAGAGCCCAGGTACACTATAAATATCGTCGCTGATGGGTTAAGTAACTCAAATCACTATAATCTAAGACGTCGTGGTTCTATATTTAGCAATATCAATATAATTTAATCACTCTCGACTCGTATTTGCACGTATAATTAATTCTTTATACGTTTCATAACCGCGTAACGGTGATCGTTTTGTTCGACACGCGATGACCAATTCGAAGACCAGTTAAAGTCGCATGCTTTTCTAGCCGCTGCCTCCAGCACTAAATTTTTCGAACACGAAAAATGGGAATGCTAATAACTTCTATAATATCGTCAACAGGCCTTCGAAAGAATTTATTCAGACAGCTAGAACGTCGACAAATAAATCTCCAAAGCGTCGATATCACTCTCTTCATTCGTTACCTTGGAATAAATTCCCAAACGTCGCCCCGAAGTTGCATCCCTAAACGCAGCATATTAATCTCTCAGGTACGCGGCAAGCTACAATCTAACGTAATTTTGCGTACGAGCGAATCTGCGAACTTTCGCAAACGAAATGCAAAGCGGCGGATATTCGGTCGCGCAGAGAGTCGTACGACAACTTTGCGGATCGCGTGCTCGACGGATTGATCGACACAGGCGAGGAGAAAGGATGATTCAGAAGAAAAGTTGCAACTCGTTGCAAGCGTGACTTCGAGGATGCGCCGCCGCGCCGATTGGTCGCTTGCATCAGAGGCGCGTTACGTGGCCGCGGAATAAGATTATAACGCGTTCGGCTCGCCTGTGTTGGACGAGCGGAAAGTGAAATTCTCGTCACGCCTAATGCATTGTCCTAGGGGAGACATTGCATATCGATTGCAGCAACCCGTGCGTTTCAACGGTGCCCCGTAATTGGTGATCGAACACCGAAAACGTCTCGAAACGAGCCTGTGCGCCTCGTAATCGCTCGCCCGATTTTGCAAGCGAAATTCATTAAAAGCTGTGCGCTGCATCGAGAAGCTTCCCTGGAGATATACTTCTCGCGACGACCTCTTTAATCCGCTAAACAAGATATGCATTTTTGCGTACAGATTGCAACCTATGCTTGACTATTTTTGTGCTTCGCTAACCACCTTTAACCCATTTGCATCCGCGTAAGATGACTGATATTGATATTACTGATGTTTGTGATGTACCACTATGTATCGATCACTTTAAAGGTAATCGTACTGATCGATAAAAGGTTAATACGCTATACTTAAATATAATGCTATACTTTGTCTTAATTATTGCACGCAATTGCCGCAGGAAAACCGAAAGTCTCCGATCCATGAAGCTGATCGCGTATTTATTGCAACGATACAAATGGGTTAAGAATCAAGCTTCTCGATCAGTTCAATTAATTCTCTGTTACTTTGTGAAACTGTAAAAATGTCTATTGTGTGGAAAGGCGAATCAACCCGTATAAATAAATAATAATAAAATGCTGATAAAAGACACGGCAACCATTCGCAAACCAAACGGCTTAGTTCCAACAGGACTAATCACAACAGCAAGAATCTCGTCCGCGAAAGACTGAAATTCAATAATAATAATAATCATACGTTAAACAATCTCTTTTCTACGACTTCAAGCAAAGTGCATACGTACGCTAATATGTATATCCCGTAAATGAAACAAACCACGCTAAAAGCTGGGAATAAACTAAGCTAGAAGCAGTCTTCCATCGAAGGCCTCGAGACTCTAACTATCGACTCTGAATAGTTGGAAACGTTACCGAGTGGATCGTAAAGTTAGAAATTTAGCGTTCGACGTCTGCACGCGAGTTATTCGCCGCGCGCGTTCGAATCGTGACGGGCAAACGGTACCCGTATTAAACGCGCGCTTTATTTTTCTGCGGCTTAAGCGGACTTCGAAGGCTGCTCGATTGAGAGACGGCCGAGTACGATACAAACACTCAGGAATGTACATATTTATACTGTTGCACAACCGGCGCTATATTACTTTCTACTTTTCGTAGACTTTTTCGAAAAGAACGCTAACGAACGCGCAACGCGATGAACGGAGAAATTAGCTCGTTGACGATGCCATGTTTTGTACGGTGGCTACGCAAAGTATTGGCACATCGTTGTATTTATTAGATGAGAAAGCAAGTTTACGCGAATTTATATCCTGCTGAAAACGATCAGAGAACATTGCACCCGTTGTTTTCGTATCGCTTCGATTCCGGGCTTAAATGTTTAATTTATTTATTACTCGTCCTGCGAATTACCAATATTCTAGACGTATGATTTAATTTTTCGGTACGTCCCTACTTTCTAAAGCATCGTTATGTTTGTATCGGGGAGTGGTTACTTTATGCTTGCATTCGCTGCAATTAAAATTCCCCTGATCAGTGTTACTGTGTCCTGTATCCTTGCGAAATTCTTACGAGTGGCTTACCTGTCAGAAATTTAAATATGTAAAAACCCGAACAATACGCGTAACGTGCAAAAATATACAAGCATCCCGAGTAAAGGATACTTCGAGATACTTGAAAGATGAAGCGCGTCTCTATCAAGGTTCCACTCGTTTAATCGCGTTCGAAAAGACACGATTTGCATTACAATTCGCCGCGCACTCGTGAGAAATTAAACTACAACTCGAACACACGATTGTATGAGCGGACGGTAAACCCGTGCAAATTTTGTTGCCGCGCCTAATATCGCGATAATCGCGTCCTGTTTGCTTAATTCCGACTATATATAGCAGCTGTACGCGAGTAGAGGAACGCGCTATTGACCTGATCCAGAAACGTCCGATTGAAAAACACTTTTTCTGCAGCCAGCGGACGGGGATGTGGGGCAATTTCGATGAAAGATAGAAGAAGTTTCGAGCGCGAGATAAAACGGGTACGCGCTTGGAACCTAGAACGCGTTCCACTTGCGAGTTTACATGGAAGGAAACCTGTTTACAGGGGAAACACGTAGAAAGTACATAAGAGAATATCTGCTTACATAATGTTAGGGGGCCTAGACATTAATCGGATGCGAGAAAAGAGCCGATACACTCACGTACCGTTCATGACTATAATCTAAACCGCGATATTACGCGCGATGTGTAACAGAGGGTCTGGCAAAAATTTCCGGTCCAAGCATAACTTAGCAACCCTGCAATCGCGTTCTTTATAATCGCGAGGTTAAAAAGCAGCAGGTATTTAGTTTGCCTTACGCATTTTATTTGCTAGCGGTAAACAAAGCGTTAAGTGTTTACGATTTCCCGTTCTCCATTTTTTTCGTCACCTCGAAATTCTTTTTATAGTCGCTGTGCTTCCTGATGGGGGAATAGTCTGCAGTTCTTCTCGCAGACCGATGAGTCCGCTGCTTAATTAGTTTCCTTACGAATGTAAAACATTTAACGAATGCGAGAATTCGCAGACCATTTTTCTTCCTCGAAGCTCCTACACGAGAATGCTTTTTCTTCTTTTTTAGGATTACACGAGCGGCGTATCGCGCGAAACGCGTTTTCAAAAAACTTGTCACTTACGTAGGATATTATAATCGGCGGGATGGAATTTGCATTTGTACGCGCGAACGAAATCCCGAAAGGACACGCGGCTGGAATATGTTTTAAAGCGACGGAGGCTTAAAAGTCAGGCACGTCGAGGCGGGCTCATTAGTATTGCAACACGATCAACTATGTAAAGGAGAGCCTTTCTCTTTCCGAATTACTTTCCCTGGCGGCTCGTCCAGAACGCGTTGTTCCTCCACGTTCGATTCTTCGGAATTAAACGGTGAATCACGCTGTCACGGCGAACGATCGACGATACTTATAATCGCGAGGCGTTCGTCGAAGGGAAACTAGTCGCTTGCAAGTTGATCGTCGGGGCAAACCTCGAATTAACCCAATTCACGGCTTCGTTTACGTATCAATCTTCCTCTTACGACTTAGACGCGCAACGTCCATTCAATCCGATATGCAAGGCTAACGGCATTACAATCCATTAGCTTCAATTAAAATTTGCACGCCTTGAAATATGCATACTGGTGCTCGATCTCTTGGTACAAGGCTTCATTTCAGACGCCAATCACAGCTCGGTTTTTAGCGATTTTTAGCGAACCGGTTAAAATGACCGCCTGATCATTTATCGTTCATACAAAGGTTATATTAAACTTGCAGCGGCGCAGTTTGAAGAATAATCCACGATTTTTTCTGTACGACACACGAACAACGATTTACGCGCTTCGAGCGTTCAACATTTTTATTTATTTCATGGAAATAAGTATACTTTAGTCGTTGGTAGGTTCAACGTTAAGAATCGGGATGCTAATTATTAATTAACAATTTTCCGGTGGGCTCGATTAATCTGGTTTCCGAGGAGCTTATGTGTGCTTCTCCGATTGCTCGAAGCAGCGTGTTATAATAAAACCGTGGACACTTACGCGAATTCGTATAATTAACCGTAGGTATTTATTATTATGCTACGTTTATATAATATTAACGTTTACGTGGTATATACGTGATGTGTCGTATATATGCGTCACGATTACATTGCAGATCTTTATGCTATTTTAAAGTAAAACA
Organism: Eucera pruinosa; assembly: GCA_028830335.1. Classification (NCBI taxonomy): domain Eukaryota; kingdom Metazoa; phylum Arthropoda; class Insecta; order Hymenoptera; family Apidae; genus Eucera; species Eucera pruinosa. Next base: position 18,675,457 of record JAMYCR010000007.1, read on the forward strand.
AAAGTTACAGTGGTTACGGTACAACAATAGACGTTAAGAACAGAAAATTTAATAAAAGGCTAATTTGATCCTAAGAACCCTCTGAATTTTTTTAGAATCTTCTGACGCCACTTTCTAGAAGGTCCCTCGTTCTATTTCGCCCGAACAAGCTAAGTACATAGAAAATAATTATTGGGACAACCTAGTATAAATACTTGTACGTACAAACGAAAGTTCCGCACGATTTGTTTAGCATTACACCAATGTAAATTCTTCTTAAATATTTGTTTAGAAACTTATACCGTTCAAAGAATTGGAGAAAAGGAACCTAGAAAAAAGCAGTTTCATACCCTAAATATTCTAGCGCGCTCTCTCCTTGAGTATCCGGTGTATTTTTTGTATATCACGTTGTTGCCCAATGAAATTTCGCATAAGTGCACCAGAATGCACCAGTTTAGCAATGCTCGCGGCATTCGTTTCATCGTTTAAACGTGCAACCCGACAGTGTTCGATCGTTGGGCTCCGTTGCACGTGAAATTTCGTTGCACTCATTAATGGACGGACAAAGAGCACAAGAAGCGGACTGGAAACCGGGTTTTTTTTCTTTTTTCACCAATGCTTGTCGAGTAGCCCTTGAACTTTGCCAAGGAAACTCCAACCATAAGCGCAATACTCGCGAGCGAAAGACCTTCTCGCAAACCGGTCTCCCTCGATATCCAGCCTATCGAATTCGTCCACTTTCTTTTGTACGATTCTTTTTCATCCAAATATCAATGCCATCCGTGTTCGCTAACCTTCCGCGTTTCTTTACGTCTTTTAAAGGAAGGACGCGTTGATATCGTGTCACGCGAAGTAACGTGCAATTGCGCGATGTCATTTGACATTCCGTTGCTTCAAATCTGTTGCAAATTTGCGAACAAATTACGATCGCTTGACTGCGGGCTTTTATGCAAATTTATACAGCTATGAATGACTTTGAAGAAACGGGAACTAAATCGGGGCTTGCTTCGCCCTTCAACGATGAGTATCATAATTTCTACTGTACTTGGCGTATGACATTTGGTGTAATCGAATATCCACGATTTAATGTATTTACTATGTCTTCGCAAAAGTAAGGCCCTTCCTTAATCCATGGCTTTGCATTCTGTACTTAGTTGCACCTTTAACCCTTCCCGGACCCTCTGCAAACATCCACCCAATCGTTTTCGTAGACTAAACTTGTTGGTTATCTCGACACGTGTTAACTTTAAATTGATATCATTAATAAACGCTTCAAAGACAAAATTCGATGGCTTGGTATTCGAAAGTTTGGAAATTCACCGGCTTGAAATTCAAAACCAAAATATTCCCTTAGGTATTATCGTGTCCCGTGCTCAAAGGGTTAAACGTCCATCAAACGCGTAAAAATCCGCAGCCCAATGCAACGTAATTATACGATTTCACGTGACTCGATATAAACGCGTGTCTGCGTTTAACAGCCTTGAGAAGACATCGATCGCGATGGAACGTGTTTGATTTTTCGCGCTACCGTATTAAGTAATAAGAAGTCGTATACCTGCTTGCGTTCGTATTCGGTTCAGGTAGAAGAAGTAGCGTTATGTGCGTCGATGAATGAAATCCAGTGGGAACAGACGAGATTGTTCGCGCGTTTCATTCTTCGTACCGAACGACGAACAAATGGGGAAACCGGGTGGCTCACGTGCAAAGATTGAACTTGACTTTGACCGTTCAATGGCAGATTGTGTCAGAGATCTCGGCACGTACCTACGTAAAATCCATTGTTATTCTAATTTCTCGAAGCGGTTACGCGTACACGATCCTACTTTTGTGCGAACGGAATCGATAATAAGATTCCCTCTGGTCGTTGCTTCGTATCACGTATTAGGTAATTCAACCGAACGAAACGTTCACTCCCTGCTCTGTTCGGAAGAGCATTTGTAACCCTTTACCTAGAATATTGCTCGATTCTTTCGTTGAACGATGCAGAATTCCATCGCGTGGCTGACAATAAGACGAAACCTAACGAAGAAGAAGAGAAATTTCACGGAGTGACAAAGTTCCAAGAATGAAACGCAGTACGAGTGGAAAGCAATTACGAAATATTCCACAACCGCTTTAAACGATACCTTAGAACTCAATTAGACGTGTCTAATCCCATTGTTCAACGAAGCGCCATCCAATCGCGTGGCTAACGTGGAATCGAAGGAGCAGAGAAATTTCGCATAGTGGCAAGGTTTCATTGACGAGATTCCGTGTTAGCGGAAATCAGTTGCGAAATGTTTACCAATGTTTTAAACAAAACCTTAGAATTCAATTCCTTTGTTCAACGAACTAAAATCGCATCGCGTGACCAAGCAACGCGAGATGAAGTCGAACGGAGGAAAAGAGAAATTGCACGGAGTTCCATCAATGAAACGGCACATTTGCGAAAAATTAATTACGAAATATTTGCAAGGGGAAACGATGGATCGATGACGTGGCAATTTATCCTGTAACCGCAAATTTACCGTTGACGCAACGGATCCCGGTGATTAGACTACGTTCCGTGCAACACGTACAGCACGCCGATCTATGGAAATAGTCTGTGAGCCACGATTATGATTAGATAATATTACTTTCTTCTGGAATAGAAAGTCTTATTAGACAACCGCCGGATTCCAGGCTCCTCGATTCGTGTCGTAATCTTTGGTAATGAAAATTATGTATTACCACCGACGTCGATGGATGAACGTCCGCTATGAAAGTGTTAATCGAGCCACGATATCTTGCTTACGACATCCATCCAACCATCCTTTATTATTTACCGTTAATCTCTTGCTCTACAGCGAAGCCTTACGCTCGTGCCGCCAATTGCGGTCTAATTACGGGAAAACGCCCTGCTACGCTTATTAATAGGCTTTAATTTCGATGCTAACAGGAATTGCAAATTGTAGTCTACGAGATCGAAGATTGCCAAGCATAAATTACGTACAATTTTGAGCGTGTAAGCGAGCGAAAGGAAGTACAGATATGCGTGGAACTTAAATGAGAAACAGAGAAGTTAATTTTGATTAATATAGAATAAGCTAACATTGTACTTGTGTATTTTTATTAATTACTACACACGGCAAGAGCAATAGGTAGGCGAATCCTGTATAATATTTTAATGTTCTGCATTTGACATGGTGTAAAGTAGTAGGCAGCTACCAACACAGTGAACAGTGTTTGAAAAATTCTCAAAGCAAGAAATTAACCCTTCGAGCGCTACGGACGCATACGGCCAATTTTAAACATAATCCATAGCGTTTACAAATTCGAGTCTTTCAACCCAATAAACTACTGTAAAATGTTCACCAAATATAAATTTAGAAGCTTCGCGATGATTAACAGAGATTACAATATTCATATCAAATATCGTGTATACGCGTGAGCCGTGAAACGAAATCTAGAAACGCGCCGATCTCCTAAAATCACTTACAACTAACATCCAAAGGGATAAATGGGAATCGAGTCACGATTGCGAAAGAGAAATTTGTTCTACCGCCTTCGTTCTAAGCTCTGTGTTCGAGCATCTGCTTAGATACGGCATTGAACCACCCACACGAATTTTGAAACGTAGCGGCTTTCGTTGGCATCCGATCCAAAGTGATCCGGAAATGGTCACTCGTCGAGCAAAGTGAAAGTACATTCTGACTGTGACGAAGTGGGTCATCGCTCATGACTCGCAAGTCATCCCGAAGAAGACAGGCGCGCACCGATTTCGTGTGAAACCATTAACAAAACGTCTAAACTTACGTGGAATTTTTCTCTTTTTACAGTCGATGACGCCTCGGGCAGATACAGCAACAGTTTCTTTTGGGGAAACTCGTACTACGTTGGATCGGCCACCGAGTGCGCCTACATCGACGAAGATTACAGTAGAAAAATTCCAAAAGTCCGTCAAGATGCGTCGATGGACGAAGTGGAGGAATTCAACACCGAGCCGCGAAAGAGGAACATCGGTCTCAGCGGGAATAATCTCTGGACTGATACGAAATTGGACATGCCACCGTATAAACTCGGATTTTACATGATGACCGTCTCGGTGAACGCCACTTTGTCTTCCTTGGTAAATGATTCTAAGCTTATTTCACCCTTTGTTGACTAATCTGTAGTATGCGGCTTTTTGATAACGATCTGTACACATTGAATTACAGACGAGGACGATTTACTTAGGAGTATGTCTGCCTTTTTCGTGTTCCGCTAGCGATGTTTCCGTGATAGCAAAGCTTGCTGCCAGCGAACAGGCGGCGAAACATTCGTCGATCGAGAAGGTTCGAGATCAGCACGACATGTACAACATGTACGAGGACCCAGTATTCTGGATTCTATTGTACGTTCAATTCCGAATTAATTTAATTCGACATCCTATTAAGTCAGAGATCGCAGAAGCATAGAAAAGTTGGACAAAACCCATTCATACTGTTATGGCTGTTATATATAATTGAAAGATACCTCGTAACGTTAGTAAAATCGCAACAACAAGGACTAGGAAGAAGACAAACGAATTAACAATTTCGTTGCGGATGATTTTAGTCAAAGAATAATACGCAGAAGTCGTAAAAATACTGAACAGCACTGCGTTAAACTCGTCTTCTTCTCCCAATCCTTTCCTATTCGTCAGATAGAGACGAATTTTAGGTGTTTCAAGACGTCAATGGAGTTTTTAGTTACCAAAATTAATTGTCAAATGTCATCGACTAGCCTATAGCAACGAAAGGGTTCAAAAAAGAAAAGACGATAGGAAGAAAGAGTCTAACATCTAATATAATAATACCGAAAACGTTTCAGCGGTGTGACCAGTGGGGTTTTCGTTCTAATGATAATCGGCACCGGATACGATGTCTACGTAACGAGGAAATACACGCGGGGAAGGAACGTGATTTACGATTTGGAGAGGCACGCGAAACTCGAGCAGCTAGCAGTCGGAAATCAAAAGTCTCTAAGCGGTAAGAGGATTTACGTAAATTGAGCGTTATTATCTCGCTTGAAATGTCCTTGCTGTAACGTTCCTCCCTTTGACGCGGCTCGAGGGCAACGTATGTAGCATCGTAACGGTTCATGCCCCTTTCCTGAGAACAAAAGGGTGACTAACACTTACAGACTAGCACAGGAGGACATGGACAGTAGCAGAGACAGTGACACACTTTTATTATTATATTCCGTAGCTTTGCAAGGTAAGGTCTACCTTCCTGTTCCAGCGGCAGAAGCTATCATCAACGGGCCTCAGTCGTTGGCAGTTAATAACAACAACGATCACGAAGGTAGCCTAAGATCGGCCAGTCCGGAAGGGCACAAATTCAGTAAGCCACTCTTTCTTTCGATTAACGGCATGAGCACAGTATGGATCATCGATGAGGCTACGTTTCATTTTCCCACTTTATCAATTTCGCTGTTTTCCTTTGAATACGCTGCTCCACAGGAGGATAACAGGTCTTTTAAAAAGCACAGAATTTACGTAAACCTTTTTATCCGACCGCGAGTTTTAAGCTACTTGGAACCGTTCGTAATTTTAGTCAGCACTGAAAGGGTTAATATTTCAAGGTATTCTTCAAACGTGCACATCGATGATCCACGAAGTCGCGAAGACGAATAAAGTTATTAATTGGACGCGTTAATATTGGCGATGATAGAAGAAAATAAAAGGCGAAATTCTCGCAGGTGTTATCGAGGAATTGGTGCTCTCCTTCTCGGTTCGAGCCAACGTGAAGATCATCTGCGACGACAAAGTCGGGGGCGACACGATCAGCACGATCCACGGTCTCAGAGCCATATCGATGGCCTGGGTTATCCTCGGCCACACCTGCATCACCGCCTTCAAGTACTCCGACAACATGGAGTACAGAAAAGTAGTGGAGAAAAAGTTCCTCTTTCAAACGGTCACGAACGGAGCCTTCAGCGTGGACACGTTCTTCTTCATGGGCGGGTTACTCGTCAGCTTTCTGTACTTTAGAACGAACGCGAAGGGAGATTTGAATAAGCTAACGCAGGGCACGCGAGGTTTCGTTGCCGGTAGTTTGAAATTCATCGGTCTCCTCGTCTACCGATTTTGCAGACTCACGGCTCCTTACATGTTCGTGCTGGGAATGGTACAAATCGCGATGAAATGGTTTTACTCGAACTCCGTGTTCGAGCCACCGACCGCGGATCACTATAATTGCGCCAACTATTGGTGGAGGAATTTACTTTATATCAATACCCTGTTTCCAGTCGACCAAATGGTGAGTCGCTCGATTCTCCGTCGAAATTTGCGTCCGAATAAACGAAATCGTGTACACGTTGCTATATTTAATTAAGGTGGTAATCGAAGTATGGCGATTGCTATTTCAGTGTATGATCTGGAGCTGGTACGTCGCGGACGACACTCAATTCTACATTGTTGGCGGCGTGATATTGGTTTTAGCAACCAATCATTTCAAAATCGCCACCTTCGCGATGACTACTTTATTGCTTAGTTCCTGGCTGACCACTGGCTACATTGCTCTGGTGAATAATCATATGCCAAGCTCGGACGATCCGTTGGCGTTGTTCGATAAGATTTACGACAAACCCTGGACCAGACTCGGCCCTTACCTCATAGGCATGTCGATGGGCTATTTCCTTTTCAAGACTGATTGCAAAATAAAAATGTCCAAGGTACGTAGAAATCGATCGAGAAGACCAGGTCTGTAACTAGGTAGATGCAACAGGTGCACAGGCACAGAGAAGAATTATTTTTGAATACAATTGGATTGAATTATAGTAGCTGCAATCCTATCTTTGAATTCGCGATTTCACGTGCAACGATGTGATAGTTAAAGCACCGAGGAAGAGCTCGGGAAGAAGGAACGAATTGTAATCGAATTACTTTCAGACGACAGTTTGCGTAGGCTGGCTCCTTTCTTCGGCGTGTCTCTTAAGTTTGTTATATGGCTTATACGAAGCAGAACTTAGTCCCATAATGGCGGCAGCTTATTCTTCGTTAAGTCACAGTGTCTGGGCGCTTGGTTTATCGTGGATCGTTATTGCGTGCAGTACCGGTTACGGAGGTAAATATTTCGAACAGGAGATAGGGAAATAATCCTTTAAATATTTCAACGTTGAATGTTTCCAGGATACGTGAATAGTATCCTGTCGGCGCCGATTTTATATCCATTTAGTAGGACGACGTATTGCGCTTATTTGGTGCATCCACTCGTAATTCGATTAACAGCTATGAATATGGACTCGCCGTTCCATTTAGGAAAATATACCATGGTACGTCAGCGTAAAAATATAGCAACTATTTTTTATCTACGATATCAGACCGCGGACTTTTATGCAGATATGGATTTTTAGATTATATGTATCTTAACTATGAGAATGTTTATTTTCTGTATTGCAGTATTTTTTGCGCTTTTATTGTCCGATACAAAAAATACGTATCACACTTCAACAATTATGTTACGTATATACATCTCACGATGTGAAATTTGTAGGGCCGTGGTTTTCTCTCGTGCTAAACTGAGAAAGGGTTAAAGGATGAGACAAATTTCATTTCTTTGCATGCAATTTCAATGTAAAATTTTGATAGGGCATAAAAATCCGCGCCCCACTAGTTGTGCATCTGGATAATAAAATTCTAACGTCCGGAAAAATGTGCGATCGATCGGTTTGGGTTCCGAGTGATTCGTTTATCGATGAGCTTATTAACGGTAAATGGTATATTTATTTTTGCAGATGATCACGTTCTTCGGACAGCTGGTTTTATCCTACATATTATCGTTCATCATATCGGTATCGTTCGAAGCTCCGATCGTGAGCATGTTAAAGATACTTTCGCCGAAAAAGCGGAAACGCATACAATGATGCGGACGCGATTAGTTATCACACTGCAAGGTGTCTCGTAAAATTATTTATGTCTTTATTTGTAATTAATGTAAAAAATTATAAATCGGTGCGCAAGCCATTGACGTATTACAAACACGGTGTAAAGCACGCGCAACTTTTTTTTTGCATTAATGCAAACACGTAGTCTTAACTCTACTATACATTGTTACTTATAAAATAAATTATTTGTCTCTTTGTACATCCTTGCCTGCATTCCTTCCACCGTACAAAAGAATATACCCTCGTTTGCATACCATCAATTTTATTTTTACACGTAACATATATAGAAAATAAATAGCAGCGTACTTTTTGCCAAAACTTTCGCTTACAAAATATTACTTAACGTCGCCTACTTTCGGTAGACACTTGTAACGCTCGACATTCTCAACCCATTCGCAAGCGTTTCGATTAAAAACGAATCTAAAACATAAACCGCAAACTCAATTGGACTATTAACCAAATAAATTCGTATTCAATTTAATCGATTACACGGGATTGTATTACGACAATATACTTTTTACGCAAATAATTATTTGCCTAGGCATCGAATGTTTCGAATCGCAAAAGTAACATAAAATTCTGGAAACTCGAAACCTTTTGAGTTTCGAGGAATTTCGAAGCTTCGAATGTTTCCGTCCCTAATAAAAATCCGTAGTCTAATTATTATGTATCGAGCACTTTAACTCGTTATCGTTTTAAATGATCTCTCTCCCCGTTCTTCGAACCCAAATTATCCACGACTCTTGCGAATGGGTTTAGACACGATAACAAAAATGCAATTAGCATAATCTAGACGCCTCCTTCGATCGCAACTTCCGTATTGATTTCAACGTAATGCGGCCCTTGAGTCACGAACTCTCTAAACCTTTGCATCGTCGGCGCATCGAATACATCTCGCTCAGCTTCCGCCAATCGTTTCACGACTTCGAACTTGGCTTCTTTGCATTCCTTAAAGGACTCTACATTCCTATCCAGCAGGAATTCCACCAAACCCGGATAGTTGTTAATGTATTCCTGGCCCCAAACCTGAGAAGCCAGAACCGCCAACACTTCCAAACACGCTTGCCTTATGTCCGCAAACGGTTGCCTGCACAACGCAACGATCATCCCTAACGGATCATCGCACATAGAGTCGAACCAAGATTTCGTCAGCGACAAAATCCTGTTATCCTGTTCCGCCTTTGGAACGTCGAGTACGAGAGCCAAGTTGTTGAGCCCGCAAATTCGGAACTGCGTCGGCATTTTCTGTATCACCTCGGTGATCTTTTTCAACGTGCTCGGCATCGCCTCGCCCAACGCTTGCAACGCGTATTTTCCTTCCACGCACATGGAAACGTGGCCCAAAGTATCCAACGCGACGGCGAGAATCGTTTGATCGCCGCTCTCGATCACTTCGAACAACGCCGACACTACAGCGGGATATTTGGAGAAGATCTCGTTCGGCCAATAGCGAGCTACGTTGCCGAAAAATTTCATCAGACCGGGGATCAATAGATTGGATAAAGGATTCTCGTTGGCCTGAGCTATCTTCTGCACCAACTTTCTCAGAACTTCCTGCTGCTCCAAGTAACTCAACCCCTCCTCCGTTAATGCCAATTGCGTCAAGATTTGTAACGCGTTTATCTGCAGCAATATATCCTCGCTCTCGAGGATATCGAACAGGCTATTGAGAAATCCCGATTGAGCGGACGCTTCCAAACCCTCCTTCGAAGATTTCGCTACGTCCACGATAACTTCGTAAACGCGGAACGTAACGAAATCGTTCTTCGCTAATAATCTCGCGAAACTTCTCAGCAGTTCGCCCGTGTATAGTATCTGCAAACCGTTCGAGCTCTTGCCGATCTCCTTCATTATACCCATCGCGCATTTCGCTACCATCAGACTCTCGTCGGCGATCCTATTTATAATAGCGACCAACAAGTTCACGTCCGCGAGCAGCAGAGATATCTTTTGGGGGTTGGAAACGATGCACAAGATTTCGTATAATACGAATGCCCTAACCACGGCGTCCGGGTGATTTATCAGCTGAGATATCTCTGCCGGATATCTCTGATATACCTCTCCGGGCTCTAAAATGCCGAACAATGTCTTCAAAATGTCACACAATTGCTCTACAAACTCTCTGCAAGAGAAAAAGTAATTCGTCTTTTTATGGGCCTAATTTTCCTTCTCCTTCTTCTAACGTTTCTCTAATGCGTTAATTAACATTTCGACGAATCATTCGATTATTCGAAGTAGAGTTGTTTAACCCATTTGCCTCATTTTATGAACTAAACTACAAAGCAGTTAAATATAGATAATAAATTTAGATAAAGACCCCAGCTTGTGTTGCAAAGGTGCTACATTTTTATAATGCTTGTAACAAATGAAAGTTCACAATGGTCTAATAAGCTATCTGTTGTCATTGTTCATTGTTTATCTATCAGATTATCCCATAAATTCTTGTTGAATTTTATACGAAAAGGATGCAGCTAACTTAGCAAGGAAACAAAATCTTTTTTGCCAAGCTTTGATTCCCTATTCTCGCCATTAGGATTGCTTTAGATTGAAACTATTTTGAGTTGCACCGTGCAAAAATATGATTTTAGATTAGAGCAGCAGCTTTAACAGGTGGCAAAAATTTCTTTTGCAGAAAATTTCTACAGTGGTTATAGGAAGCATTTGCACGCTGTTTTATCTTTCTTTTAAGTACTGCTTAACTAAATTCAATTATATCAAACTTGATATCATTGAATGTAAATATAGTCACATAAGGTGTTATTAAACAATAGAAAATTTGCCACAATTAAATTTGATTAAGTAGTACTAGAATGTAAAGATGCTGTGCTATGCTAAAACAATTTCTATATTATTCTATACTATTCTGCACTCTTTTATATCCCTCTGTCTTAATTAACTTTACAAGTGATTATCATTAGACTACAGATCTTTATGCATTTATGGCAAATTTAAACAAGCAAAAGAAAACAGGTTCTATGTGATATACAAAGGTGTATGAAATATTTAAAGTAAAGTTCAAATCACAACGTTTATAGGATTGAGCATATCTTTAGATAAAGCCCATTCTTTTAATTTTACTTAAAGAGATACAAATTTGCATAAATATCTGCAGTCTAATCATCACGAGTTGAACGCGTATTCGTTATTTCTCGCATACCGTATTATTTCAACCGAAATGAACATTTAATTGAAGGAGGAAATAATGCCGATGTTTATAACAATTACTCAGCATTTCAATCCGAGACGAATGGGTTAAAGAAAAGATCATTTTCGTTTGGAATTTGTTCTCGAATCTCGGAGATTCGTAAAGATCGAAGAAAACAATGCTTGAAGTTACGTTAAGTGTTACTTAATCGATCCGAATAAGATTATCGTGAATAGATACCTGTCATTTGAGGTTAACTGTGGAAACAATTGACTGAAATCCACGTTACGAGAAATCTGCTCGGTTTCTCTATTGTTCAAGCTTCCCAATTTGATTTTCATCTCGGACAAGATATCTTTTTTCTCGTCAACGTTGTTTACTTCGCCGAGGTGAACAATTTTCATTTGCAACCACTCTGCCATTGTCGGTACACTGACATTACTTTTTTGAAAACATTACCACGGATCAGCTAAGAGAATAGATTCATCGTCTCGTGGAAATTTCTGCTCCGTTCTCTAATGTATCGATCGCGCGGACCATCAAAAGTTCTACAATGTGCCGCTAACTTTGTCGCGTTGAAATTAAATTCATATTTTTATTATCAAAGTTGAAGAATTAGATCTCAAGTAAAGGGTTGTTCCACTCTCAAATCACAATAATTATTTGTATGCCGCTATGTATATTTTCGGCCTTTTTGCATATTTAAACTTCCCGTAAATGCATAAAAATCCGCACGTTTAACCGCAAGAAAGAATCAATGAATTTCGACTGCGATCGCGATTAGAAGAGAATCTATTCCGAACATTATTAACAATTATTTATTTTGCAATCGTTTAGTCACAATTCCGACCACTTCAGTGCCCTAATCTGATTCCGTATCGAATCGGTAACGTTGGAAGCAACGCAAAATTGAAACCTAAAGCGCCATCCTCTAAATTTACGGATAAAAAACGAATTCGATGATAAATCTGCTCTTCAATACCCAATCTGAGATCATTCGCCCCTAATTATACGAATCGAATGGACTGTAATACGGGGAATTAGTTTGTAATAACTTATGCAGGATGAATGAAATTGATTTCTATGCTACTCCATTTCTGTACATAATTACGCGTACAGCGCACACCGTACATACTTTAAAAGCGACCTAAAGTACGTAATTCGATATGTTATATTTCAACGATACAAATAAAGCATCGGGAAATACTTTTACACTCGATGAATTATTGATACAACGAATTGCTTGCGCCAATTATGCTAATGCATCGCCAACATGGAAACAATACGGATAATCGTAGCGGAAAAATATTTAAGCTTACCTTTCGATTTCCGCTCAACCAGACGCGTAATCCTCCGCTTATTCCCCCGCGGCTTGCTCGTTGTTGTACTTTATATCCATACAAACACACACGAGCACACGTATTTTGTTAATATTCGACAAGAAAATTGCTCTTTAAACACTTTCCATACGCAAATCGAAAACTCTCGATTACCGTATTGACCATCGTGCTACGTGTGTTGCATATTACGCATTAGGAAACTTAGGACAAAGTTTTTGCGGCAGAACCTTGGGTTTCCCGCGCAGAACGTCAATGCTTGGAAACGCAAGAATCAGCAAGTATTTTCGGCTTTCAATCGAAGCCACGGTTTCGAAAACGCCACGAATCCATGTTTAAACATTGCAGAAGAACTTTCCGATGCTTTCTAGCCGAGAAATCTCGATTTGTAGCAACTTTGGAAATTTTCGTACGCGAAGAAGCATATTCCGCTTACGCGCGATTTGGTAACCTGCAAAATCGTCGAACGTCGCGATCCGGTATCCAACGTTAATCACTCTTAACACGCTAATTTAACGATACCACCGATCACCGACCCAACTTATGTTAAAACGTATCGTAGTCCCACTGAGACGCGGAATGTTCGAAATTTCGTACTAATCGCGGTTAATTAGGAGAGAAAAATAGGCGCGACGCGTAAACGCGGGCGCGTAAACAGTGGGCTTTGCGCGAGACGCGCCGATTGGCGGAGGGAATTCAGCTTAGGTGGTGCTCAAGTCGACGCTGATTGGCTGCGAGGGCGTCGGCGGTTGGGGTAGTTGAAATTCAAGCGAAGAAGCGGCAGTTAGTGTAGCGACCGTGGAGCGCGTGCAAGCGCTATACATAGCTGCGTAGAGTGATAGTATAATTTTTGTTTTCGCATACGTGCGCTACGCGTTCGCCGGGGTTTAATCGTTGCCTCTGCGTCCTTTCGTTCTATCCGCGAATTCTCGCGTAAGTACTCGCGCCGCCGTCAAATTCACGCGAGTTTCGTTTCCTCGCGAAAACGCGCGTCGTCAACGATGATATGTCGCGGCGTTACCGTGATAGCTTTTGTGCAAGTGAATTAGTGGTGGTGTTAATTGACGAGCAACGATTACTACGATGACCAGCTGACGGATAGATCCCTCTTCCACGTCCCTACGGCGTCTACGGGCTTGCCAAAGATACTGGAAGGTAATTTTTTTTACATACGTTTCTATTTCAATCGGGTGGCTATTCGAATCGCCATTAGGAAAAATGGCAGATTTGGCGCGGAAAACAGGGCTAAACAAACATGGTGGCGAGAAGGAATTCGTTAGGAAATAGATGATAGATTATGGTCAATTTTCGTCTAACACTTTTGCCACTGTAGTTTTGTTAACGCGGTCCCGTTTTGTCGGTCGAATTTTTTGCAAAACTGAGTATAGTAGAATCATTGACTAAGCACAGGATAGACCACTTATTTATAGAAAATATTATAACGTGCGTACTTAATCAGATTTGGACCAAATGTATGTAAAAAAAATTGTACGATACTTTAGCAAATCGAATGATTAAGGTGTCTAGTAGAAAGTAAAGGGGGTCTACTCGTTATTAACATACAAAAAAGATGTGATACACTTATTTGTACGCTATGTATATGTTTTTAATTACCAAATATAGCGTCTTATAATTTTATGCGTGTGAAATTATATTCGTTCGATTCAATGTGGATATTTGTTGCAATATTTGTTTAATTTACCAAGGTATTGGTTAACGATAAATGATTTTACTTCACACGCGACGGTCTTTCATATAAACGTAAAATCAAGTCATTATCTCAGAAATTTCCAAAGTGTCTTATAATTTTGCCCACTAATATATGTTTGTACGCATTATTATAGATTTAGATTTTAACCCTTTGCGAATTTCGCAAATAGCCGCCCAAATTCAACTAAAAGCAAATTAAAATCAAGAAATTCAACTTAATATCATTACTAGACTCAGCTGTTAATAATAATTAGACAAGAATTACTTAAATCCTTTCTTCAAAAGGTTAATAATTCGATAGATATTATTTCGTCCCGTCCGCAAAGGGTTAAGGATCGCGTATGTAGAAAACAGTTGATTATCTCAATATTTAGTTAGAATATCCATCATTTTAAATATCTTCGTCCACTCTAACACTAGTAATGTCGTATGTTACACAAAAATGGTAATACAAGTATGATTGTATACGAAAATATTTGGTCTATCCTATGCTTCGTCAATGGCAGGGAACTTCTAAACTTTATTTCAACGTTTCGCCGACTACAAGGACACATGAAAGTGTCGATGAACCTTAGGCACGTTTGAACGATGAGCCAGATCCTTGAGGGACGGTGTAATGTACACAAGTTTCGGCCGAGAGCTAGCCACTGCTATAGAAAGAATGTTTTTTTAACACGGAAAGAACGAGCGAGGGCTTTTTTCAGTCGCCGTAAACAGAAGTTCCTTATTGCGTTGTTCTTGGCGACGCGATTCGCCTGCCGTTGTAGCAAAAAATTGATCACCCTCGTTGAATTCCACGGTTTTTCGCGCAATACGAGAAACTTTCAACACACGCATCCATCATCCGCGATATTTTTTGCCCGCTGTTTTTTTCCCTGTAAATTATTAGCGCGCTACTTTCGTTAGCATCGTACATCCCTTCAAATTTTTTGTTACCGATTGGTTGCTGCATTTATTCGAATATGTTATTAAAATTATCGACACGGTAACCGTGTATTCTTTATATTTTCCAATGAAATATTTTTCTCGATTAGGTGCTAAATTTTATTTATGCAACCTTAAAGTTTTCTAGCCTTATGAACGATTATGTATCGTTAAAAGATAGAAAAATGAATATAGCTAAAGTAATAATGCTTTTATTTGCTACGTATTTTAATGCGTAGATTCACCTTTTGAAATATGGACACGCATTTACGAATCACTCCGTATAATACTTCATATACGAAGCAATAACGTAGCTAGATTGACTTTTCACGCGTGAGATTTTCTTTAATCTTGGGAAACGCAAAAGGATGGTTACAATTTTCATCTCGATGTGAAATCCAATGATCATTCGTAGCAGCTACAAGTAGCCTTTGCATAAATTAATGCAGCAGTCGAGAAATAAAGTAGAATAATTCATTGTGAATTTAGTGCAAAAAGATCCTCGGTCTACTAATTACCTTCGTTGAGATTTGCGCGAGTATCCGGTAGGTTGCTTCGTTCGAAATTTCTTAAAGAACTTCACGTGGCTGGGTCTTTTTATTCGACGCAAAATTGCCATCTTTTCGATAGGAGATCGATTCTCCACGCTTTTTAATGAGGCAGAAATTTTTTAATCCGCTCTTTTCTAAGCTTTTCAACTCTGTACACTTCTTTAGTAGGATATTTAAACAGGTGCATTACAAACGAGCTTCCACCGCGTATATATTTCGCACAGTTGCAAGGAAAAGTTTGCTGGCGAAACCGCATTCTACTTGAATTTTCCAACCTGTTCCTTCTCCTCTTCCGGAATTACCGATGAAAATATTCCCTTTACGATCCAACAAAAGAAGCATCGAATCCTCCCTTGCGGAATCATTTACGCTATTTGCCATACGCTGTGCGCCGTGAAAGATAGCTGTTAATTTTGTTGCCGCTTTGAACATGGAAAAAGTTCAACGCGTTACAAATCGGCTCAAATATATTCGGCTTTTGAGAGAAACACAGTCGCTTATCTTCTTATCTATTTAGCTCCCATCGTTAATATACCATCTGCGCAGTACGGATTTTTATGCATTTGTTTCGGGGAATTTAAATGCGCACAAAGGAGTAGGAAATATTTAATACGCAAACAGATGCACAGTGTTCAAAGTAAAGCTAAAAGTATCGCTTCCCTCGTTTAGGTTGCATTCCTTTAATTTCATTAACGAGCAATGTCTTCTCTTTCCTTATTATTCATTATATTTTCTCGCTACGCGATCACTTCTTTGTTACGATTTTTATTATTAATAAGACTAAACATTTGTAAGCGTACTCGAATAAATTACGGAGCGGAACGAATCACGGGTCTACGAAGAATACGCATTCGCATAATTTAAATTACGTTCGACCGTAGTTCCGATAATAATAATTAATAGGCGTTCAACTATGAGTTCTCGTAACCGAGACTGAGAATTGCTTAGTTCGCGTAAACGTGGTTGAACTCCACTGTATTATGAGGATGTTACTTAAAGTCTAACTGAACAAACGTTTGGTTAACCCTTTTTTAAAAAATGTCAACTCCTTCGATTATTCGTTAAAAGCATACGTATACTTTTTCTATAGTACACTACGGTACTTTGTCGATTCGTGCAACAATGCTGCACTGTAATTAATACTTATATTTACACTGTTTTCATATTAATTAAAAGGCCACTCCTTTGCGCTTCGAGTTCTCACTTTTAAGCTACCGTAGCGAAAAGGGTTAAAAACCAAAGATCGAAAGGGAAAAGAAAGGGTTGAACGAAGTTAGGAAAAAGTCATTAGCTGGTTTATGCGGTGTTCCGGTGGAAATATGAACGCAGCTGTGGACGAGGCGAAAGCTATTGGAGCTCGTAACCCGTCGCAAATGTCGAAGCTACATTTTATAGCGATCCCTCAGAGGTGCACGATCAAACTGCCTTTCGATCGAGCAAATGTCACGTCTACGTTATCTCGTATCTTTTGCATACGCTTTAAAGAATCGCGCGTTAAAAAGGATTACCCGCCCTTTCGCTTCTCGTATCTCGCACGCAACGCTCGCTCAATCCCTTCGACCCTACGATTTTTTAAAATTAGATACGCTAGGGCAATTTTTATTAATATAGAACCGGCAAAGATTAAAAGGTTGGATACTTTGTATATAATTAATCATTCGCCATTTTAGTTTCGATACTTTATACGGTAGATCGATTTAACACTTTCGAAAGCGGTTTCGATGCGTAGATGGGGCTAACTAATATTCCTTTGTTTCGATTCGGATATCGCAAGTAAGCGATTATTTTAACCCTTCGCTATGGTAGCTAAAAATTAGAAAGCGTCTTTGATGCATGAAATGTGGCAATTTTTATTACTGTAGAAATAGCAAGGATTCGAACACTTGGATACATTATACAATTAGTATTCCATCGTTAAACAAATGATTATTCAATTTTAGAGAGCATGTATATAACGAAAGGGTTGAAAATGTAAATTTATACGAAATATCCCACCTAATCGCGGTGCAACGCATAATGGAAACGATAACAGAGATATTGTTGCGTTGTCAGAGAAAACATGGCGGTATTTGAGCAACATCGGATCCAATTTTTTACGCCACATATATTGCATGCCCTTTGTAACGAAAGGGTTGATAACATAACGTCCTGTGACATCGCGAAGATAGAATATTCATGGCGTATTTACGTTGCACGGGAAGGGACTCGGGAATTCATCAGTTTCCGCGGATCTTCGGTGTGCTAGGTTCGAGATCCAGGAGTAAGCTTCTCAAGAAAACATATTTCCCGTAGGCGGTTGCTTGCCTCCGCGACTCGCTACGGCAAACGAATTTATTTTCCCCTCTCTTTGGGGCGCGTTGAGTTGTTTTCGCGCGCTGTTTGACGATCCCGCGAGGATTTGCTTCGCGAGTTTACGCGGTGCGTCGGATATTTTATAACATCCACTGTACTCGTTCCGTTTCCCGTTTTATACAGAAATAAAGGAAGCCGTTTTACGGGTGTAAATTAATTTTCGCGGTATCGACGCGCCTGCTATTCATCGCCGCTTTCGATTCACGGATTTATTATTTCCACGCGAGGCCGCAATCGAAAGGTTTCCTATTTTCTTTTTTTATTCGATCGATGGAAAAATGCGCGAACGACTCAAAATCGCCGGCTTCTATTTTGGTTGTTTTTTACAGTTCGAAGTAACTTTAAGGTAAGAATTGGGTTGCTCAACCCTTTCGCGTTTTACGGGCGCCGTGCACCTTTTTGCATATTTAAATTGAGATCCGCAGTCTTAGTAACGGGGATTGATGTGTTTGGGAGATAAAGTCCGAATGTAATTGGAGATTTTATCGCTTGAACGACGTAAAGTATTCGCTGGACTAGTTGTAAGAAAAGAGAGAGAGAGAGAGAGAGAAAGAGAGCTGTTCACTTCTGATACCCTATAAACTTTATGTCCGCATGTGAACTATAGTGTTTCGCATTAAGCTACCGCCTGATCCAATCAATCCCGAATACACAGTAGCATAATACGCGTCTCGCGTTCGCATATAGGCGCAATATACGCCAGGTGTAAAAGCCAACAAAATAAAACGATGCAACTTCACCTTTGTTACCCTTATTTTTACCTTTACGATTCCAAGCATTTTCCAAATTAATTTATTATTTCCAATAAAAGCCGGATCCAAGCTCCCGCTAACTAAAAATTAACCCTTTGCGGACGTAGCAATACCGAACGAATATTTTACACAACTATTAGGTATCGGAAATTTCATTCGGATATAATTTTATCCAACGATTTACAACGAAAGTTTCTAATGGTACCATCGCTGTTACATTACGTTCATAAGAGATTCAATTTCAACTTGAGTTCGAATATATTTCTGATAGAACTTTATCTTCTATGGTACCTAATATTAACCCTTTGCGAACAAAATTTAACCAATACGCGTCTAATTATTGATACCAGTGTGTACTAATGCTGTTGACTGCAATTTTTTGGTTCAAATGTCACAGAGTGTTTTATATTTGTAGCTACTTTCTGTTACCATAGAATAAACTCGTAAATGAGACTTCCAATTATCACGTTATTTCACTATTACCTATGTTTGCAATATTTTCCTAGCTATTTTACGGGATTTCTATCTAGCAATCCATAAATCTCTCAGTCAGAATCTTCTTCGCACGTAGAGTTAAAAATGATAAGGAAGGATTCGATATCGATGGGATAAAGTTAGGAATTTTTCCGAGAAAACAGAGCATTATTTCTAAACGATTAATAATTCGTAGAACGAGTTGATTCGACATCCCCAGGTAAAGGGTTAAACATCGATCGAGCAGCTACGTTTTTGCCAAAAGTGGAGCTGATCGGTTTTAGCACCAACCCTTTTCGTTGCAAACTTTCTACTCAGCTGGTTAGAAAGTTGCTCGCATTTCCGTGCACCCGTTATACGGGAAACGATAGCATTTGTACATCCGCGAATCTATACAACCACATTGGCACATATAAGGCTGCAGCTGCCGGACATTCTAATGAACTCTTTGATACTCGCAGCCCAGTTCCGGGTAGATGGCACGCTTTCGAAATTCTAATTCTCTCGGCATTTTGCGTCCGTCGTTTCTCCACGATTCCCGAATCACAGGCGAGGTACAGAACGCATCTATCGTCAAATGTATTTTCCCCCACTATTTTCATTTCTACGTTCGCGATTCGAAGTCTAAAATGTACAACTTACTAACACGTTACAAGTAAAAGTGGTTCTTTTCCCTAGGAATGTAGCATCATAATTATGAACAGGATTATATCAAGCAAGATCGTTTCCCGCGGTTGGTCGTTAATATTAAAAATTGTTTACTTCGTTATACTGTATTTCGCGATTATTAGCTATCGCGAAACGATAAAGCGACGAGATACTCGAGGCGAGCACGCGAATAACTTATAACATCTCGATCAAGTGACTTCGTTTCGTATATTTATCCACTTTTTTTACCGATTTAGCTAGCTTACGCGACACAGCCGCGATTGCGAATGGGTTAAAACATTTTACAAGTATTATCATTCTTTGTCAAAATAATAGAGCTCCGACTTTTTAAGTTACCGGTATTTCAGACCGCGCATAAGGCGTAAGGTCTATCCCGTAGCTCTGCCTGGATATTACAAAGTTGCGCACGATTCGGTAGCTCGTGCATTGATTTCTAAGCTGATTATAATAGGGGCACGGTTGGCCCTGCATTGTAGAGCGAGTTTATCGCAGAGGCATACTAATTTAGGCGGTCGATCATTCGGAATAGCATGCGAGGACTGACGAAAAGGGTCCGGGAAAGGTAGGGCATCGGATAAATCTGGCGGTCTTCGGATCGAATCGAATTACATGCAACAGGACAGCCGCGTTGCGTGAACCCTTCCCCACCCTAATGATACCAGTTCATTTGCCACGGGTAATTACCCAACCGGTGCTCTTCGCTTATCTCTACGCAATTCCAGCGCCAATTAATTTCGTATACGTATAGAATTCGACCGCCTATCCGTTTGGTTCGCCATTCCCGGTTTCGCGTCGCTGAAATCTAGCACAGAAATATGTTTAACCCTTTCAACGCTGGGAACCCGTACAGTGACTTGCTCGATAGTTGATCAGACGCCAGAGGTACGGTGACTGGTGAAATTGATCCAAACGACACCGTTGTTACGCGATCATTTTCTACGTGTGCGTTCCAGAAGAATTAAGTCTCGAATGAGGTCGATGTACGAATTGATTTAGATAACATGCTGCACGTATGCAGCATTGCGATTCGTTTCGGCAAAGCTTCTTTAAAACCATAAGTGTTTCCTTTGATAACCATAAGTGTTTCTTTAAAACCATAAGTGTTTTTAGGCGTGAATTTGAGTCTCGACGCTTCTTTAGCGAAACAGGGGAATTTCTTTAATACTTGCAGTACAGTTTAATACGCGATTAAATGTGCTACGTATAGAACGCGTTTCCCACGTGACCAAAACGTTCGGAACGGAAAGGGTTAAGCGTGCCTCCAAGATTTTATCGTTAGCGATTACATCTTAACCCTTCCTCGGATCACGGTGGCTGCGGAGAAACTTCGCCCTCTTTAACGAATATAAACACGATTATTCGTACGTTGACTCGATCTTACGTTACCTAATCAATTTGCTTCCACTTCGAAACTTTCACGTCTGCACTTACAAGAGGATCTTAAACCGCGCAGCCGGAATTGTAAGTCCAAAACAGGTGTTCGTATTTCGACGTAGCTCAACATTTCCACCACTTCCTCGTGCCAGCTCCGTTCGATTGAGATCTACCGGCGGCGAAAGGGTAAAAGAATAACGTTCGCATCGACACCTCGCGTGATTCATTCGCCGACAATGTGTATTTTTGGCGGAGCAAAAAGGGTGAAGGTGGGTTTCGTCGGTGAAGAGGTGTACGTGCGCCGGCAGGGAAGGCAGGTGGCAGAGAGAGCGGTGCACAGGTCCTACGGCGTAGGTCGAAAACGTAGGCGAAGAAGAGAGACAGGGTGGCTAGGGCAGGGGTGGAATAGAAAGAGAAAGAGAGGGTGGCAGGCAGGCAAGGCAGGCAGGCAGGCAGGCAGGCAGGCAGGGATGGTTATATATAGAAGCGCGCCCCGGGCATCGATCGACGGAGCCTGGGAGTCCAGATTCGACACTGTGTTCGCTCGCACAGCCTCTGAATCCGAGCTTGCTTGATCCACGCGTCCTTCCGCTACTTTCGCCTCTCGCCTACGCATTTCGATCCCTTCCGCACTCTTTCGTTTCCTACCGTTTCGCTGGCAAAGTCGAACCTCTCCCGTCATCCATCGTTCCCCCTTTTCAATTTTTCCCTCGACATCCTAGCCCTCCACGATCCCGTTGCCGCGTTCACCTTCAAACTTGTATCGTTCGTTTTATCCATAGCTTTGCTCGCAGCCAACTCTCTTTTGGACGGGAGGTTACACATTTATTTGTTCGAGAATTGCGAGGTGGAATCGTGGATCGGAATCGATGATTTGGGGTTGGGAAAGTAGAATAGGAGGCGATAGAATGCAACTCGGGCGGTGGGTGCTAAGCTGCGTTTGGATTAGGCTACTTGGTATTGGATTAGCGAGTTAAAGTCGCTTCGACTTGGGTGAACTTACGCTTACATGGACAGCCGAAGAGAAACAGCCCTTGGCAAATCGGAAAATCTTAAACGCGAAGGATACAAGTTTGCAATTTGCTTTGGTACACTCTCTTTGTGATACAGTTGCAGATGGCGGCTGGGCGAGTCGTGTAATACGATAAATATAATTTTCTTTAACAATTCTTTATGTTCTTGCAAAGAAATCTCGACATCGTTCTAGATTCCTACTGTTCGGATCTTTAACAACTTACTCTTTCAAAGTAAAAAGTCTATACCGTAAACATGTAGCATTGAAGCATAAAATAGGTGTATGAATATTTTAGTTGATCGCAAAATGGTTAGTAAACAAAATCGAACAAAAATCGAAGACGCCAAATTATTCTTCTACCCTTGCGGAAAAACACAAACATTGCCTTCAATTTTTACCAACTTTAAGATGAGCAACTTTTCATCGCACGATCATACATCTTCCTTCGCTGTTCCCCTTTGCTACTAGAAAACCAAGCAAAGATACAGCGAGTCGAAAGACTTTGTCAACGCATCGGAACTTACGTCGATCGACTCGTGTTCAGTTGTCCGATCGAAAGTTGCTCGACGTAAGCGGAGCTTTAGAAGCAGCGGCGGGTTCTCCAAAATTCTCGGTCGCACGAGAGAAGAAAGCAAAAAAAAAACTGGCAAGAGAAGGGGGATGGGATGGGAGCAATCGAGAAAAGTGCAGCGAAACGTTTGTGCCCGAGGCAGCTGGATTCTCCTGGCCGGCTCGCGGGAGCCTGCGACTTGTTGCATTCCCCGGAAAGCACGGGATTGTACGCGATGTTTGCACACTCACCCCGCTACTTCACCTGGATATATTGATTTCTGCATTGATTTAGCCATTGCTGTTTACGCCGCGCTGTATACGTGTTTGTCGTCACTGGCACAGGCTCTTCTCCATCGACGCACTGTGTGCAGGTAAATTCGAGCGTTTGCACGATAATCGGCCGCGTCTCGACAAAACAATCGCGCCGAGGGGCGAATTTCCCGACGCGATTGGCCTTTTCTATTCGCCCGGGTAATTAACTCTTTCTCTGCCAGCGTCGTATGCGCGCGACGCGCTGATTTCATTGGTACTTCGTAGCATTGGAAAGGTAGATTTTTCGCACATCCATGCGCGACGCGTTGGCAAATTATTCCATATAATAATAATGATAGTAACTTTTTTTTTATACAAAAGTACGAGTCAAGATTTTCGCGTTGGATACGAATGGGTAAATTAGACAAGTATTTGCTAAAGTTTCACTACCTGGGTTGCACGTAACGTAACTTTAAGGTGTAATTTATTTTACACGTGCAATGTTGCATAGTTAATCCGAAGCGTAGTTGTTGTTTGAAGATTTGCACTGACGAGAATTCTATTGTATTCATATTTGTTGGATTTGAATCGCATGCGAGCGAAAATTTGCAGCGAGTTTTGCGAAAGTTCGAAAAGCAACTCGATCGGTTGGATTCTTCACGGTGTAGCAGCGAACATGTTAACTCTTTCGTTGCGGCGTTTCAGAGCTAATAGAATTCCCAACGCGTAGACGAGGATCATTTTTCATTCTTAGGGGAAACTGTACGAGTGTAAATGTTTCTTTACTTTGCGTAATCAACCCTCTGCTTTACGATTATTTTATTAAGTAACCAAGGGTTAGAAAGTAGGCGTCGCGAGGCGCTTACATAGGAGAATTCGAGGGCCACGCGTAGCCCTGCTAATGGCGTCGTTGGAACAAACGAGCATAAGCTGGCGGCAAGAAGATCTTTCGGCTTTGTAGGTACGTCTGGCGGCTGGAAGTAGAAGTGCGTCGTCCCTTTGCTCGGTATACGTTATAAAGAGCTTTGCCTCGTTTCATCCCGGGACTCTTCTATGAAAATTGACGCGATGGAAGCCTGTCGATCCTTCTTGCGAGATCCCCTACTGGGACAAAGAGTTCCCGTTCCCTTATTTTTTTCCTTCTTTCGCTGGAGCTTCGCTCCCGGGAGGAAGTTCTTTCTACCTCTATCTATAAATTAGTTCCTTATTGAACGGTGTTACGCGACCGAGATCCTTTGATGAACGCACTTGGCAATTTCTGCGCTTATTACTTTCCCCTTCTCTCTCTCTCTCTCTCTCTTTATTTCTCTTGCTCTTCGTTCTTCTGTCGCGCGGCATCTTATTCCGAGTTGTTGCACGGATATAACGATGGTCGCGATATATATTTTCACGACGCTGAGTCGATAATTATCCGCGAACCCAGCAGGAATTTTTTTACTTTCGATTTGCATTGCAAATAATTGCGATTGCGTGACAAATATTCGCGCCAGTGTCGGTGGGTTGCGTTCGAAAGTTCGAGTTAATAGGGAGATTCTGTCGTTTGTTTCGAAGACAATGAGACGATTGCTGTATTATCGGCGAGCACGAAAGAACCGCGCGTTGTGACCTGATTTTTCTGGTCCGAAGGTAAATCAGCAGCTGCAATTTATCGAAGAGTTGTAGTGTAGCGAGAGAACGGTACACAACTGCGGAGCCGAGCTCTGTTAATCGATCAACAAACTCGAAACAAGATTTTGTATCTTGCGTTGAGCGACTGAAGCAAGTAGGGCGTACTTGGTTTATCATCTTTGATCGATTAAAAGAATCATAATTTAGAACTGTTTTCCCTCGACGTTGGCAACAAAATCGCCGTTTTTTCTCCACCGTGTACGTACCACCAGGTTTACGGACGTTGATCGTATGATTCGACAGGTTCCTGGAAAAATGGATATACTGTATTTAAATACTCGAAAGTAGAACGTCGACGGGGGTGGGAGTAAATTAAAATACGTATTCGTACCGTTGCGTCGATTAAAGTCGATATAAATCGTTGAAAAATAGTATTCGTGGACCCTGTAACTTTAAGCACGAAACTTGAAATTCGTCGACGTGACGAGCTCTGTAAATCTAGCGTTAATTGTACATTTCGTCAGCATACGTGCGTTAAATAAATAGGAGAATTCGGTGAAACGAATTTATATTCGCTTTTGGGACGAGTACAAAGGGATCCTAATTAATCTGTGCAATTCTATGTCGAATGCTTCTTTTCTCGAAACTGTAATCCATTTCTAAAGCGAAGCGATTCGATTGTATTTCACAAATCTTCGAAGAAGACCATTGTGTAGCTGGAAAAGTTCAAGCTGGGCAAAATCGCGACTTAATACAATGATAAACTTCTGAATCTCGCGACTAAAGTTTTCCAAGGTTTGACAAGGGTCGCAACCCCTGAACTCCGTCGATCGCGTTGTTCTCGTGTGATTATCGATAAAAGTGTGCACGGCGTATGTACATAGTACGTACATACATACATATATATATATATATATATATATGTATGTACATAGTACGTACATACATACATATATATATATATATATATATATAGAGTTTATCGTCGCAGGTTACGGCGGAACCTAAAGCTGACATTCGGTAGTATAATTAAGAAAAATCAATACCCACCTGCTGGGCTCGTTTCGCCCGGGACCAGAGGGATTCCATAGGTCTGATTCGATGTCCGGGGCAGAGTTTTTTTCGCGATTGTTTGTTTAATTAATTTAATCTTATCGCCGAGACCCGACTCGACGCTTGTCCCCGGGCATCCCAGTTAAACCTGTGGTCGCGACGCGAAGTGACACGCGCGTCCTCGTTCGAAAATTATTTATTTATCAATTTAAACCGGGGACAGCTCTCTAGCGCGCGGAGTAGACGAGCGCGGAATGATAAAGAGACGATAAGCCTACTTATCGGTAAACGTAGGCACGGATTAAATCACATATTGTTCGTCTGAAGGGAAGAAATGGACTAAAAAGATCAGGGCGGTTATTTGATTTTTGTTCACCTAATAGGTCGCTAATAGTTTTAGTAGAACGTGTAAATACTCGAACGTGTTTTACTATGTTTGCTGCAATTCTAAGACGATTTTTGACTCAATTCTGTTCTCAATTTTCTAAAACATTTCCAAGCTTTGAAGCGTGTAATAATATGGAAGGGTTGCTGTTAATATTTGTGAATTTAAGCTGCAATTGTGTACTGGGTTAGAGGTTCTTCTTCTGATACCTATAAAGCTTCGTTAAGGAACGAAGGATGCAATTGAAGGGTTAAATATTAAACCTCTGGTATCCTAAGATTTTTGAGCAATAATGTAAGTAAGAGTATGCTTTACACTTTCCGAATAACGCCACGAAAAATTTCGAACCCATCGATCTCACTCTGACTGCATTCATTTCACAAAACAAGAGATACTTTTTTCCCCCCCAATAAACGCACGGATTTCGTTAATTAAAGTAGCTTCTACAATTTCACAGCAATTATTTGCTTCTATCCGCGATGCTGCACATTTTCGAAAAATTACCAACTGGAAACTATCCACCTCGGCAAAACTGATCGGCATCGAATTCGAACGCATTCCAGAGCTCTATTAAGCCTTGCCAAAAATGCGAGCGACACGCTCGAGCCTTGCAAGTCCTGCAAATATCTTTGATCTCGACGCGAAGGCTTGCTACGATATCGCCGCCTACGAGATGATCGTAATTATATCTTGGTAATTTAACGGAATATGCGTTCGTGGTCCTATTTCGAGGCGCGCAGCCAGCCCTTCGCGTCAAAGGTTTCATTACTCGAAGCGTTCTGCGCGCAAACATCGCCTTCATTCGGCTCCATTAGGTTCGACGAATTTAACGTGGCTGCACAAAGCCACCGGTGCAGTTTCCGTCGTATGTCCAAGAGGAGGCTTGCAATTTCGTGCCACGGAGTAGCCGCAGCCTCCTCTCGACATGCTACGCGCCACTCTCCTAACCTTTGTCTCTCTATCCGCCCCTGGCGGCCATCTTTTTCCCTTTTCTCCGCCGTCTAGCAACAGCCGTGAAAGTCCGAAGGATTACGAGCCAATTTCCGCTCAACCATTACCCGGAGAATCTATCTTCCGGTGGCGACGCTCGCTTTCGTTCGACTACCTCGCTTCTTCCTTTCGCCACGCTTCTTTTTACAATCTCGCGCCTGTTGAATATTTTTCCAGCGCCAGACGGATTTGTAGTACCTCGACTGTTGACCTGCTATTTTCGCATAAAATTCTTGACAGTCTCATTAACTGGGAAATTTAGCCTGCTTTTTTTGAGACACTGCATTTTGCTTCATCAAGAATATAGTAGAGTACTCTGTGTGGCAGCAAACAAAATTGAAATTGAACTCGATTGCGAACGCAGCACCATTCTGTTGTATTTAAACGATAAGCTCATCGCGAGTGGAATTCGTTCGCGTAAGGCGAAAGGGTTAATAGGAAAGACCAGGCGAACGAATAGCGCGTCTCGACTCGCCTGCTCGACTTGTTTCATTCATCGAGAACAAGCGGCTAGCGTACAGGCGGAGTTTCGATACTTTAAAACGTAAAATGGACTTTCGAAGCGGGGCAACTCTGCGGTCAGCTTGTCCAACGTTCACGGAAAATTGAACGTCGTTCATTTCTGCGAGTACGCAAGAGTGAAACTCGATTCGTCGAGGGCTTTGTAGCTTTCCTCCCCTTTCCCTTTTTCTCCTCTACAAAGAAGACTTATGAAATTCGACGGCGGGTAAAATGCTCGCCGAGTGTCATTCTTGTTCGCTTGCAACCCGAGAAATCCTACGACCTCCGCTCCTTCTTATCGATTGTGTTTCGCTCGTACGGAATTGCAAAGCGCCTGTTCCTCGCGTTCGCGTTCGCGTTTCATCCGGCAATTTAGAACGCTCGCTAAAGGTGAATTTAGACTTTAAGCTTTGGACGTGCGTCGAGGATAATGATCGCGCGATTCATTCATAGCGAACGGGAAAGACGACAGCTGCAGCATTTACACCGGTTTAAGTAATTGAATTCATTGTTAGCACGTTTCGAAATGTCGGCGAGCGAAATTGCTGAGAACAAAATCGGCTATAATAAAATCTGAACGATTAATTCATTAGCTTTTGGATATGTCTGTTAACTTTGTCGATAAAAATGCGAATTCACAGTCCAGTGAAAACAGATCCCTTTTGATATCCAGCTTCTTTAACTGTGCTCGCAAAAATATGAATTTGCACAAGAACTCACAGTTTAGATGCAATAATGCGGAGAGTGAAACAGATCTCTATTGATACGTAACATCTTTAACCGTACTTGCGAAACAATGAATTTCCATAAAATTTCACAGTCTAGTTATAATATTCATATAGTAAAATAGATCTCTACTGATATCAAATTTCTTTAATCGAGCTTTCGCATAAAAATCGGCAGTCTAACCATTATTACTTCGCCATAAATAAACGAATTAAACGTGGAACAAACTTCTAATTCCTTCCCTCTTCATTTCGGACAACCGCTTCGAATGAAACCGCCAATTTTTTCACCTTTCACACCGTGGATCTATCCACGCTGCCCATCAAAAAGCGTAAAGTCTAACCTTAGCCTCGATCAATTCAATTCGATACACGCGGTTGTTCGACGAAATCTCGTCTTTCTGCTATTTTTCAAACGCAAGAGAAGCACGTAACGACGGGAGTCGAATGTCCGCGAGGGCGCGAACCGGTAAATTGATTTACTTTCGCTGTAACGGTGACACGTTCTGGTTGCCACGAGGAGCAACAGCAGCAGCAGCAGCAGCAGCAACAGCGAGGCTTGTTTTCGAGGATATTTGCGCGCAAGAGCGAGTGGATAATTACTATCGATTACTCGCGGGCTCGTTTGCGCTCGTTCGTCTGCGATGAGCTCGAGTCCCCGGCTCCACCTGTTGCTAGGCTCGGTTCTAATCTCTTCCTCTTCCTTTTTACAAACCAGGATCCTCTACCTGGTTCCGCGGAATATTTAAAGACGTCGTCGTGGTTCGCCGGTGGCATCGAGAAAAGTAAAAACGTACCTCCGATGTTTTAATTGAAATTATTGGGTCGCTTCTTTGTATTAGGTGCACGCGAAGTGTCGTTTCTCACGGTAACTCTTTCAACTCGGCTAGATTCTTATAAAACGCTACGGTAATCGAAGTATTTATATTTCCCCCCGTAATTCGTCGGACACTTGATAAATTTGGAGCAAAAAGAAATTTATAATTTAGTTACAAAGTGGAACTTTTATTGGGTTTTTAATTATTTATAACAGGGAATGTATTAACAGTTATTGTTCTTTTTTAAGATGTCACTGAACATTGAATCGAACGACTAGTTTAATCGGAAGTAACGTGTGTTTGGTGATTTATGAACAGGCTGTGCAATGTTCTTCTTTCGTAATTATCTGGCTTCATTATCAAAGACATTTGTCAAAGTCGCTGCGCGTAAAATTTTCTTGCTCTCTTGATTTGTTATCAGGCGAAAAATGATCAGTCTTGAATTTTACAAGTCAGTGCTGAATTACTCCGACATTTAATGCGAGCAGTTTCATATGCTAGATATGTCATACTTGTCATTTAATGATTCATATTGTTAACACTTGTCATACTTGTCATTTAATCATTCACATGTTACACTTGTCATAGTTTTTGTATTTACATTTTCCAATTGCCTCGCAATTATTATTATATATTGAACTTCAGATAAACAACGTATCACGCACGCCAATCTAGTATCGGTGCAAATAACTCGAAGAACCCCGTAAGAATAAATATAAATACACTTTTCCTCTTCATAATTCATTGGACGCTTAACAAAATCATAGCGCAACGAAATCGATGCTACAGTTATAAAACGTACTTGCTGCTCGCTACTTACTCTATTCGAAACAATTAACTGATCACGATCAGAGAATATTGCAGCTGTCGTCCCTCCGTTGCTCATTTTCACAATCCACGTCGGTTTCTTTCTCTCACCCGCTTAAACTCATCGTGGTAAATAAAATCGTTCAGAGTTTCGATCTCCTGGTAGTTTCCAGCAGCGTGAAAGCATTAAGCGTCTTTCAGCGACTACTCGATAGACAATTAGCAGGCTTGCAGTGATTTACGGAAGGACGCGCGTAGGTGGATTTGTCGTTGCGTTGCTCGACCTAAGATGCCGCGTCTCTCGTCGTGTATCTTGAAGCGCATCACTTTCACGATCGTCGCGGTCGTTGCTGATTCCCTAATAACGTGGTAACGAGGTTACACGGGCAAATTGTCCATTACCTATGCAACAGGCTCCCTATGCAAATTCGCCACGCGTACTGGCGTGCGCAACGATCGTTAAACGAAAGGTCCTTTGCTCTAGTTGCGCGAAACTATCTCGCAGTTCGCGGCGCCGAAATTTATCTTCGTCGCCGTGCCTATTAGCTCTTCCTCGACTCCGTGGAATTTAATCCGCGGAATTTGGATTAAGTTCTGCTTGACGCCGTTGGACTCCGAAAACAAGGGATAATTGACAGCTTTGTCGAGGCTGGCGAACTTACTCCCTCCGATAATAATTGCTTTCCAACAGAGACGAATTTTGTCTTTTATTCCTTTGCTTCCCCGTGAAAGAATAAAAGCGGAATCGCTCTTTACGGCTCCGCGATCGGCGTTCAGCCGACTGTTAACCCTTTAAGGCTCCGCGTTTTATTGGCACAACCCTCCATTTGCAATTATTTCAGACATCGCGAAGTTGGAGAATTTAAGCGCGGGGGAGAAATCCCTGCGTTGCGCTCTTTGACAATTGCTACGCTGAAACGTAGTCGTAATACACGTCGTTCGTAGTAAAAGGGTCAACTAGCATAGTTAATCCTTGAGTTGTACGCTAGCATTGAATTTCAATCCAACTTTGCAACGAAAGTTTAATTTTCCACGCTACTGTTGCTCTGTACGCCGCCTAAAAACAAAATACTCGTGAACCCAGTTTAACTTTTGTTATAACTAGGTAAACGTACCTAGCGCGAAGCTTGCAAATAATTTTGCGCTCTTGGTTGGGCTTCGCAATAAGTCCAGCGTATCGGTTACGTTTGCGACGAGCATTACACCAGTTAAGGTTTGAGCTAGACTTTCCCGTCTTCTCCGGCGAAGCTGTTTCGGCGAAGTGACTCTTTAGGAAGCGGTTCCTCCTTTCCGAGAGACACCGTTAACTCGCCTTTATCAAATGATGGATCCTCTTCGGAGAGACCGAATGGGACGAAGCAGAGGGATGGCTTTTCGCAGCTACTTGCTCGAGGTAATCGCGGAAAGAACAGCTTCCGTTAAAGTAACCGGCGAGAAATCTTTGCCGGAACTTCGCTGATACCCTCGATCCGATAAATGGGAAAGTTTATAGTTTATAAGGCAAGATTTTTACAACAGTTGCCGAGCTACGAAGCGACGAACGATTTTCGTGTCTCTACCGTTAACGGCGCTAACGATTGTATTCACTGCTGCACGTTCGCGTGTCAAACGCGAACCGGTTGCGCCTTTCGAGGTTGCGCGAATAACTCACCACCGTTTGCGATCGTTGCCGCACAGAGATGTCCAAACTAGCCTACTTTGCTTATCTTCTTCTCCGTTGCTTCTTCAGTTTATGTTTACTACGAGTTTTACAGTTTCACACCATAGTCGCTCTGCCAATGTAACCGCGTCTTCCGTTTATTAATAGTAGATTTACGGAACGCGACGATTCGACGTAGTCCAAGTTTCCTATTCAATGTTGCAGAGTTCGTAGGTATTGTTTTTCGGCAAGTTTTACGGTCACGTTAATACGTATTCTACTTCACCTCCCTCTTCCTTGCGTTTCTAATTTCGAATATTTGTACACGGTACGTATTGTGTTCCAGTCTTTCTTGCGATACTTGTAATAAAGGGTTAAAATTTGCACGATTCTACGATAGGAAATTAAGTTTATCGGGGGGCAAATCGTTGGTGATTGTAGGTTCAAGCAGGAGGCGTGCGTGTAACGTAGTCACTAATTATCCTTAACTCGCTCGAGATTCGTGCATCGTCCCCCTTTAATCGATGATCTTGCTTTCCACTTAGCGAATCAGTCAGGTGATTCTTCGCCCTAAAAACGGAAACCAAACGTTGCGCCTGTTAACAAACAATCTACTATTTTTAAACGCGTTGGCGAGTTTGCTTTATCGGTAGGATGAGCTTCCATCCGAATAGGAATTTATAGCATGCTCAAAAAGTTTAAGAAATGACAGCAGGTGGGTTTAAGATCAAGCGAGTATTTAATTTTGTTACGAATAAATTTTTATTCGTTTGTACACCTGATACACAGTCGGTCGTGAAAGTCTACGTATGCATTTTAAGTTTCAAATAGTTACGTATATTTAAAGGCACGATTTAGAAGAATAAATGTAATGCAAAGGTTCGTCAAATATAAAACTGCAGGTGAGAAAGATTTCTAGAAGACGGTTCAGTGATTATGCGAGCAAACGTGCTTTTAAAATTAATTTAATACTATTCTAATTACGTTAAACGAATTATAGAACGTTACGGATACATTAAAGATCATGGATTATACGAAGAAACCTGTTTCTAAAATTAATTTAATCAAACAAATAGTAGAACGTTATAGATACGCCAAAAGATCTAACAAAGTATAAATGTAATTACAGTGGTAACTTTCGTGTACTTTTCTCGTGCTTTCCGTTTGCGTATATATTTTTTTACAAACATAATCAAATACAAACAAGATGCTCTCGAATTCGTCGAACCTCTCGAATTTTGTTAAAGGTGTACGTAGACTTTTGCGACGGACTGTACGACGGTATAGGAAACGTGATCGACTTACATGGTTGCAATGAAATGTCAGTGCAAAGTATCGATTCGACCGTGGCGAAGAAATAAGCCTGCAGGCTAACCGCGAATTAGCAGGACCTCCAAATCCATTTAATCTCGCGTAAATCTACCTGTGCTCCATTTTTATAATCCCGACCGGGTTATTCCTCGAGTAATTTCGACCCTAAGACTCGGCTGAAAAATGATCAATTACCTTCGCGATATTACCCGTGCAATAAACTGCAAGAATATCATTTTCCCGCGGAAAATTCCACGCTTTAATTCTCTCCTTCGATGAATTTGACTTTTTTTACGCGAAGCGGTGGGTTATTCGAATGGAAAGACTTTCATTGTTCCGCGCGATATTGCCGGCATAACAAAGAGCAAGAATATCTTCTTCTTTTTTTGCACCGGAAAATTGTACGCTTTAATTTCTCCTTTGACGAATTTAATTTTTCATTCGGAAGAAGCTAGTTGAACGCGAGGGTTTTTTATCGCTTCGTTATAGGCGAGTATTATTCCCGTATAACTTATATAATATACTACTGTATACAAGTATTATTAGTAGTATTATTTTGGTAAACGGTATTTGCATACTGCTATATTTGCTTTGGTATTTCGATATTTAGATAATTAATCGTGGCCCGATAAATTAACTCTCATATCGCTTAATGATAGCCTTATGCGACTATAAAAATTGATCGCTACACGTTGCTGGCCGAAAGTGGAATGAAAACGGTTCGGAACCGTTTCCTAAATTACACCCACATTGAAGCACTATAAATTCCTCTTATCATTTGAAGATTAACAACCTCGATAATAGCGACAGTTTCCTTTATCCTCGTCGCGTCTCGACTGAAAAGTTTCCCAACGTAACGCGTTTCTAAATTTCTCCTTTTTTTAATTATCATCTTTCTCGATGCAAACTTTTCGTTCAATGGCGTAAAATCCGATAGGAATCGCGAAGCGCGATTATTTTCAACTCGCTTCGACATAACTGCTCGGCTCTCCATTTTTTTTTTAATACGTTTAAACGTACGTTTGCATTAATGGATAAAAAATTCTGCAGGGTAGAGATCGAAAGACACGCGTCATTGAAAAATTCAGGTACGCGTGAATAATTTTTGTAGCCGGCGCGGCGTGGATCGTTAGGAGGCTTTTGCTATTCAACGTTCCGCCATTGAATATAATTTCCTGCATGGAGAACGAATACTCATCCCTTTGCCGTTCTCTCCACCCATATAACAAGCCTTATCCGTTCCTGTTCACCGACGATAAGGAATCGTTTAGATAAGACAGATCGATACAGCCAGTCGTTAAATACGCCTCGCGACGAAGTCTGACCTGTGCCTGACTTATACTACTTACCAACTCCGAGTTTCGTTTCTGTCTCCTCTATTCACACCCGCGCAAACTTCTTTCCAGCATTTCGAAACGATTCCAGTCACCGGATTCTTTCCAACTGCTGGAATATTTATTTCATTTATTTATTTAACAGGCATAAATAAAAGGAAAGAAAGAAACGTGAAAGTAAAAAAAATGCGTACACAGGAAACGAACGAAAGCTTTTACATAATATATATATATTTTACATAATATATTAAGTGTGTGTAATGGAAAACAGAAATTATTTATTTATTCGATGGGCTACCTTGGAAAAGTGCTAGAAATGATAAAGATTAAAAGCGTAAGCGTGTTATAGATAGAATAATATACGGTGACTCGTGAAATCGATCGAATGGAATAGCATCGTTGTAAGATCATTTTGTAAGTAGTTTTCTTAACGTAATTGAGTCTCGAATGAGGTTAACGTAGGAACTGAAATTGCGCGTTAAACGTGTGCACAAAGTTCTATAGTTATAGATAACGTTTCAATTTAATGGGAATATTTGATCGCGTTCTTTAATCCCTTAGTTTAATTTGCTCTTTAGCTGAACTTGTTGCAGTTTAACTAGCCCGTGAAACTTATTTTATCAGCTCCAATTGTATCGATATATATTTTCTACCTCGCGTGGCTCTGCCCGCTTATATCGAATAAAATTGATAAATATATATATTCTATTAATTTATATGTATATACGATAGTATATATAAAATAGTCGAACAAAGTTAGGCTTAAAGATAAGGTTAAAGTGGCAGAAGTTGTCACTTGGCATCTATCCAATCTCCGCTCTCTTTCTTTCTTTTCAATAAACCGTTCGCAACTTTCACAACGATGGCGGAAGAATATTTTACGGCGAACCTTTCGTTCCGCGTAAACCGACATGGATGAACTTTGCCGCAACTTTTGTTGCACTTGGCAGTGGCGCGTGTGCAAGGGAATGGCAGGGAAACTTGCCGCCTCACCGTTTTCAATAAAGCGGGCAAAATATACAGGGAATCGCTTTCCATATCGTTTGCGAGATCTTACTCGTCCATCCGGCAAACGCTTACGTAAATTTCCACGGTGTTTTGAAACGTGCGTTAAAAATACAAGAGGTATACGGCTCAAAGGGAGAGCGACTATTGCGTAACTGCAATTGGGAACAAAAGTTATCGCGCGTATTCCGCTTGTGCATGGCTAAAAGCTTTCGGTTCAACGAGGACAATTTAGAACTAACTACTTTAGAACGTTAACGTTTTCCGAGGGCAAGAGATGCTCATCGACGAATAGAGAAACGTATAAAATAAATAGGGAAAGAAGGATAAAAGTATTTATTTAAGGAGGAAGCTGTCAATCTTTGCTGCACTTCGTAGCGCTCATATTACTGTTTATCGAAGTAATCCTATTAAACCAAGACTAGATTTGCTTCCCTTTTTATTATATTATATCGCCATGTTTCTCACTGCTTATCATCTTCGTACGCTAAATGATTCCATTGCCTGTTAATAAATTAATATATTAGACCGCGGATGTTTGCGCATTTGGTGGCGAATTTAAGGTTGCAAAAGGTAGCAGATCGCATGTAATACATATCGTTCCGCAAGAAAAATAGATGCACATGCTTATTGCTCAAACCAAAAATGTAATTATCCCAATTTATTATAATGAATGGTATGTACAGACATGATTAGTATACAATACTGAATGGCAAGTCCACGAATGAGCACCGCAAGTACCGCGTTTCCCCATTCATGCCTTATCTCAATGTGACGTCATCGCTACTAATTCCACCGTCACTCTCGGATTTTCTCCCTATATATCCGCCGCTATACTTCCCCAAAAATATTTTCAATTTTAAAAGTAACCAAAGTAAACGAATAAAGTGAACTTAGGGTAAGGAGTTAATTGCAAGTTTGGAACGGGACGGTCAGAATTCCAAGTCAAAGAAGACGTCTGCGTTGCCGTGTATGGAGAAGTTTCCACCCGCAGAAGCGCGGAAACTCGGTGTACAGATAAAGAAAGCAATTACCGTAATGGAGAGAGCAGATCGAGTCGAATAACGAGGCTCCGGTTGGCTGGGTAAATGTCCTTAATAATGCTCGTCGGATCCTCGATGTCTTTGGTTCACGAGCAGTGGAGCGTTCGTTTCACCCAGACGCTATCGATCGCGCGCGATATTCGACAGGCTGATTGGAAGCGGGACGAAGGAGGGGGGACGGGTTTGTTGTGAACACGCACACCGATTTTCCATCGGTCAGCGTTGCTATCGATGCGGAGGAGCAACAGGGTGCCAATGCATCTCTATCTTGTTTTCCGACTGCTTGCAAATTCCCGCTCCCGATAAACCGACAATTTGCC
The DNA here is from genome assembly GCA_028830335.1 of Eucera pruinosa. NCBI lineage: Eukaryota > Metazoa > Arthropoda > Insecta > Hymenoptera > Apidae > Eucera > Eucera pruinosa. The sequence continues at coordinate 18,711,948 of JAMYCR010000007.1, forward strand.
AACCTCTCTTTCAATCCTCGAATCTTCTCGTTGCTTTTCCTTTTCTTACCACGTCGCAGCTTCGACGGTATTGCCACTTTAACCCATTGCCTTGCGAATTTTTCGACCATCATCTTTACCGGAATGTTGGACATTCTTTTATCGTAACAGCGAGACGAATGCGGAACTCTAAGGTGGTATACTTTTAATTTGTAGTTAGTAGCGCTCGATCTTACAAATTAGAATGAAATTAAACGCGTTTTTATCGTAGTTAGTCTATAAGTAACTCCGTTGTTATAAGGCAAGGGGTTAAGCTTGTCGCGTAACTTTGTTTGCAGCAAGGTTTTGAACTTTAGTTAAATTTAAGCAAAGGAATAATACAACTCTGTTGCGGTGAAGTTTGGGGTGCTATGGAGAGGGGATAGGATAGGAAAAAGGAAGGGTGTTGCGTTGCGTTTCGTCCACTGCTAGTGGACTCGTCAGTAGGTGTCCCTAGCAGGCCTTGCCTTACAATTAGACACTGGGATATTGGAAGGGAGGTTAAAGGCGGTATATACATATATGGACGAGGTAGTTAGAGCGAGTGCTTTCGAGAAAGTCCTATTTCGTATGTCCCTCTAGTTGTGGGTGCAGGAGAGCCGCCACATCATCCTCCTGCCAGTGATGAACGATATATCTCGATTGCAGCGGTTAATAATCCATTCCACAGCGAAGTCTGCTGCGCACGTGAAAATTGCAAAAGCATAAAATCGTCCTTCCAGGCTTGCAAATATCAGGGAAGGTATTTTGGACCTAATCCCTGACATATGTTAGCGGACTGTTTTACTGTTTATTACAATCGCCAATCGTGTGCCGTTACAAGTTGAAGTACAGAACGTCTCAGCTATTCTTTTCCTTTCTCTTCGGCGCCATTTCACTCTCGCCGGAAGCTTGGAGAGCGGCGACAAAAATTCGATAGAAGTTGGCGCCGGTGACTTCCGTGTCTGCGAATTAGCTCTTTACTCGTCGAGCCCTCGTTTCCTTCCGCTTTTAGCCTCGAAATTTTTCTTTGAGCTGGCGATTCGTCCGGAAACTTGGCGGAGGCCAATCGCTTAACGGTGAATCGCTTCGGCAAAGTCCCTTCCAGTCGTACGACGGATTTTGCCGTTAATTTTCTACGGAAAAGAGGATTCGCCCGGTTGAGAATATTAAGCCTTCTCTCGCGTTTACTATCTCTGCTTCGAGCAGCTATTTTTCAACGTCGGCTATTTAAAGAAGTCGTAATTAAATCTGGGCGCGGAACATTGCTGTAACGCCGCGCGTTTCATACCCGGCTACATCAAACGGAACGAATTTTAGCTTATTAACCCTTTTATCAGCGCGAAATTGATCGCGAGAGCGTATGTACGTCGTTCGCGTTTCAAACCGTGAGTACCGTCCATTATTTTGAAAATCGGCGATCCGCGTAACGAATACCGAACGTAGAGGGCGATGCAAAAATAGCAAACTACGCCGCCGTCCTCGGATTCTTCTAATCGATGGGAAATTTCTACTTTGGAAAATTTCGATAATTAATTCTTTGTTTCGTACCTGCGGAGATTGAAAGACTTCCGGTTATATCGAACTTTTCTTCTAACTTCTTGCACAATTTAATTATATAGCACCTAAATTTGTGCTCTATAATAATTTCTAGCACATTTGGAATATAGAAAAGGTTAGCTGCGAAATATTTGAAGTAGTAGTAGTATTTGTTTCTCCAATCTATACACGTAGTGGTTTATGCATTTACATAGCTGTTCTTAGACCTAACATTGCCTATTTTTGGTTCACTCACTCCTCCATACACGTAATTGTATCACACCGTAATCATTAGATATTTCGGGAGCCTTACAATGATAAAAATAGATAATATATTGCATATGGCCTTTCGTTTAGTACTTCAACTTAATGCTTAATGTCAATTTCTAGATCGACTATCCTCATTCGCTCGTTTCATTTTTTCGTACCTTCTGCTAACCTCGTATGTTTCTTTCACAAGTTTACCAAGTTTACATCCTATTTACATTCCATTTTAACGTCCAGCCCTCGCCTAGATTTGTGACCCATTCCTTTAACTCATCTGGCAATCTTTTCTTAATTTCCTCACACTCCCATACATGTAGCAGCGATTCTTGTCCTTCGCACAATTTACATTTTTCCCATCTCCTCTCTTCGTCCTATCTCGTTACTTACATTTCCGCACTTTAACATCGTCCAAATATTCGAAGTAAAGTAACGATATTCGAATGGTGAAACGAATTCGTATCGATGCATCTCGACGAGTAAAATGTCTATCCTCCGAAAAGTTGCCGCGTCTACTTTAATCCCCTGTTCTAAATAGTAAAAAGACAGGGTAGCTAATTGCATCGAGTCGATAGCGAAATTAGCTACGCGAAGCATCGTGCAAGATTAGTTTCTCCCATGCTGCGAAGCGTGCAACAAAAATACCTCTACCGGAAGCCGTCTAAACGAGCGTTCCTTTCATCTACCGGCAACATCTGACTTGCACGAAACGGAGAAAGATTTAAGATAACGCGAGAAGAAAAGCTGTAATAAAGCTACTGTTTCGACTTCGTCTCCTCTTCGATATAGTTGGAAGTCCAAGTTTGAGCGAGGCTCGGGGAACGGTAGCTTGCATTTCAGCTCGACTTCTTTCGTTTGTTAACATCGGGGAACGCTTCTTAACAACGTAGATTAAAGAACTTCTGGTCGATCCTGAAGCTAGCTTAAAGCAAAGCCTAAGTAAACCGTTTCTACGAAACTTTTCTCGCTTCTTTGCTTTGGCAGGAAGTTGAAAAGTGAGAATAGCCTATTTCGATTGCGACGAATGAACCGAGCTCGAGTTGAACGGTCCGCAAGTTTCGCGGCGCGCATTCTGCGAATTACCGAGATATACGAGCACGCTGTTGCGCTTCGAGTCGACTCGCACAGGGAGCCGCGATGTTATTGGCACTTGGGGAAATATATAGCAGAGGGGAAAGGGAAATACGAAAATAATGGTGGATTTTCGAATGTTGCGTTGCTGGAAAATCGAAGACTTCGTAAGGAAAGCAACCCTTAACGAAATTAGCAATTTTGGTCACGATATCGTGATCTAATTGGGCATAGTTGGCTATGTAATGCAATTGCAAACAGTATTTGCAACTATAGTGTACCGCGATGAACGTTTCGTTAAGAGAATCGAAGTTTATCGAGGAAGAATTAAACGAGGCTTGGTTTTGTTCCGAGTTTCTTCGTTTATTCACTTACTGACAAAAGTTAAGTAACATGGTACTTATTCGCGAAGCTTTACGTCGTCGTTCGCTTTTCAGATACATGGATTTTAATTAAAAGTAGAAGAACTTATCGTTTCTCGACGCAGGTAACAGTATATTTTTATACTACTGTAAATTCTAAGCTACGAAATCTTATAATTATAAAAAGGGTACACAAATATCCTTTGTTTCTTAACTTTTGTCAGCAAGTGTATCTATCATATTTCACAGTAATCATTGCTGTTATCTTCTACGCTTCATAGTAGCTAATTACTATTATCTTCCATACGTCGCTGTAATAATTTTCCCGCACGTTTCTAACGCGTCAAGTCGTTCAATTAGAATCAAACAAAAATCTATTCCAGGCGAAACGCGTCTTGCTTTTGAACATCGTCGTCGAGCTGATTCGATTCTAACCAATTTGACTTCGGCACGGTTCGTTATAAAAGCGACCAGACCGGAGGACTGTTAACGAGAATTCGACGATACGGTTTTCACGTGCCGAACGGCGGAAATGTAATAAATTAGGAAACCGTTGGGACAAAGCGAATTCCAGGCGCGTTTTCCGCGTGCGTGTTTAATTGTCTCGGTTGAAAAACTTGTTGGACCCAGAATTAACCACGTTGCCCGGGCAACGGCCGGCTAACGAATTTAATGCTTCATAAGCGGTGAGCTAAATTACACGGCTGTTTCGCTTCTTGATTTTCAACCTGATTAAAGCACAGCCGCGCCGCGCTTCCGGCTTTCGCTTCGCGGCGAGCGCGCCTGCGCACGCGATAGACACGCGGCAACAAAATTTCGCTAATTATTACTTTGACGCATGGGAAACGTCGCTTTTTTCTTTCTTTTAACAGCAACAAGCACACGAGATAACTACGGCCTGTTCGGATAATGTTTTCTCAATTTGAAGAAGTTTTTTTTTTTTTACTGCAAATTATAAACAAACTTTTATGTTGCGAATTGAGGTTTAAGGTGACGCGTTTAAAAATGCGAAAAAAATACTATCGTATTCTTTGAAGTTTTCTCTATAAAATAAGCATTCCCCTACTTCGATAAGATGCCAAGGTGCATTGAAATCGGACGTCCAGAAGCTGAGAAATTAATATTTTTCTTCGGATACCTGTCCGAGTAATCTACCATGGCGCGATATATTTGTTTATAACAAATAAACTACAAGGGCTATTTGCATAAGACTGTAGGATAATATTCTCGGGATTTTCCCCTTTAATTTAAGTCGAGGAGCATCGAGATCGGTTCACGGAAAGCCGAGAAAATTTGTTATTAGTGATGTTCTAACACAGACCAGGTACAGGATCAATTATCCCTCGACGAGTGCAACGTGGATATTCAAATTATTATACTATACTTTATTAGATAGTTGTAGCAAAGTAAAGGAAAGCTTATTTTATAGAGAAAACTTCAAGGAATACGATAGTATTTTTATCGAATTTTTAAAATCATCTCCTTGACCCTCACGTCGCGACATAAGAGTTTGTTTATAATTTGCAGTGAAAAGACGAACTTCTTCAACTTAAGAAAAATGTATCCGAATAAATCGTACATTTACGATTGAAACGCAAAAGAGACGAAGCTCTTTAAACTTTAATAGTTTCGGAGATAAAAATACTTTTACGAAGGTACCTGTCGTGAAACGCGCCGAAATTTGCAATCTTCAATGGCCTGCAATTTTTAAACACGTTCATTAATGGCAAAACGGTGGCTTAAATCCCCGTTATTATAATTTCGCATAGATCACAACGTATCTCAATTCGAACAAGATCCCAGACATCGTTGGGGAAAAAATGTGATTGATTTGGCGTGGAATGACCCGTAGATCGTAGATAATTTCTTTTTCCTTAATGCGATTGGTTGCAATTAACCATTTCACAGATATTCCAGGAACTCGTTCCTTTTTACAAGCCCCGCTTATAGTCGTACACTACTGCAATCCCATAACCGGAGTCTGTACTCCAGCTAATTGCTGTTTCCTCTACGAGTATTGCCAATTTTAAAGCCAAATTGTTTAGACCACTAACACGTTGACTGCGGCGCAATATTAGAGCGGTCGGATAATTAAAAGTGCCCGCGTAGTTTGCATCTACAAAATAGTTAACGCTTTCGCTACGCCACCTTAAAACCGGAAACTTAAAGCACAAAAAGGGATCGTATTTATTAATATAAGAATAATATAGATCGAAGCATGAAACATTTCATATGATCCAATTATGGCCTAACATTGTTGCATAAATCGAAGAAGAAACAGTATTGTACCACAGAGAAAATGTACATATGCTTTTAACGGATGATTGTTCAACTTCTAACAGCGTACATGTACATCCTTCGTAGCGAAAGGGTTAAGAAGAGAACGTGTTACATTGCTGTTAAAATAAACTGTCGAATATTGTTGCACGTTTCACGCGTCTCGATAGGAGGTAATATTTCTCGATAACTTGGAGGAAAAATGTCTTCCTCCCCCGATGAAGAATTTCAGAGAGCAGCTTGCTGTCGCGTCCAATTGTCATTTACCGAGGGGGCCATGTTAATTAATCATTAACGAGATAAACTCGTTTTTCGGAAGGGGGGAGGGGCAAGTCCTCGCGAATCGTGCGAAACAATTAAATTAAACAAACGCAGTTGAATTGAAAATACTCGACGAAGGGATCGCGCAAACGATCGTTGATCTCTGTCGAGCTCTGCAGCCGGGTAATTGAAGTACGCAACGAACGTCGCGAATTTGTTATTACAATTAAAACCGTACGGGAACGAATCAAACAGAAACGGTGAAATTGATTTTTCCCCCGGCTCAATTTGTATTATTTGCTTTATTTTTCGTATCGAAGATAGAAAAAAAAAAAGAAAAGAAAAATAAGCAAAGCCGAAGAGGGCGGGAGCAGGTCGTGTTGAATTCGAGAAACGCGAAAACGGTGGATAGGTTAATTTAAAATGGCGTCGGAAGGGGAAACGCGAGGCTCGAAGTTCGCGCTGCATAAATTCGCACCCTTCGAGATGAGTTATTGCCAGTCAAGAAGAAGCTGAAAGAACCTCCGCCTCGTTTCAAACTCGATGGGATACTCCGAAACAAGTGGAGTGAGAAGTTTCGCGCTGGCAAAATGCTTTCGAGTTACTTTAAATCAAGAAACTCGAGGATGAAGCGAGCGTGGAATCTTGCTCGAAGAAGGATATTGTTAATAACAATTCACGCGGACGTAATGCTTTCGGGTTACTTTCATTCGAGCGCGTCGAAGTTAAGCGACTTGATTACTTAAACTTAATTCCGAAGCTTCACTCTTTAGGACTCGAGAACGTATTTAATTTCAAAGGAAACGGGGTGACTTTAGTTGTACAGAATTTTAGTTATAGGAACAGTGACGTTACGTGGGTCATTTACCCTAAACGGTTCGAACATCGATAGAATAGGAAATGTTTCTAAAACTTCCGAACGATGTACAAGACCATTTCTAGATGAAAAAGGATATAGAAATCTTTCTTTCCAGCTTCTTAAAGTTGTCGAACCAAACAATAGAAATACAGTATTCGACGTTGAACGTTGAACAACGCACGGTATTCGTTGGAATTCTTCTCCTTGCTACACTTCATTGTCACTCGATTTCTATGCCATCTGAGTTCTTGAGAATCTTTATACAAATCCCGGTTTCTGATAACAAAGTTATAGATGGAGGCTTGTTTCACCCACGAAATATCGTAACTTCTGTTTCACTTCAAATGCTTCGTACATTTTTGCATATGTTGCGCGTTTATATTTCCCATAAACGTGTAAAAATTCACAGTTTAAAAAATTGTAAAAACGTACCATCTGGCGAGTGGTTCAGAGGGCAGAAAACTAAATTACGGAATCCTCAAAAATAGCTGTGCTTCTAAACCCTGCCGTAAACCTCGTACAAACCGGCCCGAACAGTATCGTTAATTTACGAAATTCCCGTGACGCGGTTATTCCTTTCGTTCCCGAGGCGTGCTCGAATTTGCTAATAGTCCTCGACTCTGGCCGCTTTTCCACGCAGCGCAGCGTGCCGCTAAAATTGCGAGAATCGAATTACACGAGAACGCCGCTTTACGAAAGGAAGAAGCGCTTTCGCCTAGAACCGATATAATAGAGAAACAATGTTCAACGTTCACGTCGGATAATTAATTGGCCATTAGCTCGCGATCCACGAGTCACGAATTTCGTTATGTATTTATATATTCATTTATTTAATCGTTTACGGGTAAGAGAAATCTATCGTAACAGTGACAGGCCTAAATTCAAGTAGGAACATTTTGTAGCGAAAGTTTGAGCTAAGAACTACGAATCCTTGATGGAGCATACAAATTGACAAGCGAAAGAAGCCCGAGGACTTTCTGTTAAACTATTAATTAACACTAGGATTTACGGAACGCGTCGCGTTGACGCATTCCAGGTTTCATACCTAAAATTATATGTAATACCGAATAAAGTTAACGAGTAATTTACGCGGCATTTAAATAATCAGAAAAAATGGTACGGCAAAGGGTTAAGGGTTAACGATTGGACAGTGTTATGTTGCCACAACACAACGAGAGATTTTCCAAATAACGTTTTGGGTTCTCGTCCGAGGAATGGAAAAGTCACGAAGGTTTAATTTTTCTGTAGTGCGGCGTCTTGTATATTTCTCTGTAGTGTTTCGAATCCTTTCTAACTTTTTGCAGAAGGACGAGGGATATTTATAAGGTTTATGTTGATTAGTGGGGTTTAGGAATCGTAAGGTTTCGGAAGTGGTAGGGTTAAAAGTTGTAAATAATGTGTCGGGGCAAGGGTGAGGATAAGATGCACTCGGGGAATAAGTGAAGGATGAGGTCACGGATTTGTGTGGGCTATTTCAGATATTTGGTAAGGAGATAGTGTGATGATGACAATATACATAACGTTGACAGAGATAAGTGGCACTCGTTGGTATACAATAGAATGCTTCTGGTAGTAGTAACAGTAATAATAGGAATAATAATAATAATAATAATAATAATAACAGTAGTAGTAATAATAATAGTAATAATAGTAACAATAGTAAACATAATTAACGGAGTAGAATGTAACAGACAGTTTCTTTTAATTTTCCGTCGACGGAACGGCGGGCGGTTCGATTGCTAACAGGGCAGGCGAGGAACGGCACGATACAGGAACGCGTGTCAGCGGGCGAAACCGCGAAGAGCAAACTGCCCGCGGTGGCAGAGGCCGGGCTTCGAGTGGCAGAGTCAACAACAATGAAAGGATTTACACAGAGGGTAAAGAGTGAAAAGTGAATTGCCCGAGAACGAAAGTGGAAAGAAGGGGAGCTTCGCCGGTTTCTCGATCGATCGATACGACGCTCGACGGTCTTATCTGCGCGTTCGAACGCGTCGCCCTATCCAGAGTTTTGCGCGAACAACGAGATATTAAGTATAAGAAGCTACCCCCATAATTTCCGCCCTTTCCAGTATCGCATCTCAGTTGCAAAGTTTTATCTTCTTTTTACGATCGTTGCTATTATTGCCGGTTTTACTTTACGACCCGGTAGCCCTTTATATTTCTCGTGAAAAGTGTTGTGTATTATACACTTCGCAGGATAAATGTGTAAATAATATGTAGCAATCTCTTCGCGTTGCACCTAGAGTAAATGACCCACGTACTGTCACTGTTCCTAAAACTGCTACTTGAATTCGTTTATTTAGTAGCAAAGTAATGTAGGGTAAATGTACCACGTACTGCCACTTTAAGGTTCGCGCTTTAAGTAACTTTCGTTAACTATTTTAGAACGTCGTCAATATAAAGATCGTTCCAGTCTCGAGCATAATATTGTTCAATCGCTCTTTTACTTATGAACATTTTTATTATATGTTCAATATAATGAATTCATTACTATGTAATTGAAAATGTACTCAATAATTTGTATTGCCAAATTCGATCGATGCAAACCTTTTTAAAGAATAGTTTCACTTAAGCGAATAAAAGTTTTTAATCGTGATATTACTGTTGCATTATCTTCGCAAGTAATCCAATTTCAACTGGAATTTGGATTTATTTCTGGCGGAAACGTTGCGCGAACTTCTTCCGACGTCTAATACAGGCGCTACGCGATAAGAGCGAAGAGATTGCCGTGTAATATTGCAGCAATCTTCCGCCAGTTTCCATTCGAAGATGCGCGAAGAAGCAGAAAAGAAACTTTATTATCATTAACCCTTTGACTACGAAAGGCGTATACATTCGCCCCGTAGATTTTATATAACACAACATGGATTAATTTCGTAACTTATCATTATATAACAATATTTTAACACGCATCTAACGTTTTATTACTTTAAACTTCAAATTGATTTATTCAAAAGTAACTCGTTCGCATATTTAAACTATGCATGCGTTTTTTATTATCAATGCTCCGCTTGCGTTGGCCGTGCGAATATCGCGCCACAGTCAAAGGGTTAAATGATGCTAGAATCGATGGTAGAGCATATATAGTTCTGAATCCGCGCGTACGAAAGCAGGATAATTGATCTAAATTTACGCGTCGGTGCGTAGAAGTCGATGTGACCATAGTCAATTAGGTTAAAGATGAAACCATTTTTTGTTCATCCCTTAACCGTTAGTTAACGCGGACACTTTTACTCCCGCTGCTAATTAAGGGAGCTGCAGCGATTTTGCATAGCCGAGGAGTCACTCGCAAAGAGGTCCCATAAGGCAAAATGGCGTCGAAAGTTGCGGGTTGGTAATTTTTGCTTGCCAACTGAAAGAGGCGTCGCGTCGCGATGGTTTTATTATGTTTCGCGAGCGACCGCTTTTACGATTTTCATAAAGCTGACGCGAAACACGGAGAGCGCCTATAAATTCCCTATGAAAAGGTGCGTAAAACCTTTGTGTCAAAAGATATTCGAGGCTGCCAGAAAAGCTCATTAGTATTCCGCGGAATTCCCAAGAAACAGTCGCGGCGACGAGACATATCCCACTGCTTTCGCTTTATATTTTCCTTCGCCGTAAAACTGTCTTGTAATGGCCGCGTTACGAGCCACCGAATAAAAAGCTCGTCGATCCGAAACAAGTTGGAGGGAATTTCTCGTACGATAGATGCACCGCGTACTGCCACTTTAAGGTTCGCGTTTCAAGTAACTTTCGTTAACTATTTTAGATCGTCGTTAACGTAAGGATCGTTCCAGTTTGCAGCATACGATTGTTCAATCACTCGTTTACTTATGAACAGTTTTCTTATATGTTCAATATAAGTTCATTATTATTTATTATTATTCATTATTTATTACTACGTACGTGAAACTGTACAACAAAGTCCACGGTCCTTCGTACTGTCACTTGAAAGCTTTTCATTTAAATAGAAACACGTTTTCACATGTAATAATTAACCCCTTGCCCTGCGATTATTTTATTACTTGCGTGCGCTAGCATTAATTGATCACTAATTTCATATCGCGCCTTGTTCGAATCGTTTGAATATTGTAGGAATTTAATAACCCTCGATCTTGTAAGGCAATGCTAACATTCGAGTTCAAATTAAATTTTACCTTCAATAGTATCAACTTTTGTTGAATCTACAACAGAATTTATAGACGAATCGTGACTCGTTATCGTAGGGCAAAGGGTTAACACGTCAGCTTGCGTAACAGATATAAGATATACAGTAAACGTATTACTCTACTGAATTATAACGCGTTCCATGCTTTACAATTATATTGGTCACGCTTTAATGTTCAACAGCACGTTTACCTTCCAATATTTCATTACAAATATTAAGCCTAAACGAACACACAACGTCTATGCGTTGTTACATAAAACCCAAGTCTAAATTTGGTATGAAAATTTCATTACTTACGAGTCCTTGTACGTTACTTTGCTATTAAATAAACGAGTTCAAGTGGCAGTTACAGGGACGGTGACGGTACGTGAGTCATTTACCCTAGTAAAATTCAAGGTACAAAGCCGAGAAGATTGATGGCGTTTGATTGGTACGCATCCGGAATGATGCAGCTCATAGGAGCGCCACTTTGCCGCGTTCCCGTTCAGTTCGCGGCCGAGCAACAGTGAGTCGCCAAATTAATTCATCGTCCTACTTCATCGCAGACTGGCAAATGCGTCTTCGTTCCCAATTGCCTCTGAAAAGCTCGCACGTCATCGAACACCATTGTTCCATTCGCTTCTGCTAAAACGCATTCGCGTTTCCGATTCGAAAGACGCGCTTTTTCTCCGCCGGTTTCAATCTATCTGAATAAAAGGAGCCGGCATAATTTAGCGAGTAGACTGCGAATTCGTGGTGGACTGTCGCATAACTTAGCGACTAGACTGCGAATTTGTGGTGGACTGTCGCATAATTTAGCGACTAGACTGCTAATTCGTGGTGGACTGTCGCATAACTTAGCGACTAGACTGCGAATTCGTGGTGGACTGTCGCATAATTTAGCGACTAGACTGCTAATTCGTGGTGGACTGTCGCATAACTTAGCGACTAGACTGCGAATTCGTGGTGGACTGTCGCATAATTTAGCGACTAGACTGCGAATTCGTGGTGGATTGTAGCATAACTTAGCGACTAGATTGCGAATTCGTGGTGGACTGTAGCATAATTTAGCGAATAGACGGCGAATTAGTGGTGGACTGTCGCATAATTTAGCGAATAGACGGCGAATTTCCCGCGGCGGCGAAGAAACGAATCCGATCGCGATCAGAGGAGGTTGTTGTGAATCGGTGTTGCGAGTCGTTGGCAACAAACTTGGGAGAGCGTCCAAACAGGTGAGGATTTTATCATCGACACCGCCGGAGTCCTTGGGAATATACGAGTGCGGAGGGATGTATAGAAAGGCGGGCTGGGAGCCGGCGAGAGATTGGCAGCCTATTGTCGGATCGTATATGCAGATTTCAATCGGAAAAGCTATTTCCCGATCGGATTCCACCGGCACGGGCCGAACGGCCCCGGTCAGCCGGTACGCCGCGCTCCGCTATTAAATTGACTGACGCGATCCAGCCTTCAAAGCCAGCGTATCGAGGGGGGAAAAAAATATGCGACACCCTTCAAGATACACCGAGAGAATTGGATTTTCATTCGACGGAAGGCTTCGAGTAGTCCTCGCGAGATTGAGAATTAGCCCCGCGAAATTATCTCTTTCCTCGTTGCTTCGAGAAAGAAGATTAACAGGCGTGCGTTCATTGTAATACCATTGACGAATCCATTATTGTATAGAATGATTAGGGAGCTACCTGACCCCTTCGCCATTTTAACGTCACACGCGATATCGCTAGTATAGAGTAGAATAAGACAGCAACGCTTTTAGTGCAATGGGAATTATAATTAAACAAGTTGCAATAAGCAATTGTTTTCTCTAAAATCCAAATCTATACTAGGGTGTACGTATCCTGGTGGACAAAATTGTGAGATACCTTGAAAATTTCTAGGATAAGCGCTTAATTTTGATACTTACTATATTAAAAAAGCATCGGATGTAAAATAAAACTATTTATCGTTAACTGATACTTTACCAAAGTTTGACGTCCTCTCCGGACTCTGAAAAATTTTTCTTGGAAATATTCTTTCGCCGATCGTAAAGCTCGGACTTTCCCCTTTAATTTGAAAAAAGATTCGAGTAGCTACGATTTTTTTTCGCCGAGTTACAACGGTTTAAAGTAACCCTCGCAATTTTGCCGTTTTAAAATTCTTATCCCCATTGATTACGAAACTTTAATTTGAAGAATCAATCTAATTAATCGTCAATCCGTTTAGAACGTATCTTCGTATCTGTTTCCTAAAATTGTGCTTCGAAAAGCGTCACTTCGTACGCTTCTTCCACGCACCGTGTCCATTTTTTTTCTACCGCTTAGCTGCGCACTTTTTACTCTTCCCGTTCGCCACCGAAATCGAGGTCGGCTCGATTTCAAACGACGAACTCGCCGTCTCCTTTTATCCCGAAGCGACGCCTCTTCGTTTCCCGGCAAAAGGAAATTCCACGGCATCCAATAGACGTCTCCTCTCAAGTTAACCTGCAACCTAATCGAGTTTACGTGCATCAAAGCTTGGAACGGTGACCCATGTTGAATCTTGGGGAATCGTGGAATCTCCGAGACACTGTAACTTCATTTTGTCCCCGGCTTGCCGCCCTTTATTGCCCCTCGGTTTCAATAAACTCCCATCGACCCTCCGGACGGACTCTCTTCGATTAACGCGAGAAATCGCTAAGCGCCAATCGTCCGGTCGGCCGTAATTCGATTCCTCGTTTTATCCTCTCTGAAGCGTTGCATCAGCTTATCTTCTGCTCGCATCAATCGACTTGTTTGGCTATCGGCTGGCTCCGATAGCCGCGATAAAGGCTATCGATCCAGTTATCGCGTTTTTCAGCCGACGTGCCATCGCGAGCACGTCGAGATTGCGGTAATTTGCATTTGCGCGGCGCGTAAAAGCCTCGTAAAAACCCTTGTCGCGCGTCGCTCTTACGTTAGACGCTGCGGGGGAAGGGCGGGGAAATTACAGCGCCGCCATGCCACCGCGAACAAGCAAACTTTTTTACGATAGCGAGAGAGGCGGTCTCGTTTGCGGGACAAGAGATAAATAATAGAGTGGCCGACGTGGGTAATTTGGATCTACGTGGAAAATTGTTTCCGCTTCGATGGCGAATGGAAGATTGGCGCGTTGTCGCGTAGCACGCGGTTGACTTGCTTCGCTCGAGAGATGCTGCAACTTTGCCAACTTATTTTCATCGTATATTATTCGTCGTTGGACTATAGTGGTTTCTGTATTTCCGCAAGATTTAATTGAGCAAGATGGCAAAGGATTCGGGTTATATATAGAAATACGCAAAACACGGGAATCAAAGTATAGGTTGCATTATTCAGGAAGCTTGATTCGGATTAGGATTGGGTTAGGGTTGGATTAAGTTTGGGTTAAGTTCGGGTTAGGTTCCCATTTAGGTGGTTACTTATTTAACTATGTTTCTATACATGTAGATTTGCATAGAGATTCGCTATCTATTTGTTATATTGTTAGAGTTAGGTTTGGCTTATGCATATACATGTTATATATATATTGTACACTGTATATATTGTATATTGTATATATTGTATATAGTATATATTCTATATTGTATATATTGTTTATTGTATATATTGTATATTGTATATATTGTATATTGTATATATTGTATACTGAATATATTGTATATTGTATATTGTATATATTGTATATTGTATATATTGTATGTTGCATATATTGTATACTGTATATATTGTATATTGCATATATTGTATACTGTATATATTGTATATTGTAATATAAATTTAGGCTCCTATTCTCTATTAGACTCCACTAAGTCCTCAATTAGATTTCTCTCTTTAACTACGTTTGCGAAACTGTAAATTTGCATACGATCCAGAGTCTATTTATTGTGTTGTCTGTATTAAGTTTAGATTGAGTCTCTACTTATGTTTCTGCTTTCCGACGTCCTAATATTAGCAGAAATGTGCTTGTTAACGGTACTAAGATAATTGATTGTGAAATTAGGCGGGGCGATAGGCGTAGGGGTTGAAAACACACGATTAACCGGACGGATCAAACGTTTCCCTTTATCAGCGCGCTATTTTGTCGACTCATTAGGGACAACTAATGCGAGCCGTCGCCATCGTAAAGTTCAACATTAGTGTACCTGTTTCAGATTACCATCTGGCTTTATTTATCGGTTCGCGCTGGAAAGTAGGTTTACATTCGTTCTTGGCTGACGTGTAGTCCTATGGACATTTTACGACGTCCATTGTTCGACGAACTTAAAATCATTGCGGGAGCATTTGACGTAACGATTCGTTCGAACAAATACGACAACCAAGGTGCGAATCGTATCGAAAAGCTATTCCAAAATTACACTTTCTCGCTACGGGTAATTGCAATATTAGACCACGACTATTATTTGCAATATAATTTTAAACGTAGAGCTTTACAAAATATCGTCCAGTCTGACTAGAGTAATTAATATCGAGGCATTGGTGTAATATAAGAACAACAAATTTGTGGCAGACAATATAATCTCCGATTAGTATTTTATCATTAGACGTTGAATATTTGTACGTGTTAGGGTCGGATATTTTCGCGTGCCACTTTTAGTATAGCAATCATAACGAAAAGCTATTCTAGAACTAATCGTTTTTTACTACAACTGCTATATTAAGTTGCGTGCGAAGTATTCGATCGCAACACGTATTAAATTCTACACTCTATACTATTTTGAAACTAAAATTTTTCACTGCAATTGCTACGCAATAGTTTCCCCTACAATTACCCCTTCGGCTACTGTACCTATTGAAACGAATCGTTGTTTCGAAACGCTACCGTTATGGTTTTAATTTCGATTAGTCCAACAGTAGACGCCGCAAGATTTTTATAGTAGCATTACACGTCAATTAAGAACGAATACAAACCCAGACTAGTTTCCATCGCAAGCTTTCTATAAAGACGAATATATCCTACCGACTATTCGACTCGTAGAAGAGGAAAGAAATCCGCGTAACTCGGCTCGCGTTAGTTTCTAGATTTACCTGGGCAGTGGAGCCTAGGTGGTAACGCGGTCAAACGTGGAGAGGAGTGTAATTACGAGAAAAAGGTTCGTCGAGGAGGGTTCGCGAGGAAATTTCGCTCAATTATCTAACAGCGCGTGCATGCAAGCACGGGTATTCGTTCTAACCGCGGCAATGGTTTAAAGGAGGGTAGCGGAGCTCTCGTTCGATTTTCCGCGATCATCTCGCAACGAAATCGGTTGGGGAAATGGCTTAGGAAAGAAAAGCTTGCCGCGGAGGTGGCATTTCTATCGTTTAGAAAGTGTATTGGGGTTTCGCGTGTCGCTTTCTGTCCGCTACAATTCCTCTGCCCGCCGACGCCATTTCCAATCGCCTTTGCTCGTGTCAATAATATCTCGGAAACGAAAGTTCCGGGCGTCGCGTCGTGTAATGGAATCGTTGGCCACAGCCTTTCCGCCACTTTCCTGCCGCGTTTCGAGCTATCGAGGTGTTCCAGTAACTTGCCGCGTCCACCGGCTAACGATCTTAATTCGGAGAATTAAAAACGTATCGTGTTGATCTTTCCAAGCAACGCGCACTTAATGAAAAATTCTTGCAATTCCACGTATGGGGATGCAACACCATGCTTGCCCCGTTCTCATTTAACGTCTCGAAAAACGTTCGCTTACTCGTATATTCAAAGATAAGCTCAATCAATTAAGTTTGCGTCAGTTTGATCGATCGCCTTCTCTTCCATTCCTGTAACGCGTAAAGAATTCCACCCACGTAGAATTTTTCGAACTTCGAGAACGTATTATCTTGTCCTGAAAGTTCCTACCGATATTTCAGAAATATTCACAGGCGATACGGAATAATAAATACGCTTTATATTATCGTATAACGTTAAACGTAGCGTAGAAATAGCTTCGCAGACTTTTCCCCGTTTCCAACTTTCGAACGGTTAATAGGAGCGATTCAACCCGTTCAACGTTATCTTTGGAACGCGAAAAATACTCGCAACGATACAGGTATTCCAAGACGGTAGGTTACGATTAGTTTTAACCGAGCACAGCGTAAGCTGTTTATCAGTCCGGCCTGAAACGTGGCGTATTCATCGTGGAGCTAGCACCACTTGTTAGGTAATGCGACGTTAATGATCACGTGGCGTGACGCGTCTCAAGAGACAGCTTTACACGTATCCGTTGAAGATTCTCCACCGCGAGCCCTGTACCTCCGTAATTATCCACGCAACCATCTCACAATCCACCTCTAATTCTCTCTCCGTCCTCCCGCATAATTCTCCTCTCCTATCCTTATTTTTACTCGTTTCCCTACTGCGTAGGAAAGCCAGGGTCTTTCCTATCGGCCACGCGGAAACTTTCACCGCTTTCACCATTTTTGGCGCTCTTTTCTACGCTCGTTTTCTCGCCCGCGCTTTTTTCGTCCGCGTGGCTCGATCGCTATTCTTGTCACAGGACCCGGGATATATAACCCCATGAAACGAGTGCCACAACAAGAGTCTTGCACGAAACCTCGAACGGTGAAGTTCACGGGCGCGTATATCGGACGTTGTATATTCCCGCTTCGCGTAAATAAACAGTCATACTTCCGCAAGCAAATAACTGAGCGCGCGGGATTTAATTGCGCGTACACCTCCACCTAAGTAGCTTCTTCCTAGAGTGGTTCCGGACCCAAGGTGAATTACACCCGCGTAGCTACTCTAATTTGCCCCGCCCCGCGAAGGTGATTCGCATCGCGACGCCAGTAGACGGTTTCTGGTTGCCGGGGAAAGAGGTAATGGTGCGGGTGACGGTTCGCGTTGAAGCGGTCTATAGGTAGGTTTATTCTGCAGGTGTCGGATGCAGGAGGATGGTAAACGAACGGATCCTACGGGATCCTTGGCTAGGAGATTCTCCTCTTCCCCGTTAATAGCGAACGATCAAGTCGGCGATCGGGAGAGAAGGGAAATTAAATCCTTACCAGCGAGGGAAATAACGTAAACGCGGGGGGTAATATGGAACAGCGCGCCACACGAAACTTCGTCGAATCTCGATGTATTAAATAGCGAAACGTTAGTAAACGATAACAGAAATGCATCGGTGCGATCGCAAGTTTATATGTAATTTTTACGACGAATTACCAACTGCCTTGTTAATCACGTTCCTGTGATCATTTTTCATCACGGTAGCGCGTGTCGTACGGTTACTTTGATTGCTAACGTATCTCGTTCGTGCTGTAACAGAGAAAGAGCAACTTTTGTCGCGCAAACTGTCGACAAGGAAAATTAATATTCCGCGTGGACCGCGATTATTCGAATACTCGCATCGCGTTGCGTTCCGGTCTCGGCAAGATGCAACTAGTGATGGGCGCTCGAATCTGAACTTCGAAGCAGATTCGAATTTTTCAAGACTTTAAACATACATAGTCTTTGTACTCTTGGGGTAGTCGTGACTGTTTCAATTACTTTCTATTCACCAACTTCCAAGTATTTTGATTACTTTAAACAATATTATTGACAAATGCAAATAATATAAAGTCTTTCAAGACTTTCAAGACGATCAAGACTTTCAAGACGATCAAGACTGTCAAGATTTTCAAGACTTCCAAGACGATCAAGACTTTCAAGACTTTAAAGAGTTTTAAGGCTTCGAATCAGATTCGAAGCGATTCGAATTTTTCGTCAGTTTACGGATTCGAATCGATTCGAATTGATCGAAATCTCATTACTAGACGCAACTCGACGCGTACAGGCTTCGCAGCTGTAATGGGGAAGTTCGGTGCGACGCGAGCGACGTAGAACGGAGCCGATGCGACGTGGACGTCTGACATAAGTGGAAAGTTTCGGTCAAGAAATGAGCGAGTGTTTCACTAGCGCGCGGAGAAAGCGCCGCATCGATCCACGGTGGCGGCATATGCGTGATGGCGCGATAACAAGTGGAATTTGTTTTTTGGAATTTTAGCGAGGCAACGCCGAGTCCGGGGGGATGAAAAATAGCCTCGGAACGGAGATAAGGCGACGCGACGCGACGCGACGTGTTTCGCGAGAAGAATCGTCTCGCAAGACGAATCGTTGTACATTCCGAGAGAACACCGACGGCCTTTTTTCTTCTACGATAATTTTGCTCTCCGCTGCGCGCCATATTTTAACACGGAACAGTGTATTAGGTTGTCCAGTGAATAAATTCTGTCTCCCTGTTTCGCGGAGGGACGAATGTAAATGCGATTACCACACTTTGTTCTTATTTGCTTTTGCGATTGAAGACGAAATAGCACCGAGTTCGGGTCGTTCGATACAATTCACGTTGCACGTGAATACTGTTACACGATTTGCATTCAAACCCATCGAAAGATAATTTAGGATAATGCGAAATTTAATCTAGAGCCTGAAGACTTTTCCGACGATTTTCGTAAGAATCGAAAGATCTAATGGAGAAGCGAAGGAAATATTGTTCTTCCGAAAATGAAGGCTCTGGTAGAGTAGCGTTGCTTTGGAATTCACGGCTTCGATTCGCGATTCAATCTTCTACGTTCTGGCGAAGTTCGACAGAGAACGAACTTCAATCCAATTTCCCTTCTGTCGGCAATTATTGGGAAGTTTATTCTTTTCGTACCAGGGAAAAACCAGCAGACAGTAATTGATTATTTAAATTGTAAGCTGGAAAGTTGTTAGTTATTCGATTAATAGTAAATACAGAAAAAGACAGAATCTCTTTAATTAGAATATTGATAATATTAATATTAAAAATGGAACGATATGGTTAATGTTGCTTCTATTAAATAAAAGTATATCTAAAGAAGAATATAATGTAGATACAATTAGACCAATCACGATAAAAACACGCAGCATTTTTTAACACACATTAATTGATTCCTTTCCGATTTGTAAGACTGTGAGATCGAGGACTACTAAGTACAAATTAAGTATAACATTTTAGCGTTTCGCATTCGTCTCGCTGTTACGATAAAAAGTGTCCAACATTTTAGTAAATAATCTCCGAAAAATTCGTAAGGCAAGGGGTTAAAGGAACTGAATAAACTAAATAACGGAAATAACCATAAGCGTTGTTGTTTTAGCTAGGCATATCCTTTTTGCGGCGCTATTGCGCGGAATTTTCTTTTTACCTTCCCCCTTTTATCGACTACACGTTTCGAGCCGCTGTCCCCTGGCAACTCTGTCACTATCCTTCTTCTTCCGGCGACTTCCTTCATCCGTAATCCCGGTTTTATTTGGCCCCTCGACGAGAGTCTCCCCGTTCTCCCGCTTTTCCATCCCTCTGCGGGGACGAGGGTTACCGATGGTTCGGCTAGTGTACACCACAGCCGTGGGAAATCTAATAACGAGTCGAAGGGATCGAGCGACTCGCCGTGAAATTAGTTTCAGCGCGTGGTCCCCGCGTAAAACGCTGCCGAGGGAGCCTAACCCTCGAAATCGGACCAGCGAAATCCCTTCGAGGGCTTCGCGATACCGTCGCGCCGTAAGGGATCGGCAAACGAAACAAATACACCGAAATTCCAACCCTATTAAAAGGCGAACTATGCCATATTTATCGGTACGTCATCTTTATGCAAATTCGTATATCTATTGGGCAAACTTGAAGAGATAGGAGTTGAACTACGGGCTGAAATAGGGATAAGAGAGGAAAATAAATATATAGGTAGCTGTCAGAACGGAAATTCTAAGGTGTTATCGGTGTTGACTCCTTTCGATAGCTAAACGGTGGACCTTTATGCAAATTTATGTCTCCATTGGCGAACTTAAAGAGATATCATTTGCACTGCAGGTTAAGAAAGGGAGAAGCAAGGAAAATTAATATAGGTAGCTAATGGAACACAAATTCTTCGATACTTATCGATACTTCTTGATCGATACACGATCCATCTTTACGCAGATTCGTGTCTCTATTAGCAAACTTGAAGAGATAGGACTCAAACTGAGGGTTAAAAAAGGGATGAGCGAAGAAAGTAACGATAGATACCTGTTAAAACACAAATTCTTCGATACTTATCTATATTTCTTGATCGATACACGATCCTTTTACAAAGGATTATACGATTTACAAAGATTCGCGTCTCTATTAGCAAACTTGAACAGATAGGACTTTCGCTGTGCGTTGAAAGAAAGATTTGCTACTTTTAAGACTAGTTTTAAAGTATATTAAATCTTCATATAATGCACGTTAAGTATTCCTATTCGCCTGCGCGTATTTCGCCGCAGTGACATTTATTCTGTACAACAATGCGATTCGTCCCGACTATTAAATAAAATAAATATCTTAGAAACGCATCGATACGCGATCTACTCATCGGGTGCCTCGTAGCTTTCCTCCTTCGTTAAAAGAATTGAAGTTAACAAGGGCAACGTAGGACCGCGTGTCCGATAAAATAGGACCTCTCGAATGGAATTACGGAATGGCAGAAGACAAAGGCAAATATTAAACGCAACGCCGGACGGAGGACGAGTGATAGAAAATTTGCGAAAGTTCTACTAGCGTAAAATCGATGCGATGGGAAACGTCGAAGTGGCCCGGCGTGTTCACAAAGGATCAAATATCGAATTGAACCTTTCGTATTTCGAGTGGTGGACTACGCAGTCACGTACGCGTAGTTGCGAGCAATTTCGCAGGAAAAACCTACGTTTTCGTGGCAGAGAATCCGCTTTTACCATTTCTCTCGAAGTCCCCTTTCCTATTCGATATTTCGTAGCGCGTGTAATTAAGGATCGTTAAGTAAATCTTCGCTAATTCTTTCTATATTTAGGAGGAAAAAGTGAGTAGGTGAAAATGATCTACGATGCAACGTAGGAACGTGTGTTAATTGGCTGGGACGTCATTATATCGTTACCAGGGACGTCACGATGGATTTTTCGCGGTATCTTTACAACAGCGAAACAAAACACCGTCGATGATTCCTTTTCGAAGTCCGTTCGACCAATACGGACTCTCAATTTATTAACGCCTTGCCGTACAAATTTCTTGGAAGACTATTCTTTGGGACATTCGCTATTTTCTATTTTAATGCCACGTCGAGTGCAAACCACTGAAACATTATAGTACGTAGTTTGTATTTAATAGTCTTCAATCTTACAAATCGAAGTTGTAATTAGAATTATACTTAAAGTTTATTAAAAAACAGAGCGTGTTTTCATTGTAATTAAACCACGCTTTGCACCACGAGGGTAACTCGTCATTATACGGCAAGGGATTAAAACACTATGTCGCGTACGCATTTTTCTACACCGATAAATAAGCCGACGAATTAGCCGTTCCCTTGTAGTCCTTCGATTACTTAAAACCTATCAAACGTTTAATCTTCAATTCGCGCGTCGATCGTGTCGAAAGGAATGAAACTAAAATATGCACGCAAATGCCCCGATTAAAATTGTTCCGCGAAAGTAGGTTAAAATTGGATTGTATGTCGCGAGAAATTGCGCCTCGTTGGGTTACCCGGAGCTTTCATTAATTCACTGCGCTGTTCGCTCACTTTCGCCCCCGGCGAGTCGTTTCTTTTTTCTTCTCTCTACCCTCTACAGGACGTCCGGGGGGGGGGGGGGGGGAAACAAATTTACAAGGAGAATCGTAAAGAACCGGCGTCGTCGGCGGCAGCGGCAGGGATCGGAGTAGAAAAGATCGGGCAGAGACGAAGCTCGGATCCTTTCAGATATTCTGTGTACACGTCAACGGAGGGGAGTCGATGTACAGAGGGAGAATAGTGGGGGAAACAGGGGTTGCCGGGTAACAGAGAGGTGGGATAAGAGTTCCCAGGGGTGCCTAGCAACAGGTTGCTATCCTAAAATTTCGACCGGCGGCAAGCAAGTGGATGGCTGGGGAACCCCACCGCCTGTAAATGTAACGGGTGCTCTTCCTAAAATTCCCCACCTTCCTTTCCGGCTTCGAACTGTAGCGTTACATATAAGAATATATCATTTATTGGGATTAAAGATTATATAAAGTTACGAAACTGTATCTATACTCCGTCAAACGAGAATTGGCAGGAAATATAAACAGAAAGTTCACGTGATCGGCCGCAGATAAGTGGCTGCCCAACGTCGATGCTCAGTGACGCTTTTTAGCTGCTCTTGAGAAGGGCCCACACATGACCCTTGCACAGCCAGGTCAAATTTTAACCCTCGGAGTATTTAAGCTGATGCTTAGATCAGCTTAATTTTACAATTAAACTTGGTTCAGCTACCTGGGGTTTGCCAACACGAGGGTTAATGGTTTCCAAATGTGCACACTATCGTCGTGGAATATTCCTGTAACTTCCGTAAACCTAGCGTTAAATGCGCGAGTCACTAGCCGATGCTATATTCTATTTAAGCTCGGATTCGAATGCGGGAAATAGTAAACGGTGACTATGGTAACTAGTAGCAGCTGGTAAAAAAAGTTAATAGTACCTAGTAACGTTTCAACTCTACTTTTCCTTTGCAATAACACTTTCACCAATGAGCGTACACCTGTTTGGGATGTGAAGTGGCTGCGGTATATTAATTATACTGGTGAGCAGTAACAAACAATGATATCTATTGCTCTTAGCAACTAGCTTATAACGGTGTTTCTTAACTCGCGAAGTTAACGTGGCCGTTTACTCGGAACGTTGTGTCGTTTTCGTGCTCCTCAACACTGTCCTTTCCTGCGAACCGAGGTTCTGGCAAATTTCACTTTTATTGCCCGCACTTGAGTTCGCTCGCACGCGACGCGCGGTCCTTCGGAAAACCTAAACCCTGCGTCTTTCCTTTAGGACGCTCGACAGTCCGCCACACCTGTAAATAAATAAAATAATCGCGTAGGACAAGGGGATAAAATCTTACGTGCCCGTTTAACCCAATGAAAGCTTCTCAAACATTTGTAAAACGCGTGGAGGGCAAAAACAGAGCAGCGGTGATTAAAGCCACGGCGTATATCGAGATGATACGAGTAACATCGACGCACACGTCTTGACGCGTTGCTCGTTACCGTGGCAAAAGCCGGTGGCAGACAGGTCCACGATCGTGGATTAACGCAGGCCTGTCGGCCAGCTGCGCGACCATAACGGCGATCATCGCATTATTATTGATAAACCGATAACAGCAACGAGCCCCCGGAATTCGCGTGCACCGCGGTAAGTGGAACTTCGCGACGCAGCCCGGAGAATAAACAAATTTTCAATAAAAAAAAAAATCAATACGGCCGCGGCTGTACGTTGCAAAGCGAACGCGGGCTTCGTTCGTGCAAATTTCTGTGATACATGATGATACGAATAGTATTTAGCATCGTATTTATTAGTTGATTATCTACTGTCTATCATCTAATTGTTATCCGTGTCGTACACCTAACGATTCCTACTCAATCTTTTGCAAACAGCGCAAACCGTTGAACGTTTTGATAGTTGGTCGCGATAATCGAGTCAGTCGGTCAGCGCATCGATATCAGTTGTTTCGTGCAGTAGTTGGCCATCGAAAACCTTTACTCTAGTTCTTTGCGCAGTATCTCTTTCCCAGTCCCTTGCACGTCATTCCTAGTCTCCTAAATTTTATATATATCGCAGATTCCGAAAAACCAGACAGAAGTTTACTACATCAGCACGCGTTCATAATGAAATGAAACCTTTAAAGTGTTGCACTTTCCTATTTCACTGCCCGAAATCCAACATCTATATTCTAATGTCCATAGTCCAACGGATGCGGATCTATAAAAGTTAAGTTTTGACAAAGTTAAGGAAACGCGATAGTTTTTCTTTTAAAATAAGTGGTTGAAAAGGACAACCCCCTCGACATAGCAATTTGCCAAGGGAAGAATTCTATTGACAGGATACATGTTAGAGAACCTTGACAAATAGAATTATCTTGCAGTTTCGGCTGATTTCATTTTTTCGAGGCGCATACCTACTTGTAACCCATATCTGCAATACGTCGAAGAATTATGCGAAGCAACCAAAGGTAGCTGGTCGCATGAATCGTGTACCTATACTACTTATCGTCGGTATCCAAGTATTCTCTAAGTTCTCGAAAGGAAGCGTTGTACGCGTTGGAAAGCTAAAAGAGAAAAAAAGAGGAGTTGTTGGCAGGTAATGCAAAAATTAAGGAGTGCAAAGGATTAACTCTCACCTAAACGCGTTTAAGGAGTGAACAAGTTGAAAGTTTCAACGAGAATAGAGAAATTAGGCGAGGGTTAATTTTATCGTCCGATACGCGAATCACATTGATTCGGAAAATAGACGGCGTCTATGGGAAGAGATAGCTTCCGTCGTTTCAAATAGTCGATGACGATTAAAAATGGATGAATTTGTAAAGAGATTATGGGGCGGCGCGGTTGGGATTTTCGCGGCTGTTACTTTCGGATAGGCGGACGTAAGTTAGTTACGCGTGTAATAGATTGGAATTCATTTCGTGCATGCGATGGAAGAGCCAGATATTAATTCGTTCGTGCAAATAACAGCTGTGCGGTGTGTTAGCGCGGAAATCATCGTCGATGAATATTCCGCGCCACGATTCAATCTGCCCGCCTGCCAGTTGAATCGAATCGAAAATCACATATTTCTGTCTCCACTCGGCGGATCCTTGTTCAACTTTCGCTCTTCTTCTTCTTTTTTTTCTTTGCTTTTTGCGCTTTCAAAGTATAGCGAACCTTATTCCTGTTGCCTATTTTCGTTTCATTGCGATTGGAGTACGGATTGCTTTGGGAATCTAGAAGCTTAGAAATTTAAACGCTTGGGAATCTAAAAGTTTAGAGCCTTGAACGTTTGGGAAGTCAAAGATTTAGAAATTTAAAGGCTTGCAAATTGAATCGCGAGGGAATTTAAAGGCTTAGATATTGCAACGCTTGTGAATTTGATAAGCACAGAAATTTAAACGCATGTGAATGCAAAAGCTTAGATATTTGAACGCGTACGAATTCAAACGCATGTGAATTGAAACGCTTGGAAATTGCAACGCTTGTGAATTGAAACGTATGCGATTTGAAACGCGTGGGAATTGAAACGCTTAGAAATTGCAACGCTTATGAATTGAAACGCGTGGGAATTCAAACGCTTAGAAATTGCAACGCTTGTGAATTGAAACGTATGCGAGTTCAAACGTTTAGAAATTGCAACGCTTGTGAATTGAAACGCGTGGGAATTCAAAAGCTTAGAAATTGCAACGCTTGGGAATTGAAACGCTTAGAAATTGCAACGCTTGTGAATTGAAACGTATGTGAATTGTAACGCTTGTGAATTGAAACGCGTGGGAATTCAAAAGCTTAGAAATTGCAACGCTTGTGAATTGAAACGTATGCGAATTGAAACGCTTAGAAGTTTAAACGCATGCGAATTGAAACGCGTGGGAATTCAAAAGCTTAGAAATTACAACTCTTGGGAATTGAAACGCTTCGAAATTGCAACGCTTGTGAATTGAAACGCTTGGAAATTGCAACGCTGGTGAATTCAAAAGCTTAGAAATTGAAACGCGTGGAAATTTAAAGGCTTGGAAACTCAGGCGCTTAAAAATCTAAAAAGTTGGCAAACGAAGATTAAAACTATATATATATATATTATAGGGCATCCGAGGGAATGCGGTAGAAATTCTCGGGTGCAGCTTACCGAAAGGCGGAAATCGAAGAAACTCGTAATGAGATTTGAAAGCTGCCGGATGCACGCAACCGCGGATCCTCCTAGTTACTCGCAACTCCGCGGAGTGTACATAATTTTCAAACGAACGTCGCAACCTCCAAGGGTCGGTTAATTAAAACAAAAAAAGAAATAATGTGCGCTCTGGTATCGATTCGAATTAACTTGGTCGAGACAGAATGCATCATTGACATTCGCGTCTAGACGCGATGCTTCTTCGCGAGAAGTGTTTATTTTATCGCAGATTTCTGGTCACGGTCAACAATTATAATAATAATCTTTATTCTATGGTATTTAAAGACAACAAAGTATGACGCTAAGGGGATGAAAAAACGCACTTTCAATGAATTAGTACGTAATACAACATATTTAACACGCGTAAAAGTCATTACATATTAACCCTTAGCGGACGAGGAATAATAACACTTGAGGAAGATTTTGCTTTCGAATTGAAAGCCTTTAAACTTCCAAGCGATTATTAAATTCCAAGCCACTAAATTTCCAAATGTTTAAAATACTTATTAACGATATTGATTTAAATATTTTCCTGTCAAAATCGACGCGCGTCCAGAAGACCAAAAAATGATTAGGCGGCTATTTGCACACCCTCGTCCGCAAAGGGTTAAAGAGTGGTTAACTAATACTGTACCCCAAATCGGAACGATTATTAGGTTTCATAGTTTCGAAAATAATTAAACGACGTTCCGCGATAAGTTTAAAATGGCAGGACGTGGTACGTCTACCTTACACGATATATACGCGTTTCACAGTCGAACGGTGGTACAGTTTTGGCCGCCTAAAGCTAGTAGCGGCAAAAGTAGCGTCGCTTTTAAAGCGAAAGCCTAGGGAAAAGACACGGTACCGGTAGCACGCCGGTTGGCTGTGAGACGTAATAAGGACAAATGGCCGGGATGAGGCTGTATAAAGAAAGCTGGCTGCTGGAATAAATGGAACACACTTTAGAGGCGGCTTCGGGGAAAAAATACATAAGGATAACAAGGGTTCGCGTGGCGACAGAGAAGCGAAATGGAATTTATGGCGGCCACTGACTCTTTCTCTTCTCCTTTTCTTTTTCCTTCCCCTATAAATTATAATTATCGAGACAGTGACACCGGGATAATCAGTCCGCTCGGCCTTCGCCGAGTTTAGCTGCTTTGATAAACGACCGAGTGGAATCGGGGATTGAAAAGATCTCGACGAATGATCGTTTCAAATCGTTATACATCGGAACCCACTTCGAGGCACAGTTAAGAAAACTCGGATAATGTTATTGCTGGCTTTAGAGCGACGGTTCTAACTTAATATCGATCTCGGTTGTGGCTCTGATACGGGTTTTCGTTTGGTTTTATACCGGTCGAGGTTTTAATAGCGATTCTATAACAGTTGATGGCTTTAATATCCAATTCTATATTGGTTGTATACTAGTTACGGTTCCAATATCGGTTCTACTTTGGCTCTACACTGGTTTCGATTCCAGTATCGGTTATTTTTTGGTTCTATTTTCGTTCTACAACAGTTATGGTTCCAATATCGATTCTATGTTGATTGTACACTGGTTTCGATTCCAATATCGGTCCTTCTTTTGTTCTATTCTGCTTTCATATCGATTATGGTTCCAATATCGATTCTATATTTGTTCTACATTCATTCTATTTTGCTTCTATATTGGTTACAATTCCAATATCGGTTCCACTTTGATTCTATACTGGTTTCGATTCCAATATCGATTCTTTTTTTGTTCTATTTTGGTTCTGCATTGGTTACAATTCCAATATCGATTCTATATTTGTTCTATGTTAATTATATTTTGCTTCTGTAACGGTTACAATTCCAATGTCGGTTCTACTTCGATTGCAAACAGAATTTACGTTTAATTAATTAATTGCTGCGGAATTTTTCCGTCAGGATCTTCTTCATACGCAGAAATAAATATTAATTAAAACGGAATTCATATTGTTTAGCCGTATTTTAATTGCTACGAATATAATTATAATGTAATCTGTTTCTGATAGGAATATAAAAAATGCTTTAGAAAATAAGGAATTTCTGAGAAAGTAAAATGCCACGTCCGAAACATTGCTAATCCATAAGGACGAGTTAACTCGTCTACCTCAGTTAACAGGTTAATAAACCTATTTATAATTCGTGCCACGAGTGTGACTCGTCATTGTAAGTCAAGGATGTTAAAAGCAAAGCAAACGAATAATCTTTGAAGAAATTCGGACACAACAAACTGCCGTAATTTAACCGTTTCGTGCCAGTCGGTATCGAAAGTGGTTACGCTCCGCGTGTAATCAGACAGCGGCCTACTAAGTGGTTCAACTTCTTCGTTGTTCCGCCTAAGCGATTCTCAACTTCGGCGAACCTTCCGTGACGAGGAACGCTTCGAGATTCTCCTCTCTTCGTTTCGAGAACGCGATATCCCAAGTTGTTTACTCTTCCCTTTGCAAACATTGCAAAAACCGTCGTTCGATGTTTATACTGTAAGAGTACGTACGTGTATGCACGGTGTGACAGCTTGGGCCAGGTTTACCATAGGTCAGCCCTAACGGAAAGGTTGTTGTAAGCCTGTCGTGAACCGGGGCCCTGTCCCAAACATTTGGCATGCAGACGAGAAAAGTTCGAAGGGAAAATCCGCAAACTTTGCCCACGTTTGCGATGCGAGAAGGCCCAGCGTTGGCCTCGTATCGATGGGGGTAGCAGCGGCTAGGGAAGGGCGCTGGGCATATAAATATACCGG
Source organism: Eucera pruinosa (assembly GCA_028830335.1). Classification (NCBI taxonomy): domain Eukaryota; kingdom Metazoa; phylum Arthropoda; class Insecta; order Hymenoptera; family Apidae; genus Eucera; species Eucera pruinosa. Next base: position 18,740,998 of record JAMYCR010000007.1, read on the forward strand.
ACGACGAGTCAACGGAGGGTTTTTTTGGTCACGAAGATGTAAAGACGACTCATCTATCTATAGTCAGCATAAACCAAACTCCGAAGCCAGCTGACAACTAAGCAAAAGACCCCCTCCATAAGCTAAAAGAAAACATGTATAAGAACCACCTCTTCTCATAATAAAGTCAGTCTCTGCTTCACCATAAAATATTAACGTTTATTAAACACCCTTTCATCGCTCTATCTACGAATCGCGATCTATTTGTAGAATTTAGAAGAGTAAAACGCTTTGTGCCGAGAAGCCTTACTTACTATTTTATTTAGATAAATTTGTCATTCTATTGAATTAATTACGAATCACGTATTCGTTAAGTAGCGTCATCCTCATTTCTAAGATCCCCGTGACAAAGACGACGAAGCAAAGCAAAAACGAAGTCGTCGAAGCGAAGAGGGCCATCCTTACAATACCATAGGCTAAGTAGCTTTCGCGGAGTAAAAATAATCTAAGTGTCTAAAATAATACGCGACGACGTTCATTGGGAGCCTATAATAAGCGCGCTGGAAATTAGGCAAAGTGGCTCGGGTTAAAAATATCGCTGCTCTAATCGCTAGGAGATCGGACACGGTAAAAATTATTTTGTTCGATGCGCGCGAATAGCGGAGTACACGCAATTGCCGTGTGTCTGAAGAGGCTGAAGTATTCCACTCGAAGCCTGCTGTAATATCGATTTAGATTCTCGAAACTGCATATCCGAGACCCGGTATTTTCTGCAACGGATAATCGCGAAGCTATCCGCTTCTCGTATAAAATCTTCGTACCGTTAAAAATGGATATCATTCTAATTTTTAACCGTAACTTCTCGTCTAACGATGCAAGAATGATTTATTAACGGGACAAAGTTTCCTTTTCGAACACTGGCTTAAATAATACCAATAAATCGAAACGATTTATTACGAATGGCTACAGAAAGCTGCGTTGACATTATTCGTTGTTTTTAAAGAAGTTTGTTAACACTAATTTCCACGAGATTTACGCAGCTATGGTTGCCATGAGATTTTTTGAACCGAGTGGCTCTGGAGAATTCACAATTCTTTTTAGAATTCTATGCGCAAAAATTAGATCACGTTTTGACACTAGGTCACGTCTATATTTCAAAGTCGTAACGTTTACTCGCAATAATATAGTACGGTAATCGTGGTCCAAAATCCAAACTTATTATCATGAAACGTCTACGCTGTAACTCTTTCAATCGTTTGAGTTTGGTGTTTGTGCGAGAGTGGCTAGATAAGCCAGGCATATTCCAATTTGAATCAAATATGAAAAGCAGAATTGTGACTTGCAAATTAATATATTTTAATGCGAACCTTCCATTTAGATTTCATTTCTATTCATTGATTTACCTTAGAGTGAACAGAATTATAAACAAGGAATTACAATAACAGTTCGACAACGATGCTACAAAAAGAAAAAAAGGAAAAAGAAAGCACGCAACGTAAGATTATAAATAAAGTAATCCGGTTATGAAGCGTTTAAAAGAATTCTATTATGTTAACGAATCTTGACCGAACAGAGTTCGAGTTTATTCCTATAATTTTGCCAAAATAGTTAAACGTTTGTATAAAAATCCACAGGCGAACTATTCCTACGTCAAAGCGTCGAAACTGAGCCACTTATAAAAAGCAAACACGACGATTCCCGTTTCCGCGAAGCTCGTACTATGTTAATTCATATTCCGATAGACGATTCTCTTTGCCTTCGACGTTCTATCAGTTCGCTACGCTACGCGAGGAGACGGAAAAAGCCGATGGATTGGAGACAGTTTGTAATTAAACGAATATTTCGTACGCGAATTCGCTGTTAGCCGAATTGCTTTCTGCGAAGGGGCGCAACCGTTTCGCCGTCGCTCGTCGATGATTCTCTAAACACGGTGCACGTTTAAATTAAATTGAAAGTGGCCAACGGTGTGCAAGCTTGCCGGTGGCGTCCGAGCGATAGCGAACGGTCGCGAATGGCTTTATCAAACTTTTCCATGCAACAGAGATAAGCTGATATCGGTGATTATATAAAAGTGGCGTTAGAGGCGTACAAAAAAAAAAGGAAAAGGGTAATCGGGTTTAGAGTAGCTGTGTTCTATCTATCGCGAGTGGCAGCTCGCAGCAGCCAACGTGAAAAATGGGATAGATGTCCCACGCGCTATAATCGTCGCTTCGATTACTTTATTTAACGGCGAACGAACGTACGAAGAATCGAGGCCAACAATAAGAAAAATTCAATAATGAATTTCCACTTCATTGTATTTAATAGCGCGATTATATTTAATATTTAAAAGTAAATATTAGCAGGTGAATCGCGTCGTTTGAGCACGAAAACGCGACTGATATACTTTAAGTAGAAAGTATGGAAATTTTTACGACGCGTTGCGATTTATCTTTTATCCGTCGTACAAACTGTCGTGCTAATACGCGTAAGAATCATTTCCATTCAAGTGACGTCTTTTCAAACGACAGTACGAGGAACATACGAAGACTTTGCCAAATATTTTCAATGAATTAGTAATTAATGCATCGTGTTTAACATAGCAAAAATCATCGCGAATAAAAGAGCGGTTGCGTAACGTTGTGCTCGGAAACCGGAACGATACGTGGGTTAAATAGCTTCTCAAATAATTACACGAAGTTACGCGCGAGGCTTGAAGCGGCGGTAATCGGGTACGTTTACCCTAAATTTCCCAGGCGAGGGAAAAAATCAGTCGATGATACGGTGTATACGCAACAGAGTTGAACTCGCGGCGAGTACGCGAGTTCGCGTGACCGAGCGTGCTCTCGATGCCGGCAGATTAGGCTGGCGAGCCTAACCCAATTAAAGCGAGACCGTTTCACTAAATTTTTTCCTAATCTTCCCTCGTTTCGCGTTCCACTTGTCGCGTGTTGCATCGGACTTGCCAATTCCGTGTCCGGAAACCTTTTAAACATTCGTGTAGCTTTTCTGCGCGCCGGGTGAAGCAACGATTATCCGCGATGCGTGTCCGTAAGGTTGATCGAAACACCGATGTATAAATCATTTTCTTCGCTTCTGCGGCGACCAGATACAGACGTTTCGTCCGCTTTGCTTAGTTTCAACGTTAAAGTTCAGTTTCAACCCGAAGCCAGCGTTTCAGGTCGAACTAAACTGTTGAACTAACAATAAGCGTTTCCCAACTGATCCGACGCGAGAGCTTTATTCGAAATTGATTCGTGGTAAAAATATTCAATATTTTGGAAAATACGATTCGCGTAATGTACCTTGTCCAACGAGACGAGACAGCGAACGGATAGTCCTTTGTTCATCGACCGTTAATATTGACGTTTGCTTCTGTTTAGTATCTCGTCTTGTTAAACAATGAGTGGCGGCCTTCCTGTACCTACCGCCAGAAGGACAATACGAAATAGGACTTTCTCAAAAGCGCTCGCTCCAACGACCTCGTCCATATATATATATATATATATATATATATCGCCTTTAACATGCCTTCCAATATCCCAACGTCCATGGAGAGCCACGAAAACTCCTTGATCAAGCAAACAGGTCTTTATGACTGCAAGCGCATCCCCTATAAAATTAAAATCCAATTCCCAATGTCACGTTGACTCCCCTTTACCCATACTCCCCCCTTCAATAACTCTAATCCCCTCTTCTTCATTTTTCTCTAAACCCCTCGCCCCTCTCATACACTCTCTATCTCACCCCTTCGAATCATGTTCTAGATTTTATTGCAAATTTTATCCTAGATTAACTCCACTACCGCCAAGCGGTTCAAACTTTACGCAGGTAATACCAACCCAACCCATCACGGTCCTTCCGGTAAGGTGGCATTAGCTACCAGGCACGGTACACCCCTCCCCCATCAATAGTATGTTGATATAAAAAAAAAATTCCAATATCCCAACGTCCAAGTTAGGGCCTGCTAGGTAGCCTTACTGATGAGTCCAGTAGCAGGCGCAGGACGAAACGCAACACCCTTCCTTTTTCCTATTCTATCCTCTCTCCATAGCACCACAAATGTATAGTCATCAGTATCGGTTATACTCGCAATTGATATTACATCGAGTGCACAGTTTATATCTAATAACAATTATGACGCGCGACGAGAAACCTAACTAATTTAAACTGTGTCGCTCTAGCCGAACAAGTTTGGCAAACCCTGTTCTAAACATTCAATCCCTTTCGAGCTTTCTGAGCTTCTACTACAGATCATGCAAAATAGTAAAAATAACCGCGGAAATAATTGTCTTCGAAGATGTTCAAAGCATAAGGTTCGAAGGGGTGATATAAAGAAGAAGTGGAAATGTGTGACGGTTAATTATAAAAGAGGATGATGATTCTGTTGCAGGATGTTGGGTGGCGTGGGAGGCCGGCACATGTCTACGCGTCGGCGTGGCAGTAGCCCGCTGGTGCGTGGAGGTGCGGGCCTCACGGGATACGCAGGACCTGGGGCATCCGGCAATTGCAACGATGGGGCCTCGATACCACCGGATGCGCAGAGATACGCTGCCAGGAGGCGCAGGGCGGTCACCACCAGCGATCACAAGAGTTGCGCCCTTGTGCAGACCCGGGTCAAGCTTGGCGATATCATGTGAGTCTCGTTTCTCTTCGAAATTAACGTCGTTTGGTTTCGAACACCCGATTTCCAGGGTACTTTAACGCGTTGACGCCGGCCTTTGTCGAAAAAGAAACCTCTGAACTTATCTTACGAATAAAATCGCTTGATTACCGTCGAAAAGTTACCTAGTTACTTACTTAACATTACTTAGCTATTAAGAGAAACTAGAAGTTTCTAATAACTAGAAGTTACTTAACATTACAATAGATTTAATTATTCGAGCACATTTGGAAGTTAATTAAACAGCGTTCTTTCTTTCTTCGTCGAAAGTATCGCTTTGAAAAAGTAGCGAATTAGTCGAAAGTGATACAGATTGCTTTTTGCCCCGACAAGGAACTCTTGGATTCCTCTTTCCTCCGCGAGAACCGCCCCTAAACTTTAGGATAAGGCAGAGCGTCTGGCCAGTGTCGTCGGTATCTACTTGCGTGGGAAAACGCGAAGGTAGAGGGTCGATAATACAGCCAGCCTGCTTTGGCGTTCTCTCGTATTCTCGTAGGGCAATCCCGTTTCAGCTCGCGAAGCTATCGGTTATGCAGAACGCTGCCGATAGCAGAGGGTAGCTACCCCTAATCGTGAACTTATCAACCGATGGGTTACGGCAAGGGTTGTCACAGCTTCCGGGAAGCAGCGATCGTAGAGCGATGTAGGGTAGACTGGTACTGATGCTAGATAAGGCGGAATTAACCGACGTCTGACCGTAATTAAATTACGCTACTGCCAGTAACGCGTTGGATACAGGGAATTTAGATCGCGGTATCATTTGCTATTTTATTATCAACCACGCGCAATTAGCGTATTGCGATCGGTGAAAGATAAAATAGAGTTTGCAAACCGACTGATTACAGTTTAATTAAAACACTGCTAGCGCTCGTGGACTTTGGAAATATCGAGTATTTTTATCGCGACGTCGTTTGGAATTGAATAAACAACGTTGGGTAATTAGCGTACTGCGATCGGTGTACGAGAGAGGAATGTTTGCCAATTGTCTGACCACAGCTTAATCGTACTACCGATGGTAACGCGTAGCTGGATATATTTTTCCTTCGATGTTACTTGGAATTCTTTTATCGGCAACGTGTAATCAATTTATTGCGATCAATGCGAGATAGAGACAAATTTGATACCCAGACTTTGGAGATATTAGGGTGTATATTTATCGCGAGATTATTTGGAATTTTATTGCCAACTTCGCGTAATTAGCATGCTGCGATTAGCATCCAACAGAGTTAGGTAGTATACAATAGTAATATAATAAAATAACAATATAAAATAAAATTTTACTCGAATGACACCAAGAGCAAATAACGAAGGAATGTTACTTGAATACAATTTTATTCCAAGAATTAACTCTTCTAATTCGTTCGAATAAAATGCGTCCAACTTTGGTATACGATACAGCAAAATTCGCGGGCCTTCTGACCATAAATTACTTATACTACTGATAGTAACGTGTAGCACTGTAAAGTAAGATACATTTTTACCTCGATTCGATCTAGAATTCTTTTGCCAATATTGTGTAATTAATATACTGCGATTACTATAAGAACTTGTTAAATTCGCACATCGTCTGACTACAAATTACCTATACTACTGATGGTAACACCTAAAACTGCGAGGCTTCTAACCCTTTGCGGACGAGAAGCAATGAAACTTGTGGGAGTACTTTAGCTTTGAATTCTACGACTTTGAGTTTTCAAACTTTTGAGTTCGAAACCGTTTAATTCTTAACAATTTTAAACGTTTATTATTGCGTCGAGTATTCGTTACATTAAGTATTCAGCTTTAAAAGCCGACATGCATTTCGAGAGCCGAAAAATGATTAGGCGACTATTCGTCGACGCTCGTCGGCAAAGGGCTAAGCTACAATTTTTATCGCGCTATCGTTTCGAACGTTGATTACCAACGAAGCGCGATCAGCGTGCGTATCGCGATCGATTTATCGCGGGGAAGTTAAACGCGCTGGAACGCGCGACGAGATGGCGACAGGCGAAGGTTGCGGCTGACCACACCGGGCCATGCACTACTGCGGCTCGAATTAAGGTCTAATGTAGCGAGGTGTCTGTACTCTCGGCGCGGTCTCCGCTGCTTTTTATGCTATCGATTAGTCTTCGATTGTTTGGCCATTGCCTTTTATTTTTAGCACAGACTGTCGTTGCCCGCCCCGCTAAATTTAATTACTATTTCTCCCTATCTCCCCCCTCTTCCACCATCTTTCTCCTCCCCGTCGAATATCAAACAGACGTACATTTTCCTCCTCGTTCGCCAAACCTATGCATTTCAAGTGTCTCATGCTTCTACCTGCGTTCCTCTTCTGCCCCATAAATACACATATATATGCGAGTATCGAATGGCCTCTTAGTCGCGGCACAAAAGGATTTCAAGCTGTTTATGCAGCCTCGAGTGGTAAAAAAAAAAAGAAAAAAAAACGATGCTCCCGTTTGATCTTTATTATTCGCCGTGTCTCTCCTCTCGAGCATCGCGGAGTCGCGCGATTGCAGTCGTTCCCGAAGGTGACTGCTCTCTCCTACCCCCTGTAAAAATAGAATCGATAAAATGAATCGACGTTACGTAGAACTAGGTCTGCGCGCTATCGCGAATAAAATCGCCAAGGTTCTCGACCTTTGTCATTAAAGACGGCCGCGAGACGCGACCGGTTTCCTTTCTCCTCCCTCCTTTATTTCTATCCGGATTCGTTTCCCCTCCGCCCCTTTATCGCGATCGCGTCCGCGTTATCTTAGCAGTGGCTCGTTAACAAACGAATCGATGTCCCGGCTTCGCGTACCATCCTCGATCTCGCAAAGACACGGGCGCTGCTCTTTCAGGTGACGCGCATTTCTCGCGTTCCCCGCGAGATAAATGGCCGTAGTTCGCGCGGAGGAACGCACGACGAATTCAACGCGTCTCGCCAAATTGCCTCTCGTAACGTATCGCAGCGTTGTTTACTCGATCGGACGCGAATCGACGCGCGTAAACGAAAGGGTTTACGTTACGTCGTGCAATCGACGGGGCATACATCGACGCGTCTTTGCGACGCGCGCATAAATGAAAGGGTTAATGTTGCGTTATCTGTGCAATGGGACACGAATCGACGCGTTTGCGGGATCAGCGTATAAACAGAAGGGTTAACGTTGCGCTAGCCGATTAATGCGACACGAATCGACGCGTCTTTGGGATCCACGCGTAAACGGAATGAAATCTTAGTAGCTATCAAAGTATCCACGTAGTATCGTTTACTCGATGAAATACGAATCGACGCGTCTTTGGGATCCACGCGTAAACGAAATGAAATCTTGGTAGCTATCAAAGTATAAAAGTAGTATCGTTTACTCGATGAAAAACGAATCGACGAGTTTCTGGGATCCGTGCGAAAATTGAACAGAATGTTTAGAGATACCAAAGGGTTGTTCATTGAGAAGGATGAGAAACGACGCGTCTTTAAGGTTCACGCATAAACGAAAGGGTTAACGTTACGATATCTACTCAGCGCGACACGTCTTTGGGGTTCGCTCAGAATTGGAACGGAATGTTTAAAGTTACGAGAGGGTTAGCGTTGCGTTCCTTATTAAAAAGGGTTACGAATCGACGCGAAAACGAAACGCAGAATCGTCGCAGTCATCAAAGGGTTAAAGTTGCGTTGTCTTCTCGACCTGACCGCGAATCGTCGCCCCCGTTATTCACGCGTAAACCGAATCGTCTCAGAGCTTTCCCAAAAACATTTTGCTCCTCGCAAAAAGGAGAACCATTCCCTGAAACTAACTAGGTCGCTCTCCTATCCGCAGTTTCCCTTCGCCTACAGGAATTTAATTCAAGAAAAGCTGGCAGATTTCCGCTCGCGCGCTCCCTTTATCCTTGGCCCGTGGAGCGCGGCGGAAAAGGGCCGCTTTTGTTGAAAGCGCAAGTAGATCGGGGGACGAGGCGGCAGCGGTAGGATTGTCGATTCGCAGGCGATCGGTAGCGAAGCGTATCTGGTTTCCTCCCCTTGGCCGACGTGTGTCTGTGGTGAATCGAGTCCGTCGCCAGAGTCGCGAAGTCGAGTCGAGTCGACTTTGTCGTGTGTTTCAGGCTGGTTGCCGGCTGCCGCCGTGAATCAATACCCGCATTGCGCGTGCCACCTCTCTTTCTCTTTCCCCCGTTCGCCCCCTCTCTCTCTAGCTCTCTCTCTTTCTCCCTCGTTTGCAACCCCTTCTCCGCGTGCTCCTCTCCGTCTCTCACGCGATCCCATTCTCCCTTTTCCCCTTATCACGTCCACCCTTCTTCGTCTCTCTTACGATTTCCCTTCTACCTTCTTCTTTTCTCTTTAATGTACACCCTTCTTTCTCTCTCCTATGATTTGCCTTCTACCTTCTTCTTTTCTCTTTAATATACACATTTCTTCGTCTATCTTACAATTTACTTCCTACCTTCTTCTTTTCCCTTTAGCGTCCATCGTTCTTCGTCTCTCCTACGATCTGCCTTCTACCTTCTTCTGTTTTCCTCAATATACACCCTTCTTCCTCTCTCCTACGATTTGTCTTCTACGTTCTTCTTTTCTCTTCAATATACACCCTTCTTCGTCTCTCTTACGATTCGCCTTCTACCTTCTTCTGCTCTCTTTAATATACACCCTTCTTCTTCTTTCTTATGACTTGCCGTCTACCTTCTTCTTCTCTCATTGATGTGCACCCTTTTTCCTCTGTCCTACGATTTGCGTTCTACCTTCTTCTTTTCTCCTTACTGTGCACCCTTCTTCGTCTTCCCCATGATCTTCCTTCTACCTTCTTCATTTCTCCTTAACGAGCAGCCTTCTTCCTCTCTCTTACAATTTATTTCCTACCTTCCTCTTTTCCCTTTAACTTCTACCCTTCTTCGCCTCTCCTACGATTTACGTTCTACCTTCTTCTTTTCCTCTTACTATATCAGCCCTTCTTCCTCTCTCGTACAATTTACCTTCTAGCTTCTTCTTTCCACCCACCTCCGTCACACGCGTTCCGCTGCTTTCTCTTCCTACGTTCTGCGAGCTTTCCGTCCTTCGTTCGGCACGCGCGCACCCCTCTGTTCTTCTCCTTCGCTCGCTCTTAGCTTCGCCTGGCTTTCTTCTTACACGGTAGCTCGGTTCGCTGCTCGTAAGCGTTCGCGTTACCACAATGTCCGTTTGCCTAGCATCTCTCTCTCTCTCTCTCTCTCTCTCTCTCTCTCTCTCTCTCACTTGCTCTTTCGGAGTTTGGACGACTTTCTTCGGTGCTTGCTCGAAGAAATCGGACGCGAATACGGAAGGGGCGAGAAGCGGAGGAGACAGGCGATGAGAGAAAGTGACGAGCATGGGACGACGCGTAGAGTCGGCGGAAGCGAATCGGGGGAGGGTTGCCGACCGATATCCGCGTCCACGTCGGCCTCAAACAGTTAAGGCCTCTACGGACCATCAAACTTGCTTCGAGACTTGCCTCGCGGCTAGTGACGACTTTCAGACTATTTGCAATCATTGCAAACCACTAATCGTGCTCAAAGTAAGGGGAGATTCATTTGAAACGATCTCAAATCCATTGTTTATCGCGAGACATGCTGCGAGGCATGTCTCACTATCTGTAGGCTACTTTAAAGCTTTTACAGACCATGAGACTTGCTTCGAGACGCTTCTCGCGTTAAGCGATGGGTTGGAGACTATTTGCAATCATTACGAACCATTAATCGTATTCAAAGTAAGAGGAGATTCATTCGAAACGATCTCAAATCCATTGTTTATCGCGAGACATGCTTCAGGGCAAGTCTCACTATCTGTAGGCTACTTTAAAGCTACTACAGACCATGAAACTTGCTTCGAGACGTTTCTCGCGTTAAGCGATGGGTTTGAGACTATTTGGAATTACGGTGAACCACTAAGCGTGGTATTATTATCATTGTTAGTTTATTCAAAGGGTTGACGCCCTTTAGTGTAAGTATATAAAGGAGTACTTTCAAGCACGGCATTTAACAGGAAGTGTAAAAGCATAAAGACACAAGAATAATGGGAAAATATTGTATATATATAAATTAAAATTACTCGAGTGGAAGTAAATTTCGTAAGCATTAGCGTTACACGGTAGCGGAAGAATACCAGCACGGCTGTAAAATTCGTCGTAGCTGCTATGCGAAGATTAAAAGTGAAGGAGAAAAAGTGTAACGATGGTAAAATCTCGTTAACGCGAGTACGTATGCGGTTAACACAACTTTATTGACCATCTAATCTAAAGTGCGAATGAATATCCGGGCATTGGACTAAATTATTAAGAATTGTATACGTGTGCAAAGTGAGAAGAGACTCGTTCCAAGTGATCTCAAAAACCTATCGTTTGTCGCGAAGCTACTTTATCTCCCGGTGGAACGCGAACGCAGGTCCCGTATCTCTTGCGGTCCTTTTCCGACGCCACCGCCGCCATAGGGATGATAAAGTTTCCCTCTGGATAATTGATAAAACACAGCTGTGCTCGTTGGAGCGCGCGAAAGGGGCGCGGAAAAGGGAAAAGGGTACGGCGAGGGGTGCTTGGAAATACTTGGCGATGACCTTCTGACATTTAAACCACGCTTACGGAACATTCCTACGGCGTTGGTCGATTTATTCGGTTCGGGATGCTGCGCGGGGAAATAGGTGGACCCTTCAATATATTGCGATAAATTGGTGCTTGGACCAGAAAGATTTTCGTTTACTTACTCACAGGAAAGCCGAACGAGTAACTGTTGCAACGCAAGATTTTTTAGCATCGTAGAAGAAGCTGCGTTTTATTTATTTTGGGGTACCGAAAGGGTTGAGTTTGCCGCGGTCTCGAGTATCCAAAAATGTTCGCGGCGCGTCCGATTTCTTTCCCTCGCGATGGAAACGAACGAAACGCGACGAGGCGAGTAAACTCGGACCCTTGTAACCCTTTCTGGGGACATTTTCTGCCATGACGCCCGAGAGCGTGACGAGCGAGATTTTACTCCGAATAATAAAATCCGAGAGCTATACTTTTTACGAGATTCCGCGGAATCGCTGACGCGTCGCCGCGATTCCATTAATTTTGCGATTAACCCGGTCCGCGGAGATATTTACGCGGCAATTTCGCGGGGAAGATTTATTTATTTATTTATTAACGAGGGTAAACCCTTTGGAGTACAAAGAAACATTAAGAATAATCGTAAGAGTTTAAACAACGCAGTAATTGAGATTTAGTGGAAGCTTCCAAAAGATTCCAAGTGAAACGTCAAGCTTAAGAGAGCGTAATGCATCTAGACGGTGGATGTGATTATTCAGAGCTCCAAGAGGTAGACATTAAGCCCAATAAAAGTGGACGCCGTTACATATACATATATATATCGAGAAGTCCGAGCGATGTTAAAGGTGCATCGTTACAAATAGATCAGAAAGATAGTTTAACCCCTTAGCCAGGTTACGTTGCACGAATCCATAAATTAACCCTTTCGTTACTGCATACGTATACGTCTTCAAAAATTGAATAACCATTCGCTTTAGTCATACGTATCCTTTCTCTATACTATAACATTATCTTTGATTTAATTCAAACGACTGTATCACGTCCAGCATCCAAATGCTTACATTTAAGTCATTCCGATATTGCCCTGCTTCATGCTTTCCATTTGCAATTTTAATCCGCCGTAGCGAAAGGGTTAAATATTTCTCAGCTAATGGACCTCGCGACGCTTCAAGGTTTACGCGTTAAAGGGTTAAACGAAGTGTTTCCCGTCGTCTTGTAAGGGGCGGCGAGTACGCATCACGTGTACCGGTAAGCACGTTAACGTGAGAGAAACGGATTAATTTGCGAATGACCGATCGAAAGCGAAAGAGACGGGCCGACGCGGAAACCTTATGGTTCTCTATCCTCGGTATAAGGAGACGTAAATCCATTTGGCTCCGCTTCGCTGCGTGCCAGCCCTTACGTTAGAAGACCAATAGATGACGAAGCTAACGGGGTTCAGATGACTTGACTTACGAAGCCCCGATCGTGCACACTCTCGGTGCAACGCACCGTTTTCCTTTCGTTATGCCCAGCGATGAAGTCGTCGCGAATGCGGGTCACAGAATGCGCTCTACTTTCCTACCAACCGTCCCCCTTTTCGCGTCCCTCCTGCGCGTCCAAGTCGATCCCGAAAACCGTCGTTTAACCAAGATTCGCCGTATCGCTGGCGCCAACTGTTTCCCGATGCCAAAGTCGCGCGTCTGCGATTATTCGTCTTGCAGTTGGACGTTTATCGCAAACGTGGATGCGTCGACGGAGCACGGGATGGACTATTTATTCTCGTATAGAATCGTGGCGGCCCTCCTGTATCTATCACTAGAGGGACACGCGAAAAAAATAGGGCTTCCTCAAAAGTACTCATTACAACTACCTACTCCATATATATATATATATTCCTACGAACCTTTCCCCATTTTCAATTACCATCCACAACGTATAGCTCTGCTCTGTTCTCAATCTTACCCGCTGCTTAAAGGTCGTTCACCCGTAAAAGTAACTAAATAAATAAATAAAAAAATCTACCACGCTGCAGCTCGTTCGATCTCGTGAAACGATCGATTAGACCGGGGACGTTTCTCGGCGTAGCAGCCGTGTGAAGGTTCGCCATCTTTTGATCGGTGGAGCGTCTTGGAAGCGAGTCCCTCGGTTATCCTGGCGAATGCACGAACCAGAGGGGGGAAGGCGAGAAACGAGAAACGAGAAACGACAAGCGACGGATCGATCGATCGATAGATATCAAATTAACGGAGCGTGTTTTCCCGTGGACGATTTTAGCCGAGCTGAAAAGCCAGTTGCTCGATCGGCCGTGCCGCATCCGACGCTCCCGGCCGATCTTGATTGGCGACCCACCGAGTGTGACGTCACCTGCACGCTTTGACAGACCGATCGAATGATTCGATTAAAATTCTCTCGGCCCTGCCCCTGCCTCTGACCAACCGCCGTTCCACGGACCTTCGAGTCTCGCTTCGCGTTGCCTTTCGTCGATTCTCCGTCCGATCGACGAATTCAGTTTTAGTCCGTTTTCGTCGCCCTAACGTTTCCAGCCCCCATTCGACGAGAGCGAAAGCGCCGAGGGAGAGTTTAAATTTAGTCACGGCGGAGCGCAATCGTCGGGAAAGGTTTCATTCGGGCGATTGCTCGACTCGGCGAAAGGGGAACGCGAAAACATTAAGGAACGCTTGCTTTATTTGTTTGTTTCGCGTAAATTTTGTACGCTGGTCCGTTAAGGGTCCCTGTTCATACGGTGCGCAATACGGGAAGAGATAGAAGAGCCCCTTTCGAATGTTAGAAATAGGTAGAATGGTGCAAAGGCGTTAGTAAAAAGCAAATATGTACCTTTGTAATTGTTCTATTGGTAAAAAGCGAATATGTACCTTTTTACCAATATGTAAAAGCGAATATGTACTTTTGTAATTGTTCTCTTACGTTAGAGGAAGCTATTCGGTATTAACAGTGGTCTCAACTCGATTCTAAAAAATGTCAACGCGTATTTTGTAAATCCATCGACTTCCTTTCCACTCCTGCTAGCTTCAAATCTCACGTGCTACGTTGCTTCAACTCTTACGATTAATCTTAATCCGCCTTTTCCTTGTACTCTAAAGGGTTTATCCCCATTAATAAATAAATAAATAGATAAGTAAATAATAATAACTAATCTTTCGTTCGAGTAATTTCCTCGTTCGGATAAATTCTTATCATCAACGGCGAAGAACACGATAGTCTCCTTGAACGCCGATAATTCGTAGGTTCGAGGCAACAAAAGTTTCGGTAAAAGATACCTCGATCGCGAAAGGGTTGATTCGTTGGAATACACCGAAGAATTTAGGGGTTTGCGCGCGCCGAATGGTCGAAGTTGCGTATCGCCGTAAATAGAACGGCCGCAGCTAATATGTCGAAGTTAACCCTTCGTGCCGGTTAAGCGGGTCAACGTAGTTTCCGAACAAATTTTGCGTCGAACGCGGTATTTATAAAGCGGCGTTCGTAGCCTCCTTGCCTCGAAAATAATTATTCTCGCGCGCGGCATCGGAGTCGCACCGCGCCCGTGCAAAAACTCCCAAACTACTTCGCCCGTTTCAACTTCCCCTTGCCCTACGATTATTTTATTACCTGCGTATGTGTAGAATTAACCGATCTTGACTTCATATAATGTCAAGTGCAAAATCATTCGAATATTATAGGCAACGTTTGTTTAACAACATCCAATCTTATAACACGAAGCCAAAATTAAGGATCAATTTAAAGTTTCGCGTCAATATTACGCGGTTGAGTTAAAACTATGTCCTAATTCATAGCACGAGTGTGACTCGTTATTATAGGGCAAAGGGTTAACGCACGGTTTCCACCTACGTGTTTCCATCACTCGGCAGGAATTTTCTTTTCTCAAGTTTCTCCGTTACCTCGATTGCCGCGAATTAAAAAAGAACAGAAGGGGGATGATTTTATTATTGCCGAATTTAACCCCTACGCTACGAAGGATTCGGTTAATTGGCCTGTAACTTTTTTACACCTTACAGTTGGCACTGTTTCTATTGTCATTCGTATATATTTATTTATTTATTATTAACGAGCAAAAGCCCACGAAGTAGAAGAGAGAAAAAGTTATACACGATAGCGTTTACACAGACAAAGTCGCATACGTGGAATATAAAAATTTTGATAGACAATTAATAAGTTATATTATTGCATACTTGTTCGAAGCATCCAACTATTTATAGCGATACAGCATATCTCTGGTTGGCTGAATAAATTGCGTACGGAGATAGCGAAGATTTTTGGGCCAAGGTTCCCTCGACGACTCGGATAATTTGTTCTTGATGGACGCGGTTCTTGGAAATATTTCTCTTTCCCCCAGAAACGGTGCGGAGAGGGGGAATGTTTCATGGGATACTTTGGACATCGTCCAAAGTGCGAAACTGCCGCGTTGGTAGAAGAATCGGAGAACAAGGACACGCGGAATGCGTCGATTAAAGGATCGGTCTAGCGAGAAATTTGCATGGCGCCAGCTTTCGAACTTCAACTTCGAAGTCGCAGTTTCCCGCGGCAGATTTATTACCGGACTGCGGATTTTTATGGGTTTATATTGCTATTGAATAAAACGAATTCAGGTGGCAGTAATAGGAACAGCGACGGTACGTGGGAATCATTTATACCCTGGGACGCGAATTGAACGGGGCAAAAGAGGTCTGATTGCTAGCGAACGGTGGATAAAGGTGGCGCGCGCGCGCGCGTTCGATAGGCAAAGGGGAAAGGGTTGAGGGGGTAGGCAGTCCAGGAGAGTTCGACGTCCCACATTTTCTCCAACCCCTCGCCAACGCGTCGAGTCCACCAGCTACGCTGCTCCTCTTCCATCTCTTTCTTCTCTTCGCCTTTCGCCCTTTCCTCCCCATCGTTTTCATCCCTTCTATCGGCGCCGTGCCCCTCTTCCAGCAGCCGCGACTCTTCTCAGGTCTCGACGGCGTTTCGCGATCCCATCAGCGAACGGAGGTCTACCAGCGCACGCCGGAGACTCGACGACGGCGTGGCTCACCTCGTTGCACTCGTCGTGTCTCCTCCAGGCGCGTTACGAGTGGAAGACGACGAAGACGATGAACCGTTCGGCTCCGGGGATCGGTACGAGGAGTCGGTTCTCGAGGAAAGAAAACCTTGCGGGGGTTGGGAAGTTGGTGGGAGGTTCGAATTGTTTTAGAGTAGCGAGAGAGATTTAATCTGCTGAGAGGCGATGAGCAGTGGTTGCGTTACGCGCGTCGATTATTCGCGACGATTTTGCTCGCTTCGACGAGATACATTTTAATCTCGCGGGTGTTACGTTTACTTTATTAAACCCTCCGCCGTAAAACTGCGAGTCAGGCTCGTGTCGTGGATCGTAGACAAGAAATAGAACAAATATCTGTAATATTTAGAAGAAAATTTAATATACCCCGTTTAATTCTCTTTATGATTTTTCTAATCGCTGTGGCTAATATAAAGACTGTATAATATTGTAGTATTTCGTAGCTGGCACTGTGTTGAAGTAGGTAATACCTTTCGCTACCACGTGCAGTTCATGAAAAATTCGTACGGCAAGGGGTTAAGAAATATAGTTGCTTCACTTTTCTACGATACTTCCGATACTATGAATAGCTGCCGTGGAATCAGTGGAATTCCACGAGAAATTCTATTGACGTATTTAGATTTTCGCTTCTAATCGTCTACAGATTTCCCCAAATTATTTTCAACTCCGGAATATCCCGAACCAAAGCGATTCGAAAATTCTCCCGGTTGTTTAATTCCAACGTACGGTAAAAGTATTCGTAGCGCACGGAAATTTAGGTTGTCGTCGACCGGGGGATTGGAAATTTCCCTAAATTACGGACGCTTCGATCGACGTGCTGCAAGATTGATAGAAACGCAAACACACGTGTGCGTGTCGGCGGTATTTAGATTCGCCGTGGCGTATTTGATTGCCGCGAGAGGCAAACACCGAATTGCCACGGCGCGGAGAGATTCCTCTGGACTTGCGGCGGAGGGACGGCGAGGGGAAAATGAAACGAAAGAAAATAGCGGAGAGGAGAAGAAAAGAAAAGGAACGATATGAACGAACAATACGTAATGGTGCATTGAATGCATCCCCGTAGTCACGTTGTCAAAGTGCACGCGTACTTGGGATCGATTTCTTTCGCCCTCTCTCTTTCTCTGTCTCGCTCTGCTCCGTTGCTCGCCGCTTTTCTCCCTTTTCATCCCGCTTTCATGAAAATACTCGTGAATTCAGCGTGCACGGCCTGTTGTTGGATAAGGAGAAAAGGTTCCTCCGTCTCTCTAGGCGGGCTAGTCAGCCTCGTTTCGTCGCGACTTGTTCTTCGTGCACGAAAAAGCGCAGGGACCCACGGTAATTAAGATAATTGGGGTAATAATTTATTTCAGCGGAGAAACCCGCGTCACGCGATACACCCGATCCCGATCGTTCTACAACGATATAGACGACACCCGATTCCTCCGTCGCTTTAATTCACTTTCCCGCGAATTAACGCTAACCGTATCCACGGTTGGTTTTAATCCCTTGCCTTACAATTTGTTACCTACTCTACTTACGTAAGCTATCGTTGAGAGACCATATGTCTTATATTTATCCGTAACATATAAATATTCCACGTAATTTTTATTTACGGATCTTCAATCATCTGGGAGGGAAACTGAAGCTAGGATAAAAATGACGTTATATTGCAAATAGAACTTATATTTCACGAATCTATCCACTGTAATTCGTGTCACGAGTGTGACTCGTCATTGTAAGCCAATGGGTTAAAGTATTTCGCTGAAGATTCTACGTTCGTCGTTCTACATTAGAGTTTCGAGTACGACGTTTATTGTTCCAATATCGTATTGGATATAAAACTGATCGATAGGTTACGCGTAATTTGCATTTCGTAAACGTCGATCTTACGGCGTGGTAATGTACTTAATTTATACGTTCTGGTTTCTTTCACGCGTGTATCTAATATGTCGTACCGGAACGTAAAAGTTTATTAACCCTTATTTGCTACCAGCACTTTAAAATCTTACGAATGTTCGTGAAAAACGAGAGAACGCGGTTCCGTATTTCGCGAAGAAACGAAGAGAGACGTCGGCTCGGCGGAATTCGATATGGATTATGGTGTTTATAGGCTGGCAGGCAGAGAGAGAGACAGAGAGAGAAAGCTCGAGCAGGTTCGAAACCTGGGCAAACAGCCATTAGTAATCGATACTCGCGTAAACATCGGCCCGTGGCGCTCCAAGACGAACCAATTAATTTACCACTTAATTCGCGTCCCGGCCGGAGCTGTGCATCCATGCAAATGTTTGCGCGCCATTCCCGTCGCCATTAAAAAGAATGTTTGCCCGCCGATGAAAGCATTATCTCCCTTGCCTTCGTTTCTTGCATTCGTTTCTAGGAGAACTCGAGAGAGATTGTTAATCGAGTTAATTGCGACTCGTCGAAGTTTACTTGTTACGCGACGCAAAAGGAAACCATGTCCCAATTTCGATTAGGCTAGCAGTGAAACGAAGCATCGGGGAAGCACGCGTGAAGATCGATAGAAGACGACGTATTAAAATTGCAACCATTTCTCTCGGAAAACATTTAAACTGCGTATTCGTCTGCGTTGATCTTTAAACGAATTGCACAGCACGCGTGGGCAACTCTAAAGTAATTGCGTAAATAATAGCAGAGTTGCATGGCAATTGCGGATACGTCGTTTCTAGAAGAATTAAATACGTTTCGACGTCCAGATGAATCGCGTAGCGATTGTGGGCGCGACTCTAGAATAATTGCGGAATCGTCCGTATAATGAATATGTGCGATTTTTCTTCCGTTTCTTTCCTAGACTCTAATGAGTTAAACTGTATCGATGCGCCTCGGTACGACAAAGCAACTTTGGAGAAACAAAAGAAACTCTTTAAACGGCAAGAAACGAAAGTTAATATATGGTTTTTTTTTAGCAGCGTCTAACACCGATTCGCAGAATTTACTTAACCCCTTGCACTACAATAACGAGTCACGCTCGTTCTACGAATTACGGTGTTGATTCGACAAAAGATTATAGAATATTCGACAAATAGTGACGGTGAAATTTAATTTCGTTGAAGTGAAATATTTCGTTGTAATGCGTAGAGAATTGCGCATCTTAAAATATTGGAAGAAGCGAGTTCTTTTAGAGCTCGTTCATGGTACGTCGATTAATTAGGGTTTGAGGATGTTTGCGAACACCCAAGATGTGAATGTGCATACTGTCACCACGTTTTGTAGACAGTTCTAACCGTGCGCCCTTGTGAACATCACCGATACTTTTTCCACCGTATTAAATACAATTATATACCCACTATTATCCACACGAGCCACTTATTTAATATAACCATTCAACAAATTTCAACTCGAATCTTAGCTTCGCGTTATAATATTCAGAATCATTAACAAAAAAATTGCCCGCAATATTCGAACAATTCGCACGTAACACGATTCGAATGCAGCGAGTAGCTAACACTAGCAATCGTAGCGCAACGGGTTAACCATTTAATAACGAAACCTCTGTTCTAATCACGAGCAGGATATCCCGCAATGTTTCCCGTTTCGATAGCCGCTACGCGACGTTCGCTGAAAGAAAAAAAAAAGCTACTAGGTCCCGTGGCGCGAACATGAAGGGGTAGAGGAATAGCGCGAGTAGTGGCCAGGGTTGAAGTCGTTGGACCGGGTTTTCAGCCGATTTCCAGCTGGCGTGGAAGCGAGGACGCGGAAAGAGGAGCGAAGACAACGAGGCACGGTCTCGGAAATTGTGGCCGTACACAGGCGGTATCGCGAAATGGAAAATGCACGGCGATGAAGGCGACGCCGACGCCGGCGAATGCCCCGGCGTTCGACCTGCAGGTGCAGAAAACTTGACCGAGTTTTCGAGGCGCACGCGGTGCAGGGCGACCCAGATTTCACCCTGTCTCTCTCTCTGACTCGCGTTAGCCCCGCCGCGGCCGTTTCCCCTTGCTAGCAACCCCTGCGTCTAAAAACCCCCATGTCCACGTCGAGTGCGTGCCGCGACCCTCCCATAACCTATAAACCCCGTATACCGTGGCCATCGGGGCTGAATTTATTCCGCCGCCCTCTCTCTCTCTTGCCTTCCCCTCCTAACTCCACCCTTTAATCGAATTCTCGATTTTGTTGCTACGCTGCTCTTTACTCTCGCTTTTACGCCCCGTCTTTCCGTTCGCGATTATTAGCTGCCAGTTGATTTAGGACGTTTGCAATCGTTATGTTTTGGAATCGTCGGATTGCGGATAGGAAATTCAAGCTTGCGAATTGCGCGTAACGCGCAAAAGTGTGCGATATGTACGAAGCAAAGTGCGCGTTAGTGTATTCGTTTGTTCAGCGGTTACGAACAGGGTTAATTGTTTAATGTACCTAAGAAAAGAGTAATGTAGTCGTTTGTTTGTTTATTGTTTGCTTATTCGATATGAACGGGTTCACCCTTTAATGTACGTAAAAGAAGAAGAATAATATAGTCTTGGGGTAGATTAGACAGAAATGAAACGTACAACGTAACGCATTTTAATGCACTTGCATTGAATCATGCATTTTATGCGTAAACCATACACATTTACGCATGAAATGCGTAAAATATTCTAAAATGACTCTAACGACTATAGCGATTGAAGTGCCCATAATTGATGCTTGAAATTATAATACGTGGAGAAGACATCTAACGATCGTAATCATTATTAACCGCGTGAATGATCTATTAATTTAGAGGGCGAAATGAATCTGCGTCTGAGTTCCGAGTAAAAGCTACGGGACCAATAAAGATACAAACAACGCGTCCACTTTCTCGATTCGTATTTAAGCAAGCGAGAGCTTCGATATCGAGAGAATTTTCTCTGTATTATCCGAAAATTCTCTTCCCCGAATGTTGACGTCTCCCTCGTAGCTCCACGTGCTGTATTAATTAATTAAGCCTAAATATATCTACTCTCCTATCGTCGAACGCTATTAGGTGTTCTCTTAGCGATCGAAGTACGAAATCCAACCCCTTTAAAAAAATCGTTGCGTCCGTAGGAAACGCGCAGGAGATTATAACTAAACGTGCGTAAAAAGGCGTGGCGAATGTTTGGCAGCAAGGTAGCGGTGCCCCCTTTGGCCGAAGTTCACATTTCGCGATTGTTTATGCTTATAAATAGCGGGTATTTATATCGCGTTTAGCGCATGGTAGAAAAACAGATCGATGAGCGACGACGACGACGGCCCCTCGGTTTCCCTCGGATATCACTGGGAATGATAACATCGATCGTCGTCCAACTGACGTCACGCGTGCGGTGAAAACGTGTAAATCAGCCGGCCGATCGTATTTTATCCCCCTCGGAAACTTGCTCTCGGTGAATTCCCTGCGCGACGCGCGCCCAGTACTCCGTGGACTCTGAAAATCTGCGCCCGAACAGATACATGCACCGTTTCCGTTCGACTAAATAGAGCGCAGAAATTGCCGCGTGTAAAAATGCTACCGGCAAACTTGCCCGCCTAGCCTGCCTCTCGACTGCCAAGTAACGTTTTCAATCCTTTGCTTATCCGAAGCAACGGCGCTTAATTCCTCCATTTTAATTCCCTTAATTCCTCCTCCAAATAGACCATTGGCATCGTTGCGAAGCTTAACACTTTTGTAGAAATCTGAGCATCTAAGAAATTGATATGCACTTGTTTAATAGCGAGTCGAATCTCAATCGTTACCAATTATAGCTTAAGCATACTTTTCCACTTATGAAACGTCGCTTTCGAATGCGTCGGACCTAAGGCTTTCAATGTTGAAGCACGTTTTCGTTCGAAGCTTGTATACAAGCTCGTGAGATTTGTATGTATATATATTTTGCTGCATTTTTAATATAGACATCTTCGGTCGTTTGCGATGGCACAAGAATACCGCCTCGAATCGTTTAGCGTGAGTAGCAATCGTCTTGCGAAAGTCCGTGACGATATTAACCCCTTGACGTACAATAACAATAACGTACAATAATTTTTGGTTCCGGTCCATACGATTGAGAATCGTTAATTAAAAATTACACATATATATAACATTTGAATGCTTTGCATACGACAATGTATAAAGCTGATGAATAACTTACGGTGGTGTGTATCATTAATAAAAGAAAAAATGGTATGGCAAGGGGTTAAGAGGCTTCAGGGAAACGCGTGTCACAAACGACTGCATATCTTCATATGGAAATAATTAGGCGTCAACTTTTGTAAATATCGCGTCCACGCTCTTCTTTTGCAGGCCGCGTTTGCGTCTCAAAGATTCCATTCGGTTTAACTGATACTCTTGTTAGGTTTGAATCTAAGAAGATATCCGATCCGTCTATCGAAATCCAAGAAGGCTTTCTACGGGGAATTCCGAGGCTCGTAATTTCGTTGCACGCGTGCGGATATCGGGTGGTTCATCGCGGTGAATCGGTGTCGCCTGTGCGGAGAAAAATGTGGCGCAACGATCCGGGCAACGTAGCCGCTAACCTCGAAATAAATCTGAAGCACGAGTACGGCGCCTGTGGATCTCGGTGACGCATCGTAATCACCAGTTTGCTACCCACCCACGCAACCCTGTCGCATGACATTCCCGTTTCCCTGATATTAGAATGGCCCATTAAATTCTCCCAGAAGCAGCGTTCTTGGAACGGATCGTTCCCGCGAACAGAAAAGATCGTTTCATCGTCAACCACGCCGTTTCTCCGTATATCCTATTAACCCTTTTACTGCTGCGCCCGCGTACGTGTGCGCATCAATTTTCGATACGATGCACGTAAAGCTTGTCTTCTTCTTTCTCTTGACGCTAGGTTTTACGGACATCTACAGCGTAGCTTCGCAGATTTCAAACACTCAAAGTCACATCGTTGGAAATGAGTGGAATAAATCACGATGCGCATCAATTAAAGTCCTAAACTCTTCTTTATTTAGCGCTTCGAAAGAGTCGTATTCGAGATCAACGAGATTTTTTTTCGCTACGGTACTTAAAGAGTTGAAATATTTCAAACTTACGAACTGCGAACTGAGAAACTTTTCTAGCAGATATTCGTATACCGTCGCTATAATCCAAGGGTTAAATCGATTTACGGGCACTTAACGCAGGCGCGCGTAAAAATCTTTTCTTTCCACGATAACGATGAAAAGTATTTTTTTCGAAACCGCGGGTTTCCCGACTCGAATGCTGGCTGCAAGTACAGCGAGCTAGAAAATCATTCGGTTCGTCGACCGCTTTGGCGAACGTGGCCAATTCCATCCCGCTATTCCTGTACACGTTCGATAATGACTGAGATCAGGGGAGGGAGAAAAGATGATAGTATCGAGGAGTAGGAATGCAGCAGCTCGATCGTCCGTCATAAATTATCGGTGCTGGAGAATAAGCCGAGTTGCTCGAATTCCACCGCGTCCGATTCGATCGGAAGCGAGGCGACAAGGGTCCATTTATAGGCAGCCGCGAAGAAACGAAACGCGTATCGCCAATTAACCCTTCAAATGGAAGCATTTCCGTGCGACTGGAAGAGATGTCTGCGGTTGAACAATTCTACCACGTCACGTTACTAATTTAGTCCGCTACTTATAAGGATACGCGTTTCGTTTCTTTGCGACAGCGGACAAACTCGGCCCATATACATACATAAATAGAGGCTAGAAAGGATGCGAATGAGATGCGTGGCGAAGAGGGGAAGTGGGGAAAAGAGATTTCGTGTGTTTTCAGGTGGTTTTTAGTACCTGTCGCGTTCATCGATTGGCAGCCGGCATGCGGCAGCCGCAAGCCAGCCGGTAGGCGAACTTCGGCAAGTTTAATCGATGGCGTCGCGACGCGAATTCAGCCAGCGAACGACGAGCGAGGGAAAAGAAATAATAGAGCGTGCAGAACAAAGGAGAGAGGAGCAGAGACATATTGATTTTATCGCGTTCGCGTGCACCGGATCGTATCGTCTCGGTCCGCGAGGAACTCGTGCGTACCGCCGGCGATAGTTTGCCAAACGACCCAAATAAAAGCGGCCAGAGGAGCCGCTCTTTACGCCGCCCGGACGCGCCGCACTATTTTCCCCTCGGTTGGTTCTTTAAAAATTAACGCCAAGATCGTACGCCGCCGTCTATAGTCCGTGGCTCATCGGTAGACCGCGGATGTCTATGCAAATTCGTATCTTTGCAACGAAAATCGAAGAAGCGAGACCGAAATAGAGATCAATTATACCCTCTAAATATTATACCTAGCGTCTTGATGTATATTATATGAGCTGTGGGCCTTTTCATATATTTAAGCTCTTCGTAAACGCAGTCTATTCGTCAGGCGCTTCGAAGTTTCGGTTGAAATGTT
Source organism: Eucera pruinosa (assembly GCA_028830335.1). NCBI lineage: Eukaryota > Metazoa > Arthropoda > Insecta > Hymenoptera > Apidae > Eucera > Eucera pruinosa. The sequence goes on from JAMYCR010000007.1 coordinate 18,765,411, forward strand.
TCCTAGGTTAGACTTTGAATATTAGCATCTCATAGTGATGCCGTCACTTAATATTCGCTGTGATTTAAATAAGAAATTAATCAGCAGTTTCCAAATATGTAAGCTGTAACTACTCGAGCATAGTAAAGGAATGATAGGAACTTAGCTAAATATTACTTCACGCTCCTATATCTACTGCTTTGTAACAAAATTCTAATCTAATGGTTTGACGCGTAGTCCGAAGCAAACGCTAAAAGTCTCTAACGCAGTGTTTTCGAGCAAAATTGGCGTAAGTAGTAGAAGACCGCAAGTAGTATAAGATCGCGAGAAGTGCAAGATCAAATTCACAGGCAGATTAGGTGTTTAAAAGAAAGGAAAAAGGAATTCGCGGTAGTTAAATTAGGCGGAATACTGGCGAAGGAAGTCAGTAACCGGGACGATCACCTGCATCTAAACTAGGAACGGAGCCGAGTGGCTGCGGTTCGATCCTGGCGCCGCTAATCGGTCGCGGTACTGGACAGTCGCGTTGGGAAACGTGTTGCAAAGCTCCCCTAAAACAGACACGGACATATCACAGACAATTCTACGGTTGCAACGCAAAACGACGTAACAGTAATAATACTAACGTAGATCAGATGGCTAAAATGGTAATTAAAGTGCCAGTACGTGGTACGATTGCCCTAGAAAATCACCGAATAATTCTACAAACTGCACCGGTCGCAAGTTAACATAATTTTTACTTCGGTCGCTTCGACTGATTCGGTGGTTCTCGCGTTTAATGAAAGCAGCTCCGATCGTCGATCTTGTAAACGCGACCGGGTCGCGATCCCCTCGCGCCCGACATCGTAACGCGGCTAGTAACGTAGCGTAACGTAGCGATCGCCTCGGAAGGAAGCTCGGGGCGTAGAACGCGTGCAAGAAGGTAAGGCTCGCACGGGCAAGCGGAAGCACAGCCCGAGCAAGCGGTATAGGAATAGGAATGGGAATAGAAATAGAAAGAGAAAGAGAAAGCTCGGGGGCGAGGAAGGGTGGAACGGCGGCAGCGGGAGACACGGAGGGTCGTACGTATCGCATCAGGGTGTATGCACCGAAGAGGGGTAGGCCGCGGCGGGGGTCACGGAGTGCGCTGACCTACTGTTCCACATTCGGTCTCACACGGAACACGGCACACGGCACACGGCACACAGCAGCCTTTCCCGAACTTCGTAGCGGAGCGAGAACACCCAGAAACCCAGAACGCTGCCCCTGCACCCTCCTCCACCCACCCCTTTTTTCCCGCCCCTCTCTTCTTGCTTCTTCCAGCCGACCCTTCTCTTCCGTCCCTTTCCCGCCATCTCGTAGCGTCGCTCTGTCTTTTTCGCCGCGTTTCATCCCCCCCCTCGCGCTTCTGGCTGCGCTCTCGCGGATTTAAAGCTGAATCCTTTATATACAGCCGTGGAATCGCGCGGAACGGCGCAGCCATCCGGGCGCATCGCATCCGCGCCACGCTATCATTCGCTTTCTTTTTCTTCTTCTTTTTTTTCTCTGCTCCCGGTGTAATAGGTAAATATATACGCGAACGCGTAGAGGAAGGCGAAGGGTTTTTCCTTCGATTGAACAGCGAGACAGGAGGCGGATTGCACCGATCACGGTGCAGGCTGTTCATCGAGAGCGAAGGGTTTAATGGCGGCGTAAGATTTCGCGGCGCATCGTTGATTGCGTTTGTTTTCGCGTCGCATCGATAAACCCCGTGTGCAATTTTGGGCAACAGACAGGGAGGAGACTTTGTCACGGGTTGCGTTGCGTTGAACGGGCAAGCACCAAGTGCTTCTACTTTTCCGCGCGTTTCACCGTTTCCCGGTGCTCGGTAATTAGAAACGACCCAAGGATGACGCTCGATAGATAAGATTCGATGCACGCGTTATCGAATGCCTGGGATCGATCGACTGCGGATTTTCTGTGCGTTCGAGGGAACATTTGAAAGCACGGAAAGGGATCCGATGCGTATGATACGCGAAATATAAGACGTCGAAGATAAACCGCATTTCGCTAGGTTTTGGCGATGAAGTCAATCGGTACTTAGCTTCCGCTTCTTTATTCGCGCCTATAAAATTATAAGTTTGCATTAGATTTCGCGATCTAGTGGTTAGCAACCCTTTAACGCTCAAGTTGTACTTCGAATTCGCTGATAGAAGTAGTCGAATCTCGTTGCGTAAAATCACAATACGAGGAAACTGTAGGTACCGCGTTTAACTTCGTTAAGTCAAGGGATTAGGAACGTACAACGTGTACGTCGCTTAAGTAGCGAAAGGGTTAACAGGGATTATCGAACCATTCTTTGCACTCTGCGTCTTCTTTCGCGCGATCTTCGTCCCAATCTTAAGATACGTATCTAATTGTATCGTTTCACCGTTGCATACCACTCGGTGGCATAATAAAATGCAACAGCGTGCAACTTTGTCCCGTATCATCCCTGCATTATCTTATCGAAGCGTCGAATAGGATACTTTTGCCAGTAGCTGAACGCATTAAGATTTGTCTCAACAGCCGGTTACCTTATACAAATCGTACTATGCAAAGTATAAATCGAGTCAGGTTTTGGTCTGTTCAGCTAACGGTGCAACTACTTCAACCTGAGCCGAACTGAGAACGAGAACTCGAAAGATCCGAAAGAAAGAAACCGAGAAGCTTGAAAGATTCGAATGGTTGGAAAAGAAAGTCCATCAATTCAACAATAAGCGTCTTAAGTAATCAAACTATATACGTTTCGTGAATGCGTGTAAATAGTAGCAAATACTATTACCATTACTACACGTATAGACGTATATAAACACGTTCCTCTCGCTTTTATCGAAACATGTTCGATCTGTTATAATTTCCTTCCAATCGTTCGATTTCTTTCGAGCTTCTCAGTTTCTCTCGAACTGTGTTTGATTATTATCGAACAGTTCGCATCTCTCGATTCGAATTTTAATCTCCTCTAATATTCGAGTACCATGATACACCTCTAACACCTGCCTGGAAACTGTCTCTCGGTAGAGAGAGAGAGTGATTATTCGCAAGCGCGAAATTCGAACGTGACTGGACGCGGGAGGTTGTAAGAAGGAGGAAAGGGCGCTTTTCCATGAATTATTCGAGCGACGGGAGAGGGTGAACGGGGCGCCGGTACTGCATGGAACGTTCATGCACCCCGAAAGCTCGTTTTCCTCCCCGGCTTGGGAACGCAGCGGCGGCGCATGTCTAGCTGCTGCCGGCAGTATCGGTTCGACGCACACCGACGAGAGCGAAAGCTCACTTACGGTCACGAATTCTTACGCACACCGGTGACTGCTCCGCGCGTCGTGACACCTGGCGTTCCCACCAGGTAAGCGCCCTTATGCGGCGATCGTTTTCAAAAATGCGCGGGCTAATCCTCCGCCCAACGGAGAACGCAATTCTCTGCGAAACGAAGAGACGCGAGTAAAGAGCAGCATTCTCCGCGAACGCGAACAAGCGTGTAAAGAACAGAATTCTCTGCGAAAGCAAACGAAAATAGAGAATAGAATTCTTTACGAACGCGAATCGCAGCGGGGCAAATAATTCGCTGCTATTCTTCCGTACGAGGAAGAATAAATTTGAACTCTGGGAAGATTTCTCTGAGTACAAATCTGCGTCAACTTTTCGCATACAAATGGACGCATGGGAAACTGAATCGGTGCGCGGTGGAATTTTATTTAGCTTCACGAATGGAAGGAACTGTAATTGGGTGCGATTCGAGATTCAATTTGGAAGCTGGGAATTAATAGTTACCGTGCGATTTGGTATCGAGGTAATGTGACAAAGACATAAGATGCCACGTTGGAACGGTAAATACGTAAGAAAAGACGCAGCTAATTTAGGTGCACTGGAAGATGCAGCTAATTTAGGTTCGATATGCGTAGCGCTATAAAGGGTTAAAAAGCGAGCAACTCCCTGAAGATATTTGCAGCATTCCTTAGCGAGACAAATCACAGCCATGGAAATAATTTACGGTTACACGATTCGCACGATTTCATCGACTGAAAGAGATACGTGAAGTTCAATCCGTAGAAACGATTCAACAGTTCATGTAAAGAATAGAACGAATCGTATGCTTATTTAAATTTGAGAAGAATTATCGTTATATATACGATTATTCAGAGAACGTAATTTTCACCTCCAGGAAGATTTGTACTTGAGCGAATTTGGAAGACTTTTTCTGCGACGAAGAATTAGACTACTTAGCGGAGCACGAGTTGCAATCGTAGAAGGAACTTACAATTCTTCGAACTTACGTTAAGATTTCCGCTCGAACGTATCGGTGGAAGATTTTTTCGCGGCAAAGAATTATCGTAGAATTGAAACGGCAATCGTTGAAAGAGTAAAGGCACGCGTTGGCAACGGACTAATAGGCGTCGTACACGTTGCGCGGCAACTATAAGCAAGAAGTAGTTTACAAACTTTGCGCGCTGCCTGTATTCGCGACGTGTTCGAATCGTCGCGTCGATCACAACAACGGGGGGAAAAAAAACTGTGCTCGTTGATCCATCGATAGACGATTACAAACTCCTAATCACCGATTCCAGACTCTCGTAATTTAAACCGCGCTCGAACTCGGGATCTTTCGGAAAATTTCCCATCGACCGTTAAACCATTTCGCGGTTTAACACCTTCGCTATGGTACCTTAAAATTGAGCAGCGCTTCTGATGCATCGAGGAGCGTAGCTTTTATTAATTCAGGAATAGTTTCGGTGCAAATATTAATTAAAAGCCAAGAGTATAAACGTATCAGGACAAAGAATTGGCCAGGTTTTCAGGACGTATATATACGTCCTCTGTAGCGAAAGGGTTATTACGAGAGAGACTCGAGGAAGTCGCCGCGTACGGCATCTTGAAATCGACGGTACAAATTATAGCACGCTTAACATTGTTGCTAAAGTATATTGCTTACACAAGTAACTGAACGTACTTTACTCATCTTTTATATTTGGTAACCTAAGCGTTGGAAATATTGGAACAATGCAGCAGACATTTTTCGTACCGTTTCTTCCCCAATACTCGCCACTTTATTATACCGGGAAAGGGTTAAACGTGTTCTCCACTGTTAACTCTCTGCGGTCTTAACATTTTTGGCCAAGTTTTCCAAGTTTCACTGATACTAAAGCTACCTTTGCTCTCTCATCGAAACTTCTAAGCTACAAACTATCGCTCGAAAAGCTTCTAAATTGCACTTAAATGAATTCACCCTTTCGCTTGCACGGATAATCGCGCTCTTGCAATAAGCAACATTACTCCTGACCTACGACAAGAACGGTAAAAACGGTTTTGCCAAGACGATCGCTTCTAGCCCGCTAACGTTAACCTCGTCTTGAGCGCAACGAGTTAAACACCCATTTCCCGAAATCTCCCAGCTCTGCCACGTTTTCCCCACGCCTTTCCCTCGAATTTAAAAGGAATAGAAGTTAGCCAAGGGCTCCGATAGAATCTAGATACGTTGCTGTGCATCCCCACCAAGGGGTGCACCGCGGAGCGACGAAGATAAGCGTCGCGTGGAACGGGTGCGAACAGGTTGATAGGAAAGAGACGGAAACTGGGAGTTCGGGGAAACGAAAGGGGAAATTCTCGGTAGCGAGAGAGAGAATCCGAAAGCGAAGAGGAGAGGAGAGCGTGGAATCGAGTAGCCGAGAGAGGAGAGAAGCTCGCGGAGCCACGAGGCGTAGGAGCGACGAGAAGCGATCGCGCGAAAACGCCAGAGAAGAGAAGAGAAGGACAAATCGCGTCGGCGGGGTGGAAAGGGATGAAAAGAGAGGGTGAAACGTGGACGAGGGGAAAAGCGGATAGGGGCGGTTGGAGGGTGAAGGCGAGAGAGAAAGGCGAACCGATGGAAAAGGGACGGAGAAGGCGTGTGTAGGTGGTGGTGGAAGAGCGAGAGAGCGTAGTCGAGCGACCGTCCCGCTGTGGCCACGAGCTCCGACGCTCGGGGAACGTAGGTAGTGCGTGAACTTCCGGCCGAGTGAAACGGACAAGAGAGAAAGGGGGCGGAGAAGGGAGAAAGCAAACGAAGGGCCATTGAATAATTTCCTGGGGAGGAAAAGTTGGCTGTCGGGGAATCGCGTTCGCTGGGACATTTCGGGGATCGCGTGCATCGGAGCCACCGATAATCCGCGACGCGACGCGACGCGACGACGCGGCGCGACCAAATAGTGCAAAGGCTGCAGCTAGAAGGTGCATAGGACGTGGACGTGGACGTGGACGTGGACGTGGGACGCGTGGACGCGGACGAGCGCATATCGAGTCGAAATCGAGTGCGGAGAGTGAGAGAGAGAGAGAGTGTGTGTGTGAGAGAGAGTGTGGTTAGGATCCGGCAGGAGGAGAGGGAGAGAGAGTGGTGCGGGTGTCGGTGAAAGGGTTTTCGTGGTCGCCGCTCGATCGCCCTCGGAGACGGTGAGGGACGCGAGTGCGTTTGTTATGCGTACCAGAAGGTGGTACAGTGGCGGTTGACGGCGGCGGCGACGACGAAGAGGACGACGACGCGGACAAAAACGAGGCGCAGGAGGTGCAGCAGCAGCAGCAGCAGCAACAGCAGCAGCAAAAGCAGCAGCAAAAGCAGAAGAAGAAGCAGCAGCAGGAGGAACAGAAGCAGCGGTCGCTTCCGAGGAGGACGTGGACGCGGAGGAGGAGCTGGAGGAGGAGGAGGAGGAGGAGGCGGTGGAAGAGGAACAGGTGCGAGTGCGAGTGCAAGTGCAGGTGCGAGTTCGAGTTCGAGTTCGAGTTCGAGTTCGAGTTCGAGTGGCAATTGGAATCGGGGATCGGGAAGGGAAGCAGGAGGAGGAGGAGGAGAGAAAGCAGAGGAGAGAGAAAGGAATCCTGCTCCTGGCTGCGAGACCGATCGAGAGTGCGTTCTGCTGTGTTGCCGCAGGGGAGGAGGGGAGGGAGACTCGAAAGGGAGGAAAGACGACGACGTCGGCGACGAGGAGGAAGAAGGAGAGGAAGAGAGGTGCTGGAGGACGACGAGGAAGAAGAAAAGGAAGGTAGTGAGAGCGGTTTCGGTTAGCTGCTCCCGTTCGTCTCGTCGCCCGTTGCCGAGACGCGAGAGAGTTTTAGAGTTTAGGAGAGAGGAAGAGGCATCATATATACCCCCCCTCTCTTCTCTCTCTCTCTCCCTCTCTCCAGTCTCTTCGAGTCTCTCCGAGTGATCGTTTTTGCGCGAACGGGCCGGTCAAGAGGAAGAAGAAACGATAAGAAGCAACGTAGACGCGATCGCCGCTGCGCTGCTTGCAACCGATCGAGCCGAGAGCCAACACAGGAAGGAGCGCAACAAAGTAGAGAAACCGGGATACCTCCGAGAATAAGATAGAAAAGGTGGTATGTGGTGATCTATTTTTTTTTCTCTTCTTTTTCTTTCATTTCCCTTCTGCCCGTTTACCGTTCGGTTGAATCGGCCACGGGGAAAACGGCCACTGTGTTCGTCGTCGTGAAGGCGAAGCGTTTTCGTCCAGTGTGCTAGTGTGGTTTTTTTATAAAGTGGTGCCTGAGCACGAAGAGGGAATCGCCAGCAGGGCAGAGGCTCGAACGCATGTAGGAACATGGCCGCAACCAGCCCCTGCCTCCCTCTAGAGGTGAGTCCAGCGAAACCGGAATGGCTCTCATTCCGATTCTTCGCCCCAAGCGATTTCCTCCCCGAATCTCTTTTTCATCCCTCCTCGCCGATCCCTTCGCTTCGAATCTTTCCGTTTCGAGATCATCTTCGCCTGTACGTCGCGCGTCTAGCGTGGCTGCGAATACGTGGTGAATTTCCGACGTGGTCTGTCTGGTGTCGGTCGATCAGTTCCAGCTTCGTATTCCTCTCGTCTGCTTTAAGCGTGAAACGTTGCGTTCTCGAAATTACCCGGCTACCACGAGAAATCGTCGCTCGTGTTCCTCTCGAAGCGAGTGACGAGTTGCGTTTCATAGCCGTGCGTGTGTCACCTCGACCTCTTTTGCCTCGCACACGCTTGGAGCCGCGCGATGCGGACGCGACGAGTCGCTCGACTAATTACGTACAATTAAGGCAAGACTCGAGAGATTACACGCGTATGCTCGAAGCGAGCGACTGTTGCTCGCGGTTGTGGTAGTTTCGCCGATTCGAATTAACGATGCGGCGGTGCTGCTCGCGATTTGACCCCTTTAGCACCGCGTTTCCTTCGCTCACGATCAATCGGATAACTATCTGTTTGACATATAAACATTTCGATAGTGCCGGCTCACGCTAGCCATCGATATCTCGCTCGTTTAACCATCCGCATCGCGTACACCTCTGCTCTTCAACGGTATCTCGTTTTGCAATTATCGTACAGGTTACGTTCGAAGCGTTTAACGTCGCAAAGGCGAGCCAAACTAAGCCACGTTTCGAGAAGCAGGCGTTTCAAACGTGTTTCACGAGAACGAGCTCAATGGAAAGCCCTTGAACCTTTAAAATATATTTGCAATTACCCTTTTTGGGGGTTTCTTTTTGTATGTTAAGGATTAACTATTTACGTGGGAAAAAGGCAGCTGTGGAGTTTAAACGTTCGAAAGGCTTTTTTTCTTTCGATAAAAGTTTAATTTACGAGAGGTAATCCATAAAAGATTCGTCTCTCGTGTTTACCCTGCAATGCAAATTTCTCGTGCCTTTTCCAGATAACAGAGGACCTGTGCTCGTTAATAAAGCATTGTTCTTCGTACTATTGTTACTATTATTCAGTAAAAGGATGCCCATTAATATTATTATTATTATTAAGAAAAAGGAAGATGCATTGCACCAAATTTCTAAAAAAATACTCAGCATTCTCCGATGTCTTTGAACGCTTCATTTGATTAGCATCCTACTGTTCCAGCAGCAAATAATTCGCTTGTTGCAATTATTATTCCAATAAATGAAGCTAATCCTAGCTTCCCGATTAAATTCTCGCTTTCGTATTAAAATAAAGAAAGGCTGATAAATGGCAATTCTTCTCACTCGGCCGAACAAAAAGTTCCGTTCGCATAAAGGGTTGAAAGGTGTCAGAAGCAGCGGAAAGCAAAACAAGCCTTCTTCTGTGTTGCACCTGTTCGTTTGAAAACAGCTTCCCCGTCGATTCTGTTTTTCGGCGGCCGGAAAGTATATAGAATAGTCGTGAGCGCAAAGAGGAAAGGCGGATTCGCGGAAAGAAAATTACCGGCAAAGGGACGTAGCGCGATACTCCGGTGGGTCGTTTCTCCGTCTCTGTTTGCCGTATCGCGTTGGCCCCGTTTGTTCTGCCGTTCCTATCGAGCCTCTCATCGCGTCACTTATCAGCCCCGCACTGTCCGATCGCGTTCACCGATGCAACGAAGCCGGCTAGTTTAAAGGGAACGCCGCCATTTCCATACCTATAGCCGCGGTGCGTTCCGAAACATTCCTATTCGCCTCGATTTTTCTTCCTTTCGCTAGCAATTCGGAGCTCGTTTACTTGTTCAATTAAGAGGCGTAAACCCTTTTAAATGCAAGAGCAATGTATAATAGTACGATGGTAATAGAAAATGGAATATAATAGTAATCGGTGATACAATGCAATAAGGTTTGAACGGAATATGAGACGCAAGTTTTGCGTTTGTTACGATTTCCGGTCGTTTCGTTCCAATATGTATCGAATTGTCTTGCGGTGAACCCATTTGTGTTCACTTAAAAATGCCCACTTGAACAGGATTTAAAGTATAGTTACTCGCAATTAACGTGCTGACGAGCGAAACTATTTCGGCACCATTTTTGGTTCGGCAATTTTATAATCGTAGAACGAAATCGTAGAACGAAAGATTCGCACCTGTAAGAGCTACAATCTTTTAACCATTTCGCTGCGAAGGACGCGTATATACGTTCCTAAAAGCTGAGACGTCGTTTGTTAAAATACACCTATACATTCATCTACATCGCAACAATGCAAAGTATAATAATAATCATCCTCATCCGTGCATTTGCAGACACTTTCGAATTGTAAGTTGCCTAATTGTAAGCGAAAGGGTTAATCGATTGTAAAATAATTACCTCTTAGCCGACAATGCAGCAATCGTTCCATGAAAGACAACGAAGTTAATGCAACCTATACGTGATTACGTCGCAGCAAGAATTGTGTTGCGTTGCCTCGAATCTTCCTCCTCGAACTGCTCGCGCTTCTTTGCGGAAAAAAGTAACAGGATATCACCGAGTATATCCCGAAGGAAGGAAAATTCCTCGAGCTTTTTGCGACAAACCTACGCTCACGCCTACGGGCTGCCCTGTTTTTGCACTTTAATCGTATCGATTAAATTCTGGTGTGCCACCTAATGGATCGAGCCTTTGAACGCCCTTCTCTCGCACCGATTACTTTAACGCGTTGCCCACTATATCTGTGTGTGTATGTGCGTGTGTGTGCTACACTTTTGCGATAGGAAAAGTCTATAGACCACCGTGATCTTGGATTATCCTGGGCGTTTGCCTAGAGACAAAAATAATGCGGTGAATCGGGAGATTAAACTTGCTACCGCGAGTTTAGATAACTCCCTGCGGGCATATTCAAATAATTAGGAAAGGAATGGCTGAAAGTTTTTGTCACGCTACGACGCCGTAGGGACGCGTGCTTAACTCGGGGCAAGAATTTAAATAAACAAATATTGTGGTAGATATTTTTTTCCACGAATAACCGTATTAATTTGTACGTCATTATGAGGGATTTGCAGATTTTAATGGATCTGTTGCGCGAAAAAAGTGCAACAGACGTTACGCGGAATCGGCGTCGAAGAGTTTCAGGCCGCAGTAAAAACTGCTACCGGTAGTCAGGCGTGCTACTCGCGCGTAGCCGCGTTTCACGCGCGAATTTTAAGATGGATAACAATTCTTAAAGGTTGCAACAATTTCCACATTGTTACCTTGGCTTACTTAATTCCCCAGAAGTGTCCTAATAATTTCCTGCACTAATTTACATCGTTTACCGTGTAGTTCAACTTTGTAGTCCACGTTAAAAAATTTCAGGCCGCAGTAGAATTTGCCAATCTCAGTCAGACACTAATCGAACTGCATCAGTCGCGCTAGTTTTGCACTTTACGCGCGAATTCTAAAATAGATAACAATTTTTAAAGGTTGCAACAATTTCCACATCGTTTCCTTGGCTCACTTAATTCCCCACAAGTGTCCTAATATTTTCCTGCACTAATTTACATCGTTTACCGTGTAGTTCAACTTTGTAGTCCACGTTAAAAAATTCCAGGCCGCAGTAGAAGCTGCCAATCGCAGTCAGACACCAGTTAAAGTGCATTAATCGCGCTT